>CM077673.1:46384240-47589240 GCA_039707655.1 Elymus sibiricus | reverse complement strand
AGGTAACCATATAAATTCATTTTTGGAGGAAAAAAATGCTAAGTATAGGTCATTTTAGAGCTTTCCTAGGTTAAATGGGTCGTTTGAGAGCTAATTAAGGTTGTTATGTTCTTTTTGAGCTAGCTAAGCATATTAAGTCATTTTGGAGGAATAAATGCTAAGTATAGGTCATTTTAGAGCTATCCTAGGTTAAATGGGTCATTTGAGAGCTAATTAAGGTTATTATGTCATTTTTGAGCTAGCTAAGCATATAAATCCATTTTTGGAGAAATAAATGCTAAGTATAGGTCATTTTAGAGCTATCCTTGGTTAAATAGGTCATTTTGGAGCGAATTAATGTTGTTATGTCATTTTTTAGCTAGGTAACCATATTGAGTCATTTTTGTTAAGCTAAACACTTGGGAAAACTTACCGTCATCACTTAGATGTAGGTGAAGGACCGGTCGCGCTAGTGGCAGACGAAGAAGCATCGGTCGATGCTTGTCGGGAGTTATGCTGCACCAAAGATCATTTGCAGTGTATCGTTAGCATCATGCAACTCAAATGTGAAGACTAGTAACTAATGACCATTCAAATGAAACTCACCGTGCCCGCCGGAGCAATGACTGGCATCGATGGAGGGGTCGTGCCATTCTTTTCGCACATGCTCTGCACATTTGATTTTCTCGAGTCAGTCATATTAGTTAGTAATGAAAGGAAGGAACATTACGTGCATGATTTGGCTAATATGCAGAAGAAACTTACCACGAAGAGCTCGTATAGGGCCCGTTGACCCGCCTCGTTCCGGTTCCTCTCCTCCTCCAATAGCTTAGCCGTCCTCTCCTCCGCCTCCCTCTCCCTCGCCGCCGCCTGCCGTCTCTCTTCCTCTAGAAGCGCCTGGGTCCTCGTTTCTGCTTCCTCAAGAGCAGCCTGGGTCTTCGCTCTCTCTGCCTCAATAGCAGCCTGCAACACCACTCGTTAGCATTGTAATCATCGACGGCCGCACACACAATGTAATGGAGGAAAGGTATCTGAGTCCGTATAACTAACCTGGAATTCGAGCTCCATTGGCCGTGCACGAGGCCTTATCTCAGGATCGGAGCTGGTCTGGCGCTTCTTGATCTGCGGGAGAGTGCTAGTACAACGTATCAGTCCATCCCCAATGGCTAACAAGCCATGGTGCCTCCCGCCACCAGATATCATCACCAGCTCTGGATCAAGAGGTTGCTGGCTCGGGTTAAACTCCGGCCCTTTCCTCGCCTTCCCCTCGTCTCTGTACCTCACAAGCTTGTTGTGGGAGGCGCGGTTGCTGAATTTCTCTGGATCATCGAGGTCAGACTCAGAGAATGCCTTGGCCTTCTTGTACGAGGCAGTATTGGACATGGCATAGAGGTCGAACAGCAATGGCACTGGAGCCTTGTTGTGCCGCGCCTAAAAGAGAGGAACAGAGTATTAGTTAAGGGCTCAAGCTAGCATGAAGAATGAATTTGCATGAATCATGAAGCAAACCACATACCCAGTTTTCCCCGAACCCACGTAGGTTGACGCTGCCTAGATGGTGTGGGACACCTTTCATTTGGGCACGCTTCTCCTTTGCACCGTCGTGGATGTTGCGCCATTGGGGAGTGCACCACTCATCCACCAACGCCTCCCAACAGTCCATCCTATCCGCACACCATCTCGGGGGCACCTAAGTTAAGCAAGAGAAATTTGAGCGCTACGCATACGAATCAAATCAAGGAACTAAGTACAAGGCCTTAAGAATAGGTAATTACCTTCATGTACTTCTCCTTACTCAGATAGTTGAGGCGGCACTTCTCTTTTTTCCTCCGAATACCAGTCGAGGCGTAGTAGTCTCGAATAGCCTGCGTCCGAGCCTCGTGCCGAAAGTTTTGAGGAGGCGCCTGCACTCGTTGCCGATAACCCGAGCCGCGGCCTCCTCCTGTCCCTCAGCACACCTGTAGAAGGTCTGCAATCAAACAAGAAAACACGGATTAGTACAATCACTAGGGTTGCCAATCAAAGAAGAAAACACAACGTAGACGGCAAAGGAGAAATTACCCAAAACGTCTGGATCACAATGTCGGCGACCGTGTGGCACTCGACATCGCCGATCCTATGCCCCGGCGGGGCCGGGGCAGCCAAGTAGTGCTCCCAGGTCATTCCTAGCTCTGGAACCCGGCCCTCACCGGGCAACGTGACCCACCCCGGGAAGCTCTGGCGACAAATCATGCCAAGGACACTGTTGGGCTTGCGGCAACCAGGCCCGTGTGTCCAAGACCTGCAGTATGACAAGGCCAACGCATTAGATATTCGAAGAAACGTGAAGACAAAAGGTTAAAAAAGAGTAAATGCACTTACTTCTCCCCCTGCGGCGCAATCAACCACCTCTGGTCGGGGGTCGCCGGGGTGGGCGGGAGCTTTGTACCACCACGCTGGTAGACTTTGCGCCCCTCAACCCACTCACTCTCGCTATAGCTATCAGAACTATAGCCACCCTCAGCACGGCCACTCGACAAGCCCGCACCTGGGTTCTGCTGCGACTCAGCGTGATCCCCAGTCTCGTGGGACGAAGGCTCGGCGGCCCGACGCTCGTCGGCCCCAGGCTCGTCGGCCGTAGGCGCGTCTGTCGTAGCCTCGTCTGTCGTAGGCTCGTCGGCCTGAGGCTCGTGGACCGGAGTTCGAGACGGCTGCACCTCAGGCTGCTCCATCTCAGACGGAGCACTCTTGTGGTCGGGTGAATCAGCTGGGGGTGGCGACGAGGAAGGCGTAGTAGCAGCCTTCCTACCTCTCCCGCCGCCACGTCCACCTCTACCAACCTTCTTCCCCCCGACCTCTCCCGGTCGAAGAAGAAGCGCCCGCCGGTGTCTGCATACTGAGATCCAGCGCTCTCCGGAGGTGGTGGGGTGGGATGGAAGTACCCCTCCCACCACGCGCCAAGGAAGGAGCCTCGGAGCGCTCTCGACCCGCGCCCACCATCTGTCAACACCTGCAATGACAAAGAGTAAACGAAGTTAGTACAACATTAAAAAAATGTATACCTGACATGAATATAATTTAAGTGTATCATCATCATGAACATAATAAAAAATTGAATACCTAACATGAACCAATTAATAATATATATGTACATAATAATAATTGAATACCTGACATGAACTATAATAATAATCTTCATCGTCATCATTAATAAATGCATCATCATCGTCTATATATGCTTCGGGGTTAATAAATGCATCATCATCATCACTATCAGTAATGACGTGCTCATCATCATCATCAATAAATGGATCAACATGTGGAAGGCCTCCTGTACGTAATCGGTCAAGCATTGACAGGTCATCCGCAGCAGTAACCTCTTCTTGTTCCGGCTCTTCTTGTTCCGGTTCAGGCTCGGATTCACTGCCGCTGTCAACTTCAATGTTCTGAGGTGAAGTAGAGCGGTTCTTGAAACGTTTTTTGGAAAGACGTGTTTCTTGGAAGAATTCTCCTTCATATGTGTCTGGGTTAATGTGAGGTTCATAATCCTCTTCATTGGGGGGAGGTGGTCTAACATGTGGCGGCACTTCATAAACGACATCCCAACCTTTGAGATTTGGATCACTTTGGCAGGCCCACGGTAGATAGAAAACTTGGGTTGCCTGTTGAGCTGTAATATAGACATCGGGAACATCCAAATGGGTGCTTTGTTTGATTTCGACTAGCCCTAGATGTTCATGAGTCCTTCTAGTCTCCTTCGGCTGGAACCAATAACATTTGAAGACTACGACTTTCGGTGGGTTTTCACCATAGAATAGAAGTTCATAAATTGCGTCAACTCTTCCATAATACTCGGTACCTCCTTCGCCGATAGCAGAGACACAACAATTTGTAGACTTTTGGTCGGCCATAGATAGCTCTTTGCCATAGGTACGAAAGCGATACCCGTTGATGTCGTATTTGTCAAATGAACGGACCTTATAGTCAAAACCATTAGCGACTTGTCTCAATTCGGCGTCCATAGACTCTGAACTAGCCTACAAGTTTAATACGAAAGGATTGTTGCATTAGCCGGAAATTAGACGAAGAAATGAAATGGTCTAATGGAAATTACCGTTTGTTTGAACCAAGAGATGAAACCGGGATAGCTGCCTCCATGCATTGCCAGAAGCTCATACTCTTCGACGGAATCCTTTTGGATCACCGCTCCATACGAGAATTTGGCGACGTATCGACTGTATCAAATATCCGGGAATAAGAGCAGTTCAAAGGAATTAGAGGTTGCGAAACAATGTACCGAGAACTTACTCGATGTACGGCCGCACTTCTGTTAGGTTGTTCAAGATATACAACGTAATGGTCCGCCATTCGTCGACATCCAGCGATAAGGAAGTATAAGCACCGGCTGGTGCAAGCTTCCCTTTGAATAGGCTGAGGTTGGATCCACCCTTTTTAGGGTCGCCAGCATTGTACCGAGGCTTCGGATTATGCAAATGACGATTTTTGGCTTCGTAGTGTGCTGTCATGAAGTTTGCCACCTCCTCAGTAATGAATGCCTCGGCCATCGATGCTTCAATTCGACGTTTATTTTTACATTTTTCTCGAAGCGTCTTCTGCATCCTCTCAGTTGCGTAGCACCAACGATTCTGCACGGGCCCCCCCAATCGTGCCTCGGTCGGGAGATGCAAAATCAAATGCTGCATTGGATTAAAGAAGCCCGGTGGAAAGATCTTCTCTAACTTGCAGATCAACTCCAGCGCCAACTCTTCCAGTTCTTCTAGCAAGCCAGGCGATAGTTCTTTCGCACAAAGAACACAGAAGAAATAGCTCAGCTCTGCTAGTACTAGCCATTCATCCTCAGGGATAAAGCCACGCAACATCACCGGCATTACCCGCTCAAGCCATATGTGCCAATCATGACTCTTGAGACCAAATATTTTCAATTTTTCTAGGCTCGCTCCCCTCTTTAGATTCGCTGCATACCCATCGGGGAACATCAACTCCTTTTTCACCCACAGGATAATTTCCCTCATAGCTGGCCTTCCAAGATTGAACCATGCCTTTGGCTTCGTCCAGTTCTGCTTTCCTTTCAGTTGTCGCATATTTTGTAGCGGTCTATCACATAGAGCCTCCTGATCAACTCTAGCCTTAGGATTATCCTTTGTTTTCCCCTCTATGCCGAAAAATGTACCAAAGAGGGCCTCGCCGACATTCTTTTCAGTGTGCATCACGTCGATGTTGTGTGGGCAAAGGAGGTCTTTGAAGTAAGGCAGATCCCACAAGCATGTCTTGTGAGTCCAGGCGTGTTCGGAATTATACCCCTTGAAATACCCTGGACGCTCCGGATCCGGCTCGAGAGAGTTGAACTGATCCAGAGTCTGTTGGCCTGTCAACGCAGGTGGTGCAGAGTTTTTGACAACTCTACCTTTGATGAAGTTCTTCTTGTCTTTTCTGAACTTATGGCGAGGATCCAGGAACTGTCTATGCATGTCGAAGCAAGAAAACTTGCCACCCGCCTGCAGCCGACGAAACTCAAGAGCTGCCTTGCATGTGGTGCACGGGAACCTTCCATGCACACACCAGCCAACGAATAGCGCATACGCCGGCAAGTCATGCATCGAGTACATGTACCACGCACACATTAGGAAGTTTTTTTTGTAGCGGCGTCGTATGTCTTGATCCCATTATCCCAAGCTTCTTGCAGTTCATCCTTAAGCGGCTGCATGTACACATTCATATTCTTCCCCGGATAGTTGGGCCCCGGAATTATCAACGTCAGGAAAATGTTCTTTCTTTGCATAATCTGTCCAGGGGGGAGATTGAGTGGAATGACAAATACAGGCCAACAACTGTATTGAGCTGCCATCATACCAAACACATTGAACCCATCCGTGCTTATGGTGATTCGAGGATGCCTTGGATCTGCCGCTTTAGCATGATGTATTGCAGCGAAGCGCTTCCACGCAAAAGCGTCCGATGTGTGTACCAACATCGGCTCCCCATCTGCATCTAGTTCGGTTCTTTTGCCCAATTTGTGCCATGTCATCTGTCTGGCCGTCTCTTCGACCATGAAAAGACGTTGAAGTCTTGGTATGATTGGCATATACCGAAGAACATTAACTGGGATTTTTGTCTGACTCTTCTCACCCATACCGTTGTCTACCTCAACATACCTGGAAGACTGGCAAACGGGACAATACTTCAAGTCCGCATACTCAAGCCTAAATAAGGCACATCCTTTCTCACAGGCATCTATCTTCTCATAGGGCATCTTAAGTGCACGGAGGATTTTGTCCGACTGGTACAGGTTTGCAGGCATTACATGGCCTTTGGGTAGAAAGCGTCCAAATAGTGTCATCATCGCGTCGTAGCATTCTCTGCCCAAGTTGAATTGAGCCTTCAGAGCCATTACTTGTGCGATGGCATCCAGCTGACAAAGCTCAGTGTGCTCGTGGAGAGGACGTTTTGAAGACTCCAACATATCATTGAAGGCCTTTGCAGATTCCTCCATCTCATCGTCCGAATCCCGAGCATCATCAAAGTCTTCCACCATGTCTTCCATCCCGGTACCATGCTCGTCGGTGCGACGACGGCCCTCCTCAGCTCTGGCACGTTGGGCAGACTCACCATGAAATGTCCAGACCATATAATCAGGCGTAAAACCCAACTTCTGCAGGTGTTTGATCATTTCAAACTCGGACTTCTTATGAAAGTTGTCGCAGTCGACACAGGGGCACCAGTTTGTTTCCTGTCCATTTGCAAATGCGGCTCTCACAAACCCCTTGGTTTTTCTTAGCCATTCATGGGTCATGTCTTTCTGACTAGTGTGACCGGTGTACATCCACGCACGATCACTCATCTTGCCTAGCTACTGGACACACAAGAAATATATACATAATTCAGCAAACCATATTCATCAGTTAATAGAGTTTGTCAGTTTTATTACGTCCATGCAACCTAGACGCTACTAGGTAAAGATAGGTCCTAATCCCACCCGAGTATGTGTAGATTGGGTTCGTTTTCCCATGCTCTGCTCTGGATCCGACGCAAAATTTCGGCAGCACCTCCCCGCTGTTCTCCTGATACACGTCTCGGCAATAAGCAGAGAGGATGTGTACCCGGGGAACAACAGGGAGGCACTGACGAAATTCTGCATCGGATCCGGAGCAGAGCATATGGGAAAACGAACCCAATCTACACATACTCGGGCTGTCCATGGATAACGTTGGACAATTCGAAAGAATCACGGTTATAAATATGCAAATGCATGCATATTTATAGATCTAACCCTTTCGAACGGGAGACGCATAGTGGTCACGCATACTGATGATTGACACCTATAGCTAGCAAGTTTCATCGGCACGAAGACCGGAACAGAGCAAATGAAGGGGGGAGGAGGAGATGTCATTTGTGCTCACCCACGAACGCAGGGGCGGAGCTCGTCGAACGCACGGGGAGGTCGTCGAACACCAGACCCTTGCAGCCCCGAAAGAACTGCACATTTAAATCCACCCGATCAACACAAATATATATGATGTTTTTCTTACCAAAATCGGGAAATATACTTCCTAACTCATAATTCACAAATATATGACCCCATCGGCCTCTGGAAGGCCGAAGAGCACCTTTTCGGTCAACAGGAGGCCGAAGAGGTGTCGGGGGTCGGGGGTGTCGTGTCTGGGTGGCGTGGTGTCGGGGTGTCGTGGTGTCGGGGTGTCGTGTCGGGGTCGGGGTGTCGGGGGGTGTCGTGTCTGGGTGTCGTGGTGTCGGGGTGTCAGGGGTGTCGGGGTGTCGGGGTCGGGGTCGGGGTGTCGGGGGGTGTCGTGTCTGGGTGTCGTGGTGTCGCGGTGTCAGGGGTGTCGGGGTGTCGGGGTCGGGGTGCCGTGTCGGGGTCGGGGTGCCGTGTCGGTGTCGGGGTGTCAGGTCGGGGTCAGGGTCGGGGTGCCGTGCCGGGGTCGGGGTCGGGGTCGGGGTGTCGGGTCGGGGTCGGGTTGTCGGGTCGGGGTCGGGGTGCCGTGTCGGGGTCGGGCTCGAGGTCGAGGTGTCGGGGTCGGGGTGTCGGGTCGGGGTCGGGTTGTCGGGTCGGGGTCGAGGTGCCGTGTCGGGGTCGGGTTTTTTTCTCTTTTTTTCTTTTCTTCTTCTCCCTCTTCTTTCTTTTCTTCCTTTTCTTCCTTTTTTTCCCTTCTTCTTCTTCTTCTTCCTCCTTTCCTTTTTCCTCTTCGTCTTCTCCTCCTCTCCTCTTTTTTCTTCTTCTTCTTCCTCTTCTTCTTTTTTCTTCTCTTCCTCCTCCTCTTCTTCTTCTTCCTTTCCTTTTTTCCTCTTCTTCTTCTCCTCCTCTCCTCTTTTTTTCTTCTTCTTCTTCTTCTTTTTTCTTCTCCTCCTCCTCTTCTTCTGTTTCTTCTTCTTATTATTATTTTTTGTTCTTTTTCTTTTTTATTTTTCCTTTTTTTTCATCTTCTTTTCTTCTTTTTTTTCTTCTAGGTTTTTTTTCTACCTAAATGTCTAAATATTTTTTCCTATTTACCCAAACACCTAAACAACTATTTGCAAAACATCTAAAAACAGAAAACTAAAAATCTAATTAGAAAAACAGAAAAAAAAATTAAAAGGGGGGCAGGGGAAGCTCACCAGAGAGGGGCAAGGGGCAGGGCGGCCGGCGGCGAGGAGAGGAGGCCGGCGGCGAGGAGAGGAGGCCGCCGGGGAGGGGGCGGCGGCGGCAGGAGGGCCGTGAGGAGGGGGCGGCGCCGCGGTGGTGGAGGTGCGCCACGGGGAGGGGGGCAGGCGGTGGTGGAGGGCGGGGAGGGGGCGGCGGCGGCGGTGAGAGAGGGGGGGAGGGGGCGGCGTCGAGAGGGCGGGGAGGGGGCGGCGGCGGCGGCGGTGAGAGAGGGGAACGGGCGCGGGTGTGAGAGAGAGAGAGGTGAGAGAAAGAGAGAGAGGCGGGAGGCGCGGGGGGATGGCGAAAATTAAGCCCCCTCTTTGCCGTCTGCTGGCAGACGGCAAAGTTCTTTGCCGTCTGCCAGCAGACGGCAAAGAGGGGGGCCGTTAGCCCGTCCCCGCCGTTACACTGTGGGGCCCCCCTCACCTCTTTGCCGTCTGCTGGCAGACGGCAAAGAAGTGGCCCATGTGACCTGGCAAGTGCAGTACCAAGTGGGGCCCACTTTGTTCTTTGCCGTCTGCTGGCAGACGGCAAAGAACTCTTTGCCGTCTGCCAGCAGACGGCAAAGAAGTGCAGATGGCAAAGAGCCTCTTTGCCATCAGCATGTTCTTTGCCGTCTGCTTTATAAAAGCAGACGGCAAATATCCTCTTTGCCATCTGCCAGCAGACGGCAAAGATCTGGCAGATGGCAAAGTCCCTGATTCCAGTAGTGTTAATATCCCTTAGTTTCCTTTTGGACCCCGCTGCCACGGGAGGGTAGGACAAAAGATGTCATGCAAGTTCTTTTCCATAAGCACGTATGACTATTTACGGAATACATGCCTACATTACATTGATGAACTGGAGCTAGTTCTGTATCGCCCTAGGTTATAACTGTTACATGACGAATATCATCCAACGATTTACCGATCCAGTGTCTACGAGCTTTCCACTTATTGTTCTTGCTAAGTTACTATTGCTGCTGTTGATGTTCCAACTGCTACAAAACTATTGCTACTACTGTTACCGCTACTGTTGCTGTCACTACTGCTATCAAACTTTCATATTACTATGCTACTGATCACTTTGCTGCAGATATTTAATCTCCAGGTGTGGTTGAGTTGACAACTCAACTGCTAATACTCTCAAGTATTCTTTGGCTCCCCTTGTGTCGAATCTATAAATTTGGTTGAATACTCTACCCTCGAAAACTGTTGCGATCCCCTATACTTGTGGGTTATCTGGTGTCCATAGACTCTGAGTTAGCCTACAAGTTTAATACGAAAGGATTGTTGCATTAGCCACAAATTAGACAAAGAAATGAATTGGTCTAATGGAAACTACCGTTTGTTTGAACCAAGAGATGAAACCGAGATAGCTGCCTCCATGCTTTGCCAAAAGCTCATACTCTTCGATGGAATCCTTTTGGATCACCGCTCCATCTGAGAATTTGGCGACGTATCGACTGTATCAAATATCCGGGAATAAGAGCAGTTCGAAGGAATTAGAAGTTGCGAAACAATGTACTGAGAACTTACTCGATGTACGACCGCACTTCTGTTAGGTTGTTGAAGATATACAACGAAATGGTCTGCCATTCTTCGACATACAACGCTATTGCTTTTGGTTGGATCGACCTTTTTTGGGTCGCCAAGATTGTACCGAGGCTTTGGATTATGCAAATGACGATTTTTGGCTTCGTAGTGTGCTATCATGAAGTTTGCCGCCTCCTCTGTAATGAATGCCTCGGCTATCGATGCTTCAATTCTACGTTTATTTTTACATTTTGCTCGAAGCGTCTTCTGCATCCTCTCAGTTGCGTAGCACCAACGATTTTGCATGCCCCCCCCCCCAATCTTGCCTTGGTAGGGAGATACAAAATCAAATCCTGCATTGCTTTAAAGAAGCCTGGTGGGAAGATCTTCTCTAACTTGCAGATCAACTCCGGCGCCAACTCTTCCATTTCATCTAGCATGCCAGGCGATAGTTCTTTCGCACAAAGAGAAAGGAAGAAATAGCTCAGCTCTGCCAGTACTAGCCAATCATCCTCGGGGATAATGCCACGCAACATCACCGGCATTACCCGCTCAAGCCATATGTGCCAATCATGACTCTTGAGACCAAATATTTTCAATTTGTCAAGACTCGCTCCCCTCTTTAGATTCGCTGCGTACCCATCGGGGAACATCAACTGCATTTTCACCCAGAAGATCATTTCCCTCATAGCTGGCCTTCCAAGATTGAACCATGCCTTTCGCTTCGTCCAATTCTTCTTTCCTTCCGGTTGTCACATATTTTGTAACGGTCTATCACATAGAGCCTCCTGATCGACTCTAGCCTTAGGATTATCCTTTGACTTCCCCTCTATTCCGAACAATGTACCAAAAAGGGCATCGGCAATATTCTTTTCAGTGTGCATCACGTCGATGTTGTGTGGGCAAAGGAGGTCTTTAAAGTAAGGCAAATCCCATAAGCACGTCTTGTGAGTCCAGGCGTGTTCCGAATTATACCGTTTGAAATACCCTGGACGCTCTGGATCAGGCTCGAGAGCGTTTAACTGATCCAGGGTCTGTTGGCCTGTCAACGCAGGTGGTGCAGAGTTTTTGACAACTCTACCTTTGATGAAATTCTTCTTGTCTTTTCTGAACTTATGGCGAGGATCCAGGAACTGTCTATGCAAGTTGAAGCAAGAAAACTTGCGACCCGCCTGCAGCCAACGGAACTGAAGAGTTGCCTTGCATGTGGGGCACGTGAACCTTCCATGCACACACAAGCCAACGAATAGCGCATACGCCGGCAAGTCATGCATCGAGTACATGTACCACACATGCATCATGAAGTTTTGTTTTGTAGCGGCGCCGTATGTCTTGATCCCATTATCCCAGGCTTCTTGCAATTCATCCTTAAGTGGCTGCATGTACACATTCATATTCTTCCCCGGATAGTTGGGCCCTGGAATTATCAACGTCAGGAAAATGTTCTTTCTTTGCATAATCTGTTCGGGGGGAGATTGAGTGGAATGACAAATACAGGCCAACAACTGTATTGGGTTGCCGTCATACCAAACACATTGAACCCATCTGCGCTGATGGCGACTCGAGGATGCCTTGGATCGAAGTGCTTCCACACAAAAGCGTCTGAAGTGTGTACCAACATCTGATCCCCATCTGCATCTAGTTCGGTTCTTTTGCCCAATTTGTGCCATGTCATCTGTGTGGCCGTCTCTTCGACCATGAAAAGACGTTGAAGTCTTGGTATGATTGACATATACCGAAGAACATTAACGGGGATTTTGGTCTGAATCTTCTCACCCATACCGTTGTCTACCACAATATACCTGGAAGACATGCAAATGGGACAATAGTTCAAGTCCACATACTCAAGCCTAAATAAGGCACATCCATTCTCACATGCATCTATCTTCACATAGGGCATCCAACTAGTACAGGTTTGCAGGCATTACATGGCCTTTGGGTAGAAAGCGCCCAAATATTGTCATCATCGCGCCGTAGCATTCTCTTCCCAGGTTGAATTGAGCCTTCAGAGCCATTACTTGCGCGATGGCATCTAGCTGACAAAGCTCGGTGTGCTCGTGGAGAGGACGTTTTGAAGACTCCAACATTTCATAGAAGGCCTTTGTAGATTCCTCCATCTCATCGTCCGAATCCAGAGCATCATCAAAGTCTTGCACCATGTCTTCGATCCCGGTACCTGATAACCCAGAAGTGTAGGGGATCGTTAGTAGCCTTTTTCGAAAAGTAAGAGTGTCGAACCCAACGAGGAGCTAAAGGTAGAACAAATATTCCCTCACGTTCTATCGACCATCGATACAACTCTACGCATACTTTAATGTTTGCTTTACCTAGAACAAGTATGAAACTACTTTGTAGGTGGTAGGATAGTTTGCATGAATAAAACTAGAAGTACTTAGCGCGAATAAAACTACGAGTAAAAAGCAAGATAATAAGAGTTAGTTGTTTAGTAGAAAGCTTTTGTTAAACAAGAAGGTTATTTGTCCCTAGGCAATTGATAACTAGACCGGTAATCATTCTTGCAATTTTACATGAAGGAGAGGCATGAGCTAACATACTTTATCTACTTGGATCATATGTACTTATGATTGGAACTCTAGCAAGCATCCACAACTACTAAACATCATTAAGGTAAAACCCAACCATAGCATTAAGTATCAAGTCCTCTTTACTCCCATATGCAACAACCCACCTACTCGGGTGTGTGTATTCTGTCACTCACGCCACCCACCATAGGCAAATCATGAACACATTGCAACACCCTACAGCGAGGATCCCTCACGTTTGCGTGAGATGGAGGGCACCATAATAAAATATACAATCATGCCAACCACGATCATCAATTAGCCCATAGGACAAAGCGGATCTACTCAAGCATCATAGGATAGCCATATATCATTGGGAAATAGTATATGGAGATGAGCACCATGTTTAAGTAGAGATTACAGCGGGGATAAGGGTAGTTACACCGATGCATAGAGGGGGAGAGAGTTGGTGTTGACGGTAGCAAGATTGTTGATGTAGATCGCCGTCACGATCCTTGCCCCGGCGGCATTCCGGCGCCACCGGGAGAGAGGGGGAGAGGGCCCCCGCCTTCTTCTTCTTCCTTGGCCTCCCCCCTAGATGGGAGGAGAGTTCCCCCTCTGGTCCATGGCATCCATGGCGGCGGAGGGGCAGGAGCCCCACCTAGATTGGATCTCCCTCTTTGTTCTCTTCCATTTCACATGCCTGTTTTCTGGCCGAAAACCATTTCTTATATTTCTGGAGATCCGTAACTCCGATCGGGCTGAAATTTTGAGGGTATTTTTACCCAAAAATTAGCTTCCTTGCGCCCGAAGGAGAGCTCCAACCGACGTACGAGGTTGGCAGCACCCACCTGGCCGTGGTTGGGCCCCCTCGCCGCGGCCTGATGTATCATGGGGGCTGTGGGCCTCCGTTTGCGTTGATTCCACTTCTCAAAATTCACACATATTCCAAAAAAAATCTCTGTAAATTTTTATCGCGTTTGGACTTTGTTTGATATGGTAATTCTGCGAAACAAAAAACATGCAACAAACAGGAACTGGCATTGGGCACTGGATCAATAGGTTAGTCCAATAAATCATATAAATTGTTGCCAAAACTAGGTGAAAGCTGTATAATATTGGCATGAAACAATAAAAAATTATAGATACGACGGAGACGTATCAACATCCCCAAGCTTAATTCCTGCTCGTCCTCGAGTAGGTAAATGATAGAAAAAATAATTTTTGATGTGGAATGCTACCTAGTATAATCTTGATCATATATCAAATCATGGCATGAATATTAAGACACAAGTGATTCAAAGCAATAGTCTAGTTTTGACATAAAGACATTAATACTCAGGCATCCCAACAAACAATCATGTCTTTCAAAATATCAAGGCTAAAGAACGCTATCCCAACAAAATCATATAGCCTTGTCATGCTCTGTCTTCTTAACACAAAGTATAAGTCATGTACTACCCCGGTGTCAGCCAAGCAATTGATTCATACTTTTTAACACACTTTAGCATTTTCAACTCTCACGCAATACATGAGCACAAGCCATGGATATAGCACTATGGGTGGAATAGAATATGGTGGTAGGATTCAAAGGGGTAAAAGTAGAGAAGAAAGTCTCGCATCAACTCAGCAGGAGATGCCCATCAATAGATATCAATGCGAGGAGTAGGGATTGCCATGCAACGGATGCACTAAGAGCTATAAGTGTATGAAAGCTCAATATGAAACTAAGTGGGTGTGCATCTAACTCTATATGAAAAATTCTCACTAGTATATGAAAGTGACAACACAGGAGACTCTCTATATGAAAAACATGGTGCTACTTTGAAGCACAAGTGTGGAATTAGCATGCCCCTTCTACTTCTTTCATTTTTTTCCATTTTTTCCTTTTTTCTATTTTTTCTTTTTCTTTTTTTTCTTTGTACGAAGCCTCATCCCGACTTGTGGGGGAATCATAGTTTCCATCATCCTTTCATCACTGGGGCATGCTCTAATAATGAATAATGATGATCATCACACTTCTATTTACTTACAACTCAATACTACAACGATAGTAGAACTAAGTATGACCCTATATGAATGCAATGATCTAGCGTAGCAAAGATATCAAAAAACGGACAAGCCATGAAAACATCATGCTAGCTATCTTACAATCATGTAATGCAATATGACAATGAATGCTCAAGTCATCAAAACGGAGGCGTTGGAAGTTGCATGGCAATATATCTCGGAATGGCTATGGAAATGCCATAATAGGTAGGTATGGTGGCTGTTTTGAGGAAGATATAATAAGGCTTATGTGTGATAGAGCATATCATATCACGGGGTTTGGATGCACCGGCGAAGTTTGCACCGACTCTCGAGGTGAGAAAGGGCAATGCACGGTACCGTAGAGGCTAGAAAATTGCGGAAAGGTAAGAGTGCATATAATCCATGGACTCACATTAGTCATAAAGAACTCACATACTTATTGCAACATTTTTTTAGCTCTCTCGAAGCAATACGCATGCTCCTAGGGGGGAGGTTGGTAGGAGTTAACCATCGCGCGGCCCCGACCTTCACACAAAGATAGACAATCAAGAATAAATTGTGCTCCAACTTCCTAGCATAACGGGAGACTATACGTGCATGCTTAGGGAATCACAAACCTTAACACCAATATCTTACTAAACATGATCATCCACTAGTACCTCCCACATATTATTATCTCTATATCGCAAAACTATTGCAAGGAATGAAACATGTCATATTCAGTGATCCCTAAGTTTTATGTAGGATTTTATGACTAACCATGCAAATGACCAATTCCTGTTGACTCTCTAAATAGATATAAGTGAAGCAAGAGAGTTTAATACTTTATATAAAAGACCATGCTCTAATAAATATAAGTGAAGCAAAAGAGCAATCTATGAATAACGGTTTTCTATGTGAAGAGAAACCTGCAATCCAAACTTCAAATGATATAAGTGAAGCACATGAAGCATTCTATAAAGCCATACTCAAAAGATATAAGTGAAGTGCAATGAGCATTCTATAAATCAACCATGGACTATCTCATACCAGCATGGTGCATAAAAGAAAAGTGAAAACTAAACACAAAACACGCTCCAAGATTTGCACATATCACATGAATGAAACGAATCCGAAAACATACCGATACTTGTTGAAGAAAGATGGGATGCCTTCCGGGGCATCCCCAAGCTTAGACGCTTGAGTCTCCTTGGATATTTACTTGGGGTGCCTTGGGAATCCCCAAGCTTGAACTCTTGCCTCTCCTTCTTCTCCTCATATTGAGACCTCCTCGATCTTCGAACACTTCATCCACACAAAACTTAACAGAAGACTGGTAAGATCCATTAGTATAATAAAGCAAAATACTACTTTAAGTACTGTTGAAAACCAATTCATATTTTATATTTTCATTATCCCTGCTGTATTATAACTTTTCTATGGCTTACACCACCGATAAAATCGATAGTTTCATCAAAACAAGCAAAACAATGCTTCAAAAACAGAATCTGTCTTAAACAGGACAGTCTGAAGTAATCTGAACTTTGACCATACTTCTGTAACTCCAAAAATTCTGAAAAAACTAGGAAAAATTAAACATTTTGTAGAGCAATACTGTGTAAAAAAATCAGAAACTTTTGACATTCCAGTAAAAAATGAAAATTCACACACTACAGCCAAAGTTTATGGTTTTACACCGCACATACCAACAAGCAATCTAATCATCCTAAAGGCAAATCTTGGCACATTATTTATATAATACAATGGATTTATACAAGGGGATAATTATTTTTGTTGGAAAAGTTTCCGTGATTCAGGATTCACAAAGTTTCCATGGGCATGAACAAAAGTTCAAGGACGTCCCCCACTTTAACGATGCTCATCATCTATCTCACTTTCACCTTTCCTTTTGTGAAGTTTTATGTCCCCCCTATTTTTTTTGTTTTTAAACTTTATAAAAGCACACAGCGGAATAAAATGACTCTCTAAAACTTTCGGGATTGTCTCCCTGGTAGCGCTTTCTTTAAAGCCATTAAGCTAGGCATAAACTGCTCAAGTAATGGATCCAGGCGGATCCCAAGGTATATCAAAGCCAATTTTAATTAACAATCATTTGCAATTTAGTAGTGAGCTCAAAGTGATATGTATCATGTTACAACGAAGTCTAACCCACTTCCTATGCATTGCATGTCATACAAGAACAATTCATGCACATTAAGTAAAGGCCAATACATAGCATAAGTAGTTTCTTGCAATTTTATAGTATTGGAAGCATAGAGAGGTGAAGATGTAGTTCCTCTCTCATAATAATTGCAAGTAGGACCAGCAAGCACACGCATATTATATTCATCAAACTCATCATGAGTAATAGCAAAACGCAACCCATCAATATAATCCTTAATAAGAGCAAACTTCTCCGAAATAGTGTAGTTAGGAGAATTCAAAAAGATAATAGGACTATCGTGTGTGGGTGCAATAGCAACAATTTCATGCTTAACATAAGGAACTATAGCAAGTTCATCTTCATAAGCATAATTCATATTGGCATCATGGCCACAAGCATAGCAAGCATCAAGTTGATCAAAAAGGGATATTATAAAAGAATCCAAGGGATCATAGCAATTATCATAGCATTCATCCTTCGGTATGCACGAAGGGAAATTAAATAATGTAAGAGTTGAAGAGTTACTCTCATTAGAAGGTGGGCACGGGTAGGTAATCCTCTCTTCCTCTTTTTGTTCTTCGCTCTCCTCCTCATCTTTTATCTAATGAGCTCATAGTTTCAGCAATTTCTTCTTCCATAGATTCCTGCAAAATATTAGTCTCTTCCAAGGCAGCGCTCATTCTTTCAATAAATTAAATAATATCACCATTGCAATCAGATTCGTAAGGAACATCATCATCATACTTTTCAAGCAAAGAAGCAATTTCATAAGCACATTTAAAAGCAACAAATTCTTCTATTCGTTCCACATCATAGTAATCATAAATACCTTTAGCATAAGAAGCTAAGGTTTCATTATCATTAAATTTGCATTGAAAGGGAAGGTGTCAAGCTTCTATATTAGAGCAACACGTAAAGTCACATCTCGAGCATGCATCCCAAGCAAACCATTCCAGTATTCTAATTTGATCCCATAAGTGTTTCCCTTTTTGAGATAAGTGATAATCCCTAAAGTAATCACATTGATCCAATGTGTATCCCATTATAAAGTTCCTTGAGGATTTCTCGGGATTATCGAAGGAGTAATTAACGTGTTTCACATAACTAGCATCGAGGGTTTTAGGAGGTTCCCCATCTCCATGAGTAGCAAGTACCACTAATTTTTTTGGTGTTTCGTGTTCCATATCCATAACTAAAGATATAAAACAACTAATAATAGAAAATAAAAATTACTTAGTGATAAAGCAAACAAGCACACACGAGAATATTCACGCCACGCTATTGCTCCCCGCAACGGCGCCAGAAAAAGGTCTTGATAACCCACAAGTGTAGGGGATCGTTTGTAGCCTTTTTCGATAAGTAAGAGTGTCGAACCCAACTGTCGGTGTAATGAGCAAGGGGTGTCCATTACCCCTGGACACGCACCGGCAAGTTGCAGCCTCCAGGCGGGAAGGGCATGGCAGAGAAGAAATCTCCTCACAACACATCTAGGACCCAGGTTTCCGGCAAAGGATTACTTGCCGGGAACAGGTCTACGCATCACCGGCAAGCTCCAAGGCCGGCAAGATAAAGATCAAGATAAAATTTCCGGGAAGCGAGCCTTCCTAGGAGAAGACCTCCAGGCAGGTCACCGAGAAGACTCGATGTTGGACTCCCGACAAGATGCTTGTCGGGGGACAACTGGGAACAAGCACAAGACTATCAAGAAGGCATTCGAGTCAACAGTCAGAAGACAGGCGACCGAAGGCTGGGCGCCCGGCAAGATCTTGCCGGGCAGGCCCGTCGAGCCCCGGCAAGACTCGCACCCGGCAAGATCCTGCCACCTTGCCACCGCTCCAGTGCAGCGACTAGCTTGTCAGACAGGGTTTGTCCTCCTGGATGCGTGTCATGGCATTAGCGGCGGTGGGGTTAAGCGGTGCTGATGGGACGACCCCTTTTTCCGTCCCCAAGACGCTAAGGGACACCTCAACGGAGCATTAAATGTTCTTGTCCTAAACTGTCAGTGTTAGGTATGATAACACTGTAGCTACCTTTACACCTCTTGTACTTCGCCACTGTTGGTGACCCCTTCGACGTATAAAAGGAGGCCCAAGGCGTAGCTACAGGGAGGATCTTCTTTGGCCGTTCTGCAAGTGTAGCTGCTAGTTACTGTAGCGCTCCAAGAACTCAGCCTAAACACATCCAATACAACCAAAGCAGGAGTAGGGTTTTACGCATCTTTGCGGCCCGAACCTGGGTAAAATCCCCGTGCGTTGATCACTCGATCTGCTCTCTGTGCAATCTTTCTCCCCGCCGAATCGTAAAGGGGTCGTCTCGATCCCATAGGTGTCGTTTCTTCGACATCTTTGGCGCGCCAGGTAGGGGGAAAGGTTGCGCGAACCTGATCTAGCGGTCAGCGCGTCAGCTTCATCGTCGATGGCGACTTCGCTCCACTTACAGAAAGCTAAGTCCTAAAGCTTTGATTGCTTTTGTTGCGTAGCCTTATCCTTGATGGTAGTTTTGTACAACCTGTGCGCGAGGGAGCACTCTAGAAACACTCCGCGCTCCTGGTTGTTCTGGGTCCACCCAACAACACAGATGTAGCTACGGTTGTCTCTAGAGCGTTAAGCTCCTGAAGAGGCGGCGTTCTCGATAGGCTGCTAGACAGGACCCGATCCTAAGCTCCATCGACTAGAACGTGCGCATTCGGAGAGTATTCCAGCAAGCGTAGGGATTCATTGTACAAAAGTGCGACTGTTCAAGGAAAAGGCTCGATGAGTTTTATTTTCAGATTTCTGTGTAAACCCGTATGCTGAGGAGCCTCCCCGGGGCTAGTTGCGCTCCTAGTAGCCTCGAGTCCGCTCGGCAATGTGAGCAGCTGCACTAAAGCTGGGAAGGTAAACATTTTCGGGAGGCGGCGTTCCCGGCAAGCCGCTAAGGACCTGTTCCTCAAAGCGCTGCTGACTGGATCGTGCGCACCGGAAAGTGTTCCGGCAAGCAAGGGAACATTCGACAGAAGTCAAGATTACAACAATTTAATCATAGCCCAGAAGCTAATTAACTTGTTGTGCTTAAACGTTGTCGTGGCATTACATGACCAATCAGTGTTGCAGGAATACGCATGGAAGGCGGGCTCGGGGGCTGGCCACGCCCTAGAGAGTAACCTTCTAGAGAGCTGCCGGTCATCACCACGAGCGTGTCCTCACTATGCGGGATGAACAACAGGAAAAGCTAAGTTACAAAACTTTGCATTTCTTTTGCTGTCCTCACTTGCTCCTCACACCTACATGCGAAGGAGCCTTCCCGGAGCCAATAGCGCCCCTAGTTGTCTCGTGTCCGCTCGACAACTTAGGCGGCTGCACAGACACCGGGAAGGTAAACCTTTTCGGGAGGCGGCGTTCCCGGCAGGCTGCTAAGGATCCGTTCCTCCAACCGCTTCCGACTGGAGCGTGCGCACCGAAAAGCTTTCCGGCAAGCATGGGTCGTCTTGATTGATTTTTCGTCCTTGTACATTAATCTGCACGCGAAGGAACCTTGTCGTGGTGAGCTCGCGCTCTAGCTTTGCCTTGAGTCCGCTCGGCAGGCTTAGCAGCTGCGTTCTGACCCGGCAAGTCGCCTTGCCGGCGGCGGCATTTCCAGCAGGCTGCTAAAGACCCGCATCTAGCGCTCGCGGCAAACGTGCGCACCGGCAAGGTTTCCAGACAGCGTAGGATATAAGATATATGCAAGGACGGAATTAATCAAGAGAGGAGCAAACATTCATTCAGCATAGAGAAATATGTCTTGCATACATCAAGATTGGCTTGACTAAGATTAATTATTTCTCTATATGCGCCTTTGCAGCAATGGCCACCGAGAAAGCCAAGGACGCCGCGCTGGAGGCCGGCAAGACGGCAGTGAGGTATTCGGAGTAGACGGCGGCGACAGCAGGGATGGCTGTATGAATCGAGCACCGCACCCGCAGTACCCTTTATGGGGAAGGCTCGGGGGTTGACTCTTCATCGCACGGTGTGGCACTCCCTTTCGGGCACACGACTCCTGCTGCCGTCCTGCTCTGCCTGCCCACGCCGCCGGCAAGCCCAAGGCCCGACAAACCATAAGTTCTCTTGCGTCATCATCAGCATGCAGTTAAAGAGTTATGAGTGATGGTTACTTCCTGCCGCGCGTGTACCAGTGCATGTTTTTGGGCCTAGCCCAGACAAACACTGTGCATGCTTGTCCGGCCCAGGACCGGGGGCTCCTGTCGGTGTAATGAACAGGGGGTGTCCATTACCCCTGGACACGCACCGGCAAATTGCAGCCTCCAGGCGGGAAGGGCATGGCAGAGAAGAAATCTCCTCACAACACATCTAGGACCCAGGTTTCCGGCAAAGGATTACTTGCCGGGAACAGGTCTACGCATCACCGGCAAGCTCCAAGGCCGGCAAGATAAAGATCAAGATAAAATTTCCGGGAAGCGAGCCTTCCTGGGAGAAGACCTCCAGGCAGGTCACCAAGAAGACCCGATGTTGGACTCCCGACAAGATGCTTGTCGGGGGACAACTGGGAACAAGCACAAGACTATCAAGAAGGCATTCGAGTTAACAGTCAGAAGACAGGCGACCGAAGGCTGGGCGCCCGGCAAGATCTTGCCGGGCAGGCCCGTCGAGCCCCGGCAAGACTCGCACCCGGCAAGATCCTGCCACCTTGCCACCGCTCCAGTGCAGCGACCAGCTTGTCAGACGGGGTTTGTCCTCCTGGATGCGTGTCATGGCATTAGCGGCGGTGGGGTTAAGCGGTGCTGATGGGACGGCCCCTTTTTCCGTCCCCAAGACGCTAAGGGACACCTCAACGGAGCATTAAATGTTCTTGTCCTAAACCGTCAGTGTTAGGTATGATAACACTGTAGCTACATTTACACCTCTTGTACTTCGCCACTGTTGGTGACCCCTTCGACGTATAAAAGGAGGCCCAAGGCGTAGCTACAGGGAGGATCTTCTTTGGCCATTCTGCAAGTGTAGCTGCTAGTTACTATAGCGCTCCAAGAACTCAGCCTAAACACATCCAATACAACCAAAGCAGGAGTAGGGTTTTACGCATCTTTGTGGCCCGAACCTGGGTAAAATCCCCGTGCGTTGATCACTCGATCTGCTCTCTGTGCAATCTTTCTCCCCGCCGAATCGTAAAGGGGTCGTCTCGATCCCATAGGTGTCGTTTCTCCGACACCAACGAGGAGCGTAAGGTAGAACAAATATTCCCTCAACTTCTATCGACCACCGATACAACACTACGCACACTTTAACGTTTGCTTTACCTAGAACAAGTATGAAACTACTTTGTAGGTGATAGGATAGTTTGCACGAATAGAACTAGAAGTACTTAGCGCGAATAAAACTACGAGTAAAAAGCAAGATAATAAGAGATAGTTGTTTAGTAGAAAGCTTTTGTTAAATAAGAAGGCTATTTGTCCCTAGGCAATTGATAACTAGACCGGTAATCATTCTTGCAATTTTACATGAGGGAGAGGCATGAGATAACATACTTTCTCTACTTGGATCACATGCACTTATGATTGGAACTCTAGCAAGCATCCGCAACTACTAAAGATCATTAAGGTAAAACCAAACCATAGCATTAAGTATCAAGTCCTCTTTACTCCCATATGCAACAACCCACCTACCCGGGTCTGTGTATTCTGTCACTCACGCCACCCACCATAGGCAAACCATGAACACATTGCAACACCCTACAGCGAGGATCCCTCACGTTTGCACGAGACAGAGGGCACCGTAGGACAGCACCATAATAAAATATACAATCATACCAACCACAATCATCAATTAGCCCATAGGACAAAGCGGATCTACTCAAACATCATAGGATAGCCATATATCATTGGGAAATAGTATATGGAGTTGAGCACCATGTTTAAGTAGAGATTACAGCTAGGAGAAGGGGAGTTACACTGTTGCATAGAGGGGGAGAGAGTTGGTGTTGAGGGTAGCAAGATTGTTGATGTAGATGGCTGTCACGATCCTTGCCCCGGCGGCGTTCCGGTGCCACCGGGAGAGAGGGGGAGAGATCCCCCCTCCTTCTTCTTCTTCCTTGGCCTCCCCCCTAGATGGGAGGAGAGTTCCCCCTCTGGTCCATGGCCTCCATGGCGGTGGAGGGGCAGGAGCCCCTCCTAGATTGTATCTCCCTCTCTGTTCTCTTCTGTTTCACGTGCCTGTTTTCTGGCCGAAACCCGTTTCTTATATTCCCGGAGATCCATAACTCCGATCGGGCTGAAATTTTGAGGGGATTTTTATCCAAAAATTAGCTTCCTTGCGACAGAAGGAGAACTCCAACCGACGTATGAGGTGGGCAGCACCCACCAGGCCGCGGTTGGGCCCCCTGGCCGTGCACTGGTGTATCATGGGGACTGTGGGCCTCCGTTTGCGTTGATTCCACTTCTGAAAATTCACAAATATTCCAAAAAAAATTCCATAAATTTTCATCGCGTTTGGACTTTGTTTGATATGGTAATTCTGCGGAAAAACACATGCAAAAAACAGGAACTGGCACTGAGCACTGGATCAATAGGTTAGTCCAATAAATCATATAAAATTTTGCCAAAAGTATGTGAAAGTTGTATAATATTGCCATGAAACAATCAAAAATTATAGATACGACGGAGACGTATCAGTACCATGCCCGTCAGTGCGACGACGAACCACCTCAGTTCTGGCACGTTGGCCAGACTCACCATGAAAAGTCCACAACGGATAATAAGGTGTAAAACCCCACTTCTGCAGGTGTTTACCCATTTCACCCTCTATCCTCTTTTTTAAGTTGTCGCACTAGACACAGGGGCACCAGGTTCTTTCCTGGCCATTTGCAAATGCAGCTCTCACAAACCCCTTGGTTTTTGTTAACCATTCATTGGTCATGTCTTTCTGACTAGTGTGACCTGTGTACATCGACGTACGATCACTCATCTTGCCTAGCTACTAGACACACAACAAATATATATATAATTCAGCATATATATTCATTAGTTAATCAAGTTTGTCAGTTTTATTACGTCCATGCAACCTACATGCTAATAGGTAAAGATAGGTCCTAATCCCACCCGAGTATGTGTAGATTGGGTTCGTTTTCCCATGCTCTGCTCCGGATCCGACGCGGAATTTCGGCAGCACCTCCCCGTTGTTCTCCTGATACACGTCTTGGCAATAAGCAGAGAGGATGTGTACCCGGAGAACAACAGGGAGGCACTGACGAAATTCTGCATCGGATCCGAAGCAGAGCATATGGGAAAACGAACCAAATCTACACATACTCGGGCTGTCCATGGATAACGTTGGACAATTCGAAAGAATCACGATTATAAATATGCAAATGCATGCATATTTATAACTGTAACCCATTCGAACGGGAGACGCATACTGGTCACGCATACTGATGATTCAATCTACCTATAGCTTGCAAGTTTCATCGGCACGAGGACCAGAACAGAGCAAATGAAGGGGAAGGAGGAGATGTCATTTGTGCTCACCCACGAACGCAGGGATGGAGCTCATCCAACGCACGGGGAGGTCGTCGAACACCAGACCCTCGCAGCGACGAAACAACTGCACATTGAAATCCACCCGATCACCACAAATATGATGTTTTTTTAACAAAATCGGAAAATATATGACCTAACTCATAATTTACAAAAGTATGACCCCGTCGGCCTCTGGAAGGCCGAAGAGCACCTTTTCAATCAACAGGAGGCCGAAGAGGTGTTGGGGGTCAGGGGCAGTGGCGCCGGGGTGTCGTGCAGGGGGCTCACCGGAGGGGCGTCGCCGAGGGTGTCGTGCCGGGGTGTCGTGCCAGGGGTGTCGTGCAGGGGGCTCACGGGAGGGGGGTCGCCATGGTGTCGTGTCGGGGTGTCATGTCGGGGTGTCGGGGCGTCGTGTCGGGGTGTCGTTTCGGGGTGTCGGGCGTCGTGTCGGGGTGTCGGGGCGTTGTGTCGGGGTTTCGTGTCGGGGTGTCGGGGTGTCGTGTCGGGGCGTCGTGTCGGGGTGTCATGTCGGGGTGTCGTGTCGGGGCGTCCTGTCGGGGCATCTTGTCGAGGTGTCATGTCGGGGTGTCGGGGTGTCGGGTCAGAGCGTTGGGGTGTCGGGGCGTCGTGTCGGGGTGTCGGGGTGTCGTGTCGCGGCATCGTGTCGGGTTGTCGGGGCGTCGTGTCGGGGTGTCAGGGTGTCGTGTCGGTTTTTTTCCTTCTAGGTTTTTTCTTTTCTAATAAACTAACTAACCTAAACCTAAACTATACTAATAAACTAACCTAAACCTAAACTAAGCTAAACTAACCTAAACCTAAACCTAAACTAACTTAAACCTAAACCTAAACTAACCTAAACCTAAACTAACCTAAACCTAAACCTAAACTAACCTAAAAACAAAAAAACTCACCTTGGAGGGGCCGGTGGAGGAGGGCCGCCGCCGGGAGGACGCCGGCGCTGCGGTGCTGGAGAAGGGTCGCGGGGATGGGGCGTCGCGGGGAGGGGGAGGCGGTGCTGTATAGTTGCTATCAGCCATTTCTTTGCCGTCTGTTTTTCTGAAGCTGACGGCAAAGACCTTCTTTGCCGTCCGCTGGAAGATGGCAAAGAAATGACAGACAGCAAATGCCCTGATTCCAGTAGTGATTAGATTCCATCCTACGCAATGCATCTCTATTATGAAGGATTACTTCTATAGGAGGATGTTCAGATTTTATTCCATAGAAAGAAAAATATCCTTAGCCTCACGCACAATATGATCAAATTCATGCATAAGGATGTTGGTGGAAATTTCCTTAATATCAGGATTATCTATGCTAGGAAGTCCCAAAAATATCTTTTGTGGCATAGGATGGAGGTGCACAAACTTTCTTTCCAATTTCAATATAAGCAGAGTAATAGCATCTTCATAACAATTTGTTTCGTCAAGTATAGATCCTTTAATAAGCAGGGAAACTATTGAATGCTTAAAAATTTCTAGAATAGCATGTTTCCCAATGATGTTCCCACTACCCACATGATAAATTTTAGAATTTAGTATAGTGTGAGTGTTGGTAATGGGGACTTGACTTTTGGGAGGATCATGAGTAGAATCAATACCTTCACTAGCACTTTCAATGATAACTTTCTCGAATTCAGACATGATAGCAAGACAAGCAAACTACCAAGTAAAGCAAACTAGTAACAAACTAGTAACGAGCAATGGTAAATATTTTTGTATTTTTGATTTTTATGAGATAAACTAAATATAACAGCAAATAAAAAGAAGAACAAGTGAATGAAATTTTGTGCAAAGTTACATGATAGTTGGTGATGGTATTCCCCGGCAACGGCGCCAGAAATCCTTCCTGATAATCGTGATCTGCGTTGGGTTTTCCGTGAAGAGGAACGGGTAATCGCAGCACAAAGTGGGTAAGTATTTCCCTCGGTTATGAAACCAAGGTTTATCGAACCAATATGAATACCAATCCTTAACCGTCTTCAGCGGCTGCACACAAAAGAACAAACAACTTGCACCCAACGCTGGCAAGAGGGTCGTCAATCCCCTTGATCTCGCTATTTGCAAGCAAGTGAGTTGTGTAGATAATTGTAGATGATAGTAAAGTGCAAAATAAAATAAAAGGTAATAAATAACAGCAAGGTAAAGATAGTGTTGGTGAATATATAAGTGAATAGACCCGGGGGGCGTAGAGTTCTCTAGTGGCATCTCTCATAAGCAAAGCATACGGTGGGTAAACAATTTACTGTTGGGCACTTGATAGAAAAGCGAATAATTATGTGATGTTCACGGCAATGATCATGTGTATATAGGCATCACGTCCATAAGCAAATAGGCCGACTCCTGCCTGCACCTACTACTATTACTCCACTTCAAGAGCGCTTCTATGCTTGCCTCTCTACGTATTAAGTTCATGACAAACGGAATAATGTGTGGAAAACGATGACATGATGTAGACAAAGTATACTCAACTAATATGAATAAACCCCATCGTTTTATCCTAAGTAGAAACAACACAAAGATGCAACTTGTTGAAGGCACATTTCCTCCCTTGGTGGTTTTGGTAATTAATAACAACATATATTTCATTGGACTCAAGTTTCCACTAAGCATATTTAAGGAAAAGTCAAATGATGGGATGGCTATAAATTGTGAGGAGATACCCATATAGATGCAAGGAATGGATTGGCAAAGATTCAAGCTAGAAAACTCTCTTTTTACTTTGTGAGAAATCACTTTGAGTCCATAGGAAAGCCAATACTATTAAAAGGGGGTAAGGTATTGTTGGTGAACAAATTGCTCCACGTGCACAAGTGCTAGCCACCAAAAACACCCACAAGCTCTCCCACAAGAAAAGTCTGTCAAAACCCTAATCCACAAAATCGGTGCCACCAAGTTTGCATCTGGATCTACCGATTTTCTACCCAAGACAGAACTCTAGCCAAACCCTAGCCTTTCGGCACAACCGAGACTGCATCGGTGCAACCGAGTTTCGGTGACCAACTTTCTGGTGACCCAGTTTATAAAATCGGAATTTCCGAGTTTCATGGATCGGTGTCACCGAGTTTGGAAATTGCCCTCTGCCACTCGTTTCGGTACCACCAAGATTCCTATATCGGTCTCACCGAGATTCTGAAAGTTGCCACATTTTGAACAGATCGGTACAACCGAGTTTTGCTTTGGTTTCACCGAGATGGTCAATAATGTTGTAACGGTTGGATTTTTAGAGATGCCTATATATACCCCTCCACGACATCCCACTCGCAAGAGAAGCACTCAGAACAGTTCCAGACTTCCCATATCCAAATTTCCGAGAGAGAACCACCTACCCTTGTGTTGAGATCAAGATCATCCACTCCAACCATATGAATCTTTATTTCTAGCCTCCCCAAGTTGCTTTCGACCCACTAAATCTCTTCTACCAAGCCAAATCTGTGAGAGAGTGATTGTGTGTTGAGGGGACTATCATTTGAAACACAAGAGCAAGGAGTTCATCATTACTATCGAGCCTATTACCTTTTGGAGGGTGGTGCCTCCTAGATTGGTTTGGTGTGGCTTGGGAGCCTCCTACTTTGTGTTGTGGAGTTGAACCAAGAAGTTTGTACGGGCAAGGATATCGCCTACTTCGTGAAGATCTACCCATAGTGAGGCTAGTCCTTCGTGGATGGAAGCCATTATGGAATAGTCAAGGTTGCTACTTCATGGACCCTTATGGGTGGAGCCCTCCGTGGACTCTCTCGACCACTACCCTCCGTGGGTTGAAGACTCCATAAACGTAGATGTACGATAGCGCCACCTATTGGAACCACGGGAAAAATCTTCGTGTCTACAATTGTGTTTGATCTTCCTACCCTACCCTTTACTTCATGTGCTTGTCTTTACTTTCCGCTGCTATACTCTTAGACATGCATGTGTAGGGTGTGCTTGATTTGCTATCATTGCTAAAATCTGCCCACAACTAAAATTGGGAAAAGGTAGAATTTTTATTTGGTCAAGTAGTCTAATAACCCCCCCTCTAGACATACTTTCGATCTTACAAGTGGTATCAAAGCAATGGTCTCCATTGCATTGGTTTCACAACCTAGGATAGTATGGCGTCTAGTGAGGGAAATTATAACCGTAGAGGTCCGTACTTTGATCGTACAAATTTTGCTAGTTGGAAGCATAAGATGAAAATGCATATTCTTGGTCATAACCCTGCCGTTTGGGTTATTGTTCGTGTTGGCTTGCAAGGTGAATTCTTTGGTGATTGAAAGGGACCGGATCGTGAAGCGACCGCGGAAGAATTGAAGATGTTGCAATACAATGCTCAAGCATGTGACAACTGTCTATGCCCCGAAGAATTCAACAAAATCAGCCGTCTTGAAAATGCAAAGGAAATTTGGGATACTTTGGTTGATATGCACGAAGGTACCGATTCCGTCAGAGAATCTAAGTTGGATGTGCTTCAAAGTCAACTTGACAAGTTCAAGATGAAGGATGGTGAAGGAGTCATGGAGATGTACTCTAGGCTTGCTCTCATCAGAAATGAGATTGCCAGCTTAGGAAGCAAAGAAATGACCGACAAATTCATCATCAAGAAGATACTTAGAGCTTTGGATGGAAAGTTTGACACCGTGTGCACATTAATCCAAATGATGCCAAACTACAAGGATCTCAAGCCTACGGAAGTCATTGGAAGGATTGTTGCTCATGAAATGTCTCTCAAAGATAAAGAAGAACTTCACAACAAGTCAAGCGGTGCTTACAAAGCCTCAAGTGATGGTCCCACTACATCAAGCGACAACCTTATTACCAATGAAGAGATAAGCCTCATGGTCAAGAAATTCAACAAGTTCTACAAAGAGTAGAGGCAAAGAGAGAAACTCCAACTCAAGATATGAAGAGAAGCGTTCATCTAGTCATGACCGGAATTGTTACAATTGTGGAAGGCCCGGACACTACTCCAATGAGTGCACGGCCTCCCACAAGAGAAGAGAAGAGTCACCTAGAAGAAAAAGCTCAAGAGATGAGTCACCTCGAAGAGAGAGAAGGAGTAGAGATGATCGTTATGAACGAAGACCCTCAAGGAGAAGTAGAGATTCGGAGAAGAGGGTCAAGTACACCAAGAGCTACTCAAGAAGAAGACATCAAGCTCATGTTGGTGAATGGGTTTCTGGCTCCGATTCCGATGACCACTCTGGGAGAAGCTATCACTCCGACTCCGACTATAGTCAAGATGAAGGTGTTGCCGGACTTGCACTCGTTTCCTCCAACTCCTATGACATATTTGATTCACCAAATGAAAGGAGTGGAAGTTGCTTCATGGCTAAAGGCCCCAAGGTATCACACCCCTAGTATCTTGATCTCAATAGTGATGAAGATGACCTACTTGGAGATGATGACTTGCTATTTGATAAAACTAGTGATATTAGTCAAAATGAGCTAGACAATGATCATGCTAGTCAAGATAAGTCGTGTGATGATGATAAGAAGAAATAGAATGACAAACTAAAGAATTAAACACTCTTAAATTAGCTCATGAATCTACTTTAGAAGATCATAGACAGCTTGTAAGGACTCATGAGAATCTACGCTTCGAGAAGCTCAATTTGGAGAAAGAACATGAGTTTCTTAAAGCAATCAATGACGATCTCTGAAAGAAGACTTCTTCTTATCTAGCCAAATGACTACTCTTGTCTACATTTATTCCACAAGTTAAGACTAAGCAATCTAGTAACAAAGGCAAGAAAGGTTCTTCAACTAGTAGCAACAAAATGATAAACACAATGATATTGCTTCTAGTAGTTCTATTGATCCCACTAACGACTCTCTTATCCAAGTTACACTTGAGCAAGAAAATGATCTATTGAAAGGGATTATAGAGAAAGGTATCTACAAAAGTCTTGCTGGATGTAAGCAATTTGAGGAAATTGTACACAAGCACGGAGGATACCGGAAGAACCATGGCATTGGCTACTTCAACGCAAATGGAGTTGAATGGGAAGAAGGTCCATACCCCAAGCCCAAGTTTGTTCCTCAAAGGGAGAAGTATGAACATACTCTTCCCAAGGGAACAAAAGCTCAAGATGACCTTCCACCACAAGATCACAAGCTCAAGGGCAAGCACAAGCTTCAAGAGGAGATTGACTCATATGAAGATGAATCCCAAGCTTTGGTCAAGTGGGTTCCCAAGGCTTCTACAATCTCAACTTCTACAAGTGCCACTTCAACACCGAGGATTCCCATCAACTTGATGTGGGTCCCCAAGAAGAAGAACTAGAGAAGTTCTTGAGGGGTGACTCCACCAATGAAATTCACTCACATTCATTATTGGCAAGGACTAGTTGCAATCAACATCAACATTATGCAATAGTTCAAGGAGTCACACATTCCCTCAAAGGTAAGCAAGGGACAAGGTAATTAATGAATCCAAGGACATCATCATGTATGCTTTGCTCTCCATGTCCATAGATATCCTTGTATTTGTCTCTTGTGTTTGGGACTAACCCATGTAGGTGAGGAGAGTAAGAAACAAAAAGGGTTACGGTCTACAATTCAGGGTTACGGTCTACACTCAACCTGTCGTTGGTGTTTATTGGGACTCCACTCCCGTTGACTGTTTCCGCTGAGATTTAAGAGGTATATATCAGTTTTACGTTATTTACATGTGATTGCACTTTGATATATACATTGATGTACTGTGTGTGCCAGCATACTGATTCAGGGATGGCACTGACTCACAGAGGCTTGACTCGTTTTGAGTCGGGACGCTACAGAGATGGTATCAGAGCACATGTTGATTGTAGGACGTGACCCTAGAAACTGGAAAGCCCATAGGACAGGATATCTCTCAAAATTATTCTCAAAAGAAAAAAATCATTTACTTCTTATCCCTTCTGAGTTTTATCAAATAGTTAGATAATACCCTTGACCACTATGGAAAGAGCTACAAAAAAATGAAGACTATACACACCCGAAGGAATTGAAGACCATGAAGAATTTCCAAGATTTTATGCCCCCTAGAAGACCAAACCCTTGTTGCATACTCATGTTAGATACGATGATTTGTGAGCTGTCATTTGTGTGCATTTTTTCGACAGCCACAAACAAAACATATTTTCAAAACTATTGTTTGTATTGTGTGTATCTCTCTCTATTTTCCCCAGTATCTCATCCCAAAACCCTTGGACCCAATAGATGGTGAATGAAGCTGGACTTGTATTCTCTGGACCAATGACCCAGCTGGAGGCAGAAGTATGGATTCAAAACATGGAGAATAGCTTCAGGAGCAACTCGATTGCAAAGAAGTATGAGGTTCAATACGCTCTTCAGTACTTTACCCAAAGTGCTGCAACTTGGTGGAAAATGCATCAAGCCATACAAGGATGTAATGGAGCAAAAACCTGGGAGGAATTCAAGAAGACTCTGTTAAGATCTCGTCTCATCCGGAAGCACTGTGATAGCCCTATAAAGAAGCTTTGTGCTTGCAAGAACTGTGGAGAAATAGGACACACCCAGGAAGAACACAAGGATGGATGCCCTCATTGTGAAGCAAATCATCCAGCCGAGGAATGCCCAACTAGTCAGGTGACTTATTTCTTGTGTGAAGGGACCACCCACTACCCAGCTCAGTGCCATATTTACCCCAAGGTGCAACAAGTTATCAAGAATCAGAAAGAAGCAATGAAGGAAACGTTCAAGGGGATTTTTGAAGAACGTATGATGAAGGAAGATTTGGAAGACCCTGATGGACAAGGCTTAACCAGATTTTTCTCCAATGCCTGCTACTCATGTGGAGAAAAAGGACATTTTTCCCAGGATTGCACGAAGGAAAGCCAAGAGTATCCGGGAGACTTCTTGACAGAAAAAGTGGAGCTTGATCCACATGAAATAGAAGGTTTGGTCGGAACGAAGAAGTCCAGAAAGAGAAAGAGAATGTGCCTCTGAACAACCCAAACCCAACAAAGGATAAGAGTCATATTAACTATTTTGAGTGTAAGAACACAGGTCACTATGGCAGTAAATGCCCAGAAAGGAAGCCAAGAATCCAAGGAAATTACGAAATCACAAGGAAGCCCAGAGACATGTGAGGAGTCATTTGTTTGCGCTACAGGGAAGCAGGACATTTTGCCAAGAAATGTTCACACGAGAAGAAAGCTCGTAGCGAGTAATTGAGATATTGGGTATTGTAATAAAGGATGTAATATGTGTAGTGGGAAGCACACTTATTTTTCATATGGAGTTGAACTATGAAATGGAAGACTCGGAGATTGTAATAGTTCATGAAAGTTGTTGTGCTGAAAGGCTCTATGAGTTTTTTTTCTTTGTTGTTAACAAATTTTGGGTACCACTTATGTGGGTAAACATGGATGAAAATGAGTTGCTGATGCATAAACATGGATTTTGCTAAAGCACAAGGATACAATATAATATGGTCAATGGATAACCCAACACATTTTATTTTAAGGATGACAATACCCGGTAAAATGTTGGGAAGTGAATTTGAAGCTTTGTTTGGATAATATGGATGCTTATCCAAGAAGATACATACATTACTCTGAGTACCCTTTTCTGACATCTGCAGATGACAACCCTTTATGAGTCTTTCCTCAAGGGCTCGGAGACGATCATGACCCTGACAAGTGATCAGGATTACCCAAGGATCCTGAAGGATATGATGAAGCACATCCATCTTGAAGGAGATGCAGTCTACAAAGGCTACCCATTCATAGAAAATGGAGTGGAACTCTGGTATGTGGAGGTACACCTCCACCGTGTGAAAGGAGTTTGCCCAAAGACTATGGGGCAATACTTTTTCATCTCTCGTGTACCACGAGCAACATTCTTCGATGCTGTTCGTGAAGCTGGCATGGAAGTCATACGTCAGATTGGAGAAATACTTGAAGCGAGACTTCGTCATACTCAGGAATACCTGAGAGAAGTGCATACAAAGATGATGGAGATGAAGCTCATGTCCACCGTGATAAAGTGAAAGATGGATGACTTCAAGGAGCATATCGCAAAGTTCCAGTGGTGCTAAAATATGTCCAAGGGGGACAAATGAATAAAGTTGGAAGCGATGCTTGACCATACCAAACTATGTGGATGGCAGCATTTGTAATAAGGTACTTTTAAATTTGGAGTTTTGAGAAGTGATTGAGGATGTAATAAAGGATTGAATACGAGAAGAAAATGCTTTTTGATGAACCAACACCTGTATTGGTAAACAGACTAATGGAAAGGAAAATGAATTCCACAAGTGGAGTCTGTATAAGAATAAGTCTCAGAATTTTAGAACGTTACCCCAAGATCATAAAAAAAGAAATTGTGATTTGATCAACAGATGTTTCTTAGGAGGATACGCAAAAACCCGAGAGTTGTAAAGAAACGATAGATGTTTTGTTCAGCTTGCAGAATGTCAGGGCCGGTTTTCCAACAAAAACATTTATTGAGAAACCGTCCTGATAGTCCGGCCAGTACAGAAAATCCTTCTTACTGGTAGACAATTCCTTGATACAACAGTCCAGTAGTACTGAATAAATTACAAGGTTGAGCTGAGGTTGCTCAACAATATATTACAAGCGCGCCCCTATTACACATAAGGGCGGATATGACATAAAGGGGGTGGTGGCATACTACTGACTCGCGAAATAAAAGAGTGGTGGATATGTCACAGTGGAGTAGTGACATAGCTCTGAATATCTTACAGCTCATCAAGCGTCAGAGTGAGGCTCGATGATTTATTTGGGGTAGCGGAAGCATATATAAAGCGCATGACAAAACTCCAGGATCACAAGAGACTGACTGGAACTCCTCTAGGCGTCGGACTCGCTATCGTACTCTTCATCCATAAGATCGCCTTCGTCAACATCTGGCCAAAACAATAGCCAGGGGCAAAGCCCGTGAGTACTTTGAATGTACTCGCAAACAGTTTGGACATAAGATATAACAAATGTAAACATGATGCACATGAGCAGGTTAGTAAAGCACACACAAACATTAAATATGCACTGCAGGAAAATAAAAAGGAAGTCGGGCGGTAGTCCTCCCGAAGTCCCAATAAAATAAGGAGAAGACCGATCGGGTGTCTGAAGCGACGCCTCGAAGGGTAAGAAATAAAAGACATGCCTCAGTCGGGCGTCGATGCGACACCTCATAAAGGGCCTTTGTGAAAATATAAAGTAACAAGAATGCCACAGTCGGACGTCTGCGCGACATCACATAAAGGGCTTATAATAAAAGGTAAATGACAGGCATGCCATAGTCGGACGTCTGAGCGACATCACATAAAGGGCTTATATTGAAAAGTAAATGACAAGCATGCCACAGTCGGACGTCTGAGCGACATCACATAAAGGGCTTATATTGAAAAGTAAATGACAAGCATGCCACAGTCGGACGTCTGAGCGACATCACATAAAGGGCTTATATTGAAAAGTAAATGACAAGCATGCCACAGTCGGACGTCTGAGCGACATCACATAAAGGGCTTATATTGAAAAGTAAATGACAAGCATGCCACAGTCGGACGTCTGAGCGACATCACATAAAGGGCTTATATTGAAAAGTAAATGACAAGCATGCCACAGTCGGACGTCTGAGCGACATCACATAAAGGGCTTATATGAAAAGTAAATAACAGCAATGCCACAGGCGGACGTCTGCGCGACATCACAGCGAGGGCTTATATTAGTAACATTCAGAAATACGAGTAATCCAGGAGGTAGCACCATCCCAAGGAATACCCGGCAAAATAAACAGGTTAGTCCATCCACAGAAATAATATTCAGCCAATTTACTTCTGTTGTTTAACATATTAGTTCTCCAGAGACTGACACTGAGACCGACACTTGACCTGTCAACCAACGTCCTTGACCGTGGACACGGCTACTCGAATAGTTTTGACTCTGCAGAGGTTGTACTCTTTACCCACAGCCGACGGATTTCAGTAGTCACAAAGGACTAGTTCCGTCTACGGTATTTTAGAAGAAAACACATCTGACCAGTACACACCCATTTTAACCTCCTGTTGCCAGGAATCACCCTAGGCAACGTTCAGGAAAAACCTTAAAACGGGGAGGCTCCAGCCTCGATTAGCATGGGATCAAATTTATATTCGCGCGCTCTAAGGGGTGCCCCCCTCTCGGTCCCGGACCGGAAACACCCATGCCCCCTGACCGGATGACTGGCTTTATCCAGGGCCATGGTACCTTCATCACGGCCCCTCTACTTGGTGTGTACATGGAAAGAGGTTTGCATCCTACTAAACCGTATTCTTTGCAGAAAACATGTGGCAGCACGAAAAGAAGGTGAACGGGGACAAGACTCGATCTAGGTCAATACTGGAGTTAAAACAGTTTCTTGTTAATACCGGCATGCTCCAACAATACCGGAGTGCAACCTATCATGCCACAACATGACTAGGTTGTCTCAATCTCATCAAGTTTTTGTGGCTCACTTGCAACCCATCATGCATGAAATATAACATACTTCATATGCTTCCATAAACATGCAATGCAAAACATCATGCAAGCAAACATGCAAAACACTCGTCATATCAAAGGTTCAAACATGCTTGCCTGGTTCGGAATAGTCGGAGTCTAACTCGGTGAAGTTGACGACACCGGCTCCCTCCTCGGTATCTATGAAATTCACAAGTACGAATTCTAACGTAAATACCGCGCGTGACAGAAAGTTGTCCCAAATATTTTTCAAATAAATACTATAAAAAACTAGACATAAAAATAAAGGTGACAGAAAAGGAATCAACTAAAAATCATTTTTAGTTTAAAAGTTATAAAGAAAATGAGTCCAGGGACCCATCTGTAATGAACAGGAATCTTTCCAGGGGCTAGACTGAGAAAACAGAAAACGTTTCGGGCGCTTTACGCCAGCCCGAAGGGAAGACGCATTCGGCCCGAATACGCCAACAGAAAACGATTCGAAATAATAACAGAGAGGCTGACAGGCGGGGCCCCTTGTCAGGTTTGAAAACAGGTCGCCGGCGCCAGAGAGCTTCCGGTGATCGCCGGCGACGAACCACGGCGAGATAGGGGAAAAGGAGAGTACCGTCGTGTTCAGGAGAGTGGGCCGCGTCGATGAGTGGAGGAAGCAGTCGACGGAGAGCTTCACGGCGACGACCAGCTCCTCTCCGGCGGACGGCGGCGTCAGGTGAGGATGGATCTCCCCGAGGAGCTCACCTAACACCGAATTGAAGTGGGGGTCAGAACGGGTGGTGGAGAAGTGGGGTACTGACAGAATTTGGGAGGCGGGGAGGCTCGGACCAGAGTGAATCGACTAGAAGCCCGAGGCGGATCGGGGTGGCCGGAGTTGGAGAAGAAGGCTTCCCCGCGTCCCTCTGGTGTGATTGGCGGAGCTATGGGAGTGGGAGGAGATGTGCTGGAGTGAGAGGAGGGGCTGGGGCTCTATTTATAGCCAGAATCGAAGAGGTACCCGAGAACGGGATAAGTCCGGCGAGCAATTACGGCGAGGCAGTGGCTTAGCAGGCGATTAGCAGATGTCGGCAGCTTCGGATTCGACCCCAGGTTCCATTCAAAGCATAAACTTGGTCTAATTTGGCCGGGAGCTCGGAAACGCGACGGAATGGCCTCACGGGCTCGTCGGCGGCAGGGAGCGTGCTCTGCGCGTCTCAGGCCACGGCGAGTGTCCCTTAGCACACTCTGAGGATAAGATGGCCACGCGGAAGCTTGAGGAGGCTTGGGCGGTGCTGGATTTCGGTGATCTTCACTGAACTCGTCTGACGGCCGTGGCGGGAGGCTCTGTCATTGCTGCACTCGCCGGAGACGATGGGACGGCTCAGCACCGACGCCCACGTCCAGCCAACCGACCGTGCGGCGCAAGGATAAGGAGGAGGAGCAGTGAGCAAGAGGCCAAGCGAAGAACTGGCGAGATTGACGACGATCGACTGAAGAAAACGACACTGACAGTTTCAGTTCTCTGAATTTGTCTGAACCAGAGTGTTCACCACGTGCTCGATGAAATGCTGCACGATTGCAGGAAAGTTTTCTTGGTCTGAAAATTGGAGGGGTGAAGTCTTGATGCATCTAGAGGCTACCGGAATTATCTCAGAATTTTTGGAGAAGAATAAACATGAATTTCACTCAAAACAGTAAATTTGGTCCAAACTTGCAGTGGCCAAATTTTGAATATTTTGAACTATGGATCTGGATGTTTTTGGAGATCTTGGTTGAGGGTACTAAAGACAAGCTAGGATAATTTTCTTGGGGTTAGATCTTAAAGAAAACTGGTACTTCCTTTGTAAACCAAAGGAGTGCCAGAAAATGACAGAAAAATATTTTTGGGAGAAATAAATAGAAAGAAAATATATAAGAGGTTGAAACCTACTGGAATTTGATTATTGACTAGATCCAAAGTAGGAGAGGGGTTTTTGGGAAGATTTTTTTTTAAAATGGTTTATAATAAGAGAGATAAGAATCCTCTTTTTAGAAGGGAAAAGAATAATACCAATAAAAGAATTCTTTAAAAATATTAAAAATACTCCAGAGAAATGTTGATGACAAAAATCCCAAGAAATAGAATATCCTTAAGACCAGAACCTTATCTGAGGAAGATCTCAAAATAATTTTCAACAACAGTTTTCAGAAGAATCTTCTTTTGAGAAAATGAAAAATTCAAATAACCTCCTCAAAAAGATCAAATAAAGAATTTGCTGGAAAAATCCAAATTAAAATTTTGGGGTGTTACAACACCTACCCCCTTAGGAAAAATCTCGTCCCCGAGATTTCAGCTGATCCTCAAATAGGTGTGGGTGCCCTGCCCGAAGAAAATCCTCTCTTTCCCACGTTGCTTCTTCCTCAGTGTGATTGCTCCATTGAACGTTGAAAAATTTGATTGTATTCTGACGGGTTCTTCTTTCAGACTCTCCCAATACTTTTATTGGACGTTCCCGGTATGTGAGGTCTGGTTGAACATCAATACTCTCGTGAGACACGCGCTTCTCTGGGTTGCTCACACACTTCCTTAATTGTGAGATGTGAAATACGTCATGGACGTCGGACAGTTCTTCGGGTAGGTCTAGCTGGTAGGCCACTGTGCCTCTTCGTGCAAGTATACGGAAAGGTCCAATAAATCGTGGTGCCAGCTTTCCTTTAACTTTGAATCTCTGCAGGCCCCTCATTGGGGATACTCATAGGTATACGTAATCACCGGGTTCAAAACTGATTTCTCGATGCTTCGGATCGTAATAACTCTTCTGTCGGCTCTGTGCTGTCTTGAGTCGATCCCTGATTTGTTTAACTTTTTCCTCGGCCTCCTTGAGCATATCTGGACCGAAGATACGGCTGTCTCCTGTCTCTGACCAATTTAATGGTGTACGACATCTTCGCCCATATAAGGCTTCAAAAGGTGCCATCTGTAGACTGGCTTGGTAACTGTTATTATACGCGAACTCAGCGTATGGCAAGCTTTCTTCCCAACTGGTTCCATAAGTGAGAACACATGCCCTTAGCATGTCCTCTAGAATTTGGTTCACACGTTCAGTCTGTCCTCCAGTCTGGGGGTGATATGCGGTACTGAATAATAGTTGAGTTCCCAGAGCTTGTTGTAAATGATCCCAAAATCTGGAGACGAATTGTGTTCCTCTGTCGGATATTATAGTCTTTGGAACACCATGTAAACAGACAATACGGTTGAGATAAAGTCTGGCAAGCTTCTGTGTGGTGTGGGTTGTCTTTACTGGAATAAAATGTGCCACTTTGGTTAACCTTTCGGTGATGACCCATATGGCATCGTTTCCGTGTCGTGACCGGGGTAGCCCGACAATAAAATCCATTCCAATATCATCCCACTTCCATTCGGGTATTTTATTTGGCTGTAATAAACCTGCTGGTTTTTGGTGCTCGGCTTTAATGCGTTGGCATGAATCACAACATGCAATGAACGTGGCTATATCCCTTTTCATACCGTGCCACCAAATTTTTTCCTGTATGTCCTTGTACATTTTGGTTCCTCCTGGGTGGATTGAATATGGAGCGGTGTGGGCTTCAACTAAAATTTGTTGTTTGAGGTCCTTTATATCTGGTACGCATGGTCTGTTTCCGTATCGTAATATTCCCTTGTCGTCTATGACAAATTCTGAGGCCTTGCCCACATTCACTTTTCTTTTTATGCCTTCAATGCTGGGGTGTCCGTGTTGAGCTTCTTTAATCTGTTCCATCAGGATGGGCTGAATTTCCAAATTTGCCACAGTGCCTTCGGTGACCAAAACCATGTTGAGTCTTGCAAATTCCTGCTGGAATTCAGGCCTCAAATTCTGTATGCTGCCGGTGCTTGAGCTTGGGTTCCTACTGAGAGCATCTGCTACAACGTTGGCCTTGCCTGGATGGTAGTGAATCCCAACATCATAATCTTTCACTAATTCCAACCAGCGTCGTTGTCGTAAATTTAGTTCTGGCTGTGTGAAGATATATTTGAGACTTTTATGGTCCGTATATATTTCACAACGGTTTCCAAGCAGAAAATGTCGCCACTCCTTGAGTGCGTGTATTATTGCTGCTAACTCCAAGTCATGGGTAGGATAATTTTCTTCGTGTCGTCGGAGTTGTCTTGAAGCATAAGCAACCACTTTACCATCTTGCATCAGTACACATCCAAGACCTTTCCTGGACGCATCGCAATATACTTCAAAAATTTTGTGTATGTCTGGAATGACCAATACTGGTGCTGTTGTTAATTTCTTGTTCAACTCTTGAAAACTTTTCTCGCAGGCTTCAGTCCATTCAAATTTCTTATCCTTCTTGAGTAGTTGGGTCATAGGTTTTGCTATAGTGGAAAATCCCTCAATAAATCTTCTGTAATATCCAGCCATTCCCAGAAAACTTCGAACGTCTGTTACGTTGGCTGGTTGTTTCCACTCAAGTACGGCCTTGACCTTTTCTGGGTCCACGGCAACACCTTCTTGGTTTAGTATGTGGCCTAGAAAACCAACTTGTTTTAACCAAAATTCACATTTGCTGAATTTGGCGTACAATTGATGTTTCCTTAGTTCTTCCAGTACAATTCTGAGATGTTCAGCATGTTCTTCCGGTGTCTTGGAATATACCAAAATATCATCAATGAACACCACAACAAATTTGTCCATATATCTCATAAATACCTTGTTCATGAGATGCACAAAATATGCAGGAGCATTTGTCAGTCCGAACGGCATCACTGTAAATTCATATAAACCGTATCGGGAAGTGAATGCTGTCTTTGGAATATCTTCTGTCCGTATTTTTAATTGATGATATCCTGACCTCAAATCAATTTTTGAGAAAACCTTGGCTTGTGCGAGCTGGTCAAATAAATCATTTATTCGCGGCAGTGGATATTTATTTTTGATGGTGACCATGTTCAGGGCTCGATAGTCCACACATAGTCTCAGAGTTCCATCTCTTTTCTTGGCAAATAATACTGGTGATCCCCAAGGTGAGGAGTTGGGCCTGATATAACCTTTGTCCAGTAATTCTTTTATTTGCTTCTTTACTTCTACCAACTCAGATGGTGCCATTCTGTATGGTTTCTTGTAGATAGGTTCGGTGCCAGGTGCTAGTTCAATGATGAACTCTATTTCACGGTCTGGTGGCATACCTGGTAGCTCTCCTGGAAATACATCTGGAAATTCACAAACCACCGGAACTTTACTTAGTTTAGAAATATCTATCTTGTTCAATCTTGGTTGAAGTGATATTGGTCTTTCTTGAGCTGCAATTCTTATGGTCTTCCCGTGATGATGAGTGAGAGTCACTGTCCGATTGAAGCAGTCAATAAAACCTTTATTTGTTGCTAACCAATCCATTCCAAGAATAACATCCAATCCTTTATTTTCCAATACAATGAGATTTGCCCAAAATTTCAATCCTTCGATTTCAATAACCACACCTTGGCAGTAACTTTGAGTGATTTGCTTAATCCCGGGGGACTTGATAGTCATAGAATTTTTCAAAGGAAGAATCGGAAAACCATGTTGCAAGGCAAATTCCTTGGAAATGAACGAATGAGAAGCTCCAGAATCAAACAAAACCGTGGCAGGTATTGTGTTGACAGGAAACGTACCGAGTACGATATCTGGGGCATTCTGTGCTCCTTCCTTGGTCACATGGTTCACGTGACCCTTCCTGTGGTTGTTGTTGGGGTTGAAATTGTTGCGCTTGGGAGCTGAATTATTTCCATTGTTGTTTGGCTTGGGAGCTGAGTTTCTTGGCTTTGGACACTGCCTGGCATAATGTCCTTCTTCTCCACAGGCGAAACAGGTAACGCCTGGGCGATACGTAAATTCCTTGTCCCTTGCATGGGAATTTTTATTTGGGCGAGGAACATTGGTTGAAGATTTGTTTGCCCCATTTTTCTGGAGATCATTCTTGTTCTTGATGTTGCGAGAATGACCAGTCTTGTCCCTTTTGCGCTTGCGAAAATCATCCAAGCTGCGATGCTCATTTTCCAGTGTAATGGCCTTGTCCACAAGTGTCTTGAAATCTGGGAAGGTGTGAACGACCAGTTGGCATTTTAGTGCCGGTGTCAGACCGTCCAGAAATTTTTCCATCTTTTTATCCTCAGTCATATGTTCTTCATTGGCATAGCGAGATAATTGTGTAAACTGGCTGTTGTACTCAGTCACTGTCATGGTTCTCTGTCTGAGGTCATCAAACTCCCTTTTCTTGATCTTCATAACACTTTTAGGAATATGCGCCCCACGAAAATTTTCCTTAAATTCCTCCCAGGTGATGTTGTTTTCATTGGGGTGCATGTGTAGGAAATTTTCCCACCATGATGCAGCTGCTCCAGTAAGGTAGTGAGGTGCATAAAGTACCTTCTCACGGTCCGAACATTGAGCAATAATTAGTTTCCTCTCAATGTCTCGAAGCCAATCATCGGCCTCAAGAGGTTTATCAGTGTGAGAGAAAGTTGGGGGACGTGTCTTTTGTAGCTCAGATAATTTGGAATGCTGCTGGAATGGTTCTAGGTGATTTCCCATATTGATAATATGATTCATCATTTCCTGATGCTGCTGCTGGCTTTGCTCATACAGACGACAGACTTGAGAAAATGCTGCTTCACTGTTTTGCTGACTAGACTGACCCTGTGCAAAATTGTTGCCTGACTGGGTACCATAATTTTCTTCTGGCGGACTTGGCATAGAACGAGTCCAGGGACGAGGCATTTCCACTCTAGGGTATTATTTTGCAAAACCCATGAGAAAAATCCGAATGGCAAAATAAATAATTTTGCAGAGGCAAAAATTCAAATACTCAAGATTTTTCAAGAAAATAGTCGATTGCGCACGGAGAAGGACCGCTCAGTACATATCTTACAAGCAAGCATAATTATACATCATATCACTCAGGATGCGCGTACACAGTCCTGACATGTTATTTAGGCTAGTGCACTTCTCCACATCCTACATGATGCGCAAACAAACTACTTCTCTCCAAGCCTATGTACATATAAACATATCATACAAACTGCTACACAACACAACACTGCTTGGCGCACTCAGTCGGAGATTGTGAAAATCTCCCTCGACCTGCCGAGGGTAAGTCCCAGAGGTGCTGGAGACTCAACCTCCTCCTCAAGAATAGGCTCTAGGCGCGGAGTGCTGGGCTGCGGAGTTGGTGCGGGCGTAGCAGGTGGTGCAGCACTAACCGGGGTAGGAGCAATGACTTGGTCAAACTCCTCAGTGGTAGGCAGACGGCGTGCGGTGGCTAGGACAGCAGGTGCACAATGCTAAATTAAACTACGCTAATAACCAATTAGCGATCGCACCTAGTGGCTTTCTACAGTCAGCCTGGCTCTGGTACCAAGGTTGTCAGGGCCGGTTTTCCAACAAAAACATTTATTGAGAAACCGTCCTGAAAGTCCGGCCAGTACAGAAAATCCTTCTTACTGGTAGACAATTCCTTGATACAACAGTCCAGTAGTACTGAATAAATTACAAGGTTCAGCTGAGGTTGCTCAACAATATATTACAAGCGCGCCCCTATTACACATAAGGGCGGATATGACATAAAGGGGGTGGTGGCATACTACTGACTCGCGAAATAAAAGAGTGGTGGATATGTCACAGTGGAGTAGTGACATAGCTCTGAATATCTTACAGCTCATCAAGCGTCAGAGTGAGGCTCGATGATTTATTTGGGGTAGTGGAAGCGTATATAAAGCGCCTGACAAAACTCCAGGATCACAAGAGACTGACTGGAACTCCTCTAGGCGTCGGACTCGCTATCGTACTCTTCATCCATAAGATCGCCTTCGTCAACATCTGGCCAAAACAATAGCCAGGGGCAAAGCCCGTGAGTACTTTGAATGTACTCGCAAACAGTTTGGACATAAGATATAACAAATGTAAACATGATGCACATGAGCAGGTTAGTAAAGCACACACAAACATTAAATATGCACTGCAGGAAAATAAAAAGGAAGTCGGGCGGTAGTCCTCCCGAAGTCCCAATAAAATAAGGAGAAGACCGATCGGGTGTCTGAAGCGACGCCTCGAAGGGTAAGAAATAAAAGACATGCCTCAGTCGGGCGTCGATGCGACACCTCATAAAGGGCCTTTGTCAAAATATAAAGTAACAAGAATGCCACAGTCGGACGTCTGCGCGACATCACATAAAGGGCTTATAATAAAAGGTAAATGACAGGCATGCCACAGTCGGACGTCTGAGCGACATCACATAAAGGGCTTATATTGAAAAGTAAATGACAAGCATGCCACAGTCGGACGTCTGAGCGACATCACATAAAGGGCTTATATTGAAAAGTAAATGACAAGCATGCCAAAGTCGGATGTCTGAGCGACATCACATAAAGGGCTTATATTGAAAAGTAAATGACAAGCATGCCACAGTCGGACGTCTGAGCGACATCACATAAAGGGCTTATATTGAAAAGTAAATGACAAGCATGCCACAGTCGGACGTCTGAGCGACATCACATAAAGGGCTTATATGAAAAGTAAATAACAGCAATGCCACAGGCGGACGTCTGCGCGACATCACAGCGAGGGCTTATATTAGTAACATTCAGAAATACGAGTAATCCAGGAGGTAGCACCATCCCAAGGAATACCCGGCAAAATAAACAGGTTAGTCCATCCACAGAAATAATATTCAGCCAATTTACTTCTGTTGTTTAACATATTAGTTCTCCAGAGACTGACACTGAGACCGACACTTGACCTGTCAACCAACGTCCTTGACCGTGGACACGGCTACTCGAATAGTTTTGACTCTGCAGAGGTTGTACTCTTTACCCACAGCCGACGGATTTCAGTAGTCACAAAGGACTAGTTCCGTCTACGGTATTTTAGAAGAAAACACATCTGACCAGTACACACCCATTTTAACCTCCTGTTGCCAGGAATCACCCTAGGCAACGTTCAGGAAAAGCCTTAAAACGGGGAGGCTCCAACCTCGATTAGCATGGGATCAAATTTATATTCGCGCGCTCTAAGGGGTGCCCCCCTCTCGGTCCCGGACCGGAAACACCCATGCCCCCTGACCGGATGACTGGCTTTATCCAGGGCCATGGTACCTTCATCACGGCCCCTCTACTTGGTGTGTACATGGAAAGAGGTTTGCATCCTACTAAACCGTATTCTTTGCAGAAAACATGTGGCAGCACGAAAAGAAGGTGAACGGGGACAAGACTCGATCTAGGTCAATACTGGAGTTAAAACAGTTTCTTGTTAATACCGGCATGCTCCAACAATACCGGAGTGCAACCTATCATGCCACAACATGACTAGGTTGTCTCAATCTCATCAAGTTTTTGTGGCTCACTTGCAACCCATCATGCATGAAATATAACATACTTCATATGCTTCCATAAACATGCAATGCAAAACATCATGCAAGCAAACATGCAAAACACTCGTCATATCAAAGGTTCAAACATGCTTGCCTGGTTCGGAATAGTCGGAGTCTAACTCGGTGAAGTTGACGGCACCGGCTCCCTCCTCAGTATCTACGAAATTCACAAGTACGAATTCTAACGTAAATACCGCGCGTGACAGAAAGTTGTCCCAAATATTTTTCAAATAAATACTATAAAAAACTAGACATAAAAATAAAGGTGACAGAAAAGGAATCAACTAAAAATCATTTTTACTTTAATAGTTATAAAGAAAATGAGTCCAGGGACCCATCTGTAGTGAACAGGAATCTTTCCAGGGGCTAGACTGAGAAAACAGAAAACGTTTCGGGCGCTTTACGCCAGCCCGAAGGGAAGACGCATTCGGCCCGAATACGCCAACAGAAAACGATTCGAAATAATAACAGAGAGGCTGACAGGCGGGGCCCCCTTGTCAGGTCTGAAAACAGGTCGCCGGCGCCAGAGAGCTTCCGGTGATCGCCGGCGACGAACCACGGCGAGATAGGGGAAAAGGAGAGTACCGTCGTGTTCAGGAGAGTGGGCCGCGTCGATGAGTGGAGGAAGCAGTCGACGGAGAGCTTCACGGCAACGACCAGCTCCTCTCCGGCGGACGGCGGCGTCGGGTGAGGATGGATCTCCCCGAGGAGCTCACCTAACACCGAATTGAAGTGGGGGTCAGAACGGGTGGTGGAGAAGTGGGGTACTGACAGAATTTGGGAGGCGGGGAGGCTCGGACCAGAGTGAATCGACCAGAAGCCCGAGGCGGATCGGGGTGGCCGGAGTTGGAGAAGAAGGCTTCCCCGCGTCCCTCTGGTGTGATTGGCGGAGCTATGGGAGTGGGAGGAGATGTGCTGGAGTGAGAGGAGGGACTGGGGCTCTATTTATAGCCAGAATCGAAGAGGTACCCGAGAACGGGATAAGTCCGGCGAGCAATTACGGCGTGGCAGTGGCTTAGCAGGCGATTAGCAGATGTCGGCAGCTTCGGATTCGACCCCAGGTTCCATTCAAAGCATAAACTTGGTCTAATTTGGCCGGGAGCTCGGAAACGCGACGGAATGGCCTCACGGGCTCGTCGGCGGCAGGGAGCGTGCTCTGCGCGTCTCAGGCCACGGCGAGTGTCCCTTAGCGCGCTCTGAGGATAAGATGGCCACGCGGAAGCTTGAGGAGGCTTGGGCGGTGCAGGATTTCGGTGATCTTCACTGAACTCGTCTGACGGCCGTGGCGGGAGGCTCTGTCGTTGCTGCACTTGCCGGAGACGATGGGACGGCTCAGCACCGACGCCCACGTCCAGCCAACCGACCGTGCGGCGCAAGGATAAGGAGGAGGAGCAGTGAGCAAGAGGCCAAGCGAAGAACTGGCGAGATTGACGACGATCGACTGAAGAAAACGACACTGACAGTTTCAGTTCTCTGAATTTGTCTGAACCAGAGTGTTCACCACGTGCTCGATGAAATGCTGCACGATTGCAGGAAAGTTTTCTTGGTCTGAAAATTGGAGGGGTGAAGTCTTGATGCATCTAGAGGCTACCGGAATTATCTCAGAATTTTTGGAGAAGAATAAACATGAATTTCACTCAAAACAGTAAATTTGGTCCAAACTTGCAGTGGCCAAATTTTGAATATTTTGAACTATGGATCTGGATGTTTTTGGAGATCTTGGTTGAGGGTACTAAAGACAAGCTAGGATAATTTTCTTGGGGTCAGATCTTAAAGAAAACTGGTACTTCCTTTGTAAACCAAAGGAGTGCCAGAAAATGACAGAAAAATATTTTTGGGAGAAATAAATAGAAAGAAAATATATAAGTGGTTGAAACCTACTGGAATTTGATTATTGACTAGATACAAAGTAGGAGAGGGGTTTTGGGGAAGAATTTTTTTTAAAATGGTTTATAATAAGAGAGATAAGAATCCTCTTTTTAGAAGGGAAAAGATTAATACCAATAAAAGAATTCTTTAAAAATATTAAAAATACTCCAGAGAAATGTTGATGACAAAAATCCCAAGAAATAGAATATCCTTAAGACCAGAACCTTATCTGAGGAAGATCTCAAAATAATTTTCAACAACAGTTTTCAGAAGAATCTTCTTTTGAGAAAATGAAAAATTCAAATAACCTCCTCAAAAAGATCAAATAAAGAATTTGCTGGAAAAATCCAAATTAAAATTTTGGGGTGTTACACAGAATCAACGGATTTCTCCGAACTTCGTTCGTGGACAAGAGAAATTCTGCAATGCTGGTGAGAACGCCCGAGTGTTAGAAATACGAGATTCACTAAACGTTATACAAGGTAATGATTTGGGTGCGGAATGGATTGATCACCATGACGACTTACTCTTGTCATTTGCTCTTGCTATTCGGAATGGTAAATCTGAGTGACTTACCCATAGTAAAGCGACGACGATCATTGAAAACTTTTGTTTAAGCCTTAGAATGGTATGATGAAGATCCCTTGTACTTGGCAATTGTTGTCACACGTAGGAAATTTTACGATGAGGATGAAGCCAAGACCCATTTCACTGCAGGATGACCACTAATGGTAGACCACCATGAGATCATCGGTAAGTTAATTAGAATGATCACAAGACTTGTCAGTTAAGGAGACCCAGTAACGGAAGAACTTTGTATTGATCAAGGAAACACTGGATTTTGAAGGAAACGTTATGAATATAAAGGAAGCACATCAACAAAGGAGTTACTGTGGAGAATGTGAAGAGACACATATTGCCAAGGACCCCAGAGGATTGTCATGATATTGAGGGACCTGTAACTCTCATTTTAAGTGTGGTAGCCCCCACACTTTCAAGTCAATGGATTTACTAGGAGACCCCCAAACCCTAACCTTTTCTTTCTAACCTCTTCGAATCTCGAGGACGAGATTCATTTTAAGTGTGGTAGGTTTGTAACATCCCAAATTTTGGAATGTTATATTAATCACTAGAATGATTGATTGTTTGATTGAGTGATTGAATTTGAGTGAAATTTGAAACTTTTTGAAACTTTTGAATGAGAGGGAATAACATAAATTTCCCCTTTGCTTGTGAATTTCAAACCCATCCCATTCAAATCAGTGAGAGAAGATGACATGACTTCTTCAAAATGAAGATTTTGAAAAGTGGATTTGAAAGCCACTAAAGCTTTTGGAATTCATTTCATAATGGGTTCTATTTCTACTTTAAATTTTGAATGAATTCAAATCTCCTTGCCAAATTCAAATCTTGAGAGGAGCAATATGACACTCCAACCCATAGGTAGGTTTGAATTTCATTTGAGTTAATTATATTCAGAAAAATCTTTGGAAAAGATTTCATATTGGATTTCAAAGCCATTCTTGAAGTGATTTTCAAAATTTATTTTTCTCCAAAAATAAAATATATGGAAAACAGGGTAAATGATTCCCTTTAATATAAAAACGAAGAAACATGAATTTGAAATCATTTTGGTATTTTCAAAATGTTTTATTAGCATTTTATTTGCAACAGTAGCACAGTTTGAATTATTTAAATTTGTGAGAATTTTTTTTGACATTGAAAATATGTTCATGTGGTGGGAAATCGTTTTCTGAAAATATTGGTATATCATATGCCTATATAAAGTCTTTTTTTATTTCTTATTTTTTTGTTTACTTTCTCTGTTAAAAAAAGGAAAAGTTATTTTAAACCGGCGAGCCAGGCCAGAGAATGACCCAGCCCAGCCGAACCACTACTGGGCCGAGCCCACAACTGTGCGCGCCGAGCCGAATCTCGACCGGATCGGCCAACCGATCTGATTTGCCCCTCCCTCGTATGCCGACACGCGGGACCCACCGACCGCTCTCTCTCTTCGCGTGCTCGCCTTCCTTCCCCCGCCCCGATTTCCTTCCCGTCGTCGGAGATCCTCCGCGGATCCGATCCCGAGCTGCTGCCCTACCTTTTCTGGCCTCGCCCCTCGCCCAAGTCAAGCCCCCTATAAAACCTTGTCCCTCCACAACTCGTTTCACCCCGAAAACCCAGCGCTCATGCCCCTGCCTCGCCAAATCGCTCACCGGAGTAAGCCGAGCCCCACCGCCGCCATTGTTGTCCCCGTGCTCCACCCAGACCTCCCCGACCGAAGCTGTCGCCACCCACGTCTTCACCGCCCTCGACTTCACTGACCGGAGCTCATCGCCGACATGAGGAGTCACCGGAGGACCCCGAAGCACAGCCTCACACGCCGGCGACTCCGATCTCGCCGGAGACAACCACCACCACCACCCACAGTGAGCTCCCCCTCCCACCACCGTAGGATCTGGATCTAACGATCCAGATTATAACATTTAAAACGCGAAGCGTTTTCTTTTACATATCGGCCGCCCACCCGTAACCTTAGTTCGCGCACACCCCGAGAGCCAATAGGGCTTAGCCACGTGTACCCCTGTCCGTTAGATACGATTTTTCTTTTTCTGTTTTTAGTTTTTAGACAGATTAGATCCTGATTTTGTTTTTGCTTTAACTTTTATGTTTTTATTTTTTTGATTGATTCTTTTTGCATTAGGTCACACATTTTATGCAGTTTCTGTAGATATAAAGTTTGACCATATTTGAATATTTTAAATTCAGATTCAAATAGATTTGAATTCAAACTTGTTTTGCTTATAACTTGAGTTTAAAAACATATTTTTGAGTGATTCCTTTTGCTACTGTTTTGTATTGGTGTGTTTTATCACCCTGTTCAATTTGAGAACTTTTAGTATATTTTAAATTAGGGTTTTTAACAAAACAGATTCTGTTTAGTTTCTTTTACGGTTATTTTCTTTTCTTTTGCTTCAACTTGTTTTTTATTTTGTTTTCCTATAATTTTCTGATATTTTTCTTTTAGTTTCTGCTGGTTAGCATTAGGTGATTTATTTTATGTTAATAAAAATATATTTTTTATATGTTTTGTTCTCTATAGGAAAAACCTTGTTTTCATTATATGTAGTGTTGTATGATAGGTTTCATAGTAGTTCTTTTTGCACAAAGTTTTAGTGAAAAATACTTTCTGTTATTTATTTGTTTTATATTTTTTTGTTTTCTGTTATTTTAGTATTTTATTGTTTTCCTTGTTGTTAAGTTTATTAGGCAAAAGCTTATGTCGTCTAGTGTATTGTTTCATAGTTCTTAGTTGTTCTTCAAAAATAATTCTTTTTGCTAGTAAAATATTTAATACTTTTGTTAGATTTTATTTTTGTTGTTGAATTGGTTACTATTGAGAATAGGTTTTTTGTAGGAAAAAACTATTCTTGGTTGTTTTGATGAAGTTTTGTTGTTTTAATTTTTGTCTTAAGTATTTCCTTCATCACAACACCTTTGTGTTTGGTTTTTGTGTTGCTTTTTGATTGTTAGTATTGATTGCTAGTATGATTTCTTATATGAGTGCAATGTTTGATTATATAGATTTCATCGGAGAGTGACGAATAGTTCTATCAAGTTATTTCTGAGAGCGATATTTGTATTCATCAATAGTACATGCAAGTTCACTTTGATCATCTTACATTACCTATGTTTTATTTGCATTAGAATCAATCTCTCCATCATACATCCAGTAGGATATTGAGCTTGAACTTGTGGTAGTATCATGAGGTACGAGAAACCCAACACCCTGTTACCATTACCCGGGAAGGGACGTTACTTCACAATTGCTACGCTTTAGTAGACGGGGTTTGGTTGTGAGATTCAAAAGTGTTGTGAGGTTAATTAATTATTTCAAGACCTACATGATGATCAAGACTTCAAGACTTCAAGGAATCAATATACCTCTGGGTGGATTGGACATGCATCTGGCAGCGTGATATCTATCATGGTTATGCCCGGGAATCCTGGTATCTACCTGTGATCATCCCGACGGAATGCCACCCAGGCTCAAAGAGATGGATGGATACTTCAAGGCCGGAAAGCTTACGTGTGCAACCGCAAGTCATTATGGGCTCTGTCTTGGTTGACCTTAGTGGTGACTCTAGTAGGTCAGATTGCTACGAGATGTAGAAGAACGGTAGGATTGGATGGGCACTGACTTTCTACCGGAGGATCACTTCGGAAGACCATGTTTTGATCGTCTCGTTCTCAAACACTAGGCAGTGCGAGGACACAACGGGAGGGATCGAATCTTGCAGGTAAAGTGTACAAACCTCTGCAGAGTGTCAAACTAATCGATTAGTCGTGTCCAACATGAGCACCGGAGATGATACTATCAGCCAGTCTCAACACAATTAATTAATTATTGATGAGTGGGTCTATTAAGTATTTTGGGACATGAGAATTGGTTGGTGGAACCATCTCATTAACAATCAACTTTTGTAGTGATATTCCGTTTGACTCCTTTGTTGTACGAAAAATAAAACCAGCTTTTCTGCAAAAACTCAGACACAGAGCCACAAAGCCTTTTGCATATAGAATAGTCTTATCATTTCATTCTATGGTGATCTTGCCGGTACATTCAATGTACTGACCTACACAGCTGCAACGTATTATGTTGCAGATATCTTTTCTACGACAAGTAAGAGTACGATTAAGGGTTACGGTCTACACTCAACCCGCCGTTGGTGTTTATTGGGACTCCACTCCCGTTGACTGTTTCCGCTGAGATTTAAGAGGTATATATCAGTTTTACGTTATTTACATGTGATTGTACTTTGATATATACATTGATGTTGTGTTTGCCAGCATACTGATCCAGGGATGGCACTGACACACAGAGGCTTGACTCGTTTTGAGTCGGGACGCTACAGAAAAAGAGGGAAAGGACAAGATATGTCAAAACTAAAGTTCTTCCTTCTACTCCAGAGTACTTAGATCCAGAAGAAGATGAAGAAGTGGAAGAGCCAGCTACCAAGGCTCCTCCCAAGAAGAAGAAGAAGCTTCTAGATGATGATATGCCCAAGCAAGCTCCTTCTAAGAGCAAATCTTCTGCACCCAAGAAGCCTAAGAGGACCACCAGAGATATCCCTCTTGCTGCCAAGAACAAGACATCTTCCACTATGGATGAAGATGGAGAAGTTTTTGTGGTAAGGAAACTCAGACCCTGTCGTGGTTTCGTCATGGCAGATGCCATGGGTAGGCTTATCGAGAGGGGCCGAAGGACGCCGACGGGCTCCGGGAGCGGGGTTAGGCACAAGCGGTGGCGGACACACGATGTACCCAGGTTCGGGGCCCTCCGTGGGAGGTAACACCCCTAGTCCTGCTTGGTCTAGTTGAGACAATGATATGGTTACAATGGTGCTCCTGGAGCTGTATGGCTAGAGGAGGAAGAAGGGGCTAAACTGCCCTTGCTGCCTCTCTACGTGTGTGTGGAGTGCGGATCGAGGCGAGTGGGAACCAACCAACCCCGTTGCATGGGGGAGGCCCGGGGGGTTTTATAGGCCAACCCCCCGGGTTACAGTATGAATAAGAGATCTCAGGGGGGCCCTAGCCGGCAGCCTCTCTAGCCGGCTGTGGGGGCCACCGGCAGCGGGGTCTTGTCGCTGGTAGGCCCCGCCGGCTGAAGGGTCCCGTCAGGAGCCGGCGGGGACCGCGCGGCGGGTCCCGACGCCGGTCATGTCACGGCACGGGCCGCCCCTCGTGGTGTCGTCTTGCGGCAACCGGCCGAGGTCAGCGGTACGGCCGGCCGCCCTGTAGCCACGCCGGGGCAGGTAATGGAGTGGTTGGGGCGTGCCGGCACTGTTGGGAGCCTGGTCACCATCCGCCAGGGTCAGAGGCTCTCACACCTCCACTGTGGCCATACGGGCGCTGACTCCCGATGGGATGGGGGCCACTGTCGCCACGCGTGCCCCGACGACAGTATCCAATGCGCAGCCGGCTGGGGGGCTAGGCGGCACCGTCCCCAGCCGGCCGGCACGTCGTAACCGGCAGGGCGTGGCCGGCAGGTCACAACCGGAGGGCCGTAGCCGGTAGGGCCCAGCCGGAGGTCCGCTGCCGGCAGGGCGCAGCCGGACCGCAGGGGGAGGCGGCCCGTCCTTCGGTTGCGTTAGAAAGTTGCTGCAAGGGGTCGCTTGAGGCTACCCCGGGGTCATCCCCCCGACAGTAGTCCCCGAAGCAGGGGAGGCCCGCCAACGAACCGCGGCGGTCCTCGCCGGCTTGAAGATCGTCCTTGCGCCGCGGAGCGCCCAGAGAGCCGGACGACGCGGACAAGCGGTGGCCGGCTCCGCAGCCGGCCGATGCTTCGCGGGCCGCCTCGGGCTCCCCACAGGACAGAGAAGCCACGCCACGTGGAAGACGCAGCGGGCCGTGGCCTAACAGACCACGCGGCGGAAAAGACTGGACCGCGGGGCGGGGGACCAACCACGACCGCGGCCTCGGCCCGCGCGCAGGGATCCTTTACGCCGCGGGCCGATGGTTGGCGCTTCCGAGCGCCATAATGTCCGCCCCGCATGCTACGGGAATCGTGGGGGTCGTGCGCAATAAATCCGGCCCCCACGATCACTCGCGCGGGGTTTAAATGGCGAGAGGGGGAGCAGGACGGTACATTCGCTCCCCCCGCCCTCGTCGCATCGTCTCTGTCGCCCTCCCCCTCCCGGCGCGAGAGAGAGAGAGAGAGAGAGAGAACACAGGAGGGCAGAGCACGCGGGCGCGCCACGCCGCCGTCTGCCGCCGCAGAAGGCCCGAGCCGCCGTCGGGTACCCGCGCCTGTCGTCGCGACCGTGCACCCCTCCGGCGACCATGGCGAGCAAGGGCGCATGGGACGGCAGCATGGTGGAGGAGACATTCATCGAGCACCTCCGCTACCGCCGCAAGCTCCCGGCGGAAGCGCACTTGGAGGCACGCCCAGCCGGGCCGGAGAACTCCCCGGCGCCGCGGGAGGGCGAGGTGGTCATCTTCGCCAATCATTTTCTCCGCGGGTTCGGGCTGCAGGCGAGCGCCTTCTTCCACCGCTTCCTGACGCGGTTCGGCCTGCAGCCGCACCACCTCGCCCCCAACGCCGTCATGCAGCTGGCGGCGTTGGTCACCCTTTGCGAGGGGTACCTGGGGGTGGAGCCGAGGCTTGACCTCTGGAGCCGGCTTTTCTTCCTCAAGCGGCAGATGGCGGTGGATCCGGCGACGAAGCAGAAGGTGATGACCGCCTGCGGAGGGGCCCTGATCCACATTCGCAAGGGGGCCGGCTTCCCGAAGCTCCCGCTGCATGAGTCGGTGAAGGGCTGGCAGCGGGGGATCTTCTATGTGAAGAATGTGAAGCCGGAGGAGGACTACATCAACCTCCCCGACTTCGCCAACCACCCGCCGGTTGCGATGCTGAACTGGCGGGCGGCTCCGCTTCAGGCGCCCAAGACGGCGGACCGGCTCTGCGAGCGCCTGCTCGTGATGACCGGGACGGAGGGGCTGGTTGCCACCGATCTACTGGCCGCGATGGTGGCGCGCCGGGTGCAGCCGCTGCAGCGCCGGCCGCACCTCATCTGCCAGATGGGAGGACGCCACGACCCCTGCCGGCTCTCCACCAAGGAACTGAAGCCGGCCCACGTGGCGAGAAGGGTGAACGCCATTTCGACAGCGAAGATGAAGGAGGGCGAGTGGCAATGGGGGAAAACCCCGTAGAGCCGGAGTCACCCAGCACCGCAGGTGAGTGTCTATTTCGCCTCCTTCCTTCCGTCTTTTCCGTGGCAGAGTCCCTCCCCTCTATGGCCTGACGGCGTGCCGCCTTGCCCACCCGCAGGTTTTCCCGCTGCTATAGAACTACCGGGAGCCGGCCGCCGACACGGTGGAGTCGGACCCCGAGGAGATCGAGGATGCTGACGACGTGGAGCCTGCCGACTCTGAGCGAGCCGGCGCGTCTGAAGCCGGCGAGGCGGAGGCGGAGACGGAGGAGGCCGAAGAGGCCGAATCGATGGGTGAGTCTCCTCCCCAGACGCACCTACGAGATTGGAACGATGATGACGCTGAGGCGGAGGTGTCGCGTGTTGCAGAGGCTCCGGAGGAGCCCGAAGCTTCGGAGGACGAGGTCACGGCGCCGCGGAGGTGCCAGCATCGAGCCGACGGCGGCTCCAGCCGGGGCGGCCCGGATGCGGGCGACAAAGGGAAGCGGCCGGCTGGCGCCAAGCCGGCGCCCAAGCGTGCGACGACCGCGCAGCCGGGCGGCAGCCGTGGAGGCGGGGGCAAGAAGCAGAGGGTCTCCCAGGCGGGACCCACGAGGAGGGCGGTCCCCGTCGTCGTCGGGTGAGCCCATCTCCGCCTCCACCTTGGTCTGTTCCGCATTCTCCCTGGCCACATATCTCGTCGTGATCAGGGAGGCGCGCGCCCTGGGGAGGACCCCAGGTGGCGAGGCGGCGAGGATGGCGCCGCCGTCATCCGCCGAGGAGAGGGAGCGCCAAGCGTGGCTCGACCTCGAGGCGGCCCAGCAGGAGCGGCGCGTCGAGGAGCTCCGCCCCTGGGAAGAGGCGGCGGGGAAGCGGGGAGGAACCAGCGGGGAGGCCGCTGGTGGAGCGTGGGAGCCGTTCCCCTACGGCCGGGAGAGGAGGTCGAAGGACCACCACGATCCCGAGCGACGGGCGGAGGCGGACGCGAAGGCCGCGGAGGACGTGGCGGAGAAGGACCGCGACGCCGCCCAGCCGGGGGCGGAGGAGCCCCTAGTGGTCGAAATCCCGGCACCGGACACGCCGGCCCTGGACGTGCCGGTTTGGAAGTGCCGGTACCGGAGGCGCCGGCTCCAGAGGTGAGCCGGCCAGGAACCGGCGGAGGCGGAGCGCCGGAGGCGAGGGCTGCGACGGCCGGGGAGACGGCCGGCGCGGGCGCATCGTCCGCGACCCCCGGCGCGACGGCGACGGGAGGAGCCGGTCCCATCGTGGTCTCCGACAAAGGAGGACCTGCGGACGGGGACCGGCCGCAGCAGACCTGGGACGCAGCCAGGCGCCCGGCCCTTGGCGAACCGCCGAGCACTCTTGGAGCGGCGGTGGCCGCCGTTGTGGACGCGTTTGCCGCCTGCCGCGCCCAGACGTCGCAGGACGCACGGGCCGCCAACGACCGGTTGGTGAACCTGGAGCAAGTTGTCGCGGTAAGCTCTCTTCTTTCCTTCTTCTCTTGACTCGGCGTTTTCTGTCTTTTCCAGTGGGGGCGCGCTAGCGCACCCACTGGGTGTAGCCCCCGAGGCTCGAGCCGGCTGGGGCGCAGGCGGGTCGAGCCTAAAGCTGCTGTGTTCTTGTTGTTTTGCAGGCGACGCATGACCGCCGGGTGGCCACGTACAACACCCTGCTTGGGTTGTACCGGGGAGCCGAAAACCGGCTCGCCGTCATGTCCACGGATCTGCAAGGTATGTGCTTTCGCGATCTTCCAGTGGGGGCGCGCAAGCGCACCCACTGGGTGTAGCCCCCGGGAATCAGGCCGGCTACCCCAGAGGTAGGCTGAATCCTTTCTTTGCTTGATTTCTGACAGCGGCGACCTCTTCTCGTGAAGCCACCCACGCCGAGACGGTCAGCCTCCGGCGCCAGGTGGTGCGGCTTGGGGAGGAGCGGAACCTCCTGACGACGGAGCGCGACCGGCTCCGCGGGGAGACGGACTAGGCGAAGGCAGAGCGGGAGGAGCGCGAGGCGGCCCACTGCTAAGCGCTGGCGGACCAAGAGGCGGCCCTTCATCGGGAGGCGGAGGAGCGGGAGAAAGTCCTCCGCCAGGAGCTGGAGGCCAAGGACGCCGCGCTAGCCAAGGCGGCCGAGGATGCGCAGGCGGCCCGGGGTGAGCACGAGCGCCGGCGCCAGGAGTGGTCAGCGAGGGAGGTGCAGCTGCAGGAGCAAGGGCACGAGGTGGATCGGATGCTGCGCGGTGAGTTTCTATTGCCTTGCTCTTTTCGCGCCTTGCCCCTGGGTTTTTCTGGTTTGCTCATCCCTCGTCTTCTTCTCTTCTCTTCTTAGGGCTTTTCCCCGGCACGCAGGAGGCCGCGGAGGCGGCCGTGGAGACCCATCGTGAAGTCCGGCGGGCACAGGGGGAAGCCGTTGGACAGCTTGCCCCCTGGACCCTGGACGAGGTGGGGATCGCCGCCGCGGCGCGGCTGTCGGAGGTAGTTCGTGCCCTGAAGCGGCTCCAGGCGGCCGGCTCGGTGCTGGTTCGCACTCTTTGGCCTGGCACGGTGGAGCCGGTCTCCATGAGCCGGCTGTCGAGGTGGCTGGAGTTTGGGACCGCGCGGGTGAATGCTTGGAGGGCTTCCGCGGCACGCGCCGGTGCGAGCATGGCGCTTCGCATTGCCAGGTCATGGTATCCCGAGCTGAACCTGGGTCTGCTCACGGCCTAGCGTGCCGGTACCGACGCGGAGTTGGATGCGGTGGCCGACGCGCTAGAGGTGAGGGCGAGCGACCTTGCGTCCTTCGCCGTGTGGGACGAGGACGTCCCGGAGCACGGGGCGGATGGTGTGCTGATCCCGGAGGACCGGTACACGCTCGCCCTGGAGGACCCGGAGGGGAGCGCCGCCGAGACGGACGATGGAGAATCTGACTCCGGCGACTACGCCGAGTCCGAGCCGGCTCCGGACGTGGAGGCGGGAGCTTCTACCTCAGCTGCTCCGGAGGTGCCGGCTTCAGAGGCGTCAGCACCTCCGGCTCCGGAGGCGTCGGCACCGGAGGCGAGCCGGCCCGAAGCTGCCACCACTTAGGATTTTTCTTTTCTGCATTTTGCTTAGACTGCAATTCCACCCACTGGGGGTGTATATGTAATGAACTCGTGGCCGTGGGCCTTTTAAATTTTGTAAAGTTTTTGGTTGCTGAAACGCTGTTTTATGCGTGCCGGCTCGGCCTTATCCTTTTTCGCCCTTTTGGTTCCGTTTGCTCAAAACCTTCTTCCTCTTGGTTTCGGCCCCGCCAGCCGGACTGCCGGGAGCCGGTCTGTGGCTGGGACGGGGCGTCCGCCTCGAAGGAGCCGGTCGTGAGTTTGGAAACCGCAAGAGTTTTTTGGGTCAGGTGAGTGACAGAGGCGAAAAAGTGCTCCGGCTAGACCCAGCCGGCAACCCCCCCTTGCGTTCGATTTTTCGCGTGTGCTAAGTTTTGCCGTTTTGAGGTCCCGTCTGCACGACAGCCGCGAGCCGGTCTGTGGCAGGGAGGGCCGAGACGGTTCTCCTTAGTTCACATTACTTAACCGGCATCGGGGGACGAGGGTAGGACTAGCCGGCTAGCCCCCGGGACCGGGAGCCGAACCCAGGAGCCCGCGAGCGAGAGTCTTTGAGAAAGGCAAAAGAGGCGTGTCCCAAGAGCTTGCTTGGGGCACCCGTTGCATTCATAATCCCAAAAGGGAAGGATATGTACATACACTGGTTTTTAGCAGTAAAACGGACGGAGGAGCGCCGCGTTCCACGGGCGCTCCGTTTCCTCGCCGGAGGCGTCTCTCTTGCGCTTCTGCGGCTTTTGGGCGTCTATTAGATAGTACGTGTTGTTATGCAGCGCTCTGCTGACGATGAACGGGCCCTCCCATGGGGAGGACAGCTTGTGCTGGCCGGCAGTTCGCTGGATCCGTCTGAGCACCAAGTACCCTTCACGGAAGGAGAGTGGCCGGATCCGCTTGCTATGGTAGTGCCGGAGCTTCTGCTGGTAGATGGCCGTCCGGCTCAGGGCCAGTTCGCGGGCCTCCTCGAGGAGGTCGACGCCGTCTTCTCTCGCCTCCTTCGCGTCTTTCTCCGTGTACAGGGTAACCCGAAGCGAATCGAACTCGATGTTGGTGGGGATGATTGCCTCGGACCCGTACACGAGAAAGAACGGCGTGTAGCCGGTTGACCGGTTAGGCGTGGTCCTGAGGCTCCAGAGGACAGCCGGCTGACCTGACCAGCGGCGCCACGAGCCGGGGCCTGATGCCGGATAGGATCAGGCCGTTGGCCCTCTCGACCTGCCCGTTTGACTGGGGGTGGGCGACAGCCGCCAAATCGAGCCGGATGCCCTGCTTGGAGCAGAAGCGCGCTAGCGCGCCCTTGGCGAAGTTCGTGCCATTGTCGGTGATGATGCTGTGGGGGACACCGTAGCGGACCGTGATGTCTTCGATGAACCGGACGGCCGTGGGGCCGTCCAGCTTCTTGATCGGCCGGGCCTCGATCCACTTGGTCAATTTGTCGACGGCCACCAACAGGTGTGTCATGCCGCCTCGTGCGGTCTTGAAAGGCCCCACCATATCCAGCCCCCAGACGGCAAAAGGCCACGAGAGGGGGATGGTCTGGAGGGCAGTAGCCGGCAGGTGGCTCTGCATGCTGAAGCGTTGGCAGCCTTCACACTTGTCAACCAGCTCCTTGGCCGCCTCCAAAGCAGTCGGCCAGTAGAAACCGTGGCGAAACGCCTTGGCCACCAGGGTTCTGGAGGCGGCGTGGTGCCCGCACTCGCCCTGGTGGATGTCGAGGAGGATCTCTTGCCCTTTCTCCGGCTCGACGCAGCGTTGGAAAACGCCGGTGGTGCTGCGATGAACTAGCTCGCGATTGATGATGCTGTAGGCGGGGGCCTGGCGCTGAATTTGCCTTGCGATGGCCTCATCAGAGGGGAGCTCGCCGCGCAGGAGGAATGCCACGATGGGCTGAGCCCATGAGGGAGCCGAGACGGGCTCCGACTCGGGCTCAAGCGAGGCATCGGGGCCGGTAGGAGCCCCCGGGACCGGCCCACCAGTCCCCGGGACCGGCTCGCCTGCCCCCGGGGCCGGCTCGCCAGCCCCCGGGGAGTGAGCCGGCGGGAGGGGCGTCGATCGTGATCATGACGGCGACGGGCCCAGAGTCGGCGGGCGAAGACGTGACCAGCTCGATGGCCGGGGCGGATGGCGCCGGCTGGGCAGCCGGAGGTGGCGGAGCCGGCGGGGCAGCCGGATCAGTCGATGGGCCGGCTGCCGCCGCCGGCATGAAGATGGACTCCGAGTCGGAGGAAGGCTTGATCGAGGGCTTGAGCAGCCGCTCGAGGGAGACGCCGGCTGGGATGGCCTGCCGGGAAGAGCCGATCTTGGCCAACGTGTCGGCCGCCTCGTTGTCCGCGCGGGGGACGTGGTGGAACTCGTAGCCCTCGAAGGAGCCGGCGAGCTATTGGACGAGGAATTGGTAGCTGGCCATGTTGGCGTCCCTAGCGTCCCATTCGCCGATGACTTGTTGTACCACGAGGTTGGAGTCGCCAAAGCATATGATGTGCTGGATGCCGATGTCTTTGGCGAGCTAGAGGCCGTGGACGAGGGCCTCGTACTCGGCCACGTTGTTGGAGGCGGCAAAGTGGATTTGGAGGACGTACCAGAGCTGGTCTCCCCTGGGAGACGACAAGACGATGCCGGCTCCCAGGCCGGCTCACATCTTCGAGCCGTCGAAGTGCATGCGCCAGTGCGTGGAGTTGGGCGGAGGCGGCACGAACTGGGTTTTGGCCCAGTCGACGAGGAAGTCGGCCATTGCTTGGGATTTGATGGCGGTGCGCGGCTCGTACCGTATCTCGTAGTCGGCGAGGACGATGGTCCACATGGCAATCCGGCCGGTGGCGTCCCGGCCGGCCATGATTTCGCCCAACGGCGCCGAGCTCATGACGGTGATGATGTGCTCCTGGAAGTACTGCTTGATCTTCTGGGCGGCGAAGTATATGCCGTAGCACATCTTCTGGTTGTGGGGGTAGTTTTGCTTGGAGGCGGAGAGGACCTCGCTGAGGTAGTAGACGGGGCGCTGGGTTGACAGCGCTTTGCCCTCTTCCGGCCGCTCCACTACCAGGACGACGCTGACGACGCCCGTGGTCGCCGCGATGTAGGCGAGTAAAGGCTCCTTGTCAGCCGGCGCGGCCAGGATGGGGGCGCTCGAGAGGGCCCGCTTGACGCCGCGGAATGCTTCGTCCGCCTCGTTTGTCCAGTCGAAGACGGCCGGCTTCTTTGAGGGGTCGCGGCCCGGCTCGACCAGAGCCGTCTTGCGCAGGAGGCCATAGAGGGTCAAGGCCTTCTCGCCCAGCCGGCTGATGAACCGGCTGAGGGAGGCGAGGCAGCCGGTGAACTTCTGGACGTCGCGGAGCCGGACCGGCTTGGGCATGCGCTCGATTGCGCTGATCTTCTCGGGGTTAGCTTCGATGCCGCGGGCGGACACGAAGAAACCCAAGAGTTGGCCGGCTGGGACGCCGAAGACACACTTCTCCGGGTTGAGCTTGATCTTGTATTCGCGCAGGTTGGCGAATGTTTCCCGGAGATCGTCGAGGAGGCTGAAGTGCTTCTTGGATTTGACAACGATGTCGTCGACGTAGACGTGGACGTTCCTGCCTATCTGAGGCAGGAGACACTTCTGCATGCAGCGCAAGAAGGTAGCGCCTGCATTCTTCAGGCCGAAGGACATGGTGATGTAGCCGTAGGCCCCGAAAGGGGTGATGAAGGAGGTCTTGAGCCGGTCGGCCGGGTCCAGCTTTATCTGGTGGTAGCCGGAGTAGGCGTCTAGGAAAGACAGCAGGTCACAGCCGGCCGTGGAGTCGATGGCTTGATCGATCCGCGGCAGGGCGAACGGGTCTTTGGGGCACGTCTTGTTCAGGCTTGTGTAGTCGATACACATGCGCCAGGTCTTGTTCTTCTTCAGCACCAGGACTGGGTTGGCCAGCCAGTCTGGGTGGAACACTTCCATGATGAAGCCGGCAGCGAGCAGCCGGGCGATTTCTTCTCTGATAGTACGACGCTTCTCCTCGGAGAAACGACGCAGGGGTTGGTTGACCGGCTTTGCGTCCGGTCGTACGTGAAGCTTGTGCTCGGCGAACTTCCTCGGAACACCCGGCATGTCCTTGGGAGACCATGCAAAGATGTCCCAATTCTCACGGAGGAACTCGACGAGCTCGCTTTCCTATTTGCTGTCAAGGCGGGAGCCCATGGTCACGCACTGGGTGGGGTTAGCCGGGTCAAGCGGCACCTGCCGGGTGTCCTTGGACGGCTGGAATGAGTCCTCGCCGACCGACTGGGACGGAGGAGCCGGCATTGCCGGCTGGGCCGCAGCGAGGGCCACGAGCCGGTCGAGCTGCCGCTTCTCCTCCGCAATCTCCAGGGCTTCGGCCAGCCGGCTGCCGTCTCGCGCTCACGCGATTGACATCTAGTATTTGTCGGCGATGGTGATGATGCCTTTGGGGCCCGACATTTTGAGCTTGAGGTAGGCGTAGTGGGGGAACGCCATGAACTTGACGAGAGCCGGCCGGCCCAGCAGTGCGTGGTAGGGACTGTCGAGGTCCACTACCTCGAACCAAACTGGCTCGCGGCGGAAGTGGTCGTGGCCGCCGAAGAGGAAGTCGAGCTTGATCTTGCCGACGGGGGTGCAGGACTTTCCCGGCACGATGCCGTGGAAAACGGTCCGGCTCGATTGCAGGTCCTCCACCTTGAGCCCCAATTTGAGCATTGTGTCAAGGTAGAGGATGTTAATGCTGCTGCCCCCATCGATCAACACCCGCAAGAAACGGCATGTGCGCCTCTCGGAGGCGATGCTGGGATCGAGGACGAGGGCATAGCTGCCAGGGTTTGGCATCACGGCCGGGTGGTTGGCCCGGCTCCAGGTGACCAGCTTCTCGGACCAGTGCATGAACTGGGGAGCCGCGGGCATGGTGGCATTCACCTCACGGTGGAGCCGGCGTTGGGCGTGCTTGTCCGTCTCCTCACTGGTGAAGACGACGTAGCAGCCGTCTTGGTCGGGGAACCGGTCAAGCAACCGGCCGTCGTTCTGAGCCGGAGCCGGGGCCTGAGCCGGAGCGGGAGTCGGTGCTGGAGCCGGGGCAGGCGCGCGGGCAGGCGGCATGGGGGGAGCCGGGAGGCCGTCCCCCGGGTCAATCGCTGTGAGAAGCTGCACTGCCGGAGCGTGTGCGCGGCCGGCTTGGCACCGGAATGGTTCTTGCAGGGGAGGTCGAGCATTTGCTCGAACGTGAGCTTAGGCTGCCAGGCAGACTTGCCGGTGGGCTGACGCTGGCCGGAAGCCAGGCCAGCCCGTTGCTCTTCCTCAACGGAGGCGACGTGCCGGCTCCCGTAGCGGGAGTCGGGCTGATCGTTCTTGCGTTTGTTGTTCTGCTGCTGCCGGTTGTCGGCGGCCGCCCGCGGCGCGGCGGGCGGCGGAGCCGGTTTGGCTGGTGTCTTAGCCTTCATCCTCATTGAGGAATCGGCCATGGCGTATTTGTCCGCTTTGGACATTAGGTCTGCCAGGGAGGTCGGCTCGGAGCACAAGAGCTTGTGCTTGAGAGGGGTGCCATCGCAGCAACCTTCGATGAAGTACTGGATGGCCTGCACCTTGTGCACTCCCTCGCAGGAGTTGCGGAGCTCGGTCCAGCGTGTGAGATAGTCGCGGAGGGGTTCCTCCGGCCCCTGGACGCACATGGCCAGCTCGCGGGGCCGGCCCGGCCGCTTGTAAGTGCCGGTGAAGTTGCGGACGAGCGCCTCCTCGATGTCCGTCCAAGTGTTGATGCTGCCGGCCGCTAGGCTGTTCAGCCAGGTGCGGGCCGAGCCAATCAGCATGAGGGGGGCATAGCGGACGGCTACACGCTTGTTCCCCCTGGCGATGCCGACGGCGGTGGTGTAGTCGACCAGCTAGTCCTCCGGCTTGGCGGCCCCGGTGTACTTCGGGGTGTCGCGAGGAAGAGTGAAGCCGGGCGGAAACGGCTCGTTGCGGATCCGAGGGCCGAAGCAGGCCGGGCCAATCGAGCCCTCCTCCTCGAGGAGAGCCGACTGCGCCAGCAGGTCGAGGCGGAGCCGGGCGTCGTTGTCGCTGTGGGGGACCCGCAGCCCGAGCTGGGCCGCGTGTTCGGGGTGGACGGCTGGCGGGATAGACCGGGCCGGTTCCTGCCGCGGAGGCGGGGTGTGCCCGCGGCTACGCCGGCTACCGCCAGCCGAAGCCTTGTCCCGGCGGCTGCTGCCAGCCGGATTGTTGCTGCGTCGGCTGTTTACCGCCGGTTGCTCGTTCCCGCGCAGCTGGGTGCGGCGAACGTTGCTTCCCTCGTTCCGCTGGCCGGCGGGGCGAGGGGTACTGGAGTGCTGAGCCGGCTGACGGTTGGTAGCCCCAGCACCCTCACCCTCAGGCCGGGGAAGTTCGGAAACGGCCCCATCGGGGGTGAGGACGACCTGTTGCGCGTTGGCGGTGTCGATGAGGTCCTTAATGTGCCGCTCGCGTGCGGCACGCTCCTCGCCCTCCAAGGTTGCCAGATCCTCGTAGGCAACCTTGGCGGCACGCAGGTTGGCTGCGGGGGTGTCGTAGACGGGAAGGCGGCCGCCGAGGATTTCCGCGACCACGCGGCCGCGTTCCCGCACAGCCCCACGCCGGCTGGGCTCGGGGCCAGCCGGGGTGAGACCATACACGGAGATGTATTCCCGCTGCACGGCTTCCATCCGGCGCCGCTCGGCAGCGAGGGCGGTGGCGTTGTCGAACAGCAGGCGGCGGGCCGCCTCCAGCTCGGTTCTGGCGACGGCCGGGTCCGCCGTCGGGGTGATGGGAGTGCCCTGACCCCGGAGGGTAGCGGCGAGCGGGTCGGAGGCACCGGCGCGGGCGGCGGCCGCGTCGGCCTCAGTCGCCCGCACACGGACCGAAGTGGTGGAGGAGGTGACCATTACTCCCACGCGAGCGCGGGAGCCGGTGGCCTCGCCCGTGGCGAGCGCGCCCACGGACGAGGGAGGGTCGGTGCAGTCGAGCACCCAGCTAGGGTACTTGTCAGCGAGGCTCAGCTTGCTGAGCCGCCCGGCGAGCGCGGCGATGTCGAGCGCGAGGTCGCGGCCGAGGCACTCGTCGGAGATGCCGGCCGCGTCGCCCGCAGGACCTGCCGGAGCAAGCCCCACGAGCATGCGGTTCCGCCCGGACGCGAGGCGGACGGGGGAGGTGGTGAAGGGCCCCGCCCGGAGCGTGACTCCGGCCGGCGCCGCGGACGGCCCCACGGTGGGCGCCAACTGTCGTGGTTTCGTCATGGCAGATGCCATGGGTAGGCTTATCGAGAGGAACCGAAGGACGCCGACGGGCTCCGGGAGCGGGGTTAGGCACAAGCGGTGGCGGACACACAATGTACCCAGGTTCGGGGCCCTCCGTGGGAGGTAACACCCCTAGTCCTGCTTGGTTTAGTTGAGACAATGATATGGTTACAATGGTGCTCCTGGAGCTGTATGGCTAGAGGAGGAAGAAGGGGCTAAGCTGCCCTTGCTACCTCTCTACGTGTGTGTGGAGTGTGGATCGAGGCGAGTGGGAACAAACCAACCCCGTTGCATGGGGGAGGCCCGGGGGGTTTAATAGGCCAACCCCCCGGGTTACAGTATGAATAAGAGATCTCAGGGGGGGGCCGGCCGGCAGCCTCTCTAGCCGGCTGTGGGGGCCACCGGCTGCGGGGTCTTGTCGCTGGTAGGCCCCGCCGGCTGAAAGGTCCCGTCAGGAGCCGGCGGGGCCCGCGCGGCGGGTCCCGACGCCGGTCATGTCACGGCACGGGCCGCCCCTCATGGCGTCGTCTTGCGGCAACCGGCCGAGGTCAGCGGTACGGCCGGCCGCCCTGTAGCCACGCCGGGGCAGGTAATGGAGTGGTTGGGGCGTGCTGGCACTGTTGGGAGCCCGGTCACCATCCGCTAGGGTCAGAGGCTCTGACACCTCCACTGTGGCCATACGGGCGCTGACCCCCGATGGGATGGGGGCCACTATCGCCACGCGTGCCCCGACGACGGTATCCAATGCGCAGCCGACTGGGTGGCTAGGCGGCACCGTCCCTAGCCGGCCGGCACGTCGTAACCGGCAGGGCGTGGCCAACAGGTCACAGCCGGAGGGCCGTAGCCGGCAGGGTCCAGCCGGAGGGACGCTGCCGGCAGGGCGCAGCCGGACCGCAGGTGGAGGCGGCCCGTCCTTCGGTTGCGTTAGAAAGTTGGAGCAAGGGGTCGCTTGAGACTACCCCGGGGTCATCCCCCCGACAGACCCCATCTGCCAGCTCATGATGATACTCATCCCATAGCTGAGGACATGAAGAAGAGGAAAGACTTAGAGCTAAGGCAATGGAGAGCAAATGACCCTTATGCCTCCAGGAGAAGGACTGCTGTTGATCCTAGATTTCACACCAAGGAGTAGCAAAAAAATTATGAGACTGTCCTATTGGACAAGAGCCCAGATGTGAGTGATATCAGATATGTAGACTGGGAATACATTAAGAAGAATGAAGATTATTTTCCACATGTGCAAGAGAACTTCAAGGCCATTGACATTGATGCATTTGTTGGTAGATAGTTTACCCCTTGGAATGATGAGATGATCATGCAATTCTACTCCACAGTTCATTTTTATGGAGATGGTAGAATTGTTTGGATGACTGAAGGTGTCAGGTACCAATCCACAGTTGAAGAGTGGGCTACCGTCTTAGGAGCCCCACAGGTAGAAGATGCTGATTTGGATGTGTACTCTGAGGCCAAGATGAATCATAATTCCATGGCAACGATGTACAAGGAGATTCCTACTGACTATGTGCATTCACATAAGTTTGGCTTAGTATACTATCTGCAGGCAGGACTGACCACCAGCAACACTATCATGAGCTATACTTTGATGCCCAAGTCAGGAGATGACAAGATGATCCGAGGATACTCCATCAACATGCTGCATCACATTGGCCTTCACACCAGATTCAGGGTCATGGACTTGATTGTTGAGACTATGAAGAGGACTGCTGCTGATCAGAAGAGATCATGTGGATATGCTCCATACATTCAAATGCTTATCAAGTCAAAGCTTGAAAAGAATGTATATGCACTTGATCGACCACATATGCCACTCCCGCCAGAGTTTGAGGACAACGTTGTGGTGATGAATCCAGATCATCCCACTTCATCTATTGCACAGGTAGCAGCTGAGGCAGCCAGAGTCACTAGTGCTCCAGTGCCAAGGACAAGGAATGAGCAGATGGACCTCATCCTTAGCTCTATCCAAGGCATTCAGAATGACATCACTGAGATTCTGAAGAACCAAAAGAGCCTGGAAAGGATTGTTGAAGATAAGCTTCATACTATGTGGATGCGCTGACAAAGAAAGTTGATGAGCTCAAGAAGGAGGTGGACTCAGTACCCCTTCCCCACACCTCAGAGGATGATGATGATGATGACAGTCGCCCTCTCAGGACCAGCACTCAGTTCAAGACCCAAGCTAGATCTGTGATAGTGCGAGCTTCAGAGTTGAGACCATCCTCATCACCACCTGATGCAGCTCCTTCAGTCCCACCAGCTCCATCAGCACCTCCAGTGACTACTCCAGCCCCTTCCAGGACATCAGCAGAAGTCTTCATAGATGTGGTTCTCTCGACTCCTACATCAACAACCGGAGGAGATTAGTGCTAGAGAGACGATTAGTCCTATACCTTTGAACTTTTTGGTAACTTGTTGCCAAAGGGGGAGAAGTTGTGTAGATCATTAGGGCTTCGAGAGAGAGTGTGTGTTGCTTTTTATCGCTCTCCAAACCTTTAAAATCTTTTGGTTGCTCCTTTGCGTTAAACATGTTGGTGTTTAATCATGCACTTCTTATGTGTTGCTACTACGTCTTATCTTTTGAGATGCTTATGAGATGATCATTCACTTCTTCCTTGATGTGTTGTGCTATGTTGTTCACTCATATTATTCTCGCACACCACCAAGCTGTATGTGACATGGAAGAGTGCCCCATGAATCTAATCGATTGTGCATTTGCATTCAAACGCAAATTCAAAATAGTGCACAAATTTAGGGGGCGCACTTGCTTATCACATACTTCTCAAAGCGATGACTTATTCATTTATTATATCATATGTCGAAGCTTTGATCTATATGTTGTCATAAATTACCAAAAAGGGGGACATTGAAAGCACATTTGTTCCCTTGGTGGTTTTGGTAATTAATAACAACATATATATCATTGGACTCATGTTTCCACTAAGTATATTTTAGGAAAAGTCCAATGATGGGATGGCTATAAATTGTGAGGAGATACCCCAAGATGCAAGGAATGGAATGGCAAAGCTTCAAGCTAGAAGACTCTCTTTTTACTTTGTGAGAAATCACTTTGAGTCCATAGGAAAGCCAATACTATTATTGTTGGTGAACAAATTGCTCCACGTGCACAAGCGCTAGCCACCAAAAACACCCACAAGCTCTCCCACAAGAATACTCTGTCAAAACCCTAATCCACAAAATCGGTGCCACCAAGTTTGCATCCGTCTCTACCAATTTTCTACCCAAGACAGAACCCTAGCCAAACCCTAGCCTTTCGGTACAACCGAGACTGCATCGGTGCAACCGAGTTTCGGTGACCAACTTTCTGGTGACCCAGTTTATAAAATCAGAATTTCTGAGTTTTATGGATCGGTGTCACCGAGTTTGGAAACTGCCCTCGGCCACTCGTTTCGGTACCACCGAGATTCCTATTCGGTCTCACCGAGATTCCAAAAGTTCCACATTTTGAACAGATTGGTACGATCAAGTTTTGCTTCGATTTCACGGAGATGGTCAATAATGTTGTAATGGTTGGATTTTTGGAGATTCCTATATATACCCCTCCACCACATCCCACTCGCAAGAGAAGCACTCAGAACAGTTCCACACTTCCCATATCCAAATTTCTGAGAGAGAACCACCTACCCTTGTGTTGAGATCAAGATCATCCACTCCAACCATACGGATCTTGATTTCTAGCCTCCCCAAGTTGCTTTCCACCCAATCAATCTCTTATACCAAGCCAAATCTGTGAGAGAGTGATTGAGTGTTCAGGAGTCTATCATCTTGAAGCACAAGAGCAAGGAGTTCATCATCACTATCAAGCCTATTACCTTTTGGACGGTGGTGCTTCCTAGATTGGTTAGGTGTTGCTCGGGAGCCTCCTACTTCGTGTTGTGGAGTTGAACCAAGAAGTTTGTACGGGCAAGGAGATCGCCTACTTCGTGAAGATCTACCCATAGTGAGGCTAGTCCTTCGTGGATGGAAGCCGTTATGGAATAGTCAAGGTTGCTACTTCGTGGACCCTCACGGGTGGAGCCCTCCGTGGACTCTCGCGACCGCTACCCTCCATGGGTTGAAGACTCCATAAACGTGGATGTATGATAGCGCCACCTATCAGAACCACGGGAAAAATCTTCGTGTCTACAATTGCGTTTGATCTTCCTACCCTACCCTTTACTTCTTGTGCTTGTCTTTACTTTCCACTGTTATACTCTTAAACATGCATGTGTACGGTGTGCTTGACATGCTACCATTGCTAAAATCTCCCCACAACTAAAATTGGGAAAAGGTACAATTTTTATTTGGTCAAGTAGTCTAATCAACCCCCCCCCCCTCTATACATATTTTCGATCCTACACTTGTCCCCTTCTGTCACTGGGATATAGAAACTCGTCAGGTTGAACCTACTACAACGCACCACTCCCACTGAACAAATATCAATCTAGTTGGCCAAACTATCTCAATAGATCTGAGAGCATTACGAAGCTACGATGATCATGCAAATAAGAATCATATTAATCATGTTTGACTCAAATACTTTTCATGAATAATCTGAACATAAACTCACAATTCATCGGATCCCAACAAACACAACATACAAAGGGATTACATCGGATAGATTAAGGCAAAGATGCGATGAACATTGTATTGAAGATCAAGAGAGAGAGAGAGAGAGATTGCCATCTAGGTACTACCTACAGACCCGTAGGTCTGTGGTGAACTACTCACACATCATGGTGAGGGCAGCAAGGTTGATGAAGAGGCCCTCCGTGATCGATCTCCCCTCCGACAGGTGCTGGAACAGAGGTGTAGATGGCCTCCCGTCAGAACAGAGAATTGCGGCGGCGAAAAAAGTGTTTTGGGAGCGCTTTTGGTGTTTCTAGGGTATATGTGAATTTATAGGCCAGAGAAAGATGTCGGGAGAGGCTCCAGGGGGCCACCACATATCTAGCCGCCCCCCCTAGGGGCCGCGGCTGGATATGTGGTGGGCCCCTAGTGCATCTCTTGGCCCTCCTCCGAAGCTTCTAGGTCTTGTATTTGTCCAGACAAAATCACCAAAAAGTTTCATGGAAATTGGACTCCGTTTAGTATTGTAACTCTGAAAAGGAAAAAAACACGCAGAAAACAGGAACCGGCACTGGGCACTGGGTCAATAGGTTAGTGCTCAAAAATATTATAAATTGGTAAATAAATACCCCAAAAGTACCCTAGAATGATAATATGTCAGCATGGAACAATCAAAAATTATAGATACGTTGGAGACGTATCAATGCCTTTGGCAGTGTACCAGGATGTGCAATGATCTAGCGTGACATGTATCAAAAATATAAAGAACGGTGGCTTCGCCACAAATACTATGTCAGCTCTATACGATCATGCAAGCATTATGATGATGAACGAACTAGTCATGTGAAGTGATGATGGAATTTGCATGGCAATATATCTCGGAATGGCTATGGCAATGCCATAATAGGTAGGTATGGTGGCTGTTTTGAGGAAGATATAATGAGGCTTATGTGCAACAGAGCGTATCATGTCACGGGTTTTGGATACACCGGCGAATATTTGCACCTATCCTCGAGGTGAGAATGGGCTATGTACGGTACCTAAGAGGCTAGAAAATATGAGAAGGTGAAGATGCGTATGTCCATGGTGTCACATTAGTCATAAAGAACTCACATACTTATTGCAAAGTTTTATTAGTTTTATCACAAATCAAAGTACTCCTCGCATGCCCCGAGAGAGGAGGTTGGTAGGAGTTAACCATCATGCGCCCCCGACTCAAAACAACACTAGGATTTGAACGAGGAATATAAATGCTCACACATCATGACCATGCCTCTTTACTTTTTAGATGAATAACAAGTTAAGACCTCTTAATCTCGACACTTCTTAGAATCAAAAAAATTGGACTCACACCTTTTTCATATTACTACATCAATGTCATTAACCCACAACTTTCTATATGTGCTACACGATGGTTTTGATTATCATTCATTGAATACCTAATATTCTTGGACTAGTCTTATGACCCATGCAAATTACCATCACTATTACTCGGCTCTCAAACAAATATAAGTGAAGAACGAGAGCATATTATTTCTATAAAATCTACACGCCACCGTGCTCAAAAAGATATAAGTGAAGTACTAGAGCAACTGCCTAGCTCAAAAGATATAAGTGAAGCACATAGAGTATTCTAGAAAATTATCATGAAGGTGTGTCTCTCTCAAATAGGTGTGTCCAGCAAATGATGATTGTGACAAACTGAAAGTAAAAGCAAACAAAAGCAAATGACGCTCCGAGCAAAACACATATCATGTGATGAATAAAGATATAGCTCCAAATGACATACCGATGGATTGAGACAAAAGAGGGGATGCCTTCCGGGGCATTGTCGGTGTCAAAACCGGCGGATCTCGGGTAGGGGGTCCCGAGCTATGAGACTAGAATCGATGGTAACAGGAGAAGTGGGAGACGATGTTTACCCAAGTTTGGGCCCTCCTATGGAGGTAATACCCTACGTCCTGCTTGATTATATTGATGGTATAAGGGTTACAGAGTTGATCTACCTCGATATCGTATGACTAAAACCCTAGATGAGTTCTGTTGGCCTACAACCTAAAACCCTTCGGTTTATATAGACGCCAAGGGTACCTAGGGTTTACAAATGGTCGGTTACACGTCGAAGGGATAAACATGCCTATTCACTACTCAAACATAGAGAACAAGCCATGATTCTCGAAGCTTCCTTCCTGGAGACAGAGTCTTCGATCAATCCAATGCTCGGTATGCGGCCCATATAGTCTGGCCCATAAGAAATAGGACGGCTTCCCGAGGACCCCTTAAACCAGGACTCCCTCAGTAGCCCCCGAACTAGCCTCCAACGCCAAGGGTCTAAGCTCCAGCTGCTTCAAATGATCAGAGTCTTCGGCTTGCGAGGCGAGTTCCTTTCTCCAGATAGTGATCGGTCGAGTGTTAGTTCGGCCTCCGACGACGTGTAACTTTCCCGATAATGGATCGTCCGAACACAGTGAATAATTTGGCCCTGAAGGCCAAACGTCAAGGAGTAAATAGTGTCCCCTGACAACCCTTTTGACGAAAGGTCACGGCCCACCACGACCACTAAACCAGTCGAAAAGACTCGATTCGCGGTTCGAGGCCGTTTTCACCAGCACGATCCATCAATGCACAGATAGCGCTCCGTTTCACACGGGATATGTTTAATCATGCGCGTATAACGGCATGCACGTCTTGGGAAGCAGAGGGATTCACGGCGCAGCAAAGGGAGCCTAACCGGCGACAAGCCCAATAAAAGGGAAAGAAAACCCCAAGGCTTAACCGCACTTCCCATTCGCATCCCCGCTTCCCCAATCTCCTGAGCCTCCAGAGCCCAGATCTAGGTTTTCCCCTCTCCCTCCTCCGAGCTCAGCCATGGCTGGCTCAGGCTCCAACGGCAAGTGGGAAGCTTCCACGGTCACAGACCAGGACATCCGGGACCTCAAGGACGCAAGCTACCTCCCCGCCAACATCTTCCACCACGCCGTGGAGGAGGGCCAGGTGATCCCCACCCCCAAACCAGGCGAGAGGGTGGTTTTCATTCCTCACTTCATCCGAGGACTGAGCTTCCCGCTCCACCCCTTCGTTAGGGGCCTCATGTTCTTGTACGGACTCGACTTCCATGACCTCCCGCCGAACTCTTTCATGCACATATCGGCCTTCATCATCTTCTGCGAGGCGTTCCTGCGGGTCGAACCACACTTCAGATTATGGCTCAAGATATTTAATATCAAGCCGAAGTGTGTCACAGGTGAACACGCAGACTGCTGTGGGGTGGTCATCAGCAAGCTTCCCCGCGCAGTATGGCCGTCTGGCACCTTCATCGACACCATCAAGACTTGGCAAAAAGAGTGGTTTTACATCATCAAGCCAAGGGAGGAGGGCGGAACTGTTCCTGCCAAATTCAGGTCCGGTCCCCCGACCAGATTGACCTCATGGGTCCGAAAGGGCCTCGAATGGGGGTCGGATGCAGAGGTGGACGACCTGCAGAGGTGTGTCGCCTCCATTATCAAGGACGGGATCGGGCTGACCAACGTGGTCCAGATCATGCTCCGGCGACGCATCCTCCCCTGCCAGCGCCGGGGCTCTCCTATGTGGACTTATCGAACTGACGGTGATCCTACGATTCGTCAGTTCTTCCGCACCACTCGGGAGAAGCTATGGAAGGCGATGTTCAAGGCGCAGGAGAACTGGCTGGCCAAGAAGGAGGACCAAGGCCTGCGCACCGATAAACCCCCTTCCGAGGTATGACATAGCTTTGTTTGATCGGCTTCGTTTTCCTGAAGAAAATCTAAGCTTTCCGATCAGTTCCGCAGGAATGGCTGAGCAAGGCCACGGGCATCAAGTGCCCGGCTCCATAGCCCGAAGACCCTAGATCCCAGCTGCTGTCGGAGATGCTCGTCTTGGCGCCTTACCACGCGCCAGAGAAGAAGGAGAACAAGAAACCAGGCTGGACAGGCCTGCGCATCAGGGACTAGCCAGGGGCTGTGTCCGAGGAAACCCATGCCTCCTCGAATCAAGAGGAGGAGCACGAGGGTGAGGGGGAGGTGATTCCCCCCTCACAGGAAAGAGGGCGGCGTCATCGGATGCCTCAGAGGATGTACCTCCTCCCGCCCTGAAGAAAGTGCGCCGGACTCAGGTCGTTCTGTCCGACGACAGTTCGGACTCGGATACCGAGTCCGAAGACTTCAAGAGGGTTCCACGAAGGAGCCTCAGGGTGACGCCCCCAGCTCGAAGGTACAGATCTGAAGACCTCCTGAGTTGTTAGTGCTAAGTTTTAAATGTCATTAATATGTGAGCGCCTATTGACTTGCAGCCCACCACGTGTTCTCCCCATCGATCAAGTCTCGGATGGGGAGACCCCGCCCGCCGAGCTAGCGGAGAGCGGGAATGCGTCGCACCCCTCCCCTTCAGGCGCCGTGAAGGACGCCGCGGAGGTGTCATCCCAACAAGCTCCTTTGGAGCCGGACACCGGAGGCGGAGGCGATGACGTCATTGTCGAGGCTAACACCTCGGCCGCCAAAGACCGGGGGGACAAGCCCCTCCCGGATACTGAGGAGACTGGACAAGGGGATGTCCGGTCCCTTCCGAGGTCGTCTCCAAAGCGCACCATGCCTCCGGAGGCACCGGTTCAATCCCCGGTTGGAGATCAGGTCAACCGATCCCCACCGGCGCCACCGACCAATGGGTGGCCGGCTATGGGGGAGCCTCTGTCAAGCGCCTCCATCTCGGTGTTCCAGAGCATTCAGTCCATAGACAGCGGACTGAAGGAGGCCTTCAGCGGTCTCCTGACGGGTTTTCAGGTGAGCCACGTAATGCTCTGTTTATGAAATATTAATTTATTTAAGTTATCATTATATACATGGCAGCCCCCGAGCCCTAGGTGAGTTTGGAAAAACTTACCTGGGGGTCAATCATAGATCATTATCCGAACTATGTACAGGACAATATGTGTTCGGATCGTTCTAACAGCCCTTAAGAGGACCAGACACAGCATCATATTTATGACAGTTCGAAAGTTTTGACCCCATGTAACCTGATATGGTTTTGTTTTTTACAGGCTTCGTTGATGGCGACGGCTGCTAATGCTGCCGAGCTGGATGCTAAATCGGAAGCTCAAGAGCTCCGAAGACGAGCTTGACGCTCTGAACAAAAGATTCGACGAGGCGCAAGGTAAGCCGTATTAGAGTATCCAAATTCTTCATCACCATACTGCCAAAGCAGTAGTTTTGATATGTTTTAGTGCTTACGTAGCCTCATCGAAAGAAATTGAGAAGCTCAAGGCCGAGCTTGAGAAGGCGAAGCAGGAGGCTGCGGTTGAGAGGGCAGCGGCCAAAGAAGCGGCTACCGCGCTATCCGCCCTGAGATCAACCAGCGACAAGCATGAGGCTCGGGTGGAGGAAATCCAACAGGAGCTCAAGGACGCAGCCAAAAGTGCGAGGACCTTGAGCGAAAAGGCAAGGAGGAGGCCGCCGAATTATCCACCCTGAAAACCAATCTCCAAAAGGAGCGGGTGGATAGGCGGTCTTTTGAAGAGCAAGTCAGCTAGGCCAAGGCTATCATGGATGGTAAGCCGTTTTTATTGCAGTGTGTCTTCAGGGATAGCAAGTTCAAATTGTTTACCCAAGTATGGCGTTCCTCAGGCGCCTGCTCGGACCTCCAGAAGAGCGCCGCGGACGCGAACCAGTTCTATGCTTCGCGGGGAGAAGGAGATGAAGCTCGGCTGTTTTGGGCGCAGTTTGAAGCCCCCGAGCGCTCCCCTCTACTCGTTGAGTAGCTGAAGCAGCTGATGGAGCTACATTGGATGGCGGAGCCGGCCATGAAGGATCTCTGCATCCGGCTATGGCCCAACGAGCCACTGCCGGGTAGCTACTTCGTCCTGGTGCAGAAGCTAAGCGACGCCTCGCCCCGAATCGACGCGCTAAGGCGATCTTCCTGTATCGAGGGAGCTCGGATGACCTTTGCGATGGCCGGGGCTGGATCTGATGAAGATAGCCACCGCCCCTCCGCCTCCTGGAAAGGAGCATAGGTGCCCCGAGCTGTACTTCTCCGGAGTAATGGAGGGTGCTCGGGCGATAGAGTCGCAGTGTTCGAGAGAGAACATGTATGAGTAAAGCGTTGTAATATGTCCGAAGACTTTTTAACGCATTTATATTTAAGATGCATGGTTTATCATGTCCTTCGTGTTTTGCATCCTTTATAACTCCTGTGTGGTCGTTAAAACTGAAAGATGCGAGTCGTCGGCTTCAGCCCCCATGTAGATACTACGCGGGGTGTCTCTACCAACGCACTGTGACCCTTAGCCGAACTATCGGTACCCGAAGGCTGATAACTAGCCCCCAGGGGTTTGTGATGTTCGGATGAACCGTGGCGAAAGCCAATATCACATGGTTTGTACTAATACCAAACCCATCGTATGACACGGAATAACCTCTGACGAGATTTAGTTGAGCTCGGATTCGCAGACCGGTTCTCGCATACCATGACAGTCAGTTTTCGGCTTTCTCCGCTGAGGTGCTTGACCAGGCTAGCCGGAAGCACAATCGCAGCGGTGCTCCCTTTTCCCTTTTAGCCGAACAAGCGGAACATAAAGGGGCAAGCACAGGAGCCGGGCAACCCAACTATTGACCCAAGACATAGTTCGGAACCAATGCATATAAAGCGGAATTCCAAGACGCCGAACGCAAAATCAGTTGTGCTTAGGGCGATTTTGTAAGTTCGAGCCCCCGGTCTATTAGTCGGTTGCATCGTAAAGTATACCAAACAGGTTCGCAAGAAGAGGGAGAAAATAGAGGGTGTGTCCAAAAAAAAGACAGCGAAACGATCATACATAAAGGATCTGTATTTTGCTCAACAACTCTTATATCATTCAAATTGCCGATGCGACTGTTTACAGGTATTATAAATGAAATATAAACCTTACAGGAGGGGTTGTACCAAGGGTCTTCGATAGGTGACCTGACATCCTCGATGTACCCTGTCGCTTGTCCGCTCCTGCGTCTCCCAAAGAGTTGTATACCGCTATGGGTGTACTGTTTGGCGAGCGGACTTTGGAGAAAATTCTTGAGAAGTCGCCGAAGTGTGAATGAGCTTTACGCCTCTAACCCGAGCTATGTCGCGCCGGTGATCGGCGTCTGTCCTAGCTCGGTTTTGTTCCCGTACTTTATGGTTGCGGTCGAGCCAAGGCCGGTACCCTTCCCGTCTATCGGGTGAGTATCCTCTGGATCCGTAGATGGATCGCGTACGACCTGCTCTATCGTCCAGGTCGTGTCGCGGGTCGAACCTGTCATCGGGCTCTAGTGGCTCCTTTCCCCGTCTACGGGGTATCGTCGACCTATAGCCGGTGTTGTCAACCGTCCTGTCTCGTCCTCGAGGAGGGCGGTCTGGCTTGTCGTATGGGGTATGTTTAGGAGACGGCGTATCAATCACAGCGGAACTCTCAATGAAAGCACCAATGTCGGTGTCAAAATCGGCGGATCTCGGGTAGGGGGTCCCGAGCTGTGAGACTAGAATCGATGGTAACAGGAGAAGTGGAGACGATGTTTACCCAGGTTCGGGCCCTCCTATGGAGGTAATACCCTACGTCCTGCTTGATTATATAGATGGTATAAGGGATACAGAGTTGATCTACCTCGAGATCGTATGACTAAAACCCTAGATGAGTTCTGTTAGCCTACAACCTAAAACCCTCCAGCTTATATAGACGCCGAGGGTACCTAGGGTTTACAAATGGTCGGTTATACGTCGAAGGGATAAACATGCCTATTCACTACTCAAACGTGGAGAACAAGCCACCATTCTCGAAGCTTCCTTCCTGGAGACAAAGTCTTCGATCAATCCAATGCTCGGTATGCGGCCCATATAGTCCGGCCCATAAGAAATAGGTCGGCCTCCAGAGGACCCCTTAAACCAGGACTCCCTCAGGCATCCCCAAGCTTAGACGCTTGAGTCTCCTTAGAATTATACTTGGGGTTTCTTGGGCATCCCCAAGCTTGGTCTCTTGCTACTCCTTATTCCGTAGTCCATCGTGATCACACCCAAAACTTGAAAACTTCAATCACACAAAACTCAACAAAACTTCGTGGGATCCACTAGTATAAGAAACGTATTGCATACTTGAGATATTGTGATAAATTGATTCAAATTCATTTTTGCATAATAGGTATTGTATTCTAACTTCCCCATGGTTTACACCCCCAATATAGTCCATGTCATAATCAAAACAAGCAAACTATGCAAGCAAAACAGAATTTGTTTAAAACATAACAGTGTGTAGCAATCTGTAAAGAGCCCATACTTCTGTAACTCTAAAAATTCTGAAAAATTAGGACAACGTAAAGAATTTGTATAGAAATAATGTGTTAAAATTTCTGATCATTATCACGCTCCAGTAAAAAAAATGAAAATTCCTGCACTGGAGTCAAAGTTTCTATTTCAGATTCAGCATCGCTTCTACTCATCTTGTGAGTTATCCCAAAGGCTTTACTTGGCACAAACACTAATTAAAACATAAAAAACAATCATTACAGAGGTAACAGTCATGTTATCACACAAAAACAGAAAGTAAAAACAAAAATAAAGATACATATTGGGTTGCCTCCCAACAAGCGCTATTGTTTTATGCCCCTAGCTAGGCATCAAGCATAGTTTCAAGTGTTGTCATCTTTGACACTCAACCCATAGCTAGCTCTCATGATTGATTCATAAGGTGGTTTAATTCTCTTCCTAGGGAAGTTTTCCATCCCCTTCTTTAATGGTAATTGGAATCTTATGTTTCCCTCTTTCATATCAATAATTGCACCTATAGTTCGTAAAAATGTCCTTCCAAGTATTATGGGACAAGAAGGATTGCAATCAATATCAAGCACAATGAAATCTATAGGCACATAATTTTTGCTTGCAATAATAAGCACATCATTAATTCTACCTAAAGGTTTCTTGATGGTAGAATCCGCAAGATGCAAGTTTAGGGAACACTCTTCAATATTAGTGAGACCAAGCACATCACATAAAGTTTTTGGTACGGTTGAAACACTAGCACCAAGGTTGTTGGGGATATTACCCACGGTTTGACCCGGCTAGGAGAATGACTGTCGGATTTCGGGCTCCGCAAAACCCCAAGAAGTTCGAACACAGGGGCATGTGCAAAGATCCCCTGCAGCCTTGCCCTACCTAGCTCACTACTCGATGATTTCTACGACGAACTCGCACGATGACGAGGAAGCAGATGCACACGATGATTTACCCAGGTTCGGGCCGCTGCGAAGCGTAATGGTCCCCAAGAAGAGAGAGGGCGAGGGCTTGAGGGCGCCGATGACCACGCCGGCGCCGGAACTGGCGCTGGGCCGGTCCTTGGTGGTGAATCTTGAGGGGTTGGAGAAGGTTCAGCTAGTGCTCGCCGCCAGTTCCAATGAATGGGGGGCAACCAAGATCTGGCCGGGCTCGCGGCCTCAGAGCGAGGTCGAGGCCCCCGCCATCCCCCTTCATCTCCATGCCCTTCTCTCGGGCTTGCTGCCGCCGTTCTCGGGCTTCCTCTCCGCCGTGCTTTCGCATTATCGGATCCACATGCTCCACCTTAACCCCGGCTCCCTTGTCCTCCTCTCGGCCTTCGCGTTTCTGTGCGAGGCCTTGGTTGGTGTCTTCCCCTCCGTGGCCTTGTTCCGCCACTTCTTCTCCCTCGAGTTGATCTCGGGGGAACAGTGCTCTCAGTGCGTGTCCCTGAGAGCGGCGGACGCATCGGCTGAGGGGGCCCTCGATGCCGGACTCTCTCCGGAGGCAGAAGGGTTCCGGCGGAAGTGGGTGTACGTCAATGCCGCCGAGGCCGGCCCCCTGTTTCAACCTCCGCTAGCCCCCGCAGTGCCGAATCCCAGGTGGAGGCATGAGGGGCTTGCCGACCAGCGGCTTGCGCGGGTCCTAGTCAGGCTGGCGAGGCTGAAGAAGGCATGCGTGATGATGGCGATGGTGGTGCGGGAGTTCACATGTCGATGAATTGCTCCCCTTCAGCGCCATTATCGCCCGATGTGGGCCTTCACAGGTCCTCACGATCCCATGAGGATCCAGGTCCCGTCTCTTTCTCCCGGCGTGCCGCGTGAGCTGCTCCGCCGCCTGACCGGCGGTGAACCTGATGAGCTCCCCCGAGGCGGCCTCCCCTTGTACAACTACAAGGACCGGGAAGCCCTCGTCTTGAAGATGCCGCGTTTCGATGAGTGGGGATTCCTTCCTCCGGAGGGAACGCGTCCCCCGGGTGCCCCCTTCGTGGGGGCCCCGATCCCTGGGAACCCTGAAGCCACGGCCACCCCCGTGGCTGAGGTGCGGCGTCCTTTGCCGCCCGCTCTCTCGGTTCCCGCTTCGGGTCGGCCTGGGGTCGAGGGTGATGCCCCGTCGATGATGGAGGTCGCCGTCTCAGCCGCTGGGTGCCGGGTGCCGGTCGTCGGTTCTTCGTCCCCAGGCCTCCGCGCCGGCCGAAAGAGGAAGGCGCCCGGGGGCGGCCGACCCTCGGCGCCATGGGCGCCGATAAAGAGGAAGTGGATCGCCGTGGATGAGTGAGTGTCTGCGTCCCCTCAACCTTCCCTTTTGCGCTCTCCTTCTGAGTTTCTGTTCCACAGGCTCCCCTCCGGTGAAGGAGGAGCCGAGTCGCCGCCGCCCACTTCTGTGGCCGTCGAGCTCCTTGTGGCCTCGTCTTCCGTCGGCTGCGGGGTTCTGGCTGCCAGGGCGCCCGTACCCAAGCCTGCTCGGCCTTCAGGAGGCCTCGAGCGCGGGCCGCATGTGATCTTCTTCGCTCGTGGCTTCCATCTTCCTAGGATGGGGCCGCGGCCCCCGCTGGCGGCCTTCCCTGGGGGCGTGCTGCGCTGTGTCCTTGGGCCCCCTCCGCTCAATGATGTGGGGCCTCAGGGGGCGCGTCCTTCTTCTGGGGTGGTCAGGCGGGAGCCCCCAGCCCCTGGGCACGTGTCCGGGCTGGGCGGCCCCTCGCATGCCTCCCCCGTCCACCCTGGGGAAGTTGGAGACCCTGGTTGGGCCCTTGAGCTCGCAAGTGACCGGAGCGCCGTGCGGTGGGGTTTGCTCCAAACCGCGGTGGAAGCATTAAGATGCCTGGGGGTGGAGCTTGCCAACGACGATGCCCGCTTGGAGATGGAGCGCCAGTGCCTCGCGCAGGACTGGCATCGTCTTGAAGTCGCCGTGAATTTCGGCGGGGTGCAACGTGAGCACGCCCGTGCAGACACCGAGGAGTCCCTTGCCATGGCGGTGTAGGCTCGCGAGCGTGCCTTTGCTGAGGCTCAAGAAGCCGACTGCCGGCGCAAGGCCTCCGAGGAACGCCTTGGGGAGCTTCAAGCCTTCACCGCCACCCTTGAGAGGAAGATTCAGGTGCGGAGGGCCACACTTGATGGCCCGGCAATCGAGTTCATCGCCGCTGGTGCAAGCCCCCGTGTGCCCGAAGACGCGTTGGTGATGGAGGCGCTGGAGCAGAGCCTGGAGCGGGAGAGGCTGGAGGTGAGGGAGCGCCAGGTGTCGCTTGCCGATGAATCCCTTGCCAGCCGCGAGGCGCAGGTTCGAGAGGAGGTCGCCAACGAGGTGGCAAAGGTTCGATGCTCCCTTCTCCAAGATTATCACGCCAAGTCGAAGCTTCAGGAGTCTCGTTTCTGCAGGCACCGCGACTAGTGGAAGCGCGAGGCCGGCGACCTCAGGAGGAGGTTGGCGGCAGCAGAACGACACTGGGAAGCCGCGGTGGAGGCTCAGGCGACCGCCGAGGCCGAGCTGTCCTCCCTCTTGAAGCAGGTGGAGCGACTGACCTCTCTTGCGGAGAAGGCTTCGTACGAGGCGCGCCGGGCCCACGGCCTTCATCACACGCGTTCCCAGATGTTCCAATCGCTCGAGAGGAGGGCCCACCGGGCCTTGAGTGACATCTGCGGCGAGAGCATCGCGAGCCCCCTTGTTCCCGACGACGCCGGGTATCTGGGCTTCTTCTCCCTGGTTGTGGAGTGCCTTGAAGGGGACGCGGAGAACATCAATGAACTCGCGGAGGAGAAGCGTCGGGATTTCCTTGCGCGGGTGGCCTCACGTGTCTTTAGCCACCTTCTTCGCTTCGATCCGCATTTTGACTTCGCGGCGGTGCTTGCCCCCGTGCCTGAAGAGTTCCGCATTGCCCTGGCGAGCAGGTCAAGGGCCACGTGGAGGATTTGGTAGCGGAGCTTTCTTCTGATGAACCGGAGGGCCAGGCTGGAGCCGGGGAGCTCGAGGCCGTCGGTGGCGGTGATGGCGAGAGTGGTGGCGACTGCATGTCTCCTTGAGTAGTTTTCTGGTTTACCTGGCAGGGTTATGCGTGTGGCCTAGTGTCAATTCTAATGTATTTTGGAAAATACCCTTGAATGTGCTCCCGAATGACGAGGTGGGTTCTGCCGCACTTCCTCTTACCCGGGGTTCCTACCAATCCAATTGACACGCCCGCGGTTGGCTTCTGCGTCCGGGAGGTTCAGCAGTGGCGCTTGGGGGGTTCAGATGTCCTGAGGGTTTCTTTTTCTTACGAGTGAGTCGAGTTGGGAGCCCTTTCGGCACTCTGCGTCTGCAGGCCCCAGTCCCGCACATTTCTCGACCACCGTAAGGGGCGTCCGGATCACCAGGACACAACTATGGGGTGACGCCTCGACTCCCTTGATACCGACCGGATCGCCAGGACGACATCAAAGGGGCGAGGGGCTATATGACTGGTAAGGCTCCTGAGGCGCGCTGCTCAGGAGCCCCCTTTGACGCTCAAGCAGCTCTATGTCGGCAGGTCCCAGTCCCGCACATTCCTCGACCACCGTAATGTACGTCCGGATCACCAGGACGCGACTACGGGGAGAGGCCTCGACTCCCTTGATACCGACCGGATCGCCAGGACGATATCAAAGGGCGAGTGGCTATATGACCGGTAAGGCTCCTGAGGCGCGTTGCTCAGGAGCCCCCTTTGATGCTCAAGCGGCTCCCCAAAAAAATTTGTTTCCTGCCCCGGGAGGTGCGAGCCCATAGAGGCTCTTGATATGACGCGTTGGGCCATGGGCGGACCCTCTGAGCGAGCGAAAAACGGCACGCGCCTGCTGACCCTCTTGGGAGCGCCGGGGGAAGATCCGGGCGCCAAGGCCTTGGCGAGGTGTGGGCACTGTCCCCCAGCCCCTGCTCGCGGGGTGCAAGGGGGAGGGGAGCAGGCGAGTGCTTGCCCCGGAGAAAACGAGGCGCAAAAACGAGGATTGCTATCAAAGAGAACGTCATCCCTTCCCTTCAGAAGAAAGAATGCAAAAAACACCAAATTCTATTCCAAAAGGCGGCAAGTTCGAGTACAAAAAGGATTCTCAAAGGTGGCAACTTCGAATACAAAAAGAGGCAAGAAACAGCCGCGTCCGGCTCTTAGGGTAGTCTTCATCTGCGTCTTCCCCCAGCGCAGAGCATAGGGCATCCACATTGCGTGGGCATAGCCATTGGAGGGCAGTGTTGTCCGCCAGCGTGGAGCATGGGGCTTCCACTTGGGCGTGGGAAGGAACCCCTCCGCGTCCTCGGGGGGCTCCGGGCGTATACAGCCCGCTCATTATTAGGTGAGAGTGTCACGGGTCGGTCCCGGGGGTGAACAGGGAGCTCCATGCCCCGCGGACATGAATCCCACTACCAGCCCCCAGGCTTGACGTGGCGAAGTAGGGTCGGCTTCAGACGGGCCTTCGAGCGTAGGGGGAGCCCCTCGCGCTCTCCGATGGGAAGGCCCGCCCCAGTAGAGGGCTTTGGGCACCCCAGAGGCTGTGGCCGGGTGCCGTCGTCGTGGTGATGGCGCAACCCCCAGCGCCGTGGGTCGAGCCCGGTGGAGCCCTTCCATTGCGCGCGAGGCCGGCACCCTGGGCAGTGCCCCAGCACGCCTCGCTGGGGCACCCGAGGTCCCCACGCAAGTACTCGAGACCCTGCTCCCAGGCTGGGCGAGCTGGGCCTAGGGACATGGGCGAGTACGTGATCGCCCGCTGGTGATCGAACAAAACCCGACCCGGAGAGATGGGCATATGTTCCACCCTCCGTCTCCAAGCGGGCGTCGCGCGCCCCGGAGACATGGGCGTGTGTTCCACCCTCCGTCTCCAGGTTGGGATCATCTGGCCTGAAGACATGGGCGTGTGTTCCACCCTCCGTCTCCAAGCTGGGGCCATCCAACGCGGGGACATGGGCGCGCCTTCCACCCTCCGTTCCCAGGCAATTGACCCCCGGTCCCCCGACACAAATGCCTGCTCAAGGCAGCTCCCTACCAGAGGGTGCGCCTCGCGAAGCTGCCTACACCGGGCATCCCCGACGAGGCCAACCCCGCAAGCTGCCCTCGCGAGGTTGTGCATACCAGCCCAGACGAGAGACGCTCGTGAGGTCGTGAATGCGCCTCCTGTTGCCGTGGTAGCCAGCGTTGCTTCCTTCGCGGCCCGGGCGCTTGTCAACATGGTCGTTGTAGAGTTGCTCGAGCTCCCGGGCGCCGGCGTAGTCGAGCCTCCGGTCTTCCTCCCTGGTCCTGGTGGGCGTACTGAGGGGCGTGAGGCGACACCCTTCTCGCGCGGCCAGCACCTCCCACCGGGCTCTGCCGGCGCCTGCAGCCAGCTCCTGCATCCCCGGCGACTCGGGCCAGGCACCCAGCGAGCGCAGGTCGCGGCGGACGTCCCGAGCGCGCCCGAGCGACCCAGGCGCCGTGCCAGTCGGTTGAGCGAGTTCACGGGCACGAGTCCCGCTGAGATATGCCTGGGCCCCGTTGGTGGTGGTAATGCGCCTGGGGGCACGCCTGCCCCAGTCGTTGCGGTGATCGCGCGCAGCGTGGTGGCGTTGTAGCTCATGCGCCATGAGGAGCTCGACATGTCTGTGCGTCGGGTCGTGGCAGACCCGGAAGGGCGGCGGCGCGGCCCGGATGCGGGGAAGGGCCGGGGCGGCAAGGGCATGCCATGCAGTTGGTGAAGGCGGCAGCCCCCGGCGCCTGTTGAGGGCCCGGCCGGTGATGGCACCCGCCGGCAGGGAGGCAGAGCGACGCGGGGTGCCGAGACCTGCCGGCGCCGCCCGCGCCACGCGGGCAGCCCGCCGCTCAGCACGGGCTCGACGTCCTTTTGCCATGAGTGCGGTGAGGAGAGGCGAGGCGAGGCGAGGCTTGCGTGTGGGTTCCGACACGCCCCCTACCTAGCGTGCCAAATGTCGGATTTCGAGCTTCGCAAAACCCCAAGAAGTTCGAACACATGGGCGTGTGCGAAGATCCCCTGCAGCCTTGCCCTACCTTGCTCACTACTCGATGATTTCTACGACGAACTCGCACGATGATGAGGAAGCAGATGCACACGATGATTTACCCAGGTTCGGGCCGCTGCGAAGCGTAATACCATACTTTTGCTTTGGTGGATTGCCTCTCGAGGAGGTGTGGTGGATGAACTAGTATAGTGGTGAGCGGCCTCGTGAGGGCATTCGGGTGGTGTTCTTGGCTCTCTGCTTCCCTTGTTCTCTCCCCCGTTGTTCTCCCATTCTACGGTGCAACCTAGCCTCTATTTATAGCAGCGACCCGGGTCCTCTTCCCTTATCACAATGGTGGGAAGGGATCCCACAACGGCCAAATTCGAAGGGGGACAGGAGTACATCCCCGCCCTGTCCAAAGGTGGTCTTCGCCTGCAAAGTGTCTGTCGATGATGCAGAAGTGGGCTCGGCAATGACATCTGTCCTGCGGGGCTCGTGGTCATGGTCTTGTTGCACCGGAATGGAAACCTTTGGGTGGCTCTTTGGGAACCCGCGTACGTCCTTGCTCCCTTTGCACCAAAGGGGAAACTGCACCGACCGGCGCACTAGCGCCCGCCTGTCCTTCCTTGCATCATCCTTGACTCCTGAGGCTGGGTTCTCCATAGAGATCTCCACCGCTCCGGAGGGGGCCTGAGGAGGCCCACTCCTTGCTGGTCTTGGTGCTGTCTTCCTTGCGAGCCCGGGTCCTCGTGAGGGCCTTGTCTTGAGTCCAGCCGCGCCGAGCCGTATTGGCCGGCGGAGGGGGCCGCGCCCTGGGCCACAGGCTGGCAGATCTGGGCACCCCCGTTCTCAGAACGCCGACAATGATCCGTCCCATCATTTGGCGGCTCATACGAGCGTCGTGTTTTATCGAGCCAACCTGGACGGCAAGGCCCAAGGCCTGGCATGCACCCCGGTGGAAGGTGGCTCATAGAGAGGCCAGGAGGGCCGGCTCACAGAGAAGGCCCAAGAAGAGGAAAGAATTCCCTCACAAGAGAAATGAGACCCAAATTAGGATTCATGAAAGACTAGTCCTAATCCTAGTCTTGGTAGGACTCTACATGTAAGCCTACCCCTTCAACTTATATAAGGAGGGGCAAGGCGCCCCAAGGGGGACAAGTTAAGTCATTAGAGATAGACAGATTAGAAACCCTCGAGACTAGAGGTAGCGATTCCGCATCCTTGTAATTGAGATCACCATCATCATCAATACACACAAAGCGGGACGTAGGCTTTTACCTCCATCGGAGGGGCCGAACCTGTGTAAAACTCGCGTCTCTCGATTCCAACCAACCCCTTCAAGCCGCCATCTAGTTGCGATAGCCTCACACCTAACTTCTCTCACGATCGAGGACATCTGCCGTGACAAAAACCACGACCGTTGGCGCCCACCATGGGGCTGCGCACGGTGGTGTTGTGTTCTTGAAGTGAGCTCTTCAGGGATCGAGAAGCTCGTGACACGCCAAATGAAAAAGAGCCGGCACAGAAGGATCTACGTCGTTAGCGAGCAGTCGGAGGGGCATAAACGAGTTTGAGATTGAGAGAAGTTAGGGATGCGTCGTGAGCCGCCACACGCGACTTACGATCCGGTGATCCAAAGCCTGATCAATTTCTAGAGCATTGCCGCGCGTCGCCGAGAAAGAAAGGAGTATTCTGCCGCATATTCCATCCGTACTTGTTGCTCGTCTTCAGATCGGAAGCGGCAACACTGATCCGCCAAGATCTATCGAGATTCGGTGACGCGTACATGCCAAAACAACGCAGCAGCGCCGCTGTTCAAATTCTAAGGAATCTGTTGCTGCTCCAAGCGTGGAGGAAGCACCAGGCGATCTGCTAGCCGCTCAAATCAAATTGAAACAATTCCCAAGGCTACTCCATATGATCAAACCAGCAATGTGCAGTCCGCCGAGTCATGTTCCAGTACTACTATTAGCACACCATCCCATGGTTTTTATGGGATTATTTTAGCCTTGCATGCAATGACTTGGAGAGATGTACTACTGATTCTCACGTGGAAGACAAGGCTGATCTACTAAGTCCAAATATTTTATTTCTCAACTGCTACGGCCGTCTGACACCGGCAAGAATTTCTAGTGCAGAGTCAATGCGCGTACGGACATGTCCGATTGCTGCTGCGTCTTCCCATCCACGTACAACTGTCCAAGTCCGAGGAGATTGAGACTTCACGTCCTACCACATGAATAAAAATCAAGGCAGGAGTCCCGTCGGTCCTAGCTAGGTTAATTGCAGGGCACTATCACACTTCGGCACGTTGTAACGAATAGGTGCTACTACTCAAAAGTTTTGCAAGTCAGTACCATCTCCTGGCCTAATTGTTGCGCAAAGGGCTGACAGCCGTATTTCTACGTACTGACCACGTATCTGACATACCGGGCCCATCTGTCAGGCGACACGGTGGCGTACCCGCGCGCCCCACGCCGTTGACTCGGACCGAACCGGTCTAAAGTGCTCAGGCCTATTCGACCGAGCCATTCATCCCCCCCTTCTCCTCGCACTCCCTCTCGCCGCCGGTCGTCTTCCCCCGCCAGTACCGCCGCTGCACCATGGTCTACGAGGATGAAAGTAGCAACGACTTGTCCAGCTTGGACATCAGCTCTTCCTCCGACAGCATGTTGTACCAGGTCAGTGTTAGAGCTAGGGTTAGGGTTAGGGTTTCTGATTCTTGATTTGGGGAATTTGTCTCTGATTCTTGGTTGGTTCTTTAGATTCCTGCTAGCATAGAAGACGAAGACTACATGGGCATCGAGACTTCGGCCTTGGATGTTTGCGTGGAGCATCGGCTGCCGGCTGAGCATCGTGTAGCATTTGAAGGATTTCAAACCGGCAGGAGGTTTTTAGTGTGTGCTCAGCCGGTAAGAATCTTGGTCATATGCTTAATTTTGCACTGTAGGATCTGTTTTGGGGCTGCTTTGTTTGTGGCTGCTCAGTTTTGGTGCTGCTCTGTGTGTGGCTTATTAATTGCTTAGTTTAGGCTACTGATGGTCGTTGTTTATTACTAATGGGCATCAATCATTGTTTAGTACTACTGAAGATGGACACTTTTTGGTCATTTGGTAGTGCTGATTATCATAGTTAATTCCTGTTTAGTTAACTATGACTTTTTGGTGATGATGGTAGTACTATATTAGGCAGGAGCTTATTGTTTATTTCAAGTTGTAGGTACTCATTGTTTAATGAATCAATCAGTACTAATGCTCATTAGTACTGCTCATTGTTTATTTCAAGTTGTAGGTTCTGTACAGAGTAATATAATCTGTGTGTTTTGTATTTTGCAGCAACCTCAGAATTGTGGTTTTGTGGGGTGGGTAGACCCAGAGTGGCCTCCCACAATGCAAACTGCATTGCTGAAACTTTGGGAAATGTTTGAAGACAGCAGGAGTGCTCGTAGGAAGGATAACTTGGATAGTTCACTGAAAATTCACCATCTGACAGAAGAGAAAAAAAATCTTGATGCAAACTACGACAAACTAGTAGAAGATGTGAATCAACTGCTCAATGCCGAGGAGGATAGGGTCATGGATTTCACCTATTTGTAGGATAAGGTGAAGGGTGCTGTGAGCTCTAGTGCAGCTGTGGCTGGCATGAAGACTGAGATTGAGAACAAAGCGGCAGAGAAAAAGGAGCTACAAGAGAAGTATTCGGTGCTTATGAACCTGGTAGAAGCTCAAGGCAGGTTCATTAGGAACCTGAAGATGAATCATTTGAAGGACAAGGAGAAGCTTACTGAAGAAAACTGTAATTTGAAGGATCAGGTTGGTGAAATCAACAATTCTGAGAAAAAACTCAAAGATGACATTGTGGTGCTCAACCTTCACATTGGTGGTCTGAAGAGAGGAATGGAGAATCTCATTAAACGCAGGGATGAGCTGAAGCTCCAGAATGCTGATCAGTTGAAGGCAGTGGAGAAGAACCAAGAGAAGTTGAAGATGATTGATACGTCCATTTTGCATCATGCTTTTATATTGATATTTATTGCATTAGGGGATGTTATTACACATTATGGTACAATACTTATGCCTTTTCTCTCTTATTTTACAAGGTTTACATGAAGAGGGAGAATGCCGGCAGCTGGAATTCTGGACTGGAAAAGGAGCAAATATGAGAGACCTATTCTGCACAACTCCAAAAGTCCTGAAAAGTTACGGAGAATTATTTTGGAATATATAAAAAATATTGGGCGAAAGAAATACCAGAGGGGACCCACCAGGAGGTCACAAGCCAGGGGGGCGCGCCCTATCCCCCTCGGCGCGCCCCTGTGGCTTGTGGGCCTCCTGGCAGGCCTCCGGTGCCCATCTTCTGCTATATGGAGGGTTTTGACCTGGAAAAAATCATAAGAGAGCTTTCGGGACGAAGCGCCACCGTCTCGAGGCGGAACCTGGGCAGAACCAATCTAGGGCTCCGGCGGAGCTGTTCTGCCGGGGAAACTTCCCTCCCGGAGGGGGAAATGGAAGCCATCATCATCACCAACGATCCTCTCATCGAGAGGGGGTCAATCTCCATCAACATCTTCACCGGCACCATCTCCTCTCCAAACCCTAGTAGTGTTGATTACCCCTTGTAGTTGATGCTAGTTGGTTTACTTGGTGGAAGATCATATGTTCAGATCCTTAATGACAATTAATACTCCTCTGATTATGAACATGAATATGATTTGTGAGTAGTTACGTTTGTTCCTGAGGACATGGGATAAGTCTTGTTATAAGTAATCATGTGAATTTGGTATTCGTTCGATATTTTGATGAGATGTATGTTGTCTCTCCTCTAGTGGTGTTATGTGAACGTCGACTACATGACACTTCACCATTATTTGGGCCTAGGGGAAGGCATTGGGAAGTAATAAGTAGATGATGGGTTGCTAGAGTGACAGAAGCTTAAACCCTAGTTTATGCGTTGCTTCGTAAGGGGTTGATTTGGATCCATATGTTTCATGCTATGGTTAGATTTATCTTAATTCTTCTTTCGTAGTTGCGGATGCTTGCGAGAGAGGTTAATCATAAGTGGGAGGCTTGTCCAAGTAAGGGCAGCACCCAAGCACCGGTCCACCCACATATCAAATTATCAAAATAACGAATGCGAATCATATGAGCATGATGAAAACTAGCTTGACAGAAATTCCCATGTGTCCTCGGGAGCGCTTTGCTTTATATAAGAGTTTGTCCAGGCTTTTCCTTTGCTACAAAAAGGATTGGGCCACCTTTCTGCACCTTTGTTACACTTGTTACTTGCTATCCATTATGAATTTTCTTATCACAAAACTATCTGTTACCGATAATTTCAGTGCTTGCAGAGAATACCTTACTGAAAACCGCTTGTCATTTCCTTCTGCTCCTCGTTGGGTTCGACACTCTTACTTATCGAAAGGACTATGATAGATCCCCTATACTTGTGGGTCATCAAGACTCTTTTCTGGCGCCGTTGCCGGGGAGTGAAGCACCTTTGGTGAGTGGAATTTGGTAAGGAAAAATTTATATAGTGTGCTGAAATTTACTGTCACTTGTTACTATGGAAAATAATCCTTTCAGGGGCTTGTTCGGGGTATCTTCACCTCGACCGGAAGCACAAAGAGTTGCTCCTCAACCTACTGAACCTACGTAAAATATTTATTATGAAATTCCTTCGGGTATGATAGAGAAACTGCTAGCTAATCCTTATGCAGGAGATGGAGCACTACATTGTGATTTGCATCTAATCTATGTGGATGAAGTTTGTGGATTATTTAAGCTTGCAGGTTTGCCCGAGGATGATGTCAAGAAGAAGGTCTTTCCTTTATCTTTGAAGGAGAAGGCATTGACATGGTATAGGCTATGTGATGATATTGGATCATGGAACTACAACCGATTGAAATTGGAATTTCATCAGAAGTTTTATCCTATGCATCAGCTGGTTCATCATGATCGGAATTATATTTATAATTTTTGGCCTCGTGAAGGAGAAACTATCGCTCAAGCTTGGGGGAGGCTTAAGTCAATGTTATATTCATGCCCCAATCATGAGCTTCCAAGGGAAATTATTATTCAGAATTTTTATGCTCGGCTTTCTCGTAATGATCAATCCATGCTCGATACTTCTTGTATTGGTTCCTTTATGAAGAAAGCTATTGAATTCAAATGGGACTTATTGGAAAGAATTAAACGCAACTCTGAAGATTGGGAACTCGGCGAAGGTAAGGAGTCAGGTATAAAACTTAAGTTTGATTGTGTTAAATCCTTTACAGACACCGATGCTTTTCGTGAATTTAGCACTAAATATGGACTTGACTCTGAGATAGTAGCTTCTTTCTGTGAATCTTTTGCTGCTCATGTTGATCTCCCTAAGGAGAAGTGGTTTAAATACACCCTCCCATTGAAGTGAAAGTAGTTGAACCTATTAAAGTTGAAGAAGAAACTATTATTTATAATGTTGATCCTGTTATTCCTGCTGGTTATATTGAGAAACCACCTTTTCCTGTTAGAATAAAGGAACATGCTAAAGCTTCAACTGTGGTTCGTAAGAGTTATACTAGAACACCTACACCCCCTGAACAAATCAAAGTTGAACCTAGTATTGCTATGGTTAAAGATCTCTTGGTTGATAATATTGATGGGCATGTTATTCATTTCTGTGATGAAGCTGCTAGAATTGCTAGACCTGATACTAAAGATAAACATAGACCTATTGTTGGCATGCCTGTTGTTTCTGTTAAAATAGGAGATCATTGTTATCACGGCTTATGTGATGTGGGTGCTAGTGTGAGTGCAATTCCCTTTACCTTATATCAGGAAATTATGAATGATATTGCACCAGCTCAATTAGAAGAAATTGATGTTACCATTAAGCTTGCTAATAGAGATACTATAGCACCAGTTGGGATTGTTAGAGATGTTGAGGTCTTGTGTGGGAAAATAAAATATCCTATTGATTTTCTTGTTCTTGGTTCCCCGCAAGATGATTTTTGTCCCATTATATTTGGTAGGCCTTTCTTGAATAATGTTAATGCTAAGATAGATTGTGAGAAAGAAATTGTTACTGTAAGTTTTGGGGATGTGTCTCATGAGTTTAATTTCTCTAAATTTCGTAGATGACCCCATGATAAAGAATTGCCTAGTAATGATGAAATTATTGGTCTTGCTTCTATTGTTGTGCCTCCTACTGATCCTTTAGAACAATATTTGCTAGAACATGAAAACGATATGCATATGAATGAAAGGATTGAAATAGATAAGATTTTCTTTGATCAGCACCCTATTTTGAAACACAACTTGCCTGTTGAAATACTTGGGGATCCTCCTCCACCCAAGGGTGATCCCGTGTTTGAGCTTAAGCAATTACCGGATACTCTGAAATACGCTTATCTTGATGAAAAGGAGATATATCCTGCTATTATTAGTGCTAACCTTTCAGAGAATGAAGAAAAGAGATTATTGAAAACTCTGAGGAAGCACCGTGCTGCTATTGGATATACTCTTGATGATCTTAAGGGCATTAGTCCCACTCTATGCCAGCATAAAATTAATATGGAGCCTGATGCTAAACCAGTTGTTGATCACCAATGACGGTTAAATCCTAAAATGAAAGAAGTGGTAAGAAATGAAATATTAAAGCTTTTGGAGGCAGGTATAATTTATCCTATTCCTGATAGTAGATGGGTTAGTCCCGTTCATTGTGTCCCTAAGAAGGGAGGTATTACCGTTGTCCCTAATGATATAAATGAATTGACCCAGCAAAGAATTGTTACAGGATATAGAATGGTAATTGATTTCAGGAAATTAAATAAAGCTACTAGAAAAGATCATTACCCTCTACCTTTTATTGATCAAATGCTAGAAAGACTATCCAAACACACACACTTCTGCTTTCTAGATGGTTATTCTGGTTTCTCTCAAATACCTGTGTCAAAAGAGGACCAAGAGAAGACCAATTTTACTTGTCCTTTCGGTACCTTTGCTTATAGACGTATGCCTTTTGGTTTATGCAATGGACCTGCTACCTTTCAAAGATGTATGATGGCTATATTCTCTGACTTTTGTGAAAAGATTGTTGAGGTTTGCATGGATGATTTCTCCATTTACGGAACTTCTTTTGATGATTGCTTGAGCAACCTTGATCGAGTTTTGCAGAGATGTGAAGAAACTAATCATGTCTTGAATTGGGAGAAGTGCCACTTTATGGTTAACGAGGGCATTGTCTTGGGACACAAAATCTCCGAAAGAGGTATTGAAGTTGATAAAGCTAAAGTTGATGCTATTGAAAAAATGCCGTGTCCTACGGATATCAAAGGTATAAGAAGTTTCCTTGGTCATGCTGGTTTCTATAGGAGGTTTATTAAAGACTTCTCTAAGATTTCTAGGCCTCTCTCTAATCTTTTGCAAAAAGATGTTCCATTCGTTTTTGATGATGATTGTGTAGAAGCATTTGAAATTCTTAAGAGAGCCTTGATCACTGCACCTGTTGTTCAACCACCTGATTGGAACCTACCCTTTGAAATTATGTGTGATGCTAGTGATTATGTTGTTGGTGCTGTTCTAGGATAAAGAGTTGATAAGAAATTAAATGTTATCCATTATTCTAGTAAAACTCTAGACAGTGCTCAAAGAAACTATGCTACCACTGAAAAGGAATTTTTAGAAGTTGTGTTTGCTTGTGATAAGTTCAGACCTTATATTGTTGATTCCAAAGTAACTGTTCACACTGATCATGCTGCTATTAAATATCTTATGGAAAAGAAAGATGCTAAACCTAGACTTATTAGATGGGTTCTTCTGCTACAAGAATTTGATTTGCATATTATTGATAGAAAGGGTGCTGAGAACCCCGTAGCAGACAACTTGTCTAGGTTAGAAAATATTCTTGATGACCCACTACCTATTGATGATAGCTTTCCTGATGAACAATTAGCTGTCATAAATGCTTCACGTAATGCTCCATGGTATGCTGATGATGCTAATTACATTGTTGCTAAATTTATACCACCTAGTTTCACATACCAACAAAAGAAAAAGTTCTTCTATGATTTAAGACATTACTTTTGGGATGATCCACACCTTTATAAGGAAGGAGTAGATGGTGTTATTAGATGTTGTGTACCTAAGCATGAACAGGAACATATCCTACACAAGTGTCACTCCGAGGCCTACGGAGGACACCACGCTGGAGATAGAACTGCACACAAGGTATTACAATCTGGTTTTTATTGGCCTACTCTCTTCAAGGATGCTCGTAAGTTTGTCTTGTCTTGTGATGAATGTCAAAGCATTGGTAATATTAGTAGACGTCAGGAAATGCCTATGAATTACTCTCTTGTTATTGAATCATTTGATGTTTGGGGTTTTGATTATATGGGACCTTTTCCAAAGTCTAACAGGTATACTCATATTCTAGTTGCTGTTGATTATGTTACTAAGTGGGTAGAAGCTATTCCAACTAGTAGTGCTGATCATAACACTTCTATTAAAATGCTTAAAGAAGTTATTTTCCCTAGATTTGGAGTCCCTAGATATTTAATGACTGATGATGGTTCACACTTTATTCATGGTGCTTTCCGTAAATTGCTTGCTAAGTATGATGTTAATCATAGAGTTGCATCTCCTTATCATCCTCAGTCTAGTGGTCAAGTAGAATTAAGCAATATAGAAATTAAATTGATCTTGCAAAAGTCTGTTAATAGATCTAGAAAGAATTGGTCCAAGAAACTTGATGATGCATTATGGGCCTATAGAACTGCTTACAAAAACCCTATGGGTATGTCTCCGGATAAAATGGTTTATGGTAAAGCATGTCACTTACCTCTAGAACTAGAACATAAAGCTTATTGGGCAATCAAAGAGCTCAACTATGATTTCAAACTTGCTGGTGAGAAGAGGTTATTTGACATTAGCTCACTTGATGAATGGAGAACCCAGGCCTATGAGAATGCCAAGTTGTTTAAAGAAAAGGTTAAGAGATGGCATGATAAAAGGATACAAAAGTGTGAATTCAATGTAGGTGACCATGTCTTGCTATACAATTCTCGTTTAAGATTTTTTGTAGGAAAACTTCTCTCTAAATGGGAAGGGCCTTACATTATCGAGGAAGTGTATCGTTCCGGTGCCATCAAGATCAACAACGCCGAAGGCACAAATCCGAAGGTGGTAAACGGGCAAAGAATCAAACATTATATCTTAGGTACTCCCATAAATGTTGAAACCAATATTATCAATACCATAACTCCGGAGGAGTACATTAGGGAGACCTACCAGAACGTTTCAGACTCCGAAAAGGAATAGGTATGTGATACGGTAAGCAAACCGACTCCAAAACTTTTTCAATAGCAATTTTTCTATGTTTTGGAATATTTACAAAATTAGGAAAATTTAAAGTAGTCTAAAAAGTGCACGAGGAGGCGACAAGCCAGGGGGGCGCGCCCTACCCCCCTAGGCGCGTCCCTGTGGCTTGTGGCCACCCCGTGTACCCTCCGGACTCCATTTTCTTGTGGTATACTCCCTTAGGTCGGTAAAAATTCATTATATAATCTCCCGAAGGTTTTGACCTTCGTATCACGACAATACTTCCTGTTTTTGTTTTGAGTTGTTTCTGCAGCAGATTTAGAGCAAGATGTCTTCACAAGAGTCGGTCGGGGAAAGCCGGGCCTCTCGCCTGACACCGGGGCCCGGAGCATACAGCGAAACCAACCACTTTGGGCAGGCCACGGAGGAAGAGATGGAGGCCGACTTGAAAAGGATGGTTGCCATGGAGGAAGACCAAGAAGTTACCTCTCGTCTACAACCTGGAGCCATGTTGGAGGAACTTCAGAGCTCAGCAATTCCGAATTCGGTCATCCCTCCCAACGCTAAATTTCTTACTTATGAAAATATGAAAAAGAGTGTTGCTTCTTCCCCCGCAGCAATGAAACATCCATGGGTGATGGGAGCTCTAACCGTCACTGGAAATCTTCGCAAGGAGATAATGGATCTTAGACAGCAAAATAACAAGCTTGAGGAGGAGAATCGCATCCTGAGGGGCATCATCGCCAAGAATATAACACCTCCGAAGAAAGACAACTAAACACATGGGTATGGGCACTCCCCTTGGCTTGTGCCAAGCTTGGGGGAGGTGCCCCGGTATCGTATCACCATCACATCTTTTACTTTTATCGTTTTTCTCAGTTCAATATTTTTGGTTACATCTTGATCTAGTAGAATAAAAAAATAGTGTGATCTAGTTTTGAGTTTTGCTTTATATTCCCCCTATGTAAGCAAGTCCGAGAGTTATATAATAAAATGTAGTTTTGAGTTGAGGGCTTTGCTTGCTTGCTATGATCTTGAGAAAAAGAAATAAAAGAAGTATAGAGTAAAAGCAAAGAGTATATATGATAATCTTATGGGGAGTGATGACTTCACATATAAGAAGTATGTCAATTGAAATTTGTTGTGAGTTGACAAACATAGCGATTGGTCATTGTTGCAATTAAAAGGAAGTAATAAAGAAAGAGAGGTTCACATATAAATATATTATCTTGGACATCTATGATTGTGAGCACTCATTAAAATATTATATGCTAAAAAGTTGATGTTGGACAAGGAAGACAACATAATGAGTTATGTTTGCTTATTTCCGAATAGAAGTTATATTGTCATGGATCCTTTAACATGTGACGCTTGCTTCCACCCCATATCAGCCAAAACTTCCACACCAAGTAGAGATACTACTTGTGCATCCAAACACCTTTAACCCAGTTTTGCCATGAGAGTCCACCATACCTACCTATGGATTGTGTAACATCCTTCAAGTAAGTTGTCATCGGTGCAAGCAATAAAAATTGCTCTCTAAATATGTATGATCTATTAGTGTGAGGAAAATAAACTTTATACGAACTTGTGATATGGAAGAAATAAAAGTGACAGACTGCATAATAAAGTTCTTTATCACAAGAGGCAATATAAAGTGACGTTCTTTTGCATTAAGAGATTGCGCATCCAACTATAAAAAGCGCATGAAAACCTCTGCTTCCCTCTGCGAAGGGCCTATCTGTTACTTTTACTTTCTAGTACTTACCTTTATGCAAGAGTCATGGTGATCTTCACCACTTCCTTTATTTCGCCTTTCTCTCTTGGCAAGCATCATGTGTTGTGGAATGATCTAGACACATATATCCACTCGGATGTGGGTGATCATGAGTTATTTCTGTTGACATTACCCCTGGGGTAAATAGTTAGGAGGCAAAACTATAAGCCCCTATCTTTCTCTGTGTCCAATTGAAGCTTTGACCTCATAAGTACCGCGTGAGTGTTAGCAATTATGAAAGACTAAAAGATGATTGAGTATGTGGATTTGCTTTACAAGCTCTTATATTGACTCTTTCCGATGTTATGATAAATTGCAATTGCTTCAATGACTATGATCATAGTTTGTTGGTTCTCAATAGAGTTCTTGATTCATATTTTACCTTGTGAATGAATTGTTACTCTAGTATAAGAAATTATATATCAACAAGTATTGTTGTTCTAAAGATTATCATGATGCTCCCATGTCCGTATTTTATTTTATCGACACCTCTATCTCTAAACATGTGGACATATTTATGGATTTCGGCTTTCGCTTGAGGACAAGCGAGGTTTAACCTTGGGGGAGTTGATACGTCCATTTTGCATCATGCTTTTATATTGATATTTATTGCATTAGGGGCTGTTATTACACATTATGGTACAATACTTATGCCTTTTCTCTCTTATTTTACAAGGTTTACATGAAGAGGGAGAATGCCGGCAGCTGGAATTCTGGACTGGAAAAGGAGCAAATATGAGAGACCTATTCTGCACAACTCCAAAAGTCCTGAAAATTTACGGAGAATTATTTTGGAATATATAAAAAATATTGGGCGAAAGAAATACCAGAGGGGACCTACCAGGAGGTCACAAGCCAGGGGGGCGCACCCTATCCCCCTCGGCGCGCCCCTGTTGCTTGTGGGCCCCCTGGCAGGCCTCCGGTGCCCATCTTTTGCTATATGGAGGGTTTTGACCTGGAAAAAATCATAAGAGAGCTTTCGGGACGAAGCGCCGCCGTTTTGAGGCGAAACCTGGGCAGAACCAATCTAGGGCTCCGGCGGAGCTGTTCAACCGGGGAAACTTCCCTCCCGGAGGGGGAAATCGAAGCCATCGTCATCACCAACGATCCTCTCATCGAGAGGGGGTCAATCTCCATCAACATCTTCACCAGCACCATCTCCTCTCCAAACCCTAGTTCATCTCTTGTATCCGATCTTTGTCTCAAAACCTCAGATTGGTACCTGTGGGTTGCTAGTAGTGTTGATTACTCCTTGTAGTTGATGCTAGTTGGTTTACTTGGTGGAAGATCATATGTTCAGATCCTTAATGACAATTAATACTCCTCTGATTATGAACATGAATATGCTTTGTGAGTAGTTACGTTTGTTCCTGAGGACATGGGATAAGTCTTGTTATAAGTAATCATGTGAATTTGGTATTCGTTCGATATTTTGATGAGATGTATGTTGTCTCTCCTCTAGTGGTTTTATGTGAACGCCGACTACATGACACTTCACCATTATTTGGGCCTAGGGGAAGGCATTGGGAAGTAATAAGTAGATGATGGGTTGCTAGAGTGACAGAAGCTTAAACCCTAGTTTATGCGTTGCTTCGTAAGGGGCTGATTTGGATCCATATGTTTCATGCTATGGTTAGATTTATCTTAATTCTTCTTTCGTAGTTGCGGATGCTTGCGAGAGAGGTTAATCATAAGTGGGAGCCTTGTCCAAGTAAGGGCAGCACCCAAGCACTGGTCCACCCACATATCAAATTATCAAAGTAATGAATGCGAATCATATGAGCATGATGAAAACTAGCTTGACAGAAATTCCCATGTGTCCTCAGGATTGCTTTGCTTTATATAAGAGTTTGTCCAGGCTTGTCCTTTGCTACAAAAAGGATTGGGCCACCTTGCTGCACCTTTGTTACACTTGTTACTTGCTATCCGTTACGAATTATCTTATCACAAAACTATCTGTTACCGATAATTTCAGTGCTTGCAGAGAATACCTTACTGAAAACCGCTTGTCATTTCCTTCTGCTCCTCGTTGGGTTCGACACTCTTACTTATCGAAAGGACTAAGATAGATCCCCTGTACTTGTGGGTCATCAATGATGAGGGACATTATTGATGGATGAGCTAGATGAAGAAGAAGTGAGTGGATGAAGGAGTATGATGTGTTGCCCTTTTGTGAATTATGGTTGTTTAATGCAGTGTAATGTATGGATGTACTGGTTGTAATTTAAGAACTGAGTAGGTTGAACTCCACTATTTAAGTACTGTTATGTATGTAAGAATCTATGAATTATGCATGTTTAAGTGACTTCATGCTATCTTCAACTCCACTATATTGTGTTTTCTTATAGTACTGTATGTTGCATGTTTAAGTGGCTAGGTTCATTGTCATTAGTGTTCTCTCGACGTCGAGAAACCCTAAACCCTAAGTTCAATGTCATTAGTGTTCTCTCGACGTCGAGACACCCTAAACCATAGGGTCATTGTCATTAGTGATCTCTCGACGTCGAGACACCATAAACCCTAGGGTCATTGTCATTAGTGTTCTCTCATAGATCATAAACCCTAGACACATCATAGATCATAGTACATATCATAGATCATAGATCATAGTACATATCATAGATGATAAATCATAGTACATATCATAGATCATAGATCATAGTACACATCATAGATCATAGTTAATAACATAGATCATAGTACACAATATGCCATACATCAATCATGGTTACCACTGGCAGTAAAATATGCCACATAAATCATGGTTACCACTGGCACAAAGCAGTAGGTTGATTAGGACTGCTGTTGCACTGACTATAAAAAGCAACACCTTCTGCATCAACAGCAAGAACTCCAGGCTCACTAAGATCATACACAACAGCTGGTTCATACAATATTGCTACTAATTTTCCTTCTCTATGACAGACATTACTGACATTTGATCTCACTAACTCTTCTTCTCTTTGACATAAATTAGGTGCTACTGCCCTCACTAGCAAATTCAGAACCAAACTATGCTCATATTCAGACTTTAGTTGTTGCACTTTGATGTTTGTTTCAATCAATTCTAAGCCATTCTCTCTCTCCTCTCCTCTAGCTATATTCTTCATGTGGTATAGCTCATCAAAGAAATAAAAACCTTGTGTTTGCATCACTTCATATAGGTTCAGGAATGTAAAATCTGAGCTACATAGCTTCATATCCAAATTTGGCTGTGCATCAAAGTGAATCCGAACATCCCAAACAGCATCATCCAAACTACAATTGACAGCAAAATTTTAAAATATCAGCAGCAACTAACTAACCCTAGCCCCCCAGATTTGAAATAGGCTGAAAGAAGGAGAGAGGAGAAGCACTTACAGCACGCCGCCACCAGCACCACTGGTCCAGTGATGGCTACTGCTAGGGTTGGCCACCCAGAACTCTGCCAGCTTCACCCTATCCTCCATGGACAGCGGCGCCTCCTCCTCCAAATCCTCATCGTCGCCCGAGGAGTAGTACGAACTGGAGCCGCCGTCGTCAAGAGCCAGACCTACGTGGTCATCCGTCCCGAGGCCGGGAAGGTCTCCGTACCCGCCCACACAGTCACCGCCATCGGGAGTCGCCGCTGCCATCGCCAGAGAGTCGCGTGCGCAAAGAGGGAGATGGGAGAGCAAAGCTACGGTTCGTCCCAGGCGACACGGTTCGAACGAACCACGAGCGAGCGACCGGTTCTGTCCGAGTCAGCGGCGCGGGGCGCGCGGGTATGCCACCGTGTCGCCTGACAGATGGGCCCGATATGTCAGATACGTGGTCAATACGTAGAAATACGGCTGTCAGCCCTTTGCGCAACAATTAGGCCAGGAGATGGTACTGACTTGCAAAACTTTTGAGTAGTAGCACCTATTCGTTACGACGTGCCGAAGTGTGGTAGTGCCCTGCGATTAACTCGTTCTAGCTACTGCTACTACTCCACATGAGATGAAGGCACTTCACGAGAGATCAAGGCTACAGATTGAAAGCGTCCGCATACGGATGATTTATCATCCATCCAAATAAATCAATGACGGTGTCGCTGCCTGACGGACAAAAGAAAGACCGTTGTGTCTATATTATTGTCAACATGGATCCATCGAAGGACCCACCAACATCCGTCCGCACAACACTGCTTGATGACCGTGTGCACAGCTTGCGCTGACGACCGTCCGTACAGTGTTACTCAGAGGATAGGTGCATAGATCGCCGCCCCTACGGCCCAGTCTACATAAATATACCAGAGGTCGCAACGGTGTTCGTTCATACGGCGCAGCTCGCCGCCCATCATATGGCCTGGTCTACATCAAAGCACCATATGACCTGATACAAGTCGAGACCAGAATGTCAATCAGCTCAAGGCTAACAAAACAAAATATGGCGGCCACAACCTGTATCCGTCCATGCCACGTCGTTCAATAGACATGCGAAGTCCATCATCACTATGATTCAAAGTGGAAGCGCGCAAAATTCATGAATTATAATTTTTTGAGAGTGGATCGATCTACATGTCTAAACTCGGTTTGCTTCGTCCGCGTTCATCGAACAAAAATACCAGGCGCTCTCCGCCCTATCTATTTTTAATACATATTAATTCATTTGATAACAAATACTTTGGCCTGCAATATTTTTACACAAAACAATTCTTCATTACAAAAGTGGCATTATATCGCGGAGATGGAGCGCGCACCAGCATCTTCTGCACTGATGTTCGTCCGTGTCGCATTGCTCAACAGACTCGCGCACCGGCTTACAATGCAGCGGCCGACTCGCCCGTCCGCGCCGGCTTACAAACGACATGGCCAACTCTCGTATCCGCGCTATCAAGCCGGTTTCGAACGCCGCGACTAACCTCCACGTCTACTTCAACACGCCGGGGCTACACACACCGGTACGAGCCGCCCAATGGACGCGCTCAAGTCGCCACCCCTGCGGTTCGGTTTACATCAACATGCTCGTGTCGCGCCTGCTCACTCGAGCTGTCCTACGGACACACGCAAGCCGCCCCCACGGCCCATCTCCTCTAACAACATGGGAGGAAAGGAAAAAATGACATTCAGAATCATGTCTTACGCAACATCGCCAAAACAAAGTGCCAGACTCCACTCACATCAGGTTGCTCAATGGATAGATGCATTGGCCTGTTATCCCAACGATACGATCTACTTCAACATATCCAAAGAATTAGGAGAGCTTGCCGTGAAGGAAACATCCCTAGAGAAGCTACAATTTGAGCCAGCCATTATCGAGCTGGCAATTCAAAAGTCAGTGGAAAAGGAAATGGCCCTGGAGGAGCGAGGAGAGCCGGATTACATGAGAATAACAAAGCATGGGTCAAGAGGCATATGAACTCTATTTGGCCATGATATTTTCCAAAGATATACGATGAGTATCACGAAGATCATCAACTCACCACATCGTACCCAGTTTCAATAAATTCCATCATTCTGCCATGAACTATATGTCGGCTTATGCCACAGTCAACTATGAAGACTCTCAAGCCACCTCTTCGAATCGACTTAAGACTCGGGGGCTACACATTCATGACTCGGCAGATTCAACTGGGCTCAAAAATTCTAGAACCCCGGGTCATTGCAGGGAAGATAATCCGGTCCCGGGGGCTGCTGCCTTATTGGTGAAAAAAATAAAAGTCACCCAAGAGGATGAGCCGCCATGATGCGCTGTTCAAACATGGGTGCCTTGCCTTATTGGCGAGAAATTAAAAGTTGCCCAAAAGAGGACTAGCTGCCACGATGCACAGTTCAAACATGGGTGCCTTGCCTTATTGGCGAAAAATTAAAAGTCGCCCAAGAGGACTAGCTGCCACGATGCACAGTTCAAACATGGGTGCCCTGCCTTATGGGTGAAAATTTAAAGGTTGCCAAAGAGGACCAGCTGCCATGATGCGCTGTTCAAACATAGGTATCCTGCTTTATTGGATCATCATATTATCACATTATGATCAACAGAATAAAGCCAGCTTATCTGGACCCCAGATGTTTTCCAGTAGTAGCATTGTCTCCTGTATATCCTATGCTTAGCTTTTCCATGATCATAGGTCGCTTGGGGGCTTCCAACTCATCGAGTTTAACTTTCTCACCCTCTTGATCTGGCAAAAACACCACAAAATGGTTAAACCTGCCTGTATGCTTGACGCGACTCCGATCAGATGACCCCATGTACTCTTGACAAGTCAATCCATCTGGACCCTGAACTTATCAACGTTAAAACATCGGCTTTAGTCACATGAGAGCCAGCTTACAAAGAGCTAGGATAAACCATGGGTTATCACACCCGCTTCATTGAAACAAGACTCGAGCCTCGAAAGCCGGTCTTTATGTCATGCCTTGAAAACTGGCACTTTATATTCTGTTATCATATACATACATCATCCTGCATTGCATCATGCATCATACATACATATCAAGCCGGTCATCAAACCGGGTTACATCGTAACCTTTGCAGGAACAAATAGATCTTTGATAGCCAAAATGGTTGGATCTTCATCATGGTTCATCACAGCCAGTATTAAATGATTGGGTTTTTTTTAAGTCAGCTCGAAAGAAATGACTATTCTCGAAGAGCCGCCCTATCACATAATGACGGGTCATATATTTGACCGGCTCTTGGATTTTTTCAACCTGTGTTCTGTAGTAAACTACAACACTTATGGATTTCTCAAACATATATTTGTCGGCTTGTACCACAACCACGAGCAGGGATTTCATTTCAAGGACAAAGGCATTGTTCCAAGATATTCATTCAAATAATAAAATACTGGGTTACATTATAACCACGGGCAAGGATTCATTCAAGTCAGATCAATATCAGTTCAAAATAACTTCTGAAGTGCATTATGATGGGTTGTATTATTCTCATACAGTCCCAAGTCACTACAGGCATACGACCCGGCACTTGGGGGCTACATCATATGATGTTTTTGTTTACAAAAGGAGAAGTGCATATAAATCCCAAGTCGCTGCAGGCAAACGACCCGGCACTTGGGGGCTACACTACTCAGATCAAATTTTCTAAAGTCCCAAGTCGCTGCATGCATGTGACCCGGGTCTTGGGGGCTACAGTATTTAGTTGTTCAAATAGATTATGAGGTCCAAAATGAAAGACCCGTCCCATCACATACTGAAGAGCCGGCCCTTGGGGGCTACACATGTGAAATACAAAACATTCAGTTTATGACTAGTGACTCATATGAACAATCCGGAGTTCTCCAAAGCTATCTACAACATTCAAAACCAAGTTCAAAAGTCCCACGGTGTTGCAAGGAAGACAACCCGGCCCTTGGAGGCTACAATAGCTGAAGCTTTATAAAGTATAAGACAATTACAAGTCCCAGGCTGCTGCAGGCAAGACAACCCAGCACTTGAGGGCTACACAGTCAAAGATATTGTTGCAAATCACCAAGTCATCATGAACTGATAAACTTGGAGCTTGGGGGCTACAGGTAATATGGATAAATCAAAAGAATGGAAGAACACTTTCAAGCTTTCAATTGTGAGCGAGGCTGGTCTCATTTCTTGATGGAGGTTTGCAAAGATCATCTTCTCCAAATTATTCATAGAAATGCCTAGAAAGCCGACCCAACATCACACGGATTTTCTGTATTCCCAATAATTTTATCAAGTCAACTGGAGTCCAGTCGTTTGACCCGGCGTCTCCAACGATCATGACCCGGCGTTATCAAAGATCATGACCCGGCAGAGTCTATATAAGCAACCCGGCTTCACAAGTTGGCAAGTTCTACATCCATTAATCAGCAATGTTTTTAGGCTAAGTTGGCATCCACTACGACTGATGACCCGGCAAGATCCCCGCGTCCCATGAAGTGGTTTAACAGCGGACGAAGTTCTATTCCCAATATTTTCATCAAAGCCGAAACAATGGAAGCTGGCTCAACTTCATATGGTTTTCTTATCTCCAATATTTCCATCAAGCCAAAGCATTGGAGGTCGACTCAACGACATATGGGTGTTTTATTTCCCAATATTTTTCCTGCAAAGGAAACGAACCAGCAAGATGATTGTGAAGACGATTCGTTAATATGAAGAGGAAACCCGGATTTTCAAGGAGCAACTTCATTAAATTAAGCCGGCCAGTGGAGCAAGCTGGTCTCTTAGCATATTTATTATTATTTCAGGAGCTTACCATGAATAAATTGAAGCTAACCTAGGGGCTAATGTCGGGGATATTACCCATGGTTTGACCCGGCCAGGAGAATGACCCGGCCCATCATTTGGGGGCTCATAGGAGCGTCGTGTTTTATCGGGCCAACCTACAGGGCAAGGCGCAAGGCCCGGCGTGCACCCCAGCGGAAGGCGGCTCATAGAGAGGCCAGGAGGGTAGGCTCACAGAGAAGGCCCAAGAAGAGGAAAGAATTCCCTCACACCTGTCCTAATACTAGTCCTAGTAGGACTCTACATGTAAGCCTACCCCTTCAACTTATATAAGGAGGGGCAAGGCACCCCAAGGGGGACAAGTTAAGTCATTAGAGATAGACAGATTAGAAACCCTCGAGACTAGAGGTAGCGATTCCGCACCCTTGTAATCGAGATCATCATCATCATCATCAATACACACAAAGCAGGATGTAGGCTTTTACCTCCATCGGAGGGGCCGAACCTAGATAAAACTCGCGTCTCTCGATTCTGACCAACCCCTTCAAGCCTCCACCTAGTTGCGTGTAACACCCCAAAAATCGGGTTATCGATTTTTGTGCTGGTATTCCTTCCTAGCTTTTCTCTCCCAAATTTTTCCTCTGGAATTTGGCAAGTGACCAGGTATATCCAATCAATCCTCAACCTCTCAGTGCTTTTCCTATGCCCATGTGCCAGTCAATCCTTCCGTCAGCCAATCCCGAATCTCATTCAAACCCTAGTTCCGAAATATCGGAACTGGAAATCCTGCCTTTGTGTTTTCAAAGGAGCTATCCTTTCCCTTGCTCTGTTAATTCTCCCAAAATTTCCAGAGATCCTTCTGCCCTCATAGACCCTAGATGTGCAAAAATATTGCTAAGTCATATGCAATATTTTCCCTCGAGAATTAATTCCTTTTTCTGCCTTTCCGAGGAATTAAATCCAGGAAAATATCTATCCATCTCCAGAGGTCATGAAAATTTGTGGAGATATTATTTGTGGCTATGTTGAGCTCTGATAAAAATATTGGCCATAATTAAATTAGGGAAATTGCCTTTTCCTATTTAAAGCCAATATTTCAATTTGGGGCCTTTCCAAAGGAACTACCATTTTGGTAGCTAGGAAAAATCCCAAATAATTTGTGGGGCTTCTCATTTCCATATCTTTTCCATTTCCATCAAAATCTCAAGTTCCCCAATTCAAATTTTGAGCCCCACTTCCATTTGCAAATTCTGTCCAGATTTCTGGTTTGCAAAGGAAGTGCATGATTCCTTGATCTCCTTGGGCTAAAATTTTGCAGGGTGATGCATTGTGATAAATTAACCATTGTCCTCCAAAAATTAGCCCAATCCCTCTAGCCAATCATCCTCAGCAAATTATTCAAGATTCTGTCCAAATTGGAGCACTGTGAAGGAAGTACCATTTCTGCCTATGCAAATGGTATGAAACTTTTACAGTGTCTCCATATGCCTAAATCATTGATCTCCTCCAAAAATCATCCAAGTCTATGTAGCCATTTGTCCCCAGCATCATCTTCTTCATTTCTGGTCAGATTGCCAAGTTGCAAAGGAAGTACCATCTAGAATGGTTCATTTGGGCTGAGATCTTGCCAGGTGAGTGACCTTAGTAGATGATGACCCCTGCCCAAGATCAGGCCATGAGGTGTACCGAGGTGACCACACCACAGCACAAAAGTGTGCTGCTGGGAACTATTTGAACATGGATCAGTCACCTCAGTCCTCCCTGGAGCTATCCATATGCATAGGTCAACTCAGGATAGTGTGTAGATGGCCCTAGACATGTTTTGGCATTGCTTGGGCCGTGGCGTCGCCGGGGACACGCGGTGACCGCGGTCAGAAAGTGCCAAAACGGTGCTCTGTGCGATTGGACTCGTCGGGAGCTTGCACCAGCGAGTTCCAGCTTGTCCCTGAGCGCCGTGGAGCTCCCTAGTGTGCGCGTGATCCCTCTGGAGTCCTCTCCCCTTCGTCTGCTAGCGTCTAGCCGGCCCTATCGTCTTGTTGAGACGCGGCCACGGCGCCGACGTCGCGAAGCTTTGGTCTTCGCCGCGAAACCTCCCTCCCCGAGCTATAAATAGGTGTGCCCGAGCCCCATAGCAGCATCAAGCCCAGCCCCCCCCCTCCTCCTAGCTAGCTCCTGGAGCTCTCCCCTCGGCAATGGCCGAGCCACCGCCGCCGGAGTCCGTAGCGCTAGCGAGTGCCCGGGCCTTCCCCTCCTCTCTATCCTCGCCTCCAGCTTCCTCTGGAAGCCGCACCGCCGCCGCCGTCTTCAGCTCCTCCAGGAAGGCGCCGCCGGAGCCGCCCCTCCAGTAGCCGTGACCGCCGCCTCCATTGGCCGGGGATGCTCTTTCCCAAGCGCCCCGAGATCCCGGCGGCCACCACTGAGTGCGGGATGGCGCCGCGCGTCCATTCAACCAGCCGGCGGGAGCAGCCGAAGGGAGGAGCGCCGGCGGTGAGCGCGGCCCGATGGCCATGGCGCCTCCTCTGTCCCTGTTGTGTCGGGGAAGAAGGAGACCAGGGGAGGAGAGAGAATGGATAGGGTGGGGACCCACCTGTAAGTGGCTTAGCCCCGGGCCCAGCCGGTTTCAAGTGGAAACACATTTGCAAAATACGTTTTCACTACAGTGGAGGCGTACTTATCAGAGTGCGCTTTCATTTTCTCAGCCGCCGACCGAAAGTGCTAAATAATGAACGTTCGTTGGTTAAGAGCTAAAGTGGACAGTTCTGTCCATTTTAATGCCTAATGAACGAACGCTCATAACTTTGCGACCGTAGCTCGGAATCAGGTAAAACCAGCGCCCACGTTTTCGTCTCGTCGAGCCGGTTCCGATGGTACTATTTTCACTATGTGTTCACACAGTGGAAATAACCATTTTTCCCTTGCCCTCCGATCGAGCCCGCTGAGAGAGACCCCTGTTCGGCAATTTCTTCCACCAGGTGATCCTGCTTCCTCCCGGCGTATTCGTCGACCCCCAGGCAAGCCAACCTCTTCCATGAGCTCCGGACTTGCGTGATGACATTTCTTGCACCTGTGTGTTTATCTGTATCGCCTGTTAGGCTGCACTTGCATGCACCGGTGGTGACATCGGTATTAGACACTAGCATTTCCATTCATCTAGTGCCATGTCTTATTTCCATATTTCCATAGTAATGATATTGTTCATATCATTGCCATGTTAGTATTACGATTGATCTCATGCCATGATTATCAGTACTATGATCTTGCTATGATAGCACTTACTATTGTCAGTGGAATAGTATGATGATGGATATGTTGAGTGGGTTGAATAAAGGATATTTAGTCGGTTGATCTTGAGTCACCTATTCGGGCATACTCGTGCAACCACATTTGCCGGTATGGGACGGCCCTGACCGGGTCTGGCTGCGTGATCTTTCACCGGTACCTCCAAAGAGGGAGGGTTATGCGCAGTGTGCTACCCTGATCAGGTAAGCGGCGATAACCCTGTGAGCCCAGTTGTTGATTGGTTTAGCCTGGGAGTCCCCGTTTGGGACAGTAGGCCCCGTTTGGGTCTACAGAGTTTGGCCACGACGGTGGCAGGTGTCATGAGGACACAGGGGGCACCTAAGGCTGACCTCCGTGGGAGGAAGAGTGCCGGTGGTACGATGAAAGGTCACGGGTCAGGCAGGTTTTGTTGAAGCAATGCTGGTCCACCTGAGTGGTCTCGAGGCCAGGGCCAGGTGCTTCATGGTGTGGGTAAAGCGCGCAACCTCTGCAGAGTGTCAAAATCTATTCGAATAGCCGAGTCCATGGTATTGGACAGCCCGTCCAGACCTCAGTAGGTGGTCAACCATAGTAGTGGAAGTATAAATGGGAGAACTCATCTTGGGTAGACATCAAGTGATGTCAGGAATAAGGTATGTTAGCCAAGGGATGGCTATACGATGAGTGGTCGGATGATCACAGCAATCGGATTGGACCTGAATCAGTTCAGGTTGGCTCATGAGTATGTCGAGGGTTGTGTGACAATCCAGAAGAGAGTAAGTTGGTATCCGGTACAGTAAGTATTCTAAGCACTTAGTATGATCTTGCCATAGATTATATGTCTGATCCATGATATTCCCTGCCTGATCCATGCTTGTCTTGTTAGTATTCATGCCATGCTTAGAATTAATTCATGCATAGCATAGGGCTTGCTTTGTCATCTTTTTGTTTGGATGCTATGTATTTGGTTGTCTTGCGAGTACATTCAAAGTACTCACCTGGCCTTGCATGTGGCCAGTTGCAGGAGAAGATTCATTGTGCTAGAGCGTAACCAGGCCAGTCTTGTGCGTTTTGGAGCCCAGCCAGAGATGTCGTTGCCCCTGAACCAAGACCCCTGATGCCATTTAGCTAGCCCCGGAGTTATGTAATATTGTTGTAAGCAACAGTATTGTAATACTCCAAGATAAGTAATAAAGCCATTTTTGCCTGGAATTGCTGTATCATGTCTTTGGCGTGCGTCAGGTCTTATCCTGGGGACTGGCGTGCGTCGGCCCTCTATCGGGGTGCCACATTGCGATGGCCTCACACCTAAGTTCTCTCACGAGGACATCTGCCGTGACAAAAACCACGACAAAGGTCACACAAAGCATTGCATTCATATTTATTTATCTTTATTTTGAGAGTAGGTTCCCACTCATTATGCAATTTTCTAGGAATAGAAATTTCAAGCTCAAGTTTCTCATCATAAAAATTTATCATTGCTTCTACAATATGTTCGGTAAAAGCTTTGTTTTATTCATAAGCATTGGGTGAGCTAATAATGGATTGCAGCAAGTAAATACATTCTACTAAAGAGCATTTATCATAATTAAAGTCCTTGTAATCCAAGATAGTGGGCACATCACTAGTTAAAGTTTTGACCTCTCCAAACCCACTTTTTCAGTTTTAGCATTAGAATCATCACCCTCCAAGCAAACGGGCTGCTCCTTAACTCAAGTTGACTCATATCCAGTCCCTTTATCATTTATATTCAGATATGTAAACAAAGATTCAATAGGAGAAACACCAATCATTTTAAGATCTTCATCATGATTCCGGTAAAAACCAGGTGGAAGAGCTTTTTCTAAGAATTCTCGCTTAGCTCTCAACTTAGCGGTCCTCTCCTTACTTTCATTAATATATAATTGGATAGATTTAATAGTCTCATTAAAATCATGCTTGGGTGGCAAAGACTTATTTTTAAGAGTTTCAACATCAAGAGCAATTCTATCCATGTTTTTAGCCAAAGTATCAATCATATGCAACTTTTCTTCTACTGTAGTGTTGAAAACCTTTTGAGAATGAATAAATTCTTTAATTGTGTTCTCAAGATCATAAGGTATCCTATTAGAATTTGTAGAAGTGTTGCCATATGAATTACCATAAGAATTTCCATAGTTGTTAGAGGAATTACCGGGATATGGTCTAGCATTGAAATTTCCTCTATAAGCATTGTTGTTGAAATTGTTTCGCGAGATGAAGTTCACACCAATAGCATCATTATTTTGCTCCATCAAAGTATACAAAGGCATGTCATTGGGATCAACATTATCATTTTTATTAGCAACCATATTCATAAGAGCATCCACTTTTTCACTCAAAGTAGCGATTTCTTCAACATAATTTACCTTCTTACCACTTGGAGCTATTTCGGTATGCCATTGAGAACAATTTGTCATAATGTTGTCCATAACTTTTGTGGCCTCTCCTAAGGTCACATCCATGAAGGTACCACCTGCGGCAGAATCTAGAAGATTTCTAGACACAAAGTTTAGTCGAGCATAGAAATTTTGGATATTCATCCACAAGTTTAAGCCATGAGTTGGACAATTTCTTATCATCAATTTCATTATCTCCCAAGCTTGAGCAACATGTTCTTGATCTTGTTGTTTAAAATTCATTATTTGATTTCTAAGGGAGATAATCTTAGCAGGACAAAAATACGTGGCAATAAAAGCATCTTTACACTTATCCCACATTCCAATACTATTACGAGGTAAAGATGAAAACCAAGCTTTAGGTAATCGCGGCACAAAATGGGTAAGTATTTCCCTAAGTTATGAAACCAAGGTTTATCGATCCAATAGGAATACCAATCCTCAACCGTCTTCAACAGCTGCACACAAAAGAACAAACAACTTGCACCCAACGACGGCAAGAGGGTTGTCAATCCCCTTGATCTCGTTAGTTGCAAGCAAGTGAGTTTTGTAGATAATTGTAGATTATAGTAAGGTGCAAAATAAAATAAAAGGTAATAAATAAGAGCAAGGTAATGATAGCATTTGTGAATTTCTAAGTGAATAAACCCGGGGGCCATAGAGTTCTCTAGTGGCATCTCTCATAAGCAAAGCATACGGTGGGTAAACAAATTACTGTTGGGCAATTGATAGAAAAGCGAATAATTATGCGATGTTCACGGCAATGATCATGTGTATATAGGCATCACGTCCATAAGCAAATATGCCGACTCCTGCCTGCACCTACTACTATTACTCCATTTCAAGAGCGCATCTATGCTTTCCTCTCTACGTATTAAGTTCATGACAAACGGAGTAATGCTTGAAGAACGATGACATGATGTAGAAAAAGTAAACTCAACTAATATGAGTAAACCCCATAATTTTATCCTTAGTAGCAATAACACAAAGACGCAACTTGTCCCCTTCTGTCACTGGGATATAGAAACTCGTCAGGTTGAACCTACTACAACGCACCACTCTCACCGAAGAAATATCAATCTAGTTGGCCAAACTATCTCAATAGATCGGAGAGCATTACGAAGCTATGATGCTCATGCAAATAAGAATCATAGTAATCAGGTTTGACTCAAATACTTTTCATGAATAATATGAACATAAACTCACAATTTATCGGATTCCAACAAACACACCATACAAAGGGATTACATCGGACAGATCAAGGCAATGATGCGATGAACATTGTATTGAAGGTCAAGAGAGAGAGAGATTGCCATCTAGGTAGTACCTACGGACCCGTAGGTCTGTGGTGAACTACTCACACATCATGGTGTGGGCAGCAAGGTTGATGAAGAGGCCCTCCGTGATCGATCTCCCCTCCGACAGGGTCCCGAAATGGAGTTATAGATGGCCTCCCGTCGGAACAGAGACTTGCGACGGCGGACAAATTGTTTTGGGAGCGCTTTTTGGTGTTTTTAGGGTAGATGTGAATTTATAGGCCAGAGAACGATGTCGGCAGACGCTCTAGGGGGCCACAACATATTTGGTCGCCCCCCTGCGGGCGCGGCCAGATGGCTTGTGGGCCCCTGGTGCATCTCCTGGCCCTCCTCCGAAGCTTCTAGGTTTTGTATTTGTCCCGAAAAAACCACCAAAAAATTTCATGACAATTGAACTCCGTTTGGTATTGTAACTCTGAAAAGGCAAAAATACTCAGAAAATAGGAACTGGCACTGGGCACTGGGTCAATAGGTTAGTGCTCAAAATATTATAAATTGGTAAATAAATACCCAAAAAGTATCCTAGAATGATAACATGTCAGCATGGAACAATAAAAAATTATAGATACGTTGGAGACGTATCAATTACCTCGCTGCCTTCATTTATCTTTTATTTTATTTTGCAATTAACAATTATCAACAATTATCTACACAGCTCATTTGCTTGCAAATAACAACATCAAGGGGATTGACAACCCTCTTGCCCGCGTTGGGTGCAAGTTGTTTGTTCATTTGTGTGCAGCCACCGAAGACGGTCGATGATTGATATTCCTATTGGTTCGATAAACCTTGGTTTCATAACTGAGGGAAATACTTACCCACTTTGTTCTGCAATTACTCGTTCCTCTTCACGGAAAACCCAATGCAGATCACAAGTATCAGGATGGATTTCTGGCGCCCTTGCCGGGGAACATCACCATCAACTATCAAGTAACTTCACACAAATTTTCATTCACTTGTTCTTCTTTTTATTTTCTGTTATATTTAGTTTGTCTCATAAAAATCAAAAATACAAAAATATTTACCCTTGCATGTTACTAGTTTTCTTGTTTGAAGTCATGGCTAGTTCCCCTCCGGACATGCCTCAATCTCCCTACTTGGGAGAGGGTTCCCCAATCTTAGATTTTAAGCAAGTAGGTGATGAGTCCCTTAAAGAAGCTTGGGATATATTAGTAGAAATACAAGCAAGAGCTAATCCTAAGAGTCATATTAAACTACTCCTTAGAAGTTTTTATGTTAGTCTATCTCTTTCTCATAGACGTGTCTTGGATTCTATGTTCGAGAAAGATTTTCTTGGGAACAATGCTTTTGACACCTATGATAAGATGAAAAATATATTTGGTCAGCCTAAAATAGAAACTATTGAACTTTCTATAGTAGTGTGCCACCGGCAAATTGAGCTAATCAAAGAGGCTAGAGCTAGTATGGAGTCTAATTTTAGGGGGTTGTTCAATTCTATCTCTAAAATTCATGGCAACGTCATGTTACACAATAGGAGGCTTGATACCATGGAACAAAAGCTTGATGTTATTTGTGCTAGGGAGAATAATATTGTGAAGGGGAGTGGATCCCTTAGTGTCAAAGATGACAATACTTGAAACTATGCATTATGCCTATCTAGGGGCATAAAACAATAGCGCTTGTTGGGAGGCAACCCAATAGTTATCTTTAAATTTTTGCTTTAAACTTTCTGTTTATTTTTGATAACATGATTATTGCCTATGTAATGATTATATTTCTGTGTTTAAATTAGTGTTTGTGCCAAGTAAAGCCTTTGGGATGACTCACAAGATGAGTAGAATCGATGCTGAAACAAAACAGAAACTTTTGACTCCGGTACAGGAATTTTAATTTTTAATGGAGCTTGATAATGATCTGAAACTTTTACAAAGTGTTGCTATACAAAATTTTTAGGTTGTACTAATTTTTCATAATTTTTTGAGTTACAGAAGTATATGTTCTCGCCAGATTACTACAGACTCTTCTGTTTTAGACAGATTCTGTTTTTTGCTTGCATAGTTGCTTGTTTTGATTATGCTATGGATTGTATAGGGGGGTATAAGCCATGGAGAAGTTAGAATACAGTACGTATTATGAAATTATGAAATAAGGATCAATTTATAACAGTACCTAAAGTATGCAATATGTTTCTTATACTAACGGATCTCACGAAGTTTTGTTGAGTTTTGTGTGATTGAAGTTTTCAAGTTTTTGGTGTTATCATGATGGACCACTGAATAAAGAGTAGAAAGAGCCAAATATTGGGGATTCCCAAGGCACCCCAAGGTGATATTTAAAGGAGACTCAAGCATCTAAGCTTGGGGATGCCCGGGAAGGCATCCCCTCTTTCGTCTCAATCCATCGGTATGTCACTTGAAGCTATATTTTTATTCGTCACATGATATGAGTTTTGCTTGGAGCGTCGTTTGTTTTTGTTTGCTTTTACTTTCAGTTTGCCACAATCATTGTTTGTTTTACACACCTTCATCATAATTTGTTAGAGTTCTCTATGTGCTTCACTTATATCTTTTGAGCTTAGCAGTTGCTCTAGTACTTCACTTATATCTTTTTGAGCATGCTGGCGTGTAGATTTTATAGAAATTATTTCACTCTCATTCTTCATGTATATTTGTTTGAGAGTTAATAAATAGTGATGGTAATTTGCATGGGTCATAAGACTAGTCCAAAAATATTAGGTATTCAATGAGTGATAATCAAAACCATCATGTAGCACATATAGAGAAATTGTGGGTCAATGATATTGATCCGGTAATATGAAATAGGTGTGAGTTCATAATTGTTAACCAGTAGAAGTGTCGATATTAAGAGAGGTTGAACTTTTTGTTCATCTAAAAATTAAAGAGGCATGGTGATGATGTGTGAGCATTTCTATTCCTCGTTGAAATCCTAGTGTTGTTTCGGGACGGAACCGCGGGATGGTTAACTCCTACCAACCTCTTCCCTCGGGGCATGCGAGTAGTACTTCGATTTATGATAAAAACTAATAAAACTTTGCAATAAGTATACTAGTTATTTATGACTAATGTGAAACCATGGACATACGCAATCTCACCTTCTCATATTTGCTAGCCTCTTCGGTACCGAGCATTGCCCATTCTCACCTTGAGGATAGGTGCAAATTTTGCCGGTGCATCCAATCCCCGTGACATGATACGCTATGTTGCACATAAGCCTTGTTATATCTTCCTCAAAACAGCTACCATACCTACCTATCATGGCATTTCCATAGCCATTCCGAGATATATTACCATGCAAATTCCATCGTCACTTCACATGACTAGTTTGTTCATCATCATATTGCCTTGCATGATCATATAGAGCTGACATAGTATGTGTGGCAAAGCCATGGTTCATCATATTTTTGATACATGTCATGCTAGATCATTGCACATCCTGGTACACTGCCAGAGGCATTCCTACAGAGTCATATCTTCATACCAGTTCTCCATATCGAGTTGTAAGTAAATAAAAGTGTGATGATCATCATTATTAGAGCATTGTCCCAGTGGGGAAAGAATGATGGAGACGATGATTCTCCCATAAGTCAAGATGAGACTTCGGATGAAAAATAAATATGGGGGAGGCCAAATCAGCCCACCATCCATTCAAAACAAATGATGAGAGAAAATGAGAGAAGGGACTTTGCTACTATCTTTTTCCACACTTGTGCCTCAAAGTGGCATCATGCTCCTCATGCTGAGAGTCTCATGATATATCATTTTCATATGCTAGTGGGAATTACCTATTCATTATTACAAACTTGGCTTGTATATTCCTATGACGGGCTTCCTCAAATGCCCAAGGTCTTCATGAGCAAGCAAGTTGGATGCACACCCCACTTAGCCTCATTTGAGCTTTCATACACTTATAGCTCTAGTGCATCATTTGCATGGCAATCCCTACTCCTCGCATTGACATCTATCGATGGGCATCTCCATAGCCCGTTGGTATGCCTAGTTGATGTGAGACTATCTTCTCCATTTTTTACCCCTTTGATATCTACCACCATACTCTATTCCACCTAAATGCTATGCCCAATGGCTCACGCTCATGTATTGCGTGAAGAATAAAAAGTTGATGCATATTGAAAAAGTACGATCCAATTGCCTGACTTGGACACTGTGGTGCTTAACATTTGTATTAATGTGGTGAAGATGGAGCCATGCCTTGCTAATATAATAAGATGAATGGGGGTAAACATTCTTTAAGGATCGTATACTTTGAAAGATTGATGATTTTGTTTCTTACACTTTGAATATTGCTATGTTAATATTTGTTGATTCATCGTTTCTCAATGAGCATACATGCATAAGATTACATAATGGATAGCATGTCACATCAAAAATTCTGTTTTTATTTTACCTACTCGAGGACGAGCAGGAATTAAGCTTGGGGATGCTTGATACGTCTCCAACGTATCTATAATTTTTGATTGGTCTGTGCTGATATATTATCATTCTAGGATACTTTTTGGGTCTTTATTTACCAATTTATAATATTTTTGAGCACTAACCTATTGACCCAGTGCCCAGTGCCAGTTGTTGTTTTCTGCATGTTTTTTGCTTTTCAGGTTTACAGTACCAAACAAAGTCCAATTACCACGAAACTTTTTGATGACTTTTTTGGACCAAAAGAAGACCTGGAAGCTTTGGAAGGAGGTCGGGAGGCGCATGAGGGCCCCACCACACATCAGGGCACGCCCTGGGGGGTCGCGCCCTGATATGTCGTGGCCCCCTCGTGGCTCTCTCGACGTCCCTCTCTGGCCTATAAATTCTCTAATATCCCAAAAACCCTGAAGGCAACCCCGAAACCCTTTTTCCACAGCCGCAAGTCTCTGTTCTGTCGCTGTGACGCCTGGATAATTAGGCTACAGTAATCCCACGCTAATGATGCCACGTCACCACGTTTACTGTTGCTAATCTCACGTTGGATTCAAATCCCGTTCAAATTCAAATTTAAAATAAAGTCGAACAAATAAAGTTTTCAAATATCAAAACAAAAATGTCCAAAGTGTGGTAAATATTCTCTGGATAATTGTCATGTTAAAACCACATTTTTATAAAATATTTAAATGCACTAAAGTATATAAAGCAGCAACTTAAATAATCAATTAGATGCCTTTTATAATTTATAAAATATCAAACTATTTTATTTAGGAGTGAAACATTTTGTGGCCGAGGGCTGATTTAAAACACTAATTTAGGTGTTGGTCCCATATTTTTATAGATCTAAAATCTACTAATAATAAAATAAAACAGTAGCAAAAGAAATAAGTAATAAAAATAAAACTAGAACTAAAAAAACGGCCAACTGGGCCAACCGGCCCAGCTAGCCGGCCCACGTGGCCCACCCCCGGCGGCTATTAAGCCCCACAGGGCAAAACCTAGCGAGCCCCCCCAGCGCCCCCGCTCGCTCCCCCCCCCCCGCCACCAGGCTCGCCCCGACCCGGCTCCCGTCCACCCGCCCCCGCGGCCGAAGCAAGCCGGCCCGCCCCTCCGTTCCCCCCCCAACGACCGGCCCGTGCCAGGCCACCCGCCTCCCGTCCCCCCGCCCCCCCCCCCCCCCCCCGCGCCGACGCGGCCGGCGCCCGCGCCCGCTCGGTCCGCCCCGCCGCCTCGCCACCCGCGGCTGGCCCGACGCCGCCGCCAGCCGCTGGACCGCCGCACCGACCCCGACCCGCCGCTCCCGCCCCGCCGACCGCCGCCGTCGTCGCCCTACTCGCCCCCCCCCCCGGTGAGCTCCGCCGCTGCCCCCCGCCCCCCCGCCCGCCCGCCCGCCCGCCGACGCCGTGCCGCGCCGGCCGGTGCGCGAGCGCGCGTGTACGTGTGTGCGTGTGCGTGCGCGTGTGTGTGCGTTGTGCGTGTGCGTGTAGTGCATGTGTGTGTGGGCTGTCCCACTAACAAGTGGCGCCCACACCCTGTGAAAAATAAAATAAAAATAAAAACAATAATAAAAATAAATAAATAAAACATATTAATAATAATAAAGAATTAGTTAAATTAATTAATTAATTAATTAATTAGTAAATTAATTGATTAGGTAATTAATTAGATAATAAAGATTAAATAGATTAATTAAGTAATCTGTTAATTAATTAATTAAACAGTATTTTACTGTTTTGGATAATTCAGATTAATTAATTAAAAGAATTTCAGAATATTGTTTAATCTTTAAAAATTAATATAAAATAAACCGTAGCCCGGATTAAAAAGTTTTGAACATGAAAGTTGCTTAGAAAAATCCTATGGTTTCGAATACGCAGTCCGTTAGTCTGTCACATGCCTCTAGCATAGCAAACATGGAACTTTTCCATCGATTTCGTCTGTCCGGTAGTAGCCCGAGACCCGGGAAATATCATCGGATATTATTCCGATCCGTCTGCGACGTATAATACTGCGTTAGTGCATGCCTAGCCCTGCATATTGCCATGTCATGCATCGTTATGCATTTGTCTACTTTATATTTATTGTTTCTTTCCCCCCTCTTCTTACCGGTAGACCCCGAGACCGACGCTGCTGCCGGGTACGACTACGTGACTGACGATCAGCCTTTTCCCGCAAAGCAGCAAGGCAAGCAACCCCCCCTTGAGCATTCCGATATCGCCCATTCTTCCCTCTTATTCTTGCATTAGATTTTGCTACTGTATTAGTTAGCTCCTATTCTGATGCATAGCCTGTTTTTGATAAACTGTTACTATACCTGCAACAATATCAACGGTTTAGTATAGGTTGATCAGTGAGACCCCAGTGACCCCTTAGTCCCAGTTGCCCCTGCTCCTTCATCGACGACCCGACGACCCGAAGACTCGAAGACTCGGTCAACCGACCGACAAGCCAGGCCCCTCACATCACCGCACTCCCCTTAGTTGTACGACTCTGCAGCGCTACTATCGAGTACCGAGGGTGACACCTCGTGAAGTACTCATGATGCTAGCTCTGTAGTGTAGCTAGCCGGTCGTGGTTATCGAGGGTGATTCCTCCTTCACCACTCCCGACGATGACTCTGTCGTGCAAACCGTCAAGTGTGGGACCCTCGAGGGTGATTCCTCTAAGTCCACCTTGACGGTTTCAACGAGCAGGGCCCCTTGAGGGTGATTCCTCAGGTTCCGCCTTGATGTTTTATACACACAGTTACTATGACCGGGTTACTGAAACATGTTGGTGATGGGTCGGCCCTGAGGGGTACCCACGGTTTGATGATGATGAGGCGTGGACTGGCGAGAGATGCCTTTGCCACACATCCTCGAGGCGGGGCGACGGACCGCACTTCATGGGTCGCGCTTTCCCCGCATTAATAAAATGCTAATGGGTTGGGTATTTGATCTGAGTTGGGTCGTTGTCCTTTTTACGCACCAAACCATCGCGTGGGAGAAGTTATGGGTACTCAGCGTCATTGTATCAGCCGAAGCTCTTCGGACGTCAGCAATGGAGCGGTGCACGCCGGATTGGACAGGACGGTGCAGCTCCTAGACTGGAGTGTACTAGGTCTGTTTCCGGCCGCCCACGCATCATGCAGGAGCGCAAGGGCAAGTGGGCCCACGAACCTGCGCGCTTAGGATTTAGACCGGTGGGCTGGCCTCTTCGTTGAGCCGAGGTGGGGCGACGACGTGCTGCTATCCCAAGGCCGGGCATGACCCAGGAAAGTGTGTCCGGCCGGAGGTGATCAGGCGTGTTGGAAATGTGGTGCACCCCTGCAGGGAAGAACAAACTATTCAAATAGCCGTGTCCACGGTAACAGGATGACTTGGAGTTTTACCTTGACCATATACAACTATAATTGTGATTTAAATTTGAAATGAATTGTGGCTCCGAGATTGCTTCCTCGCAGGGAGTCGGGGAAGGATCTCTGGGCATGGTTACTTAATAAAATTGCTACAATAATATGACTATATATGAGTTACAGGTCTACTCTCTTCTAATGCTGCAAAATGCTGAAGATGCTAGTCTTCGATTGGACTAGGCCTTCTCCCTATCCTTGCTTTCTGTAGTCAGTCCAGATACAACCCATCCCCTTGATACTGATGCATACTTAGCATAGTTCTGATGTCAGTCTTGCGAGTACTTTGGATGAGTACTCACCGCTGCTTTGCCTTCTTTTTCCCCCTCAATATGATTGCTGCGTTCAGATGATTGAGCCCAGGAGATGGAGTACACCGGATACGACTACTACACCACCGCTGGAGCCTACTACTACGTGGAGAACGCCGACGCTTAGGAGTAGTTAGGAGGTTCCCAGGCAGGAGGCCTCGCCCCTTTCGATCCGCTGCTTATGTTTGTGCTAGCCTTCTTAAGGCAAAACTTGTCTAACTTATGTCTGTACTCAGATATTATTTGCTTCCGCTGACTCGTGCTTGTCGAGCTTTGTATTCGAGCCCTCGAGGCCCCTGGCTTGTAATATGAAGCTGTATGACTCTAATTTGTGTCTAGTGTTGTGTTGTGATATCAATCAGTGAGTCCCTAATCTTGGTCGTACGCATTGCGTGTATGATTAGCATACGGTCGAGATTGGGGGCGTCACAGTCGCGAGGCCATCTGGAGCTCTATTCCGACACCCTGCCGGAGGGGGGATCGATCACGGAGGGCCTCTACATCAACCTTGCTGCCCACATGATGATGTGTGAGTAGTTCACCACAGACCTATGGGTCCATAGCAAGTACCTAGATGGCAATCTCTCTATCTCTTGATCTTCAATACAATGGTCATCGCATCTTCGGTTTGATCTATCCGATGTAATCCTATTGTGAGGTGTGTTTGTTGGGATCCGATGAATTGTGGGGTTATGTTCAGATTATTCATGAAAAGTATTTGAGATACCTCTGACATATATTGTCTCTTAATTGCATGATCATTATAGCTTTGCAGTGCTCTCTGATTTATTGATGTGCTTTGGCCAAGTAGATTGATATTTCATCGGTGGGAGTGGTGCATTGTGGTAGGTTCAACCTGACGAGTTTCTATATCCCAGTGACAAAGTAGGAGACAAGATGCGTCTTTGTGTTTTTGCTACTAAGGATAACACGATGGGGTTCATTCATATTGCTTGAGTTTACTTTGTCTACATCATGTCATCGTTCTCCATGCATTACTCTGTTTTAGTTAATACTATAGATGCATGTTGGATAGCGGTCGATGAGTGGAGTAATATCAATAGGTGTAGGTAGCAGTCGGCCTATTTGTTTATTGACGTGATGCCTATATATATACATGATCATTGCCGTGAAAATCGCATAACTATCCACTTTTCTATCAATTGCCCAACAGTAATTTGTTACCCACCGTATGTTGCCTAAATGAGAGATGCCGCTAGGGAAAACTATGGCCCCCAGATCTATTCACTTATATATTTACAAACACTATTATTACCTCGCTGCCTTTATTTACTTTTTATTTTATTTTGCAATTTACAATTATCAACAATTATCTACACAACTCATTTTCTTGCAAATAACAAGATCAAGGGGATTGACAACCCTCTTGCCTGCATTGGGTGCAAGTTGTTTGTTTATTTGTGTGCAGCTGCTGAAGACGGTTGAGGATTGATATTCCTATTGGTTCGATAAACCTTGGTTTCATAACTGAGGGAAATACTTACCCACTTTGTGCTGCGATTACCCGTTCCTCTTCACGGAAAACCCAACGCAGATCACAAGTATCATTATCCATTGCCTGTTCCACAAGGGACGCGACGCTCCCCACCTGTCCCTGAAGGGACGCCAGTTCAGCTTCGGCATCAGCTTGAGCTTTCAGCGCGACCTCCATGCACCCTTCCGACATTTGAGCGAGAGCCTCGTCATGCGTCGCCTCAAAGACAGCCTTGTCGGCAAGGAACTGACCCTCCAGGGTGTCGAAATGCTCGCGCTTTGCCTCCTAGTCGAAGGCGGTCCGGTAGGCCTCTCGTTCACAGAGGGCCACGTTGGCCTCCCGCTCGATGATGGCCATCTCCCTACGGGTCAGTTCTGCCTCGTGTGCGGTGTCTCGGGGAGTGTGCACGGCGACAGCAACTGCACGCCCCCAGGGCTCCGCCTCCGAACCCCTGACCCCGCCAAGCCGGGCCGCGCTGGCAGGCGGCATGCGAGGGGGGGCCTCATGCGAGGAACTCCTACGCCTCTAGAGCGTGGGCACCCTGGGAAAGTCGGTGATCAGGCTCGCTGGCCCAAACGAGATATACAAGGAAAGTCTGGAATGGCAATGCACTTACTCATCATAGGCGGCCCAGTGCCATCGCGTCGGGGGCGGCCTTGGATGTGGGCCCCGCTGCTCCCAGCAGAGGGGGTGGCGCCGAAGACCCCGCCTGTGCTCCGGCGCCTATGGAGCTCCTTTTTGCCGCCATGGTAAGGGGAAGAGAGGAGGAGACGATGTTCGCACAAGGAAGGAGGAGCGGCGCAGGAGGGAGGCGTACGGGAGAAGCCAAGCAATGATGGTTTCGCCCGGCGCACATGGTGGTTTTCTGGGCAGGAGCGTAGTCTGATAACCCACAAGTATAGGGGATCGCAACAGTTTTCGAGGGTAGAGTATTCAACCCAAATTTATAGATTCAACACAAGGGGAGCCAAAGAATATTTGCGAGTATTAGCAGTTGAGTTGTCAATTCAACCACACCTGGAGATTATATATCTGCAGCAGAGTGATGAGTAGCATAGTAGTATGATAGTTTTGATAGCAGTAGTAACCGTAACAGTAACAGTCACAGTGATAGCAATGATTTTGTAGCAAGTGTAACAGTAGCAGTAGCAATAGTAACTTGGCAAGAACAATATGTGGAAAACTCGTAGGCATTGGATCGGTGAATTCGTTCATTTGAATTTTTAGAGGTGGCACATGCAAATTTACTTGGAACGGCAGGGTAATACTGCATATAGGTAGATATAGTGGACTCATCTGGAATAACTTTGGTTTAAGAATTTTGATGCACAAGCAGTATTCCCGCTTAGTACAGACGAAGGCTAGCAAATAGGTTGAGAAGCGTCCAGCTAGGGAGCGAAAACGGTCATGAACATGCATTATGCATAATCAACATTGAATACTAGCATGAGTAGGATAAGGGCACCATGAACATAAATATCTTGAAGGTTATGTTGGTTTTGATTCAACTACATGCGTGAACATGTGCCAAGTCAAGCCGCTTGAAACATTCAGAGGAGGATATCATTTTAATGCATGTTGACATCCAAGATAAATCATTATCCACTCCTAGCTACTTAAGCATGGCATGAGAAACTATAATCGCTAATTTTCATGGCAAACATGTTGGATCATAATATGCTGAATCATGGATACTAGGTTAAACATATTTACGAAAACAAAAACAAGTTGAGTTCATACCCGCTTCTCTCTGCCACAGTCACTTCATCAAATATCGTCATTATTGCCTTTCACTTGCATGACCGAATGACATAAAATAATAACAGTGCCAGAGTGCCGTGGACTAAGCTGGAATCCACAAACATTTTATTCAAAAGGAGAAGATAAAGTAATATGGGCTATTTGTTAGATCAATAATAGTGCATATGAGAACCACTCAACATTTTCATCGTGGTCATCTCCTTGGTACAACTCAAATAAAAGGAAAACAATTTCAGAGAAACACATTGAAATATTTTTTAGAGTTTTTGGTTTTTCTTAAAGAGACCAAATCAAAGAAGGAAAAACAAAGACGAGAAAAACTATTTACACGGGAAAACTCCCAACAAGTAAAAGAAGAAACGAGAAACTTTTTGGGTTTTCTTTTACTACTACAATTAATTTAAACTAGAAAAAAAAAAGAAGCAAGAAATATTTTTGGATTTTCTCAAGGTTTTTCAATCACGCAAGAAGAAAGCAAGAAAATAAATCTAGCATGGATAATACAATGAAAAAGTGTAGACACCGACAACTGCAATGAAATGTGTAAACAAGAATATAATATCGGTGGAAATAGGTACTCCCCCAAGCTTAGGCTTTTGGCCTAGCTTGGTAATCACCATCTGTAATAGCCATCCGGTCCTAAGTGGAAGTGATGTGGCGATGGCACCTGAGCGTCCCACTCCTGGGGCTTCTCCTCAGTCGCTGCCAAGTTGTTCCGGTAGGCAGTAATGTCCTCTAGCATGACCCTGTATCCGATCCTGGCAATAGAATCAAACAAAGCAGGTGCAGACAACAGGACAATATCACGGGTAACCACGCTGAATACTAAGTTGCAGCAAATGTTATGAAAAGAATCGGCTGCATCAATAAATTGATGATCCGCCAATGCTTTGTGATCTAGAAAAACTTGGGGCAAGGGATAATCATGTTGGCGAATCTGAACATTAAAGTGACTCGCTAAGCGAGTAGCATAAATACCCCCATGAATCTTGCCCTTAGTCCTGTTAAGGTGTAGGCGACATGCAATAATAGCCCCTACGCTAAAGGTGTGATCATTGTGCAGTGCACGGCGTAAAATGGCGAGGTCGGGGGCACTGAGTGCACCAACCTTCTCCCTAGTGGTTAAACACTTCGTGATGAACAAAGCAAAGTAATGTACAGAAGGAAACTGCAAACTGATGGGGTGGCATTTGACACGCCTCTTTCATCATCCACTGTCAAAGTGAGGAGAAAGTCCTCAAAGTCCGCTGGTCTAGGCTCTCTTAATTCCCCATCAGAAGGGATCAAACATATGTCACAAAAGTCGGTGAGCGGTATCTGACAGGTTTCAGCATACAAATCAAACTGCACCTCATGAGGATTATTCCTACTCAGAAAATGAAATTTTTGCACAAAGGAATTTATAAGCAGGTTGTGTTGGTTACACTTAGCTGCGAGGAAGTCGGTCGGCCCAGCATTTGCAAAGAATTGGGCAAACTCTTGATGGAACTCGGCCTCCTCCATGAAGGCATTATGCGGCCATTCGCATGGCCGCACCTCCGCCGTTCTCGGAGTGTTGAGGTCATTGTCCGATGATTCCCCAATGATTCATTTAGCATTCCTCTTGGAGGAAAACTTCCTAAAGAAACTCATCTTATTCCTATAAATAAATTTCTGAAAATTTTAGTCTACAAAAATTTTGTCAAGAAATCTTCGTAAGATTGATAGCAACTACTCCTAAGGATGCATAGAAGCCATATTAAGCATTCAAACTACTTAGAACTCTAAGAATTCAACATGCAAGCCCATCTACAGGAGCACCAAGAGTAGCTAATTATTCTAAAAATAAACCACTAAGTCAAAAACTAATTGGAGCAATGGAGGAGTCACATACTGATACGTCTCCATCGTATCTATAATTTTTAATTGTTTCATGCCAATATTATATAACTTTCACATATTTTTGGCAACATTTTATATGATTTATTGGACTAACATATTGATCCAGTGCCCTGTGCCAGTTCCTGTTTGTTGCATGTTTTTTGTTTCGTAGAATATCCATATCAAACGAAATCCAAACGCGATAAAAAAATTACGGAGAACTATTTTGGAATATTTGTGATTTTTGGGAGGTGGAATCAACGCAAAAGGAGGCCCACAGCCACCACAAGACACCAGGGTGAGCCTTAGGCCCACGCGCGTGGTGGTGGGTTGTGGTCACCTCGTAAGTCGGCTGGAGCTCTACTTTCGGTGCAAGGAAGCTTATATCCGAAAAAAAATCGTGTTAAAATCTCAGCGCAATCGGAGTTACGGATCTTGGGAATATAAGAAACAGTTTTCGGTCAGAAAACAGAAACGTGAAATAGAAGAGAACAGAGAGGGAGATCCAATCTCGGAGGGGCTCCTGCCCCTCCGCCGCCATGGAGGCCATGGACCAGAGGGGGGTCTCTCCGCCCATCTAGGGGGGAGGCCAAGTAAGAAGAACAAGGAGGGGGCTCTCTCCCCCTCTCTCCCGGTGGCGCCGGAACGTCGCTAGGGCAATCATCGTGACGACGATCTACTCCAACAACTTCGCCGCCGTCAACACCAACTCTCTCCCCCTCTATGCAGCGGTGTAACACCTCTCTTCCCCGCTGTAATTTCTACTTAAACATGGTTCTCAACTCCATATATTATTTCCCAATGAAATGTGGCTATCCTATAATGTTTGAGTAGATCTGTTTTGTCCTATGGGCTAATTGATGATCGTGGTTGGTATGAGTTGTATGTTTTATTTTGGTGCTGCCCTATGGTGCCATCCGTGTCATGCAAACGTGAGGGATCCCCGTTGTAGGGTGTTGCAATATGTTCATGATTTGCTTATGGTGGGTGGCGTGAGTGACAGAATACACACATCCGAGTAGGTGGGTTGTTGCATATGGGAGTAAAGAGGACTTGATACTTAATGCTATGGTTGGGTTTTACCTTAATGATCTTTGGTAGTTGCGTATGCTTGCTAGAGTTCCAATCATAAGTGCATATGATCCAAGTACGGAAAGTATGTTAGCTCATGCCTCTCCCTCATATAAAATTGCAATAATGATTACCGGTCTAGTTATCAATTGCCTAGGGACAAATAACCTTCTTGTTTGACAAAAGCTTTCTACTAAACAACTAAATTTTATTATCTTGCAATTTACTCATAGTTTTATTCCCGCTAAGTACTTCTAGTTTTTTTCGTGCAAACAATCCTATCACCTACAAAATAGTTTCATACTTGTTCTAGGTAAAGCAAACGTTAAATTGTGCGTAGAGTTGTATCGGTGGTCGATAGAACTTGAGGGAATATTTGTTCTACCTTTATCTCCTCGTTGGGTTCGACACTCTTATTTATCGAAAAAGGCTACAAACGATCCCCTATACTTGTGGGTTATCAAGACCTTTTTCTGGCGCCGTTGCCGGGGAGCAATAGCGTGGGGCGAATATTCTCGTGTTTGCTTGTTTGCTTTATCACTAAGTAATTTTTATTTTCTGTTATTAGTTGTTTTATATCTTTAGTTATGGATATGGAACACGAAACACCAGAAAAATTAGTGGTACTTGCTACTCATGGAGATGGGGAACCTCCTAAAACCCTCGATACTAGTTATGTGGGAGGCGTGAATTACTCCTTTGATAATCTTGAGAAATCCTCATTCAACTTTATAATGGGAGACACGTTGGATCAACGTGAGTACTTTAGGGATTATCGCTTGTCTCAAAAAGGGAAACACTTATGGGATCAAATTAGAATATTGCAATGGTTTTCTTGGGATGCATGTTTGAAATGTGATTACACCTGTTTCTCTAAGATTGAGGGTCTTCACCTTCCCTTTCAATGTAAATTTAACGATAATAAAACATTGGCTTCTTATGCTAAAGGTATTTATGATTACTATGATGTGGAACGAATAGAAGAATTTGTTGCTTTTAAAGGTGCTTATGAAATTGCTTCCTTGCTTGAAAAGTATGATGATGTTCCTTACAAATATGAAAATTTATCCATACTTCAATATTGCTATGATAATTATGAATACAATTATGATATTATTGAATTTATTGAGAGAATGTCTGCTGCCTTGGAAGAGACTAAAATTTTGCAGGAATCTATGGAAGAAGAAACTACTGAGACTGTGAGCTCATTAGATGAAAACGATGAGGAGGAGAGTGAAGAACAAAAGGAGGAAGAGCGGATTAGCTACACGTGCCCACCTTCTAATGAGAGTAACTCTTCAACTCATACATTATTTAATTTCCCTTCGTGCTTACCGAAGGATGAATGCTATGATAATTGCTATGATCCCGTGGATTCTTTTGAAATATCCCTTTTTGATGAACTTCTTGCTTGCTATGCTTGTGGCCAAGATGCCAATATGAATTATTCTTATGGAGATGAACTTGCTATAGTTACTTATGTTAAGAATGAAATTGTTGCTATTGCACCCACACATGATAGTCCTATTATCTTTTTGAATTCTCCCAACTACACTATATCGGAGAAGTTTGCTCTTATTAAGGATTATATTGATCGGTTGTGTTTTGCTACTACACATGATGATTTTGATGAATATAACATGCATGTGCTTGCTGCTCCTACTTGCAATTATTATGAGAGAGGAACTACATCTCCACCTCTTTATGTTTCCAATACGATAAAATTGCAAGAAATTGTTTATACTATGCATTGGCCTTTACTTGTTGTGCATGAATTGTTCTTTTATGACATGCCGATGCATAGGAAGAGAGCTAGACTTCGTAATTGCATTATATATTTTGCTTTGTGCTCACTACTAAATTACAAATCATTGTTAATTAAAATTGGCTTTGATATACCTTGGGATCCGGGTGGATCCATTACTTGACCACTTTATGCCTAGCTTAATGGCTTTAATGAAAGCGCTGCCAGGGAGACAGCCCGGAAGTTTTAGAGAGTCATTTTATTCTGTTGAGTGCTTTTATAAAGTTTAAAAACAAAAAAATATCAAGAGGAACCTAAAACTTCACAAAAAGAAAGGTGAAAGTGAGAGAGATGATGAGCATCGCTGAAGTGGGGGCTAGCCTTGAACTTTGTTCATGCCCATGGAAACTTTGTGAATCTTGAATCACAGAAACTTTTCAACAAAAAATAATTATCCCCTTGTACAAATCCAGTGTATTATAAAAATAATGTGCTTTTGCCTTTAGGATGATTAGATTGCTTGTTGGTATGTGCGGTGTAAAAACAGAAACTTTTGCTGTAGTGCGTGAATTTACATTTTTTTACTGGAACATCAAAAGTTTCTGAAATTTTTACACAGTATTGATATACAAAATATTTATTTCGTCCTAATGTTTCAGAATTTTTGGAGTTACAGAAGTATGGTCAAAGTTCAAATTACTACAGAATGTCCTTTAAGACAGATTCTGTTTTTGATGCATTGTTTTGCTTGTTTTGATGAAACTATCGATTTTATCGGTGGTATAAGCCATGGAGAAGTTATAATACAGCAGGTATAATGCAAATATAAAATATTATTGGGTTTTCTACAGTACTTAAAGTAGTAATTTGCTTTATTATACTAACGAATCACACCAGTTTTCTGTTAAGTTTTGTGTGGATGAAGTGTTCAAAGATCGAGCAGGTCTTGATATGTGGAGAAGGAGAAGAGGCAAGAGTTCAAGCTTGGGGATGCCCAAGGCACCCCAAGTAAATATACAAGGAGACTCAAGCATCTAAGCTTGGGGATGCCCCGGAAGGCATCCCATCTTTCTTCAACAAGTATCGGTATGTTTTCGTTTTCGTTTTCGTTTCATTCATGTGATATGTGTAAATCATGGAGCGTCTTTTGTGTTTAGTTTTCACTTTTCTTTTATGCACCATGCTGGTATGAGATATTCCATGGTTGATTTATTGAATTCTCATTGTACTTCACTTATATCTTTTGAGTGTGGCTTTATAGAATGCTTCATGTGCTTCACTTATATCATTTGAAGTTTGGATTGCCTGTTTCTCTTCACATGGAAAACCGTTATTTGTAGAATGCTCTTTAGCTTCACTTATATTTATTAGAGCATGGTCTTTTGTAGAAAGAATTGAACTCTCTTGCTTCACTTATATCTATTTAGAGAGTCAACAGGAATTGGTCGTTTGCATGGTTAGTCATAAAATCCTACATAAAACTTATGGATCACTGAATATGATATGTTTGATTCCTTGCAATAGGTTTGTGATATAGAGATGTTAATATGTGGGAGGTACTAGTGGATGATCGTGTTTAGTAAGATATTGGTGTTAAGGTTTGTGATTCCCAAAGCATTCACGTATAGTCTCCCGTTATGCCAGGAAGTTGGAGCACAATTTATCCTTGATTGTCTATCTTTGTGTGAAGGTCGGGGGGGCGCGATGGTTAACTCCTACCAACCTCCCCCCTAGGAGCATGCGTAGTAATACTTTGCTTCGAGGGCTAATAAACTTTTGCAATAAGTATGTGAGTTCTTTATGACTAATGTGAGTCCATGGATTATACGCACTCTTACCTTTCCGCAATTTGCTAACCTCTACGGTACCGTGCATTGCCCTTTCTCGCCTCGAGAGTCAGTGCAAACTTCACCGGTGCATTCAAACCCCGTGATATGATACGCTCTATTCACACATAAGCCTTATTACATCTTCCTCAAAACAGCCACCATACCTACCTATTATGGCATTTCCATAGCCATTCCGAAATATATTGCCATGCAACTTCCACCGCTTCCGTTTTGATGACTTGAGCATTCATTGTCATATTGTTTTACATGATCGTAAGATATATCTTTGCTTTGCTAGATCATTGCACTTCCTAGTACACTGGCAGAGGCATTCATATAGAGTCATACTTTGTTCTGCTATCGACTTGTAATATTGAGTTGTAAGTAAATAGAAGTGTGATGATCATCATTATTCATTATTAGAGCATGTCCCAGTGAGGAAAGGATGATGGAAACTATGATTCCCCCACAAGTTGGGATGAGGCTCCAGACAAATATTAAAAAAAAAAGAAAAAATAAAAAATAAAAAAATGAGAGACAAAGAGAGAAGGGGCATGCTAATTCCACACTTGTGCTTCAAAGTAGCACCATGTTTTTCATATAGAGAGCCTCCTATGTTGTCACTTTCATATACTAGTGGGAATTTCTCATTTTAGAGTTAGATCCACACCCACTTAGTTTCAGTTTGAGCTTTCATACACTTATAGCTCTTAGTGCATCCGTTGCATGGCAATCCCTACTCCTCACACTGATATCAATTGATGGGCATCTCCAAACCCGTTGATTAGCCGCTTCGATGTGAGACTATCTTCCTTTTTGTCTTCTCTATATTAATGTCTACCACCGCATTCTATTCCACCCATAGTGCTATATCCATGGCTTGCACTCATGTATTGCGTTATAGTTGAAAATCCTGAAGTGCGTTAAAAAGTATGAACCAATTGCTTGGCTGACACCGGGGTAGTACATGATTTATACTTTGTGTTAAGAAGACTAAGCATGACAAGGCTATATGATTTTGTCGGGATAGCATCCTTTAGCCTTGATATTTTGAAAGACATGATTGTTTGTTGGGATGTCTAAGTATTAATGTCTTTATGTCAAATTATAGACTATTGCTTTGAATCACTCATGTCATAATATTCATGCCATGATTAGATATATGATCAAGATTATGCTAGGTAGCATTCCACATCAAAAATTATCTTTTTTATCATTTACCTACTCGAGGACGAGCAAGAATTAAGCTTGGGGATGCTGATACGTCACCGTCGTATCTATAATTTTTATTGTTTCATGCCAATATTATACAACTTTCACATATTTTTGGCAACATTTTATATGATTTATTGGACTAACATATTGATCCAGTGCCCAGTGCCAGTTCATGTTTGTTGTATGTTTTTTGTTTTGCAGAATATCCATATCAAATGAAGTCCAAATGCTATAAAAATTTACGGAGAATTATTTTGGAATATTTGTGAATTTTGGGAGGCGGAATCAACACAAAAGGAGGCCCACAGCCACCACAAGACACCAGTGCGCGCCCCAGGGCCCAAGCGTGTGGTGGTGGGTTGTGGTCACCTCGTAAGTCGGTTGAAGCTCTACTTTGGGCGCAAGGAAGCTTATATCCGGAAAAATCGTGTTAAAATCTCAGCGCAATCAGAGTTATGGATCTCCGGGAATATAAGAGACGGTTTTCGGCCAGAAAACAGGAATGCAAAATAGAAGAGAACAGAGAGGGAGATCCAATCTCGGAGGGGCTCCTGCCCTTCCGCCGCCATGGAGGCCATGGACCAGAGGGGGAACTCTCCTCCCATCTAGGTGTGGGATCACTAGAAGAGTGTCTAGAGGGGGGGTGAATAGACTATTAGCAGGAATTTAAAACCTAACCTTTTCCCAAGTTAATTGGTTGGCAGATTTTAACAATCATAGCAAGTCAAGCACACCCTACACATGCATGTCAACAAGTATGGCAGCGGAAAGTAAAGACATTGCACATGAAGTAAAGAGTTGAGATTGGAAGATCAAACACAATTGGAGATGCAAAGATTTTTCCCGTGGTTCCGATAGGTGGTGCTATCGTACATCCACGTTTATGGAGTCTTCAACCCACGGAGGGAAACGGTCGCGAGAGTCCACGAAGGGTCCACGAAGTAGCAACCTTGACTATTCCATAACGGCTTCCGTCCACGAAGAACTAGCCTCACTATGGGTAGATCTTCACGAAGTAGGCGATCTCCTTGCCCTTACAAACTTCTTGGTTCAACTCCACAACATGAAGTAGGAGGCTCCCAAGCGACACCTAACCAATCTAGGAGGCACCACCCTCCAAAAGGTAATAGGCTCGGCAATGTCGATGAACTCCTTGCTCTTGTGCTTCAAGATGATAGACTCCTCAACACACAATCACTCTCTCACAGATTTGGCTTGGTGGAAGAGATGGGATTAGTGGAAAGCAACTTGGGGAGGCTAGAGATCAAGATTCATATGGTTGGAATGGAATGGCATGATCTCAACACATGAGTAGGTGGCTCTCTCTCAGAAAATATGATGGGGCAAGTATGGAATAGTTCTGAGTGCTTCTCTTTCGAGTAGGTGGTGGTGAAGGGGTATATATAGGCATCCCCAAAAATCCAACCATTACACCTAAAGTGACCAACTCGGTGACACCGATGTGTGAATCTCAGTGGTACCGAAGTGACCAAAGGTGACAACTTTTGAATCTCGGTGAGACCGATATATAACTCTCGGTGGTACCGATCAGGGGACCAACGGTCAGATTGCGCAAACTCGGTGACGCCGATCTTCACATCTCGGTGGTACCGATTCTTGACCAAGGCTTACCAGAGAGTTGGTCCAGAAACTCGGTGGCGCCGATCCACAATTCTCAGTGGTACCGATCAGGTGAATGGCTATCCAGAGAGTTGGTCCATAAACTCGGTGAGACCGATGGGCAAATCTCTGTGGTACCGAAGACTAAAGATGGCTAAACAGAGAGTTGGCAACCTAAACTCGGTGGCACCGATGCACAATCGGTTGCACCGACAGGCTAGGGTTTGACATGGGTCTGTCTGAGTATGAGAATCGGTGGCACCGAGCGGAAAGTGTTGGTTGCACCGATTTTGGATATGTGACTTTGGACAGACTTTTGTGGAAGAGCTTGTGGGTGTTTTTGGTGACTATCACTTGTGCATGTATGAGCTTTTTTTCACCAACAATACCTTACCCCCTTTTAATAGTATTGGCTTTCCTATGGACTCAAAGTGATTTCTCACAAAGTAAAATGTAGAGTCCTCTTGCTTGAAGCTTTGCCAATCCATTTCCTTGCATCTTGGGGTATCTCCACACAGCCCTTTTTGCCAACCCATCTCTCCATGGACTTTTATCTAAAATGCACCAGGTAAAAGTATTAGTCCAAGAGACAATGTATGTTGTCATGAATTATCAAAACCACCAAGGGAGCATATTGTGCTTTCAATCTCCCCCTTTTTGGTAATTGATGACAACATACAATCAAAGCTTCAAATGAAGATATGCATGGACAAAATGAAGACTTTGAGAGGCACATGACTTAAACTTGCTCCCCCTAAATGTGTGTAATTCCTTTAAAGCACAGTTGCTTTGGAATGCATGGACACACATTTAGTAGAAGGGATATAATGAGTCATGTGTATCTTGGCCATATGCATTAAATATATGTGAATGAGTTACATCCTTGTTCAAGACTTCACTCTTGCAAACAATATGTGCAAGAAGCAAGAGATCATCTTGATCAAAGATATGATGCATATACTTACCTTGAGTTCTTGAGCATTCTGGTAGTAGAGGTACACTTGAGAAAACAATGTTAGGAAACACAAGAGTATTCTACCAATCAACAAGGCAATAGAACTCAGAAGTACCAAGATATGGGGAACATATAGAAGATAGTATCCTTTAAGATTGATATGTCTCCAAGATCATTTAAAACTTTCTCCCCTTAGATATGAAAATAGTAGATCATCCTCTCCCCCTGAATCTTAGCATGGAGATATTGGGATTGGATAGGGTGAGAAAAGTCTAAGATGAGTGGTCAAATGAAATAATATCTTTTCTTCCAAACATATTTTTCTCCCCCTACTTTGGTATTCTCACCTTGTCTGAATAAGTATAAACTTTGATATTCTCTTCTCCCCCTTGATTATATCTCCCCCTTTGCATAAGCATGTATCTCCCCTTTTAGCATTGAAGCTTTGGTATTCTCCCCCTTTGGCATTAATTTCCAAAAAGGTCATACACAGGGTCAGATACAGGGATCATTGATTAAGAAGGGATCCTTGAGAACAAGGGTCATTGAATGTAGTGTTCATAGAAAAGAAAACTGAGGGAATCATGGAAAATAATTTCTCTCCCTGTGGCTGATCTGAGCTCATGTAAGACTTCTCCTCCTTTGAGTTAGGGATCCTTGAACAAAGAGTTTCTCCCCCTAAGGTTTTTTTTATGAAGGGATCATCGAAGACACAAAAACATCACTTGTAGGATCACTAAAGAAACACAAATTTGCAATTCTGAACGTAACTGAGAAAAGAAATCAAATCGGTGGCTCCGAGACAAACAAGTCGGTGGTACCGAGATTGTATAATGCAGCTCATCTACTAATTCGGTAGAACCGAGTTATTTGTATCGGCGGCTCCGAGGCTAAAACAGAAACTTGGCAGTAGACTGAGATTTCTCAAACATTTCCAAATAATTTGATCTTAAAAGAAATTTTCAAAAGGGAATGCAAATGTTTTTACAAAAGGATATCAACCGGTGAAGATTTGAGTGGTTCCAAGAAATCTTGCAAAAAGAGAATGAACCAACCAAAATACTTAACTAGATGATGGACGGTGACTAGGTCACCTATATTAGAGTATATTGACTTAGGAGCCAAGCAAGAATACTTGATCATAGGTCATACTCAACGTTACGCTCGAAATGGGGTTACCATTTTTCGATTAAGCATTTTAATGTCTTCATATCACTTGAGTTGCTTTAGCTCATGTCTTGGAGTAAAGCCTTTTCAAGGATATGAGTACATACCTTTGAGTGATGTTGATGGCGTAGCTTGTAGATGAACTTGTTGAGGATGCTCGAGGTTGATGAAGATCATCTTGAGTTGGGAGCAATCCTTCTCGTTTTAGTACACTTGTCACCTACAAAGATTAGTCAAGCAAGGAAGAACAATATGTATCCATTTGACATGATACCAATTGAGATTTAGCAAATGTGATCACATCAAGTATATGTCAAGGATATGGTTAAGTTGTCTTCTTCCTTCCATCAACAAGAGGGGTTGTGGATACTTGGTCATGACAAGATTGCTTATGATTGGAGTTGATGACAATCTTGTGGAATGAAGTTCTTCCAAGTACCTACGAAAGGTTAGATGCAATACAAGGGAGCGTAGAATTCCATGGCGTAAGATAACATGTCACAAGATCATGGAAATATCAATAAAGCTCATGCCCTTGAATGCAACCGAGTGATTCTAGCTCAAGTTTGAGGCATCAATGATGTTCAACTCACTCCTCAAGTAACAAAACGTTTTCTCATCAAGTGGCTTAGTAAAGATATCGGCCAATTGCTTATTAGTACGGACATGCTTAAGATTAATATCTCCTTTGGCAACATGATCACGAATGAAATGATGTCTAACTTGAATATGTTTAGTTCGAGAATGTTGCACAGGATTATGACCAATTTTAATAGCACTTTCATTGTCACAAAGTAATGGAACATTTTTAACATGGATTCCATAATCCTTAAGCGTTTGTGTCATCCATAGTAATTGTGCACAACATGATCCGGCAGCAATATACTCAGCTTCGGCAATAGATAAAGATACCGAGTTTTGTTTCTTGGAGGACCAAGAAACAAGAGATCTACCCAAGAATTGATAAGTACCCGAGGTGGATTTTCTATCAACCTTGTCACCAGCATAGTCCGAATCGGAATAGCCAACAAGGTTAAAGGAAGATCCCTTGGGATACCAAATGCCAAAGTTTGGTGTTTGTATCAAATATCTCACAATACGTTTCACGGCCAAAAGATGACACTCTTTAGGTGCGGCTTGATATCTAGCACACATGCAAACACTAAGCATAATATCGGGACGGGAGGCACATAGATATAGCAATGAACCAATCATAGATCAATAAACCTTTTGATCAACCGGTTCGTCCTCCTTGGTAAGATCAACATGTCCACTAGTAGGCATAGGAGTTTTCATACCTTTGCACTCCTGCATGTTGAACTTCTTGATCAAGTCCTTGGTATACTTAGTTTGAGAGATGAAAGTTCCTTCTCTCGTTTGCTTGATTTGCAAACCAAGAACGAATTTCAGCTCACACATCATGGACATATCATACTTCTCGGACATCAACCTTCCAAATCTTTCACTGAATTGTGGGTTAGTAGATCCAAAGATAATATCATCCACATAGATTTGGCACACAAATAGTTCACCATTAACTCTCTTAGTGAACAAGGTTGCATCAATTTTACCAATTTCAAAACCTTTTTCAATGAGAAACTTCGTTAAGCATTTGTACCAAGCACGAGGGGCTTGTTTAAGTCCATAAAGGGCTTTACGAAGCTTATAAACATGATTAGGTTTCCTAGGATTCACAAAACCAGGTGGTTGCTTAACATAAACTTCTTCTTCAATCTCTCCATTTAAAAAGGCACTTTAATATCCATTTGATAAAGTGTGATATCATGGTGATTAGCATAAGCAAGAAGAATGTGAATAGATTCAAGTCTAGCGACGGGGGCATAGGTCTCACCGTAGTCCATACCTTCGACTTGCGTATATCCTTGGGCTACGAGACGTGCCTTGTTGCGTACGACTTGACCATCTTTGTCTTGCTTGTTTCGAAACACCCATTTGGTTCCGATGATGTTGTGCTCGTTCTCGGGCTTCTCCACGAGTGTCCACACTTCATTCCTCTCGAAGTTGTGAAGCTCTTCATGCATTGCGTTCACCCAATCCGGGTCTTCAAGAGCTTGTCCTACCTTCAAGGGTTCAATGCTAGAGATGAAAGAATAATGCTCACAAAAGTTAGCTAGGCGAGTTTTAGAGCGAGTGATTCTCCCGGTTTGTATGTCACCAAAGATTTGGTTTAGGGGATGGTTCTTGGTCACTCTTGCTCTAACTCGGGGTAGCTTAGGCTTGTTGGATGGTGGAGCTTCTTCTTCATCATCATCTCCTTCATCTTCGTTGTTGTTGAAGGTGCCGTTCCCTTGAGGTGGTGGTGAAGGAGGTTGTGGTGGATCTTCATGATGCACTTCCTCCTCTTCATCATCTTGTCGTGTACCACTTCTGGATGCCTCCATGTCGTGTTGAGGTTCACCTTGACGTGAAGTAGGGGCTTCCACTTGAGTTGACGAAGTACTTTCCTTCACCTACATGGGACGAATCTTGCCAATGGACAAGTCTTGGATAGCTTCCGAAGGGTCCTTATCACCTACGTCATTTGGCAATTGTTCGATTTGCGAACCATTAGATTCATCAAACTTCACATCTACCGTCTCTTCAACTTTTCGAGTGAAGTTGTTGTAGACACGGTAAGTGTGAGAGTTCGATCCATAACCAAGTAGGAATCCTTCATGAGATTTAGGAGCAAATTTAGTACGACGATGCTTATCAAGAATGTAGCACTTTGAGCCGAATACCCGAAAGTACCCAACTTGGGGTTTGTTACCGGTGAGTAGCTCGTATGCCGTTTTACCGAGAAGCTTGTGCAAGTAGAGTTGGTTTGTGGCATGACATGTTGTTTCCACGGCTTCTGCGCAAAAGTGTCTTGGAGTCTTGTATTCGTCAAGCATCGTTCTTACCATCTCAATAAGAGTTCGGTTCTTCCTCTCAACAACTCCATTTTGTTGAGGTGTGTACGTAGCTGAGAACTCATATGAGACACCTTCTTCATCAAGAAAGGTATCCACATGGGTGTTCTTGAACTCCGATCCATTATCGCTCCGAACCTTCTTGATCTTCACTTCAAACTGATTTTGCGCTTTGCGAACGAAGTTCTTGAAGATCTTTTGTACCTGCGACTTATCATCAAGAAAGAATACCCACGTAAATCTGGAAAAATCATCAACTATAACTAGACCATAGGAATTTCCACCGAGGCTCTTATAAGCATTGGGACCAAAAATATCCATGTGAAGTAACTCGAGTGGTCTCCTAGTAGTCATGATATTCTTAACGGGATGACTTCCACCTACTTGCTTTCCAGCTTGACAAGCACTACAAAGTCTATCTTTGTCAAAGATAACATCTTTAACACCAAGTATATGATCACCTTTGATGAGCTTGTCTAAGTTACGCATGCCAACATGTCCTAGTCTTCTATGCCAAAGCCAACCTTTAGAAGATTTTGCGATAAGACATGTACGAGGTTTGGATCTCTTAGTGAAATCGACAATGTATAGATCACCTCTACGAAAACCGGTAAAGACCATTTTATGATTATCTTGACGAAACACTTGGCAATCTACTTTCGTGAATAGCACATGAAAACCAAAGTCCACAAGTCTAGATACGGAAAGAAGATTGTAGCCAAGGGATTCAACAAGCATAACATTTTGAATAGAGCTATCATGGGATATGGCCACATTACCAAGACCAAGTACCTTACCCTTGGAGTTATCTCCAAACGTTACGTACCTTCGCGGTCCATGGTTTGGTGTGATCTCTTCGAACATTTCTCTATCTCCGGTCATATGATCGGTGCATCCGCTGTCGAGAATCCACTCTTTTCCTATGGACATGTAATCTTTGAGGTTTGTCATGAGACTTAGATTCTTCATGATCTTCTCATACACGATGTCGAACAACTCATCTTCATCATAGTAGCCATGTTCCACATTGTCATCATCAAGTGGGAAATCCTCGTCATAAAGAACAAGAGATTCGTTAGGGTTGTGATCATGACAATGTTCAAATTTGTGAATTCAAATGGCTTCTACAATGATGTTGCTAATGGTTATGACATCTCCTTTAGCACGCATGAGGTCTCTAAGCTCAAATAGACAATCATCAAACTTGGGGTCACTAGGCGTCATATTGTGAAAGGCAATAGTTTTATGAAGAATTTCATCAAGATTACTCAATGAATAACTTGGATATCGTTTCTCCAAGTCATTCCACAAAGTATAAGCACATTCAAAATTCTTCATTTGATTAAGCACATTTCTAGGCAATGCTCTAACAATGAGATTAACAGTTCTAAGATTGCATAGCATATCAATTTCCTCTTCATGTGTGGGATGTAAAGGGTCAATGGGAGGTACATAGGGGCTCTTAACATATTTGCTTAATTGAAATTCATTAAACAGCTCAAGCATCAAAGTTTTCCATTGACTATAGTACTCTCCATCAAGAATGGGCACTCTACAACTCAAACTCCCTATACTAGACACATCCATCTTCCTCCACGGTGATGAAACTAAAGCAATGGAGACCAATGCTCTGATACCAATTGTGGGATCACTAGAATAGTGTCTAGAGGGGGTGAATAGACTATTAGCAGGAATTTAAAACCTAACCTTTTCCCAAGTTAATTGGTTGGTAGATTTTAACAATCATAGCAAGTCAAGCACACCCTACACATGCATGTCAACAAGTATGGCAGCGGAAAGTAAAGACATTGCACATGAAGTAAAGAGTTGAGATAGGAAGATCAAACACAATTGGAGACGCAAAGATTTTTCCCATGGTTCCGATAGGTGGTGCTATCGTACATCCACGTTTATGGAGTCTTCAACCCACGGAGGGTAACGGTCGCGAGAGTCCACGGAGGGCTCCACCCACGAAGGGCCCACGAAGTACCAACCTTGACTATTCCATAACGGCTTCCGTCCATGAAGGACTAGCCTCACTATGGGTAGATCTTCACGAAGTAGGCGATCTCCTTGCCCTTACAAACTTCTTGGTTCAACTCCACAACACGAAGTAGGAGGCTCCCAAGCGACACCTAACCAATCTAGGAGGCACCACCCTCCAAATGGTAATAGGCTCGGCAATGTCGTTGAACTCCTTGCTCTTGTGCTTCAAGATGATAGACTCCTCAACACACAATCACTCTCTCACAGATTTGGCTTGGTGGAAGAGATGGGATTGGTGGAAAGCAACTTGGGGAGGCTAGAGATCAAGATTCATATGGTTGGAATGGAATGGCATGATCTCAACACATGAGTTGGTGCCTCTCTCTCAGAAAATATGATGGGGCAAGTATGGAATAGTTCTGAGTGCTTCTCTTTCGAGTAGGTGGTGGTGAAGGGGTATATTTAGGCATCCCCAAAAATCCAACCATTACACCTAAAGTGACCAACTTGGTGACACCGATGTGTGAATCTCGGTGGTACCGAAGTGACCAAAGGTGACAACTTTTTAATCTCGGTGAGACCGATATATAACTCTCGGTGATACCGATCAGGTGACCAATGGTCAGATTGCGCAAACTCGGTGACGCCGATCTTCACATCTCGGTGGTACCGATTCTTGACCAAGGCTTACCAGAGAGTTGGTCCAGAAACTCGGTGGCGCCGATCCACAATTCTTGGTGGTACCGATCAGGTGAATGGCTATCCAGAGAGTTGGTCTAGAAACTCGGTGAGACCGATGGGCAAATCTCGGTGGTACCGAAGACTGAAGATGGCTAAACAGAGAGTTGGCAACCTAAACTCGGTGGCACCGATGCAGAATCGGTTGCACCGACAGGCTAGAGTTTGGCATGGGTCTGTCTGAGTATGAGAATCGGTGGCATCGAGTGGAAAGTGTTGGTTGCACGGATTTTGTATATGTGACTTTGGACAGACTTTTGTGGAAGAGCTTGTGGGTGTTTTTGGTGACTATCACTTGTGCACGTATGAGCTTTTGTTCACCAACAATACCTTACCCCCTTTTAATAGTATTGGCTTTCCTATGGACTCAAAGTGATTTCTCACAAAGTAAAATGTAGAGTCCTCTTGCTTGAAGCTTTGCCAATCCATTTCCTTGCATCTTGGGGTATTCCACACGGCCCTTTTTGCCAACCCATCTCTCCATGGACTTTTATCTGAAATGCACTAGGTAAAAGTATTAGTCCAAGAGACAATGTATGTTGTCATGAATTATCGAAACCACCAAGGGAGAATATTGTGCTTTCACTAGGGGGGAGGCCAAGGAAGAAGAAGAAGGAGGGGGCTCTCTCCCCCTCTCTCCCGGTGGCGCCGGAACGCCGTCGGGGCAATCATCGTGACGGCGATCTACTCCAACAACTTCGCCACCGTCAACACCAACTCTCTCCCCCTCTATGCAGCGGTGTAACACCTCTCTTCCCCGCTATAATCTCTACTTAAACATGGTTCTCAACTCCATATATTATTTCCCAATGATATGTGGCTATCCTATGATGTTTGAGTAGATCCGTTTTGTCCTATGGGCTAATTGATGATCGTGGTTGGTATGAGTTGTATGTTTTAGTTTGGTGATGTCGTATGGTGCCTTCCGTGTCGCGCAAACGTGAGGGATCCCTGCTAGAGGGTGTTGCAATATGTTCATGATTTGCTTATGGTGGGTTGCGTGAGTGACAGAATACACAGACCCGAGTAGGTGGGTTGTTGCATATGGGAGTAAAGAGACTTGATACTTAATGCTATGGTTGGGTTTTATCTTAATGATCTTTGGTAGTTGCGGATGCTTGCTAGAGTTCCAATCATAAGTGCATATGATCCAAGTATGCAAAGTATGTTAGCTCATGCCTCTCCCTCATATAAAATTGCAATAATGATTACCGGTCTAGTTATCAATTGCCTAGGGACAAATAACCTTCTTGTTTGACAAAAGCTTTCAACTAAACAACTAACTTTTTTTATCTTGCAATTTACTTGTAGTTTTATTCCCGCTAAGTACTTCTAGTTTTTTTCGTGCAAACTATCCTATCTCCTACAAAATTGTTTCATACTTGTTCTAGGTAAAGCAAACGTTAAAGTGTGCGTAGAGTTGTATCGGTGGTCAATAGAACTTGAGGGAATATTTGTTCTACCTTTCGCTCCTCGTTGGGTTCGACACTCTTATTTATCTAAAAAGGCTACAAACAATCCCCTACACTTGTGGGTTATCATATACGAAGTAGCAATCCCCCAAAACAGTTTCGAAAACGGAGCTTCAAGCAAAGAGATCAAAATCCGCGGGTTTACGAGCAAGAACACGAGAGAGAGAGAGAGAGAGAGAGAGAGAGCTATGGTGATTTTTTTTCCTGAGGTAGGAGACAGAATGGGCTAAAGAGATAAGTGAGGGGACCCACGTGCGGGCCACAACCCACCAGGGCGCGCCTCGGGTTGCTGGCGCCCCTGGTGTCATGTGGACACCAGGTGCACCCCCCTCTGATGTTATTTGCACCAGAAATTCAGAAATATTCAGGAAAAAATCATGTTAAATTTTCAGGACATTCTGAGAACTTTTATTTTTGGGTCAATTTTTATTGCACGGAGAAAACAGAAAACAGGATAAACATGGCATTTTATTTTATATGACTAGGGAGAATAGAAAACAAAAGGTGGCAGCAGAAGGTTGTGCCTACTAGATTCATCAACTTCATACCTCTCAAAAATGATCCATTAATAAGGTTGATCAAGTCTTATTAACAACCACTTCCGATTAGCATGAAACCGAAGAATTTTTGTAAAACACTAAGTTACCTCAATGGGGATATGCATATCCCCAACAATAAGTATCTCATATTTCTTTTTGGCAGTAAGTAGAGGTAGTTGAAAACTTCCAATAGTGAGTGTCGGAGTTTCTTCAATAACATTTATACCATTCACTTTGAATTGTTTCTTCGGAAAGTGAACCGTATGCTCATTACCATTGATATGAAAAGTGACTTTGCTTTTATTGCAATCAATAACAGCCCATGTAGTATTCAAAAAGGGTCTACCAAGGATAATCGACATGTTGTCGTCCTTGGGCATCTCAAGAATAACAAAGTCTGTTAAGATAGTAACATTTGCAACAACAACGGGCACATCCTCACAAATACCGATAGGTATGGCAGTTGATTTGTCAGCCATTTGCAATGATATTTCAGTAGGTGTGAGTTTATTCAAATCAAGTCTTTAATATAAAGAGAAAGGCACAACATTAACACTAGCTCCGAAATCACACAAAGCAGTTTTGACATAATTTCTTTTAATGGAGCAAGGTATAGTTGGTATTCCAGGATGTCCAAGTTTTTTAGGTACTCCATCCTTAAAAGAATAATTATCAAGCATGGTGGAGATTTCAGCTTCAGGTATCTTTCTTTTACTAGTGATGATGTCTTTCAAGTATTCGGCATAAGGGGGCATCTTTAAAATATCAGTTAAGCGGGTACGCAAAAAGACTGGCCTAATCATTTCAGCAAAGCGTTCAAATTCTTCATCATCTTTTTTCTTAGATGGTTTAGGTTGAAAAGGCATGGGTTTCTGAACCCATGGCTCTCTTTCTTTACCATGTTTTCTAGCCACAAAGTCTCTCTTATCATATCGTTTAATTTTAGGTTGTGGGTTATCAAGAAAAACAACAGGTTCTATTTCAATATCATTATCTGGTTCTTTATCATTGTTCGGTTGGGTATCTTCATGAACATCATCATTATTATTTTCATTATCACTAGGTGAATGTTCATTACCAGATTGAGTTTCAGCATCATAAATAGAGACATCATTATTATTTTTAGGAGGTTTTTCTATCTCAGGTTCACTATAGGTATGCAAAGTCCTATCATTTTTCTTTTTTTCTTCTTTTTAGAAGGACTAGGTGCATCAGTGTTAATTCTCTGAGAGTCTTGTTCAATTCTTTTAGGGTGTCCTTCAGGATAAAGAGGTTCTTGAGTCATTCTACCTCCTCTAGTCACTACTCTAATAGCATGATCATTCGTATTATTATTAATTTCATTAAGCAATTCTCTTTGAGATTTAAAAACTTGTTCTAACTCGGTTTGAACCATAGAGGCATGTTTCCCTACGCCTCTAGCATCATTACTGATTCTAAATAACAAGTCACTCAAGCGAGCAATCATATCAGAATTATATTTCAATTGTTTCGAAACATTTGCATTGAAGTGATCTTGTTTCCTAATGTAGTTGTCAAACTCATATAAGCATTGACTAGGATGTTTATTGTAAGGGACATCACTTTCATCAAACTTTAATAAAGAATTTACCTCTACCACCTATTGAGGTGGTGGTGTGTCAAGGTCATGTATTTCTTCAATGGGTGGTAAATTCTTAACATCCTCAGCTTTAATACCTTTTTCCTTCATACATTTCTTTGCCTCCTGCATATCTTCAGGACTGAGAAATAAGATACCCCTCTTCTTCAGAGTGGGTTTAGGTGGTGATTCAGGGAGAGTCCAATCATCATAATTCTTCAATATATTATTCAATAGTTCCTCAGCTTGTTCAACAGTTCGTTCCCTAAAAACACAACCAGCACAACTATCTAGGAAGTCCCTAGAAGCATCCGTTAGTCCATTATAGAAGATATCAAGTATTTCATTTTTTAAGAGGATGATCAGGCAAAGCATTTAGCAATTGGAGAAGCCTCCCCCAAGTTTGCGGTTAGCTCTCTTCTTCAATTTGCACAAAGTTAAATATTTCCTGTAAGGCAGCTTGTTTCTTATGAGCAGGAAAATAGTTTTCAGAGAAGTAGTAAATCATATCTCGGGGGCTACGCACACAACCAGGAGCAAGAATATTGTACCATATCTTAGCATCACCCTTTAATGAGAACGGAAATAATTTGAGAATATAGTAGTAGCAAATCTTCTCATCATGAGCAAAAAGGGTGGCTATATCATTCAACTTAGTAAGATGTGCAACTACGGTTTCAGTTTCATAGCCATGAAAAGGATCGGATTCAACCAAAGTAATTAACTCTGGGTCGACAAAGAATTCATAATCCTTATCGGTAACAAAGATAGGTGAAGTAGCAAACTTAGGATCACATTTCATTCTAGCATTCAAAGTCTTTTCTTTATACTTGCATAATAATTTCATAAGATCGTCTCTATCCTTACAAGCAAGGATTTCTCTAGCTATTTCTCCATCCATAACATAACCCTCATGTATCTTAGGCATCTCAAATCTAGGAGAGCTAGGTCTAATAGGTGTTTCATAGTTCTTAGTTTCAAAGACTTCATCAGTTTCACTAATCTTGTTAGTTTCAATAATTTCATTCTCTTTAGCTCTAGCAATTTGTTCATCAAGAAATTCACCTAGTGGCACATTATCATCAATCATGGTACTAGCATCATTCATAGCAGAAGTAGCATCATCAATAACTTGTGGCATATCAGGATTAATAGCATGTGGTGGTGTTGCAAGTTTACTCATAACCGAAGGTGAATCAAGTACAAAGCTAGATGGCAATTCGTTACCTCCCCTCGTCTTAGAGGGAAAAATCTTGGTTCTTGTATCATTCAGATTCTTCATAGTGATCAATTGATATAAATCCCAAGTGACTCAACAAATATAGCTATGCTCCCCGGCAACGACGCCAGAAAAAGGTCTTGATAACCCACAAGTATAGGGGATCGCAACAGTTTTCGAGGGTAGAGTATTCAACCCAAATTTAAAGATTCGACACAAGGGGAGCCAAAGAATATTTGCGAGTATTAGCAGTTGAGTTGTCAATTCAACCACACCTGGAGATTAAATATCTGCAGCAGCATGATCAGTAGCACAGTAGTATGATAGTTTTGATAGCAGTAGTAACCGTAACAGTAACGGTAACAGTGATAGCAATGATTTTGTAGCAAGTGTAACAGTAACAGTAGCAATAGTAACTTAGCAAGAACAATATGTGGAAAACTAGTAGGCATTGGATCGATGGATTCGTTGGATTATATTCATCATATAACAGTCATAACCTAGGGCGACACAGAACTAGCTCCAGTTCATAAATGTAATGTAGGCATGTATTTCGTAAATAGTCATACGTGCTTATGGAAAAGAACTTGCATGACATCGTTTGCACTACCCTCCCGTGGCAGCGGGGTCCATAAGGAAATTAAGGGGTATTAAGGCCTCCTTTTAATAGAGAACCGGAACAAAGCATTAACTCATAGTGAATACATGAACTCCTCAAACTACAGTCATCACCGGAAAGTATCCCGGTTGTTGTCACCCCGGGGTTTACGGATCATAACACATAGCAGGTGCATATGACTAGCAAGATCGGATCAAGGACATAGATATAATGGTGATAACATAAACGGTTCAGATCTGAAATCATGGCACTCGGTGTTGGAAATATGCCCTAGAGGCAATAATAAATTGGTTATTATTATATTTCCTTGTTCATGATAATCGTTTATTATCCATGCTATAATTGTATTGATTGGAAACTCAAATACATGTGTGGGTACATAAACAACACTGTGTCCCTAGTATGCCTCTAGTAGACTAGCTTGTTGATCAAAGATGGTCAAGGTTTCCTGGCCATAGACATGAGATGTCATTTGATAATGGGATCACATCATTAGGAGAATGATGTGATGGACAAGACCCAAACTATGAACATAGCATATGATCGTGTCAGTTTATTGCTATAGTTTTCTGCATGTCAAGTATCTGTTCCTATGACCATGAGATCATGCAACTCACTGACACCGGAGGAGTACCTTGTGTTTATCAAACGTCGCAACGTAACTGGGTGACTATAAAGATGCTCTACAGGTATCTCCGAGGGTGTCTGTTGAGTGGGCATGGATCAAGACTGGGATTTGTTACTCCGTGTGACGGAGAGGTATCTCAGGGCCCACTCGGTAATACAACATCACAACAAGCCTTGCAAGCAATGTGACTAAAGTGTTAGCCATGGGATCTTGTATTACGGAACGAGTAAAGAGACTTGCCGGTAACGAGATTGAACTAGGTATAGAGATACCGACGATCGAATCTCGGGCAAGTAACATACCGAAGAACAAAGGGAACAACATACGGGATTAACTGAATCCTTGACATAGAGGTTCAACCGATAAAGATCTTCGTAGAATATGTAGGAACCAATATGGGCATCCAGGTCCCGCTATTGGTTATTGACCGTAGAGGTGTCTCGGTCATGTCTACATAGTTCTCGAACCCGCAGGGTCTGCACACTTAAGGTTCAGTGACGTTTCGGTGGTATAGAGTTATGTATGGTGGTGAGCGAAGGTTGTTCGGAGTCCCGAATGAGATCCCGGATGTCACGAGGAGCTTTGGAATGGTCCAGAGGTAAAGATTGATATATAGGAAGTCCTATTTTGGTCGTCGGAAAAGTTTCGGGCTCATCGGTAGTGTATCGGGAGTGCCGGGAGGGTACCGGGGGACCATCGGGAGGGGTGTCTCGACCCAAGGGGCCACATGGGCTGTGGGAGGAGGTAAACCAGCCCCTAGTGGGCTGGCCAAAGCCCCACTAAAGTCCCATGTGGCTGGGGTGGAAAAAACCCAAGGAGGAAAGAGTTTCCAAGTGGGAAGGAGGAGTCCTAATCCTACTAGGATTGGAGGAGGACTCCTCATCTCCTCCATGCGGCCGAGGCAAAGGGGCCAGCCCTAGGGTGCAGGCCTCCTCCCTCCCTCCTCCTATATATACTAGAGGTTTTGAGTGTTTTGATATATAGAAAAACAGCCACGTGCTCCCTCTTCCTCTAGATCGTAGTTCTTCCTCTAGATTGTTTCAGCGGTGCTTAGGCGAAGCCCTGCTGGAACAATTCCACCACCATCGCCGCCATGCCATCGCACTGCCGGAGAACTCAACTACCTCTCCGCTCCCTCTTGCTGGATCAAGAAGGCGGAGATCATCATCAAGCTGTACGTGTGCTGAACGCGGAGGTGCCGTCCGTTCGGCGCTAGATCGGAAGGACCGTGATCAGGATTGCGAGACGGTTCGTGATTTGATCGCGGGACGGATCATGATGGGATCGTGGGACGGATCGTGATTGGATCGCGAGACAGATTGTGATTGGATCGCGGGATGCTCGGCGATTTTGATCGCGAAGACGTTCGACTACATCAACCGTGTTTCTTAACGCTTCCCGCTTAGCGATCTACAAGGGTATGTAGATCCACTCTCCCTCTCGTAGATACTCATCACCATGGATAGATCTTGCGTGTGCATAGGAAAATTTTTGTTTCCCATGCAACGTTCCCCAACACTCGGGCCCTAGTGACAAGCATTAAGCATGGCAAAGTCATAGCAACATCAATCTCAGAACATAGTGCATACTAGGGATCAAGCCCTAACAAAACTAACTCGATTACATGATGAATCTCATCCAACTCCTCACCGACCAGCAAGCCTACGAAGGAATTACTCACTCCCGGTGGGGAGCATCATGGAATTGGCGATGAAGGAGGGTTGATGATGACGAACACCGAAGATTCCCCTCTCCGGAGCCCCAAATGGACTCCAGATCTGGCCTCCCGATGAACAACAAGAGGTGGCGGCGGCACCGTCTCGTGAAACGCAATAAAACTTCCTCTCCTATTTTTCTCTCCAAAAATAGGAATTTATAGTGCTAGAATTAGGGTCAGGGGGGCCACGAGGTGACCACAACCCACCAGGGCGCGCCTGGAGGGGGTGGCACGCCCTGGTGTATCATGCCCAGCCAGGGCACCCCCTCCGATGGTTCTTGGCTCCAGTATTTTTTATTTATTGTAAAATAATTCTCCGAAAAGTTTCGTCCTGTTCCGAGAACTTTTATTTTTTCACAAAAACAACACCGTGGTAGTTCTGCCGAAAAAAGCATCAGTCCGGGTTAGTTTCATTCAAATCATGCAAATTAGAGTCCAAAACAAGAGCAAAAGTGTTAGGAAAAGTAGATACGGCGGAGACGTATCACAGTCCCCGGGGCGTCGTGGGGAAGTGGAGGCGACGCACGCTCCATTGTGCGCCAAACGTCACGCCTGACCCACGGGCGGTTGGGGCCCGTGCCGTTTCGCCCCCTCCAACAGACGGAACCGTGCACGCCGCGGGCCCGAGGGTACCCAGTCCCGTCTGCCATGGCCCTGCCTTAAGCACCGCAGGGCCCACCGACAAGATTCGCGATCAGCCCCTCGCGAGGGCCCACGCTTTGAGTGGCGCACGATGGCGGCGTCATCAAGGACCTCCCGAGGCCCCTTCGCTGGGTCACTTATACGTCTCTTCGATAATTTATGAAGTGTTCATGCCATATTTACCTATGTTTACAATACTTTTATATGGTTTTGATGCACTTTACATAATTTATTTCGAACTAACCCGGACTGACGTTGTTTTCAGCAGAATTACCGTGGTATTGTTTTTGTGCAGAAAATGAAAGTTCTCGGAACCACCCGAAACTTTTTGGTGATTTTTTCTGGAAGAAATAAGCCATATTGGAGCAAAGAACCACCGGAGGGGAGACACACATGGGGCACAAGCCATCAGGGCCCCACATGTGGTGGGCCCCACATTGGTCCATTACGTCTGATTCCAACGCTGAAAAATCCTATAAATCCCAGAAACCCTAGAAATAAACGGATACTCTCCGTTCCGTCGCCGCAACTCTCTGTATCAACAAAAACCCAATCTAGAGACGTTCCAGTACCCTGCTGGATAGGGAAAACCATCACCGGTGGCCATCTTCATCATCCCGGCGGAGGCCATGACGAGGAGGGAGTAGTACACCCTCGGGGCTGAGGGTATGTACCAGTAGCTATGTGTTCAATCTCTCTCTCTCTCTCTCTCGTGTTCTTGAGATGTCATGATTTTGATGTATCACGGGCTTTGTTAATATAGTCGGATCATATGATGTTATTCCCTTGCTACCTTGTTGTGATGAATTGAATCTTTACCTTTGAGATCTCGTTATGTTGGATTGAATATTGGATTTGAGAACACTTGATATATGTATTGCATGTGGATACCCGTGGTGACAATGGGGTATTCTATTGATTCACTTGATGTATATTTTGGTACTCCACTTGCGGATTCCCAAGGTGACATCGGGGTAATCTATGCATAGGGGTTGATACACGTTCTTGTCCTACGTTCTCCGATAGAAAGCTTGGGCTGCTCCTTGAAGTTTTTTGTGTTTGATTGAATATTATAGACCTGAAATTGTTTGATGCATGTCGCATAATTTACCCACGGATAATTGAGGAGGCATTGGAGTATCTAGGTGACATTAGGGTTGATTGATATGTATCATTGGTGTTGTTCTAGTACGAACTCTAGGGCTGTTTACGACACTTATAGGAATAGCCCAAAAGATTGATCGGAAAAGAATAACTTTGAGGTGGCTCTACTACTTACACCAATTTCATCTTATTGCTTTCTGCTAGATCGGAACTTTGGAGTGATTCTTTGTTGCACGTTGAGGGATGATCATATGATTCAACTATGTTAGCATTGTTGGGAGATTGCACTAGTGAAAGTATGAACCCTAGGCCTTATTTTCAAGCATTTATATAACATTTTGCTTGCTTTTTACTATTTGTTACCTTGCTGTTTTTATATTTTCATATTACAAAAACCTATATCTACCATCCATATTGCACCTGTATTACCATCTCTTCGCCGAACTAGTGCACCTATACAATTTGCCATTGTATTGGGTGTGTTGGGGACACAAGAGATTTCTTGTATTTGATTGAAGGGTTGCTTGAGAGAGACCATCTTCATCCTACACCTCCCACGGATTGATAAACCTTAGGTCATCCACTTGAGGGAAAATTGCTACTGTCCTACAAAACTCTGTGCTTGGAGGCCCAACAGAGTCTACAAGAATAAAGTTGCGTAGTAGACATCAAGTTGTTTTCTGTCGCTATTGCCGAGGAGGTGGGTGATTGAAGGTATATCTTTAGATCTTGCAATTAAATCTTTTAGTTTCTTGTTTTTCACTAGTTTAGTTTTATAAAAGAAAACTACAAAAAAACGGAGTTTAGGTTGCCTCATTTGTTTCGTCTTTATAATGTGTTTCGTGAAAATAAGGATTCGGAAAATTGAGCTCAATTGGTAGAGGAAGAAATTATGAAAATACTTAATTAGAATTCCTTGAATGATGAGCATGACTTCAATGTTGCTAGTATGAATTCTCTGAAAATCCATGATGCTAATGATTTGCAAAGCCACAAGCTTAGGGATGCTATGTTTGATGAAGATGATATTTTTAGTCCCCCAAGTTTTGATGAGCAAATTTATTGTGATGATGGCATGCCTCCTATCTATGATGATTATGATGATTACATGTATGCTATAAAGAGTGATAGTAACCATGAAACTTGTCATCATGATTTTAGTATTGAATGTGGTTATGTCAATCAAGTGTCTCATGATAGTTATTTTGTTGAGTTTGCTCCCACTACAATGAATGAGAAGGAAATTGCTTATGTGAGGAGTAATAAATTTTCTATGTTTGTAGATCATGAAAAGGATGCTTTATGTGATAGTTATATTGTTGAATTCCTTCATGATGCTACTGAAAATTATTATGAGGGAGGAACATATGCATGTGGGAATTGCAATAATATCAAGTTTCCTCTCTATATGTTCAAAGTTTTGAAGTTATGCTTGTTTTGCCTTCCTATGCTAGTTGATTCTTGCTCCCATAAATTGTTTTCTTGCAAAATCCCTATGCATAGGAAGTGGGTTAAACTTAAATGTGCTTGCCATGTGATTCATGATGCTCTCTTGCTTGTTTCAAATACTATTCCTATGTGAGCATCATTGAAATCATCATGCCTAGATAAAAGGCTTTAAAGAAAACGCTTGTTGGGAGACAACCCTAAACTTTTCCTTTCTGTTTTTGTGTGTTCACATGATTAAACTATTGTAGTAATCATGTTTTGTGCCTTTTATTTCAGTAATGTGCCAAGTAAAGCCTTTGGGATAGTATGGATACTTGTTGATTTGATTTTGTGCAAAAACAGAAAATTTTGTCTCCAGTAAATAATTTCTCTGATTTTACTGGAGTGTCAAAAAATTCTGAAATTTTTACACAGTATTTATATGAAAATTATATAAGTTTTCCTAATGTTTCTGAATTTTTAGAAACAGGTAAGTATGGTTATACTACAGATCTTCACAGACTATTCAGTTTTCGACCCATTCTGTTTTGCATGCGTAGTTTGCTTGTTTTAGTGTTCCCATAGCTTATATTCAGTGATATAAATTATGTGAATGGTAGAATACAGTAAGTATTATGTGAGAACAATTATGAATCTTGTCTTTACAGTACCTAAGTGAATGATCTTTATTTGTTATACTAACCCATCTCACGAAGTTCCGTAAAGTTTTGTGTGATTCAAGTTTTCAAGTATTGGGTGAGACACCGATATGAGAAGAATAAGGAGTGACAAGAACCTAAGCTTGGGGATGCCCAAGGCACCCCCAAGGTAATATCCAAGGAAGACTCAAGCGTCTAAGCTTGGGAATGCCCCGGAAGGCATCCCCTCTTTCGTCTTCAACACTATCGGTACATCTTACTCGGAGCTATATTTTTATTCATCACGTAATATGAGTTTTTCTTGGAGAGTCATTTTATTTTGTTGTTCTCTGTTAGATGTTATTTATATATTTTTCCAATAAAAAGTTCCAAGAATTGCCTTTAGGATGCTTGAATTGCATGTTTGATGTGTGCTGTGTAAAAACAGAAACTTTTGCTGTAGTGTTTGAATTTTCATATTATACTGGAACGTGGAAACTTTCGGAACTTTTTACACAGTATTGTCATATAAATTATTTACCATGTCCTAAATTTGCATAATTTTTGGAGGTACATAAGTGCACTTTGTAAATTAATTTCTACAGGCTGTCCTGTTTAGACAGATTGTTGTCATAGTTTTCTTATCTACTTCTTCGATGATTTTCATGACTTATATTGGTAGATATAAATTGTGGAAATGTTAGTATACAGTATATTGTGTTTTAAAATTATTGTGCGACTTGTCTTGGCAGTACATGAAGTGTTGATTTGTTCTTATGTGTACTAACCTATCTCACGAGTTCTTTTTGAGTTTTGTGTGGATGAAGTTTTTGAGACTTAGGTGAAACCGGGAAATGAGAGGATTGAATGAGATACAAAAGCTCAAGCTTGGGAATGCACAAGGCACCCCAAGTAAATATTTCAAGAAGTCTCAAGCATCTAAGCTTGGGGATGCTACGCATCCCACCTCTCTTCGTCAACAAATATCGGTTAGCCAATGTTGAGCCTAAATTTTTATTCGTCCACATGATATGTGTTATTATTGGAATGTATTTTTGTTTTGTTTGTTGTTTGAATAAAATACTCAGATCTGAAAATCTTTATTGAGAGAGAGTCTCACATAGCTACTTAATTGTTTGACTACTCATTGATCTTCACTTATATCTTTTGAGAGTAGTTCGAAATTTACTCTTGTGCTTCACTTATATCCTAAGAGTAAACATTGAATTAATTGAATGTCATAAATTGGAAATTATATATGCTTCATATTCTTGTCCCATGGGGAGTAGTGACTTCACATACTAGGAGTATAAGCGGTAAAATTTATTAGAAGTTAGCAAACATAGCATTGGTCATTTAAACAATTCATGAAAGAATATTGAAGGAAGAGAGGTTTCACATATAAATACACTATCTTGGACATCTTCTATGATTGTGAACCCCCATTAATTATTTTTAAACTTGATCAAGTAGTTGAAGTTGGACAAGGAAGACAACGTAATGGTTATGTTTGTTTATATTCACGTAGCAGTTATATTGTCATGGATCCTCTGACATGTGATGCTTGTTTAGAACCTTTTGCTAGCCAAAACTTCGTACTAAGTAGAAATACTACTTGTGCATCCAAATCCTTGAGACAAGTTTCTTCCATGAGAGTCCACCTTACCTACCTATGGATTGAATAAGATCCTTCAAGTAAATTGTCATCGGTGCACAAAGCAATAAAAATTGCTCATAAACATGTATGATCTTTTATTGTAAGGGAAAATAAGCTTTGTACGATCTTGTGATGACAAAGAAATAAAAGCGACGGACTGCAGGATAAAGTTTGTTATCACAAGGGGCAATATAAAGTGACGTTCCTTTTCATTAAGAGATTGCACATCCAAAAAATAAAAAGCGCATGACAACCTCTGCGTCCCTCTGTGAAGGGTATATCTTTTACTTTTATGCAAGAGTCAATAATGTTCAACCCTATTCCAATCTATTAATTCCTTAGTTGGCAAGCATCATGTAGTGGGGAAAGATCCAGACACATATATCCAGTTGAATATAGGTGATCATGATTCATTATTTGTTGACATTATCCCCGAGATAAATAAGTTGGGAGGCGAAACATTAAGCCCCTATCTTCCTATGTGTTTGACTGAAACTATTTATTCTAAAAATATGCCTTGAGTGTCAGCAATCATGGAAGACTAAATGATAGTTGAGTATGTGGAATTTGCTAAACCAAAGCTCTTACATCGACCCTTCTGAAAATAAGATGAATTGTAATTGTGTATGAATGAAAACATAGTTTGCTAGTTTTCAAGAGAGTTTATGGTCTATACTTTAACATGTGAATAACTTGCTACTTGATTATGACAAATTCTATGAGAAAAAAGTTGCTGGTTATGATGCTAGAAAAAGTGATTGGAATTATCATTGATCAAACCTATATACTATGCTAGCATTCACACTTCATTAATTATTTCCTTTTATCATTTACCTACTCGAGGATGAGTAGGAATTAAGCTTGGAGATGCTGATACGTCTCCAACGTATCGATAATTTACGAAGTATTCATGCCATATTCACCTATGTTTACAATACTTTTATATGGTTTTGATGCACTTTACATGATTTATTTAGAACTAACCCGGACTGACGCTGTTTTCAGCAGAATTACCAAGGTGTTGTTTTTGTGCAGAAAATGAAAGTTCTAGGAATCGGCTAGAACTTTTTGGTGATTTTTTCTGGAGGAGATAAATCATATTGGAGCAAAGAACCATCGAAGGGGACCCACACGTGGGGCACAAGCCATTGATGTCTACTACGCTACTTTATTTTTGTAGACTCTTGTTAGGCCTCCAAGCGCAGAGTTTTGTAGGACAGTAGCAATTTTCCCTCAAGTGGGTGACCTAAGGTTTATCAATCCGTGGGAGGTGTAGGATGAAGATGGTCTCTCTCAAACAACCCTGCAATCAAATACAGGAAATCTCTTGTGTCCCCAGCACACCCAAGACAATGGCAAATTCTATAGGTGCACTAGTTCGGCGAAGAGATGGTAATACAAGTGCAATATGTATGGTAGATAAAGGTTTTTGTAATCTGAAAATATAAAAACAGCAAGGTAGCAAGTAACAAAAGTGAGCACAGACGGTATTGCAATGCTTGAAAACAAGGCCTAGAGTCCGTACTTTCGCTAGTGCAATCTCTCAACAATGCTAATATAATTGGATCACATGACCATCCCTCAACGTGCAACAAAGAATCACTCCAAAGTTCTTATCTAGCGGAGACAATAAGAAGAAATTGTTTGTAGGGTAAGAAACCACAAGTTATCCTTTCCGATCGATCTATAAAAGAGTTCATACTAAAATAACACCAAGTTATCCTTTCCGATCAATCTTTCTAGAGTTCATACTAAAATAACACTATATGATACGCATCAACCAACTCTAATGTCACCACAAGTATCCATGAGTTAATTATACGATATGCATCAAACAATTTCAGATTCATAATACTCAATCCAACACAAAGAACCTCAAAGAGTGCCCCAAGATTTCTATCGGAGAACATGATATGAAAACGTGCAATCAACCCCTATGCATAGATACCCTAGGTCACCGAAATCCGCAAGTTGATGCTTCAACATATATCAAGTGAATCAATAGAATACCCCAATGTCACTACGGGTATCCCACGCAAGACGTACATCAAGTGTTCTCAAACCATAGTGTTCAATCCAACATAACGAGATCTCAAAGGTAAAGATTCAATTCATCACAACAAGGTAGGAAGGGAATAACATCATGTGATCCGACTATATTAACAAAGCCCGTGATACATCAAGATCGTGACATCTCAAGAACACGAGAGAGAGAGAGAGAGAGAGAGAGAGAGAGAGAGATTGGACACATAGCTACTGGTACATACCCTCAGCCCCGAGGGTGGACTACTCCATCCTCGTCATGGTCTCCGCCGGGATGATGAAGATGGCCACCGGAGATGATCTACCCTCTCCGGCAGGGTACTGGAACGCCTCCAGATTGGATTTTTGCCGATACAGAGAGTTGCGACAGCGGAACTTCTCGTCTAGGGTTATTTCCGGGGGTTTCTGAATATATAGGATTTTTGGGCGACGGTTTCACGCAGAGATCGGCCACGAGTGGACCATAGGACACCAGGGCATGCCAGAGGGGCCTGGCGCGCCCTGGTGGGTTGTGCCCACCTCGTGGCTCTTCTGGCCCTCCAACGAAGCTTCTAGTGCCTCTTTTGTTCCAAAAAAATCGTCAAAAAGTTTCGTTGCATTTGGAGAACTTTGATTTCTGCACAAAAAACAACACCACGGTAGTTCTGCTAAAAACAGCGTCAGTCCGGGTTAGTTCTAAATAAATCGTGCAAAGTGCATCAAAACCATATAAAATTATTGTAAACATAGGTGAATATGGCATGAATACTTCATAAATTATCGATACGTTGGAGACGTATCAGCATCCCCAACCTTAATTCCTACTCGTCCTCGAGTAGGTAAATGATAAAGGAACTAATTTATGAAGTGCGAACGCTAGCATAATATATAAGTTTGATCATTGATAATTTCAATCAATTTTCTAGAATCATAACCAACAACTTTTTCTCATAAAAATCATCATGATAGAGCAATCAATTCACATGTCATGGTTCAAGTAATGAATTCTCTTGAAACTTAACAACCTATGTTCTTAGTCACCAAACAATTGCAATTCAACTTATTCTCAACAAAGTCTAAGTAAGAGCTCCACATACTCAATCATCATATAGTCTTCTATGATTGCTAGTACTCAAAGCTTATATTTTTAGAACAAATGGCATCCATCGAACACAGAGAAAGATAGGGGCTTAATGTTTCGCCTCCCAACTCATTTATCATAGAGATAATTGTCAACAATAATAAGTCATGATCAAATATATTTGACTGGCCATATGTGCCTAGATCTTTCCCCACCACATGATGCTTGCCAACTAGAGAATAATTGAGGTTGAAATGAGAATGCATACTATTGACTCTTGCATAAAACTAAATACTGAAAGGTAAAAGATAGGCACTTCGCAGAGGGAAGCAGGGATTTGCAGAGGTGCCAGAGCTCAAAGCTTAAATCAGAGACAAATATAATTTTGGGAGGTGCACCCTTCCTGTCAACGTTATGACCAAGAGTTATCAATATCTTCCATGGTAAAAACATTAGCGGCAGTTCCCAAACGGTAAATGTAAAGGTTTAGTCCCCCTCCACCAACAAACACACTCCACGGCTAGCCGAATCCAGGGTACCGTCCATACGAACAATATTCCTGGGGGAGTTTTGTTTAATTATTCGCTTTTTTTATTTCTGGACTGGGAATCCCTATTACCGCTCTCTAGTGCAAGGACGAGTGAATAAACACTCATCATGAGAATAACCCGCTTAACATGGAAGATACTGACTGCCCCCCGTCGCTCCATGAGCGGTCCAGGCACACAAAGTAGATGTTTATTTGAATGTTTAGAGGTTGCACATGCAAATTTACTTGGAATGGCAGTGAAATACCATATATAGGTAGGTATGGTGGACTCTTATGGAAGAAACTTGGCTCAAGAATTTGGATGCACAAATAGTATCTCTACTTAGTACGAAGTGTTAGCGCAAAAGGTTCTAAACAAGCACCACATGTTGGAGGATCCATAACAATATAACTTCTATGCAAATATACACAACCATAACTCATTACGTTGTCTTCCTTGTCCAACTTCAACTAATTTGCTCAAGTTTGAAAATAATTAATGGGTATTCACAATCATAGAAGATGTCCAAGATAATATATTTGTATGTGAAAGTTCTCTTCCTTATACTAATTATTTGCGAATTGCTTGTATGACCAATATTGCGATTGTCAAGCTTCAAAAGATTTCACTTTATAAACCCAATGTGAAGCTACTAATAGGCATGATATGAACATATAATTTCTATTTCAAGGTATTCAATTCATTCAACAATTTACTCATAGGACATAACTGAAGCACAAGAGTAAATGACAAGCTACTCTCAAAAGATATAAGTGAAGATCAATGAGTAGTCAAACAATTAAGCAGCTATGTGAGGAATCTTTCTCTCAATAAAGATTTTCAGATCTTAGTATTTTATTCAAACAACAAACTAAACAAAAATAGAACTCCAAGAATAGCGCGCATCATGCGAACGAATAAAAATTTAGGCTCAACATAGGCTACCCGATAGTTGACGAAGAGAGGTCGGATGCATAGCATCCCCAAACTTAGATGCTTGAGACTTCTTGAAATATTTACTTGGGGTGCCTTGGTCATCCTCAAGCTTGAGCTTTTGTATCTCGTTCAATCCTCTCATATCATGGTTTCACCTATTCTCAAGAACTTCATCCACACAAAACTCGAAAAGAACTCGTGAGATAGGTTAGTACACATAACAATAAATCAACACTTCATGTACTGCCAAGACAAGTTGCATAATAATTTCCAAACATCATCTACTGTTTACTATCAATTCCACAATTTATATATACCAATATAGGCTATGGAAACTATAGGATAGGTGGATAACAAAACTATGACAGCAATCTGTCCAAACAGAACAGTTCGTAGCAATTTATGAAAACAGTGTACTTCTGTAACTCAAAAAATTATGAAAATTTAGGACGTGATAAAGAATTTATATGAAAACATTGTGTAAAAACTTTAGAAACTTTCCACGTTCCAGTAAAATATGAAAATTCAAACACTGCAGAGAAAGTTTCTGTTTTTACACAGCACACATCAAACATGCAATGCAAGCATCCTAAGGCAATTCTTGGAACTTTTTATTGAAAAACAAGATTATAAACAACTCCTAACAGAAAATAACAAAATATAATGATGATTCAAGCAAAGCACATATTATGTGACGAATAAAAATATAGCTCTAAGTAAGATATACCAATAATGTTGAAGACGGAAGAGGGGATGCCTTCCGGGGCATCCCCAAGCTTAGGCGCTTGAGTCTTCCTTGGATATTACCTTGGGGGTGCCATGTGTCGGTGTCAAAACCGGCGGATATCGGGTAGGGGGTCCCGAGCTATGAGATTAGGATCAATGGGTAACAGGAGATGAAGGAGACGATGTTTACCCAGGTTCGGGCCCTCTTTTGGAGGTAAAACCCTACGTCCTGCTTGATTATAGGGATTTTTACATCTGTGCCCATGGTTCGTTAGTTGTACTCATTCATCCCCACGCTCTTAACTTTTGCTCACTTTTCCCCACTCCCTTGCCCGAAACCCTCAGAACAGGTTACAACGGACGTTGCCATCGGGTCAATGCCTCTGACCGTTAACTCTGACGAGTGGGGCCGCTCCCGCGCATGCAACTGACCACGGTCGTGGGGTAGCACATGTCCATGGCACTTCCCCAAAACGTCCCATCGTATAAAGAGGGGGAACCACCTCCCGGCGCATCGCCCCTACCATTTCCCCCAAATCCCCTCCCTGCCACATTGTCTTCCTCTCCCCCACCGTGTCGTCTCGCTTTCCTCCCCTGCCTCCACCGCACCGTCTCGCTCTCCCCCACCGCATCCTCTTCCTCACCTTCATCGCCTCCATCTGCCCGATGGCGGACGCTCGTGGCGACGCCGGAGCAGCGGCTGGAGATGTAGTAGTGGAGCTGCAGGGCGCGGTGACGGCGGATGAAGTAAAGGACGTTGGCGGCGTCCACGGTGGTGCGAGGAAACTCGCAACCACTGTGGATGTGGAGAAGGAGGTGGCGGGATCCGCCTCAGCGCTTCCGGAGCTGAAGGTGACGGCGTCGAGCAGCGCAGTACATCCCGATGCGCAGCCTGGCGAGGAGCAGGAGGTATTTGCACTTGCTTGTTAGTTCCAATATTTATCTTGTAGAGTTAGTTGCATTGGTTAGATTGTGATTCGTACGGTAGTACAGATGGTTAGAGTAGTTGGTTTGACAGATGGGCCGGGGTTTTATGAATGTGGGGGTGGGGGATTGGGGTTTTTGTACTACGGTTTTTTGGATTACATTCTTTGCAAAAATGCTAGATAGATCTGTATTCAATGCTACACAGATGTATGCTTATTAGATTTGTTTCCCTTGTTTATAATGCTACATAGATTGGGGTTTTTAATGCTACACACATGTATGCTTATTAGATTGGGTCCCTATTAGATTTGTTTTTGAATGCTACGCAGATTGGGGTTTTGAATGTCATATGCCCAAATGGAACCCATTGATTAAGAAGTTATTTGATTCATTAGTATATAAATTTGTCCACAATATGTAGTTATATTAGCTCTGTTGTTCAATGTGTGTGCGTGACAATGGAAAATGCAAATAGGATCATAGTATATTAGCCCTATGATCAATGTGTCATGTGTGCATATCTAAATTTTCAATTGGCTTCTCTATTTACCAGTGATGGATGTAATTGTATATTCAGGAGGATGGTGGTTGGGGGGAAAAGAGGAAGCTGGACCTTACTGGGTTCAAGGACCCGTACGATCTAGGGTCTGGTGACGACGAAGAGTATGAGGTAAGCCTACTTGAAATTTAGATTGTTCATTTAGTTCCTTTGACATGGTGTATATGAATCTATAATGTATTAATGTAATTCATTCGTGTGTGCAGTATGTCTCTGGAGAAGATGTGGATGTGGACGACGGCAACTTCGCGTCCTTCAAAGCGAAGGAAGAGGAGAAGATCAGGGCCAAGGGAGCTGATTACTACTACAAAAGCAAGATCAACACTTGGCGTTGTCCCTACTGCACCACCAAGCCAAAGCCAAAGTCCGGCCGCTTCGTTCACCTTCTAGCTCATGCAGAAGATCTAGCCAACCACAATGAGGACTACAAGATCAGGGGGCAGCATGGTGCCCTCGCGAAAATCCTGACTCCCCTTCCCAAGTGATGTGATGATGTGATGATGTTAATTACTTTTGGTTGTTTGGTGAACTTTGTGTGTGAACTATCTATGGATGGTATGGTACTATGATGGTATATATGGCTATCTATATTGGGTATTTATGATGATTTTTAAATTTGTGATGATGTTTTTAAAATTTGTGATGATGATTTTTAAATTTGTCTGCTATCTATATTGGGTATTTGTGTGAACTATCTATGGATGGTATGGTACTATGATGTTTCAGTGTTGCTTCACTGATCAGACATGCTGCAAAGAATAAGAAAAAAGAGCAAATAGTCCATCATTTGAATGAAGATGTAATGATTTTTTGTAATAAAGGAGTATGTTTATTAATAAAATGCATGCTTTTTCCCACCATGTCTCATTATCCGATGTTTTGAACTGACATTCGACAGCACTGTATAAATTCAAAAAAATGCAAAAAAAAAACCTTGGCAACCTATCTATGTTTGTGTAGGAGATCATGTGTGCAAAATTTGAGGTGATTTAGAGGAGGTCAAAGAAATTTGAATTTGAGAAATGTGCTCCAAATGAGCTCCCAGGCTAGGGTAAACAGCCCCATTTGTAATCAAGTTTTTTTTGGACCTACTCTAAATGAGCCAAATGTTTTTTATTAACACCTATTCAATCTATATAGTGTAGATTCGAAGTCTCACTATTTTTTGAATTAATCTTCATATTTTTACATTTTCTTTTGAAAAAAATATGCTTTAATATAAAAACTATTAAAAACACGTTTAAAATATGAAAATGGAAAACTAAGTTCAGATCCTTCTTATTCACTTTGAAATAAAGCTTTGGTGATTTTTTTGATTTTTTTAAATTTTTCAAAAACAGAAGGTAACCCTACCTCCTCTCCTTGAACTCTATGAAATGTTGTACGTGATAGCTCATATGTGTGAAGGTTTCTTCATGAAAATGACCATAGACCAAGTTTATGATTTTTGGTTGGTAACATGTCGCATAAGACAACATTGTGCGTAGGTTTTATATTTTTTTATTTTTTTAAATTAATGGTGCTCATTTGACCTCGATCGTGCCAGCTAGTTTTTTTTTTTGAAAATGTCTGTATACCAAGTTTAGTATTTTTCCTCGTTAGTGTGTCTTATAAAATGACGAACGGCGAAGGTTTCATATTTTTTTGATTTTTTTAAATTAGTTATGCTCAGTCAAAGCCTTGGAAACCCCGTTGACTAGCTCAAAACCCCTCAAAACCCCTCCTAACCCTAGCTCCGAACGTCAGTCGTCCGATCATATGGACGGCTCCGCATCGTTGGATTGTGGGGCGATCCGCGAGAGGCGATCCTATTGGTTGTGCTCGGCTGCTCGCCCACCATTGACTCCGCGGAAAAAACGTAGTTATTGGGGCCAAAAGGAAACCAAGCTCTGGTTGGGCCGTCGAATTGCGTCGTTTTTTTGCATCGTTTGCTCTGTTTTTAGTGAACGTGTTGGCTCTGTTTTTTTGCATCGTTTGAAATTACACAACAATTTGTTCAATACAAATGCAAAATGACCAAATTTATAAGGGCCAAATTTATTTTTATCATGCAAAATGGCCACAAACTATTCAAAAATTTATAATGTTTTATTTTATTTTTTGCATTTTTTTAGAGCACATTTCTCAAATTCAAATATCTTTGGAGCACTTTTTTTTGCTCTGTTATTGGAATATTTGATAAAATGATGGACTATTTGCTCTGCATCGTTGGATCGTTGGATCGTTGGATGGCTCTGCATCGTTGGATCGATGGATCGCTGGATCACCCACTCGCCCGGCTCCCTGTCATTATCCATAGACGGCTATTTAAGCCAGAGGGCGTCCCCCGGCCCTAGCTCATCCGCCTGCTCCCTCTCCTCGCCGGCACCCGAGCACTCCCCTCTCCGAGCCCATCAGCCATGCCACCACGCCGCCAGTACTACACAGTCGAACACCGTCTCTTCCTCCTTCGGCAGGCCCAAATCCGGAGGCAAGCGAGGCTACCTATGGAACCGGAGGAGGATTTTGAGGAGGGGTCAGAGATGGGGGAAGAGGAGCCAGAGGTGGTGCCGCCGCAGCCGGATGAGGAGGCGCCGCCGCAGGAGCCGGAGGAGGAGGCACTGCCGCGGCAGCCGGAGGAGGAGGCGCCGCCGGAGGAGCCGGAAGTGGAGGCACCGCCGGTCTACTATCTGTGGCCCGACCAGGTGGTGATCCTCAACTCCATCCGGTCAGAGCAGGCCCGGCGTCTTCGTCAGCAGCAGATGGAGGCAGCGCGGGCGGCGCAGGAGGAGGCGCAGGCGGCAGCGCAGGCGGAGCAGGCTCCCGCGCAGGCGGATCAGACTCCGGCGCAGGCGGATCAGGCCATCTCCGACGACGAAGACGCGTAGTGCACTACGTAGTATGTAGGATATATATTGTATGCTGCTATTATGCTCTCTGAGCTTTATTTCTAGGGTTCCCTTATTTCTATGTTGTGTTATATAATGTTTTATGTAAGAACTATCTATCTATGTTAAGAACTATTCTATGCTTCAAATTGCATGCTTTTGTACATGGAGGGAGTGACATATGGGTGGGTAAAAAAGGTCGTCGAAGCTCGCCCGTAGTACTGCACCCTGGCCTTGGTCTGTGGCACCTGGAAGGTGGAGACGCGTGCGAGAATAGAGGAACCAGCGGCAACGACTGTCGCTACGTTCGTGGCGGCGCATCGGCGCATGCAGGTAGGCTAGCTGGATCACGTGGTATGCATAGCAGGCTTGCTGGCGGCGCACGTCGATCGTTATGCCCTAGAATTTAATTGCCATGCTAAATTGATGTTGCGGAGGTCAAAGGCTGAGATGGTGTGAACTGTGAATCGATCGAGGAGGCGCGTGCGAGAAGAGATGAACCGGCAGTAGCGACAGTCGCTGCGTCCGTGGCGGCTCACAGGAAGGATGCGTCCGTGGCGGCTCACAGGAAGGCTGCGTTCGTGGCGGCTCGCATCGGCGCATGCAGGTAGGCTAGCTGGATCATGTCGCGCATGCATAGCAGGCTTATCATGGCGGCGTGCATCAGCGCATGGACGCGGGCATTTAATTCAACGGCCCAAACGAAATCACGGCCCAACGGTCCAACCAGCGCCACTGTCCAACGGGCGACACAGTCCAGCGCGGCCCCACATGTCAGAATGGTCGAAGGAGGGCGACACAGTCCAAACGCGGCCCCACTTGGTAGGTCCAACGGGCGACACAGTCCAACGCGGCCCCACACGCCAGAGTTAACGGTCAAAGCATTGACCCGACGGCATCCCCCCGTGTGACGATTTCTGAGGGTTTCGGACTAAGGAATGGGGAAAAGTGAGCAAAAGTTAAGAGCATGGGGATGAATGAGTACAGCTAAGGAACCAGGGGCACAGAAATAAAAATCCCTTGATTATACTGATGTGTATGAAGGTTACAGAGTTGATCTACCTCGAGATCAAGTTGCTAAACCCTAGACGAGTTCACCTTTTTCTCTATGAACTAAACCCTCTGGGTTATATAGTCACGAGGGGTCCCTAGGATTACACATAGTTGGTTGCTTGTCGAAGGAGTAAACCTGCCTATTCTACCATCTTAAGCTTGAAGGGCATGCCACGGCTCCTTAGGTTTCCTCCCTGCTCACAGGGTATTCGGTCAGTCCGATCCTCCAACGAGTGGCCCACGAGTCCGGCCCATAAGGATCAGGCCGGTAGTCCGAGGACCCCTTAATCCCGGACTCCCTCGATAGCCCCCGAACTAGCCTCCAATGCCGAGGCATGTAATCCAGACGGTCCTGTGCTCCAAAGTCTTCGGCTTGCGAGGCGAGTTCTTCTCCCTCTCTATGCTCGGTAAACAATAATCTGGTCTCGATCGTCGAAACGTCGCGGGACCCACAGCATTAACTCCGCCGCCCCTTGATTCGGGTGCGCCAATGGAAGACGGGCGGCCCAGCAGCCTTTTACAGGATTGCCTTTCCTGCAAGCGGAGGGGAGGAACTACCCATTTAAGCAAACGGAATTGTGGCCTAGGCAACTCCTTCCTCTTCCTCACCATTGAAAAGCCCCCAAGCGAAAAAGCTTGAAAATATGGCGAGCGTCCCTGGCTCCTCCTCGCGTCCTCACGGCCCCCTTCCCGGAGACTGGGCAAGTTGTTTAGTATCTCTCCTCCAGCTGCGCAACCTTGAGACCCAGGGTTATCTTCCTGCCTCGGATCTGGCGTTTACCCGCGCCGGATTGACTTCTTTTAACGGCGAAGCCTTCGCAGAGAATTTCCCTGTTCCACACTAGGGAGAGCAGGTATGTTTCGTGTCCTTCCTCCTATGGGGCCTAGGATTCCCCATTCATCCCTTCTTGAGGGGACTATTGGAATTCTACGGGATCCAACTCCATCATCTTACCCCTGGATCCATCCTGCACATTTCGGGCTTTGTTGCCCTCTGCGAGATGTTCTTGGGCTGCGAGGCCCATTTTGGTTTATGGAGGAGGTATTTCTGCCTTGTCCCCCGTACCCGAGGCGGGACAATTCGGGAAGTGGGCGGAGCCGAAGTATGGCATATAGCCGGGACGGGGTATCCCGTGGGGACTCCGAAGAAAGAGTCCAAACAATGGACCTCGGAATGGTTCTATACTGAGGACGTCCCCCTGTTCGACCCAGCTCAGAGGGGTCTGCTCAAATATTCTGACGCCCCTTTAACGAAAAGGTTCAACTGGCGACCAAAAAATCCATCCCAAGAGGAAAGTGGCAAAGTAAAGCGCCTAGCCGCCCAAGTGAGGCTACTAGTTCACAGTAAGCTAACCATCATCGACATGATGGCAGCCATCATTGCTCGATGCGTTCAACCCCTTTAGCAAAGGATACACCCCCTGTGGTGTTACAATGGAACAAGTGACACCACCCATTCCCAACGGCAGGGTCCTGCCAATCAGGCGGCAATGGTGGCCATACTGGCTGATCTTTTTAAAGGAGAAAAAGAAGATTTCGCTCGACTGTCAGCCAAGGAAGGCTATTCGAGTCATAACCCCATCGAATGGGTAAGCCTTTAGCTTTATTTTTTGGGTTTGGATATTTATGTATAGTCCTTCTGATCGAAACTTTCAATCTGTCCGAACAGAGCTGGAGGCGCTGGGTCGAGACAGTCAGCTGTCCGGCGCCTCAACGAGAGAGTTATTCTCATGACGACGATCCCGGATTCCATGACAATCCAGAGCTATCAATTGAATACGAGGACGGGGTCTTTTACCAGGAGAGCCTTCACGGCTCCAAGGTGTCTCTTCTAGCCGATCACCCAGACCACTTCCTTCTTCCACCACCGGTAAAAAGAAGGTCTCTTCCCGTAAAGGGCGAGCGACCCCTGCCAAACTGAGTGTGCCGATCCCTATTCCCAAGTGTCGTCGGTCCACGCGTCGAACGTCATCTACGGCAGCAGGGCCCGTACCGAGCAACAGCAGGAATCCTCCCCGCGAGCCAACCGTGGAGACCACCTCAGCCGTGCACTCAACCAAGAGGTACGTTATCTAACCGTTTAGCTCGGCCGTCGTCATGATTGCAGTAGGAACTCACAAAATCTTGTGTTGAAATACTCAGGAGACAAGTACAGCCACCTCCTTCCGGGAACATCGCCGAGGAGCTAGGCAACCATCATGAACCAAGGTCTTCTGCTCAGGATGAACTTGACGCGGAGGCCCCGGTGACGGATCAGCCCCCTGAAGATTCTGGCGACGTCTCGGTCACTAACTCCGAGGTAGAGAGTGCGATGAATCACCGGCGACAAAAGGAAGCCCTGTGCCACCAAGCGTTTTCCGATCAAGAGTTTAATGCCCTAAGTTCGGTGGATGCATACATCGGAGCTGCCCGAGCTGGGCTTGAGGGAGCCGCTAAGTTGATATCGTCCAGCCTGGAGGTGAGTAATCGGTTTTAACAACCGAACACAAATATTAATCTAGTGGCCCTCGAGCCTTGATTTGGCCGGAACGGCCGAGTTAAGGATCTGAATAATGTTTTACTGATAATGTAGGCTTCAAGGCATCAAAATGAGAAGTTGGCCAAGGAACTCGAGGTGAGACGAACACAGGTAGAGACCGTGAAGGCCGAGCTTGAGCAAGTGAAGAATTTCACCCGAGAGGCGCACGGTGAGTATGTCAATTTGCCGAATTTATTCGACATTCCCGAACTGATAACAGAGTACTTTATAGCAGCTGAATCCATAGGGCAGTTGCAGAAAGATTTGGATGCGGCCTGACAATCTCAGTGGTATGCCGAATCTCAAGAAGAGGCTGGCCACCGTGTGCTGACCCGAAGTCTTGAAGAAAAGAACCGGCTTAAGGCAGAAAACCAGCGGCAAGCCGAAGAACTTGAGAGCTTGAAAACTCAATTGGCTCAAACCCAGGAAGAGAACCAGAGATTACAAAGGGGCATGTTCTGTAAGTGCACTTATATCTTCGTAATTCCGAAAAGTACCTTTATTATATTGTAAGGGACATGCTTCGTCTTGTGTCTAGGTCTCCTGACCGGGCGTCCCGAGGAAGAAATTGGATCATTCAGAGGGAACTTACTGAAGGACTTACCCGTCGTACATGAGCGGGCTCGAAGAGCCATGAAGAGCATGGACAAAGCACTCTGGCCTGCCGAAGCGCCTCCAGAAGGGATGACCGAGCTAGCTGACCGGTTTAAAGGAGCCCGATGTCGTTTTGAGTTATGGAAGACATCGGCTTGTCGAGAGGGAGCGCGGGAGGCGTGGGTGATGGTCAAGACCCGCTTTACCAAACTTAACCCAGAGCATATGGCTCGGGTTGGGCCGGTAGGGCCGGATGGGCAAGAAGTGCCACTTCACTTGGTTTACGACCAAGTGATGCCCGCCGCTCGTCTTTCGCAAGAACATTGTGCCCTGGATACCTTAATAGATAATCTTGACCAGCAGCCCGGTGTTTGATTCTATGTAACTATGTACTTTAGATCAAAAACTGCTCCGTCTATGCTGTAAATGTTGTCTTAACCGGCCATCGGCTTCGGCCTCCCTCGCTAATAGCTTGGGAGTGTTCCGTATCAAATGTCCTTCGATAAAAGGAACTTATTTCTGGGAACCAGGCAATCCGGCCATGCGGTGCGAACAGACAGAACGTGCATAGGGAGATATGTTATATTACTGCTTAACGTAAGAAACATCTTCTGAAGAAAATAGTTCCTCTATCGGTACCTTCCTTCAGGTTGCTACGTAGATCGTAGATATCATGGTCGTATACTACTAGTATGCGGATAATGTCTTCCTTGGGAAAAATAATCCCAGGCAATGGTGATAACCACCACAAGTTTTTTACTTCCGTCGTGGCCGACCAATTTTCTTCTTAAGATAGCTAGCTTTCGGCTTCACCCGTCTGAGGTACGTATCCGGGTTATCCGGTCGTAACAATCGCAGAGGTGCTCCCTTTACCCTCTAGCCGAACAATCGGGAACGTAGAGGGTAAGCACAGGAGTGAGGCAACCCAGCTTGGCCAAAATCTTAGGTCCAATTGATGCATATATTGCTTAAAAAAGATAAGGGAAGTGTGCATGCACAATACATGTGAGTCAGTGCACAAAATATAAAAATAATCGGCTTCTAGAAGAAGCCCCTAGGTGTTTTTTCGGATAGGACATTTAAAGATGTATACCGAAAAACTTAACACAAGCTCGGTTTAGCCGAACACATGGCTGGGAGATGATATCCGATCCTGTAAAGCTAAGAGGGAAAGGAAAGAATACGAAAGAAAAAGGAAAAAGAAAAAGAAATGTAAGAAATACGACGACACCGATGCGCCAAAGACGAGCTGCGTTCCATGGGTTTGGTTCGAGGCGATTGTCCTGCGGGTTGCGGAGGCGATAAGCCCCTCCTGTAAGTACTTCGTCAATTATGAAAGGGCCCTCCCACTTAGGATTGAGTTTATGCTTCTGCTTCTCTAGGAGTCGTAAGACGAGTTCGCCCACATTATATGCCTTCGCTCTAACCTCCCTACTTTGGTAGTGTCGAGCCTGCTGTTGATAGAAAGTAGAGCGGGCCCGAGCTATATCGCGCTCTCCTTCCAAGGTGTCTAAGTTGTCCTGCCGATCTAACTCGGCCTCCTTTTCTTCGTACATAAGCACCCTAGGTGCGTCGTGAATGATATCGTAGGGAAGGACTGCTTCTGCCCCGTAGACCATAAAAAATGGTGTGTATCCCGCTAATCGATTCGGGATGGTACGTAGACCCCACAGAACGGAGTCAAGCTCCTCTACCCAATTGCAGTCGGATTCATGAAGAGATCGGACCAGTCGTGGTTTGATGCCACTCATGATGAGGCCGTTGACCCGTTCGACTTGTCCATTGGTCTGCGGGTGATACAATGAGGCGTAATCGAGCTTAATGCCCATGTTTGCGCACCAGTCCTTCACCACCTGGGCGGTGAAGTTGGATCCATTGTCCGTTATTATGCTGTGCGGGACACCATAATGGTGTACCATACCGGATATAAAGTCTACTACCGGTCCGGACTTAGCTGATCTTACTGGTTTTGCTTCGATCCATTTGGTGAACTTATCGACCATGACCAGTAGATATTTATTTTTCTTGGTCCCCCCTTTAAGTGGTCCGACCATATCTAGCCCCCAGACCGCGAAAGGCCAGGTGATCGAAATGGTCCGAAGAGATGTCGGGGGCATGTGGCTTTGATTTGCGAATAGTTGACATCCAACACAACGTTGGACGAGTTCTTGGGCGTCCGCTCAAGCGGTGGGCCAAAAGAATCTGGCTCGAAAAGCTTTGCTTACTAAGGCTCGTGTTGCGGCGTGGTGACCACGCATGCCTGCATGGACTTTGGCCAAAAGTTGTCTTCCTTCTTCCTCAGATATGCATTGTTGGAGTATCCCGGTAGTGCTTTTCTTATATAACTCACCCTCGTGGACCTTATAGGCCTTGGATCGCCGAATTATGCATCTTGCCTCCGTCTGGTCATCGGGGAGTTCTTGTTGGAGGAGGTAAGAAAGGAAGGGCTCGGTCCACGGTGCGATTACTGCCATGACCTCGTGAGCCGAAGGCGTTTCTTCAATTATGGAACCGCCGATGATTTGCTCATCTAGTTCGTTTATAGGAGGGACAACCTCTTCCGTACTTAAGGCTCCAGCGCCATTATTCTCGCCCTGACATACCACCGATGGCTTGAAAAGCCGTTCAAGGAAGGTGTTTTTGGGGACGGGGTCGCGCTTGGCCCCCATACGGGCGAGTATGTTCGCAGCCTGATTGCTGTCTCTAGCAACATGGTGGAATTCTAGTCCCTCGAACCATGCGGATATTTTAAGAACAGCATTTCTATACGCTGCCATCTTTGGGTTTTTAGCATCGAATTCACCGTTGATTTGAGAGATGGCGAGATTAGAATCTCCCCGTACTTCAAGCCGTTTTATGCCCATCGATGCTGCCATCCAAAGCCCGTGCAATAGTGCTTCGTATTCGGCCGCCTTGTTGGAATCGGCGTACATGATCTGCAACACATATCGGACGTTGTATCCCATGGGAGATGTGAGGATAACTCCAGCCCCCAGTCCGGCCAGTGTCTTGGATCCATCGAAGTACATCGTCCAATGGGAGTATGTACTATATTCTCTGGGGAGCTCGGCCTCTGTCCATTCGGCAAGGAAATCGGCCAACACCTGAGATTTAATAGTTCGTCGTGGCTTATAGGCGATTTTGAAAGGAAGGAGTTCGATGGCCCATTTGGCTATGCGGCCGGTGGCATCCTGTTATTGATTATATCGTTCAGGGGTACTTCGGAGGCCACCATGACCGAACATTCTTGAAAGTAGTGTCTGAGCTTTCGTGATGCCATAAACACTGTATAGGCTATCTTCTGGTAGTGTGGATATCTGGACTTGCATGGCGTTAGCACTTCTGACACATAGTAGACTGGCTTTTGCACCCGAAATTTGTGACCCTCTTCCTCTCGTTCGATGACGAGCACCGCACTAACCACTTGATTGGTGGCCGAGATGTACAGTAACATTGGTTCATCAGCGCCTGGCGCCATGAGTATGGGGTTGCTGGCCAGCAGTGTTTTAATTTCCTCTAGTGCATCCATTGCTTCATCGGTCCACTCGAAGTTTTTTGTCCGTTTTAGTAGCCTGTAGAGCAGTAAAGCCTTTTCACCAAGGCGGGAGATAAAGCAGCTCAAAGCCGCCACGCATCCCGCCAGTTTTTGGACGTGCTTTAGCTCCGTAGGAATCGCAAGTTGAGATAGGGTGCGGATCTTAGCAGGATTTGCTTCTATTCCTCTATGGGAAACAATGAATCCGAGTAGTTTACCAGCGGGAACTTTGAAGACGCATTTGTCTGGATTGAGCCGTATATCATATTCCCGTAGACTAGCAAAAGTCTGCCTGAGGTCGTCTATCAGTTGGCTGATGTGTTTGGTCTTAATGACCACGTCGTCCACATATGCCTCGACCGTTTTACCGACTTGTTTTTCGAGGCATGTCTGAATCATACGTTGGTATGTAGCACCTGTGTTTTTTAGCCCGAAAGGCATTGTGTTAAAGCAGAATGGCCCGTAAGGGGTGATGAATGCAGTTGCAGCTTGATCGGATTCCTTCATTTTGATCTGATGGTATCCAGAGTAAGCGTCGAGGAAGCACAATGAGTCGTGTTTGGCTATGGCGTCAATAATCTGGTTTATGTGTGGTTAGGGAAAAGGGTCCTTGGGGCAAGCTTTGTTAAGGTCTTTGAAATCGACACACAGCCGCCAGGATTTATCTTTCTTTGGTACCATCACCAGGTTTGCCAGCCACTCGGGGTGTTTGATTTCTCTTATGAATCCGGCCTCCAGCAATTTTGCTAGTTCTTCGCCCATAGCTTGTCGCTTGGGTTCAGAACATCGGCGTAGAGCCTGTTTGACGGGCTTGAAGCCTGCGATTATGTTCAGACTGTGTTCTGCTAGCCGTCGTGGGATTCCTGGCATATCTGAAGGATGCCAGGCAAAGATATCCCAGTTTTCTCGCAAGAACGTTCACAGTGCTTCGTCCACAAGGGGGTCCATCTGAGCTCCAATGGACGTTGTTTTATTGGGTCCGTTGGGTGTACCTGAAATTTGACGATTTCGTCTGCAAGTTTAAAGGACGTGGGTTTGGGCCTCTTGCTAAGGACCACATCATCCTTGTCCACTGTTGACCGGAGTGCGGTCAATTCCTCTGCAGTAAATGTCTCGGCTAGTGCCTCGAGGGCGAGCGTTGTTGTTATGTTTTCGGCTCGAAGGGTTGTATGCGGGTCACTTGCGATTGTGATCACCCCGTTTGGGCCCGGCATTTTGAGCTTCATATACCCGTAATGTGGTATAGCTTGAAATTTTGTGAAAGTGTCACGCCCCAACAGAGCGTGGTAACCACTGTGAAAGGGCACGATATGAAAGAGAAGTTCTTCGGATCTGTAGTTTTCGGGCGTGCCGAATACCACGTCGAGGGTAACACGTCCGGAACAACGTGCCTCTTTCCCAAGGATAATCCCACGAAAGGTTGTGTTGCTATGTTCGATTCGGGATCGGTCGAACTGCATTTTTCCAAGGTATCCTCGTAAATGAGGTTTAAACCACTGCCACCGTCCATTAGCACCTTTTGTAACCTGAAACCATCGACGATGGGGTTGAGGACCAGTGCGGCAGGTGTTCGGCCGGGGTGTGTGATTGGTTGATCAACTTCTCCGAAGGTGATCGGTGTGTCTGTCCATGAATTCGTTGCTGCCACCTGATAGATTTGTTTGAGTTCTCGAAGAGCTCTCTTCATCTTATTCCTTGAGGAAAACATTTCGTAGATCGTCAGGAACTCGGCGTTGCATTCTTGTGGTGCTGTTGAACCTCTGCCTGGAGGTAGGGCCTCGAGGATGGCCTCTCCGCTTTTTGCTACCTGCCTGACGACCCAGCAAGCTCTAAGGCTGTGAGTCGGGATTGTGTTCAGTAATACGGAGTGTATAGGGCATGGCTTGTCTAATAGCCCGTCAAGGACAAATCTAACTCCCATAGGGGGTCTATTCTTTTTCTCAGCGGGTTCGTGTTCGGCTGGCCGTTTCGGGGGTATCCACTTTTTCCGAGCTCCTCTAGGGTGTTCGGCAGGGACCGGATCCGACAGCTCGGAGAAGTCATGAATGTGATGGCGGGCTAGGGCATTGAGGATTCCTTCATTGTGGCAATTCTGCCTGAAGGTTGCTATTAGCTCCTCGCCAGTAGAGTCTGGTACTCTGTCTTTAACAAGGAGGAGTCTAGCCCGAAAATGTCGGACTGACTCCCCTGGCTGTTGTTTAATTTCCCGCAAGCCCGGTAACTTGGGCTCTCCAGTGCTTGAGGACTGTTCGACTTGGGTGGTGGGCGGGGAAAATTTTAGTTTCTCGCCAGGATGTGAGTTCGGGCTCACGGCACTTGCCTCCCGTGTCATCGCGGGATCCGCCATGGCGAGTTTGGAGTTCATATTAAAAACAGGACTCCTCTGCGTGGGTTCTAGGTCGCGCGCTAGATCGGCGGTTGATCTCGAGCTATTTCCGGTGTGGTTTCCGGGTTCCGGATTGTAGGAGAGATCCTGTCGGTCGGAAACCGGGACGTAAACTGTTTTTAATTCCGGTAGTTTAGAGGATGGGCCTCCGGTCGGACACTCAACAGTGGCGACTAAGTGAGTGATTGGTGGGGTGTGAATCTCCCTATCATCGGGTTTGAACCCGATCCGGCCGTAGATTGACGTTTGGCCATCGGTCACACCCATGGTTTGAATCTGACCAAGCAACTCGTTTAATGACGAGATGTCGGCGGGGTCCATGTCACTGGAGCGCATGTGGTCGATCCGCAGCGCCGTTGTCCCAGGGTCGCTCGATGACGCACCCGTGTTGTATTCCGCCGTGGCAGATCCGGGCATATCAACTGGGTTGGGCGTTATGGCCGACCCAGGGACAGACGCCACCTCAGCGGTGGGACCTGCTGCCTCCGGTGTTAAGGAGTCGGGGCCTGCGGGCTCCTCCATGAAAGCTGAGAGCTTCGTTAAAATGAGATCTCCCCGGGAGTCGGCGACGAACTCAAGGTTCCGAATCTGACTTCCTAATCGGGGATGAAACATCCGACCTGGCCAAGATGGCCCGCCGGATCGGCATGCGATACGATGCTGCCGAACGCGAAAATCTGACCAGGAACGAAAACGCCCTGTCTGCGGACTTCATCACTGATGATGAGGCGAGCCATAAATTCCTCTTGCAATCCCACAGCGGAACTCTCAATGAAAGCACCAATGTCGGTGTCAAAACTGGCGGATCTCGGGTAGGGGGTCCCGAGCTATGAGATTAGGATCGATGGGTAATAGGAAACGAAGGAGACAATGTTTACCCAGGTTCGGGCCCTCTTATGGAGGTAAAACCCTACGTCCTGCTTGATTATATTGATGTGTATGAAGGTTACAGAGTCGATCTACCTCGAGATCAACTTGCTAAACCCTAGACGAGTTCACCTTTTTCTCTACGAACTAAACCCTCTGGCTTATATAGACACCAGGGGTCCCTAGGGTTACACATAGTTGGTTGCTTGTCGAAGGAGTAAACTTGCCTATTCTACCATCTTAAGCTTGAAGGGCACGCCACGGCTCCTTAGGTTTCCTCCCTGCTCATGGGGTATTCGGTCAGTCCGATCCTCCAACGAGTGGCCCACGAGTCCGGCCCATAAGGATCAGGCCGGTAGTCCGAGGACCCCTTAATCCCGGACACCCTCACCTTGGGTATCCCCAAGATTAGGTTCTTGTCACTCCTTATTCTCCTCATATCGATGTCTCACCCAAAACTTGAAAACTTCAATCACACAAGACTTAATGGAACTTCGTGAGATGGGTTAGTATAATGAATAAAGATCATTCACTTAGGTACTGTCAAGACAAGATTCATAATTATTCTCACATAATACCTACTGTATTCTACCATTCACATAATTTATATCACTGAATATAAGCTATGGGAACACTAAAACAAGCAAACTATGCAAGCTTGGGGGAGTTGATATGTCTCCAACGTATCTACTTTTCCTCACTCTTTTGCCCTTGTTTTGGACTCTAATTTGCACGATTTGAATGGAACTAACCCGGACTGACGCTGTTTTCAGCAGAACTACCATGGTGTTGTTTTTGTGCAGAAATAAAAGTTCTCGGAATGGAATGAAACTTTTTGGAGATTTATTTCAGAATAAATGAGAATTATTGGAGCCAAAATACACCGAAGAGGGGGGCCAGGGTGCGCATCACCCACCAAGGCGCGACAGGCCCCCTGGGCGCGCCCTGGTGGGTTGTGCCCACCTCGTGGCCCTACTTGCCCTAACTCCGCCACTATAAATTCCAAATTTCGGAGAAAAAATTTAGAGAGAAAGAATTATCGCGCTTCACAATACAGAGCCGCCGCCACCTCCTGTTCTTCATCGGGAGGCCAGATCTGGAGCCCGTTTGGGGCTCCGGAGAGGGGAATCTTCGGTCTTCGTCATCACCAACCTTTCTCCATCGCCAATTCCATGATGCTCCCCACCGGGAGTGAGTAATTCCTTCGTAGGCTTGCTGGTCGGTGAGGAGTTGGATGAGATTCATCATGTAATCGAGTTAGTTTTGTTACGGCTTGATCCCTAGTATCCCTTATGTTCTAAGATTGATGTTGCTATGACTTTGCTATGCCTAATGCTTGTCACTAGGGCCCGAGTGCCATGATTTCAGATCTGAACCGTTTATGTTATCATCTCTATATCTATGTTCTTGATCCGATCTTGCCTAGTCATATGCACCTATTACGTGTTATGATCCGTCAACCCCATAGTGACAATATTTGGGATACTTCGCGGTGATGACCGTAGTTTGAGGAGTTCATGTATTCACCATGTGTTAATGCTTTGTTCCGGTTCTCTATTAAAAGGAGGCATTAATATCCCTTAGTTTCCTTATGGACCCCGCTGCCACGGGAGGGTAGGACAAAAGATGTCATGCAAGTTCTTTTCCATAAGCACGTATGACTATTTACGGAATACATGCCTGCATTACATTGATGAATTGAGCTAGTTTTGTATCGCCCTAGGTTATGACCGTTACATGACGAATATCATCCAACGAGTTAACGATCCAGTGCCTACGACCTTTTCACTTATTGTTCTTGCTAAGTTACTATTACTGTTGCTGCTGTTCCAACTGCTACAAAACTACTGCTACTATTGTTACCGCTATTGTTACTGCCACTGCCGCTACCAAACTATCATATTACTGTGCTACTGATCACTTTGCTGCAGATATTTAATCTCCAGGTGTGGTTGAATTGAAAAATCAACTGCTAATACTCTCAAGTTGTCAGTGTTCTGGGAACGGGGGTACCCACACCTGCCTGCCTGCGGCCCAGGGCGTGGCCCACCTCGTCAGCCAAGCACGGCCTGGCGCGAGTTCGCTCAAGACAACGCCTTCGCGAGGACTCCAGGCTCACGAGGAAGAACAGCACCAGGATCAGCAGGGGGTGGGCCTACTCAGGCCCCCTCCGGAGCGGCGGAGATCTCTATGCAGAACTCGGCCTCAGGAGTCAAAGATGACGCAAGGAAGGATAGGCGGGCGCCAGTGTGCCAGGCGGTGCAGTTTCCCTTTTGGTGCAAAGGGAGCAGGGACGTACGCGGGTTCCCAAAGCGCCTCCCAAAGGTTTCCACTCTGGTGCAACAAGACCATGACCACGAGCCCCGCTGGGCGGATGTCATCGCCGAGCCCACCTCTGCATCATCGACAGCTACTTTGCAGGCGAAGACCACCTTTGGACAGGGCGGGGATGTACTCCTGTCCCCCTTCGAATTTGGTCATTGTGGGATCCCTTCCCGCCATGGCGATAAGGGAAGAGGACCCGGGTCTCTGCTATATATAGAGGCTAGGCTGCACCGTAGAGAGAGGACGGACACACCAACACAAGACAATGCTGAGAGCCAAGAACACCACTCGAGCGCCCTCGCGAGGCTCGAGACCACTGTACTAGTTCATCCACCACACCTCCCTGAGAGGCAATCCACCAAAGCAGGAGTAGGGTATTACGCTTTGCAGCGGCCCGGACCTGGGTAAACCACCGTGTTCACCATCTTCCTCGTCATTGTGCGAGTTCGCCGTAGTAGCCATCGAGTAGCGAGCTGAGTAGGGCAAAGCTGCAGGGGATCTTCGCACACGCCCCTATGTTCGAACCTTGAGGGTTTTGTGGAGCCCGAAATCCGACACAAGTATTCTTTGGCTCCCCTTGTGTCGAATCTATAAATTTGGGTTGAATACTCTACCCTCGAAAACTGTTGCGATCCCCTATACTTGTGGGTTATCAAGACCTTTTTCTGGTGCCGTTGCCGGGGAGCATAGCAATATTTGTTGAGTCACTTGGGATTTATATCAATCTATCACTATGAAGAATCTGAAGGATACTAAGACCAAGATTTTTCCCTCTACTACGAGGGGAGGTAAGGAACTGCCATCACACTCTGCACTTGATTCACCTTCTGTTATGAGTAAGCTTGCAACACCACCACATGCTAGTAATCCTGATATGTCGCAAGTTATTGATGATGCTACCTCTGCTATGAATTATGCCACTGATAATGCTAGTACCATGCTTGATGATAATGGGCCACTAGGAGAATTTCTTGATGAACAAATTGCTAGAGCTAAAGAGAATGAAACTACTGAAATTGTTGAGACTGCTGAAACTGATGAAGCTTATGAAACTGATGATAATTATGAAACTCTGTAGGACCGAAAGTATGTCTAGAGGGGGGTGATTAGACTACTTGACCAAATAAAAGTTTTGCCTATGCCAAGTTTTAGGGTTGACAGTTTTTAGCATTTCATGGCAAGTCAAGTACACCCTACGCATGCAAGTCTAAGAGTATATAGCAGCGGAAAATAACAACAAGCATGTTAGAAGGGATAGGGTAGGAGAATCAAACGCAGTTGTAGACACGATGATTTTTCCCGTGGTTCCGATAGGTGGCGCTATCGTACATCCACGTTTATGGAGTCTTCAACCCACGGAGGGTAACGGTCGCGAGAGTCCACGGAGAGCTCCACCCATAAGGGTCCACGAAGTAGCAACCTTGACTATTCCATAACGGCTTCCGTCCACGAAGGACTAGCCTCACTATGGGTAGATCTTCACGAAGTAGGCGATCTCCTTGCCCGTACAAACTTCTTGGTTCACTCCACAACACGAAGTAGGAGGCTCCCAAGCGACACCTAACCAATCTAGGAGGCACCACCCTCCAAAAGGTAATAGGCTCGGTAATGACGATGAACTCCTTGCTCTTGTGCTTCAAGATGATAGACTCCTCAACACACAATCACTCTCTCACAGATATGGCTTGGTAGAAGAGATGGGATTGGTGGAAAGCAAATTGGGGAGGCTAGAAATCAAGATCCATATGGTAGGAGTGGAAGATCTTGACCTCAACACAAGACTAGGTGGTTCTCTCTCAGAAAACTGGATGGCCAAGTATGGAATAGTTCTGAGTGCTTCTCTTTCGAGTAGGTGGTGGTGGAGGGGTATATATAGGCATCCCCAAAAATCCAACCGTTACACACAAAATGACCAACTCGGTGACACCGATGTGTGAATCTCGGTGGTACCGAAGTGACCAAAAGGTGGCAACTTTTGAATCTCGGTGAGACCGATATAGGAAACTCGGTTGCACCGATAAGGTGACCAACGGTCAGATTTCCAATCTCGGTGACGCCGATCCAACATTCTCGGTGGGACCAAAAATGTGAATTTGCGTAACAGAAAGTTGGCAACCCAAACTCGGTGGCACCGGTATGGAATCGGTTGTACCGAAGTGGCTAGGGTTTGGCTGAGTCTGTCTAGGGTTTGGAATCGGTGGCACCGGGATAGGAAAGTTGGTTGCACCGATTTTGAATGTTTGGCTTAGGACAGACTTTGGTGGGAGAGCTTGTGGATGTTTTTGGCGACTATCTCTTGTGCACGTATGAGCATATTGTTCACCAACAAAACCTTACCCCCTTTTAATAGTATTGTCTTTCCTATGGACTCAAAGTGATTTCTCACAAATATAAAATGTAGAGTCCTCTTGCTTGAAGCTTGGCCAACCTATTTCCTTGCAACTTGGGGTATCTCCACAATCTCCTTTTGCCAATCCTATCATTGAACATTTCCTGAAATATACTTGGTAGAAACATTAGTTCAATGACTTATATGTTGTTATTAATTACCAAAACCACCAAGGGAGCAAATGTGCTTTCAATCTCCCCCTTTTTGGTAATTGATGACAACATATAGATCAAAGCTTCGACAAATGATAAAATCAATGAATATAATCGTCGCTTTGAGAAGTATGTGATAAGCAAGAGCTCCCCCTAAATTTGTGCATTATTTTGAATTTGCGTTTGAATGCAAATGCACAATCGATTAGGTACATGGGGCACTTCTTCCATGTCACATACAACTTGGTGGTGTGCGAGAATAATTAGAATGAGCATCATAGCACAACACAATCAAGCAAAGATAATGATCTTCTCATAAGCATTGAGTTGATAGGAAATAGTTGCATAACGCACATGAACAATCACAAAGAACCATGTATCACAAGCAACCAAAAGACACAAATCTTTTTGAAAAACAGCAAAACACCAAAACGCTCTCTCACTCGAAGCCTAAAGATCTATATACACTTCTCCCCCTTTGGCAACAAGTTACCAAAAAGTTCAAAGGCATACATCTAATCGTTCTTGGGCTGATCTCCTCCGGTTGTTGATGAAGGAGTCGAGAGAACCGCGTCGGCGAAGATGTCAGCTGATGTCCTGGATGGAGTTGGTGTGGCAACTGGAGGAACTGGAACTGTTGGAGCAGGAGCTGAGGAAACAGCAGCAGGAGCTGATGAAGAGGGCCTCAAGTCTGGAGTTGGCACAGTGGCTGATCTGGCCTGAGTGGGAAACTGTGTGCCTGTCCTGAGAGGTGATCCATCATCATCATCATCATCATCATCATCATCAGAATCAGAAGAATGAGGAAGAGGCACTGAGTCAACTTCCTTCTTGAGCTCATTCACTGTCTTCGTTAGTCCATCAACCTTATCATTGAGAGTCTTGATTCTGTTCTCAAATATCCTGACAAGACTGTTTTGATTTTCCAGTATGTCCTTGATGTCTTTCTTCATGCCTTGAACGGATGAGATCAAAAGATCCATTTGCTCATTCCTGGATCTAGGGACTTGAGCACTAGTGGCTCTAGCTGCCTCTGCCTCTGCCTGAGCTGCAGCTGAAGTGGGATGTTCTGGGTCCATCACCACAACGTTGTCCTCGAGATCTGGCTGTAGGGGTAAATGTGAACGATCTAAAGCAAAAATGTGCTTCTCCAATTTAGAGTTAATAAGCATTTGGATGTAGGGTGCATAACAGCAAGAGCGCTTCTGATCAGCGGCAACCCTCTTGATTGTCTCAACAATCAAATCCATGACTCTGATCCTAGTGTGTCTGTCAAGGTGGATCAGCATATTGATGGAGTAGCCTCGGGTCATCTTTTCATCTCCTGACTTGGGCATCAAAGTATGCCTCAGAATGGTGTTCATGGTGCGGAGGCCAGCCTGAAGGAAATAGATGGATCCTAGCTTGTGAGTCTTCACATTTGCAGCAGGGATCTCCTTGTACATATTTGCCATAGCATTGTGGCTCTCCTTGGATTCTGAGTATACATCCAAATCACCATCCTGTGCTTCTGGGACTCCTAAGATGGTAGCCCATTCTTCAATAGAAGATTCATACCTTGCACCTTCAGTCATCCATACAATTCTACCATCTCCATAGAAATGTGCAGTGGAGTAGAATTGCATGATCATCTCATCATTCCAAGCAGTGAACTCTCTGCCAATAAACTCATCCAAACCAATGCCGTGGAAATTATCTTGGACACTTGGAAAGTAGTCCTTGTTTTCCTCGATGAATTTCCAGTCAACATAGCGCATATCGCTCACAGCTGGACTCTTGTCAAGGAGCACAGTCTCATAGAAATCATGTTGCTCTTTGGTGAAAAATCTGTAGTCCACAGCTGTCTTCTTTCTCTGGGCATATGGATCAGCAGCTCTCCATGCCCTCAAACCTGTATCCTTCCTCTTCTTCATATCCTCAGCTAGTGGGTAGCTAGCATTGTGAACTGGAAGGTGAGGTCTAAGCTTCATCAAAGTAGACATAGCATCCTCATCATCAATTCTGGAAGTAGTCCCTTTGTTCTTCTCAGAAGCAGGAATGTGCCTAGACAATTTCTTAGGCTTCTCAGCAGCAGGCTTCTTTCCAGCAGACTTGGTACTCTTGGAAGTACCGCTCTTTGGCATAGCATCAGACATAAGCTTCTTTTGCTTCTTCTTGGGAGGAGCTTTCTCAACATGTTCTTCCTCCTCCTCAGCAGCAGCAGCAGCCTCCTCAGGGTCCTCAAACATGGAGGTCTGCCTACTAACAGCATAAACAATCCTCTTCCTGGTACCCTTCTTTTCACCTGCCTTCTTGGGCAAAGACTTCTTTGGAGGTGACTCAAGATGAAGAGCCATTCTTGTCCTAGTACCTTCACGAGGGGGCTCAATAGTCATTGTAGCTCTAGCACTCTCAGGTGCTCTCACTGAAGCAGAACTGGCATATGTCTTGCCAACCACTTTCCTGGAAGAAGTAGCTTCATTTGCAGACTTCTTGGCAGCCTTCTCTTGCTTCTTAGCAAGAACCTCTTCTGGAACGAAGTCTGAATCCTCCTCATCTGAATTCAGCTTCTTCCTAGCCCTAGTAGCAGCTTTGGACAATCCATGGGAACTGGGAGTGCCTGGATCTGAACTAGAACTGGACTCAGGACTGGTCCCTGAACTCATCTCAACACTTTGCTCTCTTAGGTCATTCTGACTGTCCTCTGGATCTGACATACTGACCCTGTGAATAGAATATAGATGAGCAGAAGTAGATGAGTCATCACAAAATTATCAGCTGGTTTTTGAAAGTTTGAACAAAAGATTTTCAAAGTTTTGCATTCTGTCAGAAGAAAATCGGTACAGCCGAAGCAATATTGTCGGTGCTACCGAGACTGACTGTCTACATTAACAGAAACTTGGCACCCTTTTCGGTGAGACCGAAAAGAATTTTTCGGTTTCACCGAGACAGTTCTCAGCAACGCAAACAGAAAAATCGGTGGGACCGATTTTCTCACTTCGGTTCTACCGAGTTTCGTCGGGCGGAAGACAAACCCTAGAAAATCAGTGGTTCGCTAGACTATAGGATATTCTTGTGGATTGGAGGCAGTGCAAACTGGCTTATATAGAAAGCAAATCCAATGCACAAGAATCAGAAGGTGAGGCGCAAAGGAGGTCGAATCCGTACCCTAACTTGGTGCGGATCCGCTACGGCGGCGACGATGGAGCAGATTTCGTCGACGGCGGCGATTCCCAGCGGCGGAGGAGCGCAGGAGGACAAGGGCAACGACCAAGGGTCTTGAGGCGGCAGCTTAGGGTTCTAGGGCGCGACAGTTTTGAGGATGAATTTCAAAACGTCGGGGTCCACAGTATATATACCCATTACTGTCAGTGATACCGATTTTATGTTTTCGGTGTCACCGAGTTCCACAACTGTCAGCTGACAGGGAAACTCGGTGTAACCGAGAATATGAAATCGGTGTTACCGAGAATGAAAACCAGATCAACCCTAGGCATTCGGTGAGACCGAGATTTTTGGGTTGGCTCCACCGAGATGCGATTGGGAGGTTTTAATGGTCAGTCCTTGTCGATACGGAACTCCAAGTGCTCCACACACAGAGGGATCGAAAGGTACTTGTTCAAATTTTGTGATGTAGCATGAATAGAATGTGAGGTGAGAAAGCATAGATAGCTAAAGAGTGGTCCTAGGCATTCTTGTCCATCCAATTGGCAAAAGATAAAACAAAAGCCAAATAGCAACAATTGGATGTCCTTGAATGAGAAAATATATGCAGACCAACATGCTCACACAATAAAGATGTCAAAAGAAATCATGACAAACATGCACAAACACACTAGCATCTAACAAGCATTTGGGCGATGACGAAGTCATCTATATATGAGTATTTGACTTAGGAGCCAAGTAAGAATACTTGATCATAGGTCATACTCATCGTTTAAGCACAAGTGGGGTTACCACTTTTACATAAAGCATTTAATGTTGTCACATACTAAGAGATGCTTTGACTCAAGTCTTAGAGTAGAACTCCCCCTTGATGTGACATCCCCCCATAAGAGGGATAAACTAACCTTGGGTTTTGTCGAAGAAGACTTCATGTTGGTGAGGTAGTTGTGGATGCTCAAGGTTGATGAAGATCACCAAGAGTTGGGAGCATCCTTGTTGTTTCCTTACTCTTCTCACCTACATGGGTTAGTCCCAATACACAAGAGACAAATACAAGGATATCTATGGACATGGAGTGCAAAGCATGTGTTATGATGTCCATTGATTTGTTGATTACCTTGTCCCATGCTTACCTTTGAGGGAATGTGTGACTCCTTGAACTATTGCATAGAGTTGACGTTGATTGCAAATAATTCTTGCCAATAATGAATGTGAGTGAATTTCATTGGCGGAGTCACCCCTCAAGAACATACTAGTTCTTCTTCTTGGGAACCCACATCAAGTTGATGGGGATCCTTGGTGTTGAAGTAGCCTTTGTAGAAGTTGAGCTTGAAGTAGCCTTGGGAACCCACTCCACCATAGCTAGGGATTCATCTTCATATGAGTCAATGTCCTCTTGAAGCTTGTTCTTGCCCTTGAGCTTGTGGTCTTGTGGTGGAAGGTCATCTTGAGTGCTTGTCCCCTTGGGAAGAGTATTTTCATACTTCTCCTTTTGAGGAACAAACTTGGGCTCGGGATATTGACCTTCTTCCCATTCAACTCCATTAGCGTTGAAGTAGCCAACACCACGATTCTTCCGGTATCCTCCGTGCTTGCGAACAATTTCCTCAAATTGCTTACATCCGGCAAGATTCTTGTAGACACCTTTCTCTATAATTCCTTTTAATAAAGCATTTTCTTGCTCAAGTGTAACTTGGCTAAGAGAATCATCATTAGTGGAATCAATAGAACTACTAGAAGCAACATCATTGGGTTTAGCATTTTTATTGTTGCTACTAGATGAAGAACCTTTCTTGCCTTTGTTACTAGATTGCTTAGTTTTAACTTGAGGCATGAATGTAGACAAGAGTAGTCGTTTGGCTAGATAAGATGAAGTCTTCTTTCGGAGATCGTCATTGATAGCTTTGAGAAACTCATGCTCTTGCTCCAAGTTGAGCTTCTCGAAGCGTAGCTTCTCATGAGTTCTCACAAGCTCTCCATGATCTTCGAGAGTAGATTCCTGAGCTAACTTAAGAGTGTTTAGTTCTTTAGTTAGTTCTTCTATTTTCACCTTATCATCATCAATTGACTTATCTTGACTAGCATGAGGATTATCAAGTTCGTTTTGATCAACATCACTAGTTTTATCACAAAACAAGTCATCATCACAAAGCAAATCATCTTCATCACTATCAAAATCAAGATACTCGGGGTGTGATACCTTGGGGCCTTTAGCCATGAAGCAACTTCCACTCCCTTCGTTTGGTGAGTCGAATAGATCGTAGGAGTTGGTAGTCACTAGAGCAATTCCGGCAACACCATCATCTTGACTATAGTCAGAGTCGGAGTGATAGCTTCTCTCGGAGTTGTCGTCGGAGTCGGAGCCGGAAACCCATTCACCAACATGAGCTTGATGTTTTCTTCTTGTGTAACTCTTGGTGTACTTGTCCTTTTTCTCCGAATCCCTACTTCTCCTTGAGGGTCTTCGTTCATAACGATCATCTCTACTCCTTCTCTCTCTTTGAGGTGATACATTCCTTGAGCTTCGTCTTCGAGGTGACTCTTCTCTTCTTTTGTAGGGAGCCGTGCACTCATTTGAGTAGTGTCCGGGCTTCCCACAATTGTAGCAATTGCAGTCACGACTTGACGAACGCTTCTCATCATATCTAGAATTGGAGCTTCTTTCTTTGCCTCTATTCTTGTAGAACTTGTTGAATTTCTTGACCATGAGACTTATCTCTTCATTGGTGACAAGGTTGTTGTTTGAAGTTACGGGAGCATCACTTGTGGCTTTGTAAGCACCGCTAGACTTGTGATGTAGCTCTTCCTTGTCCTTGAGTGTCATCTCATGAGCAACAATCCTTCCAATGACTTCCGTAGGCTTGAGATCTTTGTAGTTGGGCATCATTTGGATCAATGTGCACACGGTGTCGTATCTCTCATCCAAAGCTCTAAGTATCTTCTTGATGATGAATTTGTCTGTCATTTCTTCGCTTCCTAAGCCGGCAATCTCATTTGTGATGAGAGCTAGCCTAGAGTACATCTCTGCGACTCCTTCACCATCCTTCATCTTGAACTTGTCAAGCTGACCTTGAAGAACATCTAACTTGGATTCTCTCACGGACTCGGTTCCTTCGTGCATATCAACCAAAGTATCCCAAATCTCTTTTGCATTCTCAAGACGACTGATTTTGTTGAATTCTTCGGGGCACAAGCAGTTGAATAGAATGCCGCATGCTTGAGCATTGAGTTGCAACATCTTCAACTCATCCGCGGTCGCTTCACATTCCGGTTCCCATCCATCCGCAAAGAACTCACCTTGCAAGCCAACACGAACAACAGCCCAAACGGCGGGGTTATGACCAAGAATATGCATTTTCATTTTGTGCTTCCAACTAGCAAAATTAGTACCATCAAAGTACGGACCTCTACGATGATAACTTCCCTCACTAGACGCCATACTCTCCTAGGTTGTGAGACCTAAGCAATGGAGACCAAGGCTCTGATACAACTTGTAGGACCGAAAGTATGTCTAGAGGGGGGGTGATTAGACTACTTGACCAAATAAAAGTTTTGCCTATGCCAAGTTTTAGGGTTGACAGTTTTTAGCATTTCATGGCAAGTCAAGTACACCCTACACATGCAAGTCTAAGAGTATATAGCAGCGGAAAATAACAACAAGCATGTATAGAAGGGATAGGGTAGGAGAATCAAACGCAGTTGTAGACACGATGATTTTTCCCGTGGTTCCGATAGGTGGCGCTATCGTACATCCACGTTTATGGAGTCTTCAACCCACGGAGGGTAACGGTCGCGAGAGTCCACGGAGGGCTCCACCCATAAGGGTCCACGAAGTAGCAACCTTGACTATTCCATAACGGCTTCCGTCCACGAAGGACTAGCCTCACTATGGGTAGATCTTCACGAAGTAGGCGATCTCCTTGCCCGTACAAACTTCTTGGTTCACTCCACAACACGAAGTAGGAGGCTCCCAAGCGACACCTAACCAATCTAGGAGGCACCAGCCTCCAAAAGGTAATAGGCTCGGTAATGACGATGAACTCCTTGCTCTTGTGCTTCAAGATGATAGACTCCTCAACACACAATCACTCTCTCACAGATATGGCTTGGTAGAAGAGATGGGATTGGTGGAAAGCAAATTGGGGAGGCTAGAAATCAAGATCCAAATGGTAGGAGTGGAAGATCTTGACCTCAACACAAGACTAGGTGGTTCTCTCTCAGAAAACTGGATGGGCAAGTATGGAATAGTTCTGAGTGCTTCTCTTTCGAGTAGGTGGTGGTGGAGGGGTATATATAGGCATCCCCAAAAATCCAACCGTTACACACAAAATGACCAACTCGGTGACACCGATGTGTGAATCACGGTGGTACCGAAGTGACCAAAAGGTGGCAACTTTTGAATCTCGGTGAGACCGATATAGGAAACTCGGTTGCACCGATAAGGTGACCAACGGTCAGATTTCCAATCTCGGTGACGCCGATCCAACATTCTCGGTGGGACCGAAAATGTGAATTTGCGTAACAGAAAGTTGGCAACCCAAACTCGGTGGCACCGGTATGGAATCGGTTGTACCGAAGTGGCTAGGGTTTGGCTGAGTCTGTCTAGGGTTTGGAATCGGTGGCACCGGGATAGGAAAGTTGGTTGCACCGATTTTGAATGTTTGGCTTAGGACAGACTTTGGTGGGAGAGCTTGTGGATGTTTTTGGCGACTATCTCTTGTGCACGTATGAGCATATTGTTCACCAACAAAACCTTACCCCCTTTTAATAGTATTGGCTTTCCTATGGACTCAAAGTGATTTCTCACAAATATAAAATGTAGAGTCCTCTTGCTTGAAGCTTGGCCAACCTATTTCCTTGCAACTTGGGGTATCTCCACAATCTCCTTTTGCCAATCCTATCATTGAACATTTCCTGAAATATACTTGGTAGAAACATTAGTTCAATGACTTATATGTTGTTATTAACTACCAAAACCACCAAGGGAGCAAATGTGCTTTCAAACTCCTATTAGTCCTAGCTCTCCTAAGTTTGAAATGCCTAAGATAGCTGAAGGTTATGTTATGGACGAGGAGATAACTAGAGAAATTCTTTCTTGCAAGGATAGAGACAATCTTAAGAAATTGCTACGCAAGTATAAGGAAAAGAATTTGAATGCTAGAATGAAATGTGATCCTAAGTTTGCTACTTCACCCATCTTTGTTACCGATAAGGATTATGAGTTCTCTGTCGACCAAGAGTTAATTACTTTGGTTGAATCTGATCCTTTCCATGGTTATGAAACTGAAACTGTAGTGGCACACCTTACTAAGCTGAATTATATAGCCACCCTCTTTGCTCATGATGAGAAGATTCGCTACTATTATATCCTTAAGTTATTTCCGTTCTCATTAAAGGGTGATGCTAAGACATGGTACAATACTCTTGCTCCTGGTTGTGTGCGTAGTCCCCAGGATATGATCTACTACTTCTCTGGAAAATATTTTCCTGCTCACAAGAAACAAGCTGCCTTATAGGAAATATTTAACTTTGTGCAAATTGAAGAAGAGAGTCTCCCACAAGCTTGGGGGAGGCTTCTCCAATTGCTTAATGCTTTGCCTGATCATCCTCTCAAGAAAAATGAAATACTTGATATCTTTTATAATGGACTAACCGATACTTCTAGGGACTTCCAAGATAGTTGTGCTGGTCGTGTTTTTAGGGAATGAACTGTTGAACAAGCTGAGGAATTATTGAATAACATATTGAAGAATTATGATGATTGGACTCTCCATGAACCACTGCTTAAACCCATTCCGAAGAAGAGGGTTATCTTATTTCTCAGTCCTGAAGATATGCAAGAGGCAAAGAAATCTATGAAGGAAAAAGGTATTAAAGCTGGGGATGTTAAGAATTTGCCACCTATTGAAGAAATACATGTGAGGGAGTCCTGGACTAAGGGGTCCTCGGGCCGCCAGTTTATCTCTCACAGGCCGGCTTGGTGGGCCGCTCTCTGATTGTCACGGGGATGGCCGGATAGGCGGTAACCCCATATTCTGGAAGGAAACCTCCGAAGACAAGGCGTGCACTCCAAGTTAAGAAGAGAAGATCGGCGTCTCTATTTCCGGCTGTAAGCTTACCATGTGTAAACCCTAGGTACCCCCGGTGTCTATATAAACCGGAGGATTTAGATGGTAGAGGGCACACAAGCTCATCTACGGTTTTGGCTACTTGATCTCGAGGTAGATCGACTCTGTAATACTCATACTCATCAATACAATCAAGCAGGACGTAGGGTTTTACCTCCATAGGAGGGCCCGAACCTGGGTAAACATCGTCTCCTTCGTCACGTGTTACCCATCGATCCTAATCTCACAACTTGGGACCCCCTACCTGAGATCCGCCGGTTTTGACACAAACATTGGTGCTTTCATTGAGAGTTCCGCTGCGGGATCACAAGAGGAATTGATGGCTCGCCTGATCCTTAGCGATGAAGTCCATAACGGGGACTCCTTCGCCCCCGAATAGTTTCTCGCTTTCGGCAGCATCGTGCTGCACGCTGACCCGACTGGCCACCTTGGTCGGATCGGGATGGTCGCCCCCGATCAGGAGATCATATTCGGGAACCTAGAGTTCTCCATAGACTCCCGGGGCGACCTTTCATTCGCCGGGCTCGCAGTTTCGTCTGACGAGCCCGAAGTCTCCGAAGCCTTAAGTTCGGGTTTCCTTCTTGACTCCGCCCTCGGGTCTATCCCTGCCGATGATCTGGCTCCTAGCCCGGATCCGGTCATAGTACCTGAGGGCCGGAGGTCGGCCCCTGCCGAACACATTCTTCGGACGGACACGTCGGAGGTCAACTCCGGAAGTCCTAGGCAGATTGATCCGATCGAGCTCTCAGCGCTCAACGAGGCACTGGATCGGATCCTAACGATAAAAACCACAGACTACCCGACCTCGAACCATGCTCAGATCGGTCTGGAGGCGGGTCATTGGGAATTTTTCGACCCACCCACCACCCACTTGGTAGCCACTGTCGAGGATTTAACCGATATGCTGGACTACGCCTCCGAGGAGGCAGAAGACATGGATGAAGAGGAAGGCGCCCCTGCCCCTGTCAACACGGGGCGATGGACGGCCACCTCCACTTACGACGTCTACATGGTGGACACCCCCGATGATAAGGACAATCGCACCCCTCAAAATAATGGCGATAAATCCGGTGAGGTGTCGTGAAGGTGCCGGAAACAGTGCAAGCGATCTAAGGCACACAAGGGAAGGGAAGCCATTGCAGGCACCGGGGAAAACGATACCCCGGAAGACCTCGGCGACCCCGAAGTCCCCGAACAGCCACTGGAGGACCGGGAAAAGCCCGAAGATCGGCACGACACTGAGGATCCTAATGGTTCAGAGGACGATAACTACCTCCCCCTCGAGGAGGAGGAGGACCTTGAAGCCGAGGACTTCACCGTCCCCGATAATCCTACAGATCAGGAACAGTTCAGGTGGCAGCTTCTAGCCACCGCCCGAAGCCTGAAGGCAAAACAACAGCAACTCAAAGATGAACAAGACACCATCAATGATAGATGGACGAGGGTCTTGGCAGCCGAAGAAGGGTACGGTTCCAATCTACCGGACCAACCCAAGAGCTACCCTCGCCGGCGGCTGCTGCCACAGTTCGATGACGAGGTCTTCGAAACATCGCCTCCCAGGCATACTCCGTACGACCAGCCCAACCGCCCTCCCCGAGGACGGGATAGAATGTACGACGAGGCCGAGTACAGGCCTGAAGCACCCCGCGGGAGAGGAAAAGAACCAGCGAGGCACGAAGACAGGTACGACTTACGACAGGACCTGGACTACAGAGCAGGCAACACAAGATCCATCTACGGATATAGAGGGTACCCCCCCCCCCCGCTAGACGGGACGGATACCGGTCTTGGCTCGACCATAACAATAGAGGTCGGGAACAATACTGGACCCGGCCTACCGCCGATCGTAGGCATGACATAGCTCGGGTCAGAGGGGCTGCCCACCCGCTGTGCTTCACAGACGAGGTGATGCAGCATCAGTTCGCTGAAGGGTTTAAACCCGTTAACATAGAGCAATATGACGGGACAACAGACCCAGCCGTGTGGATTGAGGACTTCCTCCTCCATATCCATATGGCACGAGGAGATGACCTCAACACCATCAAGTATCTTCCCCTAAAACTTAAGGGGCCAGCTCGACACTGGTTAAACAGTCTTCCCAAAAACTCCATCGGGAGCTGGGAAGAGCTCGAGGATGCTTTCTGATCTAACTTCCAGGGCACTTATGTCCGGCCTCCGGATTCCTCTGACCTGAGCAATGTTGTCCAGAAAGCAGGAGAACCGGCTCGGCAATTCTGGAATCGGTTCTTGACCAAGAAAAACCAGATTGTTGACTGCCCGGACGCCGAGGAAATAGCCTCCTTCAGGCATAATATCCGGGACGAATGGCTAGCTCGTCAGCTCGGCCAGGACAAGCCGAGGACAATGTCCGCCCTTACCTCACTAATGACCCGCTTTTGCGCTGGTGAGGATAACTGGCTAGCTCGGCGAAGCCATAACCCCGAATACCCAGACACCTCTGAAGTCCGGGATGGAAACGGGAAACCACGACGTAACAAAAACAAACGCCGCCACAACAACGGCGATGCGGTGGACACAGCCGTCAATGCCGGCTTCCGCAACCCAAAATCCGGACAGCGGAAGAAACCCTCTAAAGGAAATAAAGACGGACCTACCACGCTGGACAAAATTATGGATAGGCCCTGCCAGATCCACGGCACTCAGGACAAGCCCGCTAACCACACCAACCATAATTGTTGGGTATTCAAGCAAGCTGGCAAGCTCGCAGCCGAGGAGCAAAGCAAGAGCCCACGTAGCGAGGACGTTGACGAGCCCCACGGTCCAAGCAATGGAGGACAAAAGCAGTTCCCTCCAGAGGTGAAAACCGTGAATATGATATATGCCACTCACATACCAAAAAAGGAGAGGAAGCACGCCCTTCGGGAGTTCTACGCCGTGGAACCCGTAGCCCCGAAGTATAACCCATGGTCGGCTTGCCCGATCACTTTTGACCGACGAGATCATCCGACCAGTACCCGTCACGGGGGTTCGGCAGCCCTCGTCCTAGACCCAATTGTCGATGGGTTTCACCTCACTAGAGTCCTAATGGACGGAGGAAGTAGCCTTAATCTGATTTACTCAGACACGGTGAAAAAGATGGGTATAGATCCGCCAAGGATCAAACCCAGCAACACTACCTTTAAAGGGGTGATTCCAGGCGTCGAAGCCCGTTGCTCGGGCATGGTAAATCTGGAAGTAGTGTTCGGCTCACCCGACAACTTCCGCAGTGAAGACTTGATCTTCGACATTGTCCCTTCTCGCAGCGGATATCACGCGCTTCTCGGCCGCACGGCATTCACTCGCTTTAACAACGTCCCCCATTATGCGTACCTAAAGCTCAAGATGCTCGGACCCAGGGGTTATTACTGTCAACGGCAACACAGAGCGCTCTCTCCGAACTGAGGAGCATACGGCGGCCTTGGCAGCCGAATTCCAGTGCGGCGACGATAGGCCGATGCCCAAATCAGCCATAAAGGCGCGTCATGGTAGCAAACGAGTTCGGCCTCAACCCGAACTTCCGGAATCACCTTCCGCCCATCAAAAATAGGGATACGCCCCCATAGCACAGCCCTAATTCCTGTAAAGTATGTGCCAAGAAGGCACAACTTCGCGCTCAAAATACCTTGGGCAGCTGTGGGGACCCACTATCAAAGGGTAAGTGTTCGGCTGGACCGAACTACTGCCAACACATGTCTTCGGACAGACTACAGGTACCATCTAGGACCTGCCAAGCGTCAAGCCCATTCACACTACGGTGACTTCTCAAGATCTTCTTCCAAAGGTTCGTTCGCCTATAACAATTACCTTTAAAGGAATGCAACCCCCCTCAGGGGCAAAGGAGTAGACAGGCCACAGGGCGCCTCGAGGACGTCAAGCCCCCATCGAAGACCCCGGGTACAGCCTCTCCTTAGTACACCTTATTTTCCATCCCAAAATACTTGTAACAGTTGCTTCAGCAGTTTGAGTTGTAAGAATTCACCCAAAATAAAGAGCATCCTTTGCGGCCTCCTTGTGGTATTTTATGTCACATACCCTGTTCTCTACTCGCTGACGCCTATAGCAAAAAACTATTCAGTACTTACCACGATGCGACCGGCTAATAGACCAGGGGATCGAATATACAAATTGCCCTAAGCATCACCCCGGCACTACTATTCATGTGTTCGGCCTCTTGGATGATTGCTTTATATGAATTGGTTCCGAATTATGTCTTGGGTCAATGGTTGGGTTGCCCGGCTCCTGTGCTTGCCCTCTTACGTTCTGCTTGTTCGGCTAAAAGAGTAAAGGGAGAACCACTGCGATTGTACATCCAGCTCGCCTGGTCAAGCACCTCAGTGGAGAAAGACGAAAACCGACTGTCATAATAAGCGAGAACCAGTCTGCAATCCGAGCATAAGTGTCAAACTAAAAATTGATAGAGGTTATTCCGTGTTATACGAAGGGTTTGTACTATCGCAAATCATGTGATGCTGGTGTCAACCTCGGTGTATCCGAATATCACAAAACACTGGGGGCTCGTCATCAGCCCCCGCATTTAAGCTCCTCCGGCTAAGTGAAAGCACGAAAGAATTATAGTCGGATTGCCTTGTTCCCCTCACACTACCGCCTTCGGGCACCGATACTTCGGCTAAGGGTCACAGTGCGGAGGCAGAAACACCTCGCGTAGTATCTACATGGGGGAGAAGCCGACGACTCGCAACTTTCAGATAAAACGGCCACACAGGAGTCAAAATAATACAAAGCTTAAAAGACATGATAAACCATGCAGCCGCATTATAAAGCGGAACAGTCATCGGATACATGACAAAGCATTCATTCATAAATTACATCTTTTGGGCACTGAGCTTCTATCGCCCGAGCACCGTCCATCACGGCGGAAAAGTACTTCTCGGGGCGCCTATGCTCCTTCCCAGGGGGTGGAGGCGCGGTGGCCATCTCGGTTGGCTTGAGCCCCGGCAGGTGCACCATGGTCCTTGTAAAGGCCATCCGAGCTCCCTCGATGCATGTAGAACGCTTCAGAGCGTCAATTCGAGGCGCAGCATCGCATAGTTTCTGCACCAGGCCGAAGTAACTGCTCGGCATCGGCTCTGCGGGTCATAGCCGGATGCAGAGGTCCCTCATGGCCGGCTCCGCCATCCTGTGCAGCTCCATCAACTATTTCATCTGCTTGCTCAGGAGGGGAGGGTGCTCGGGGGCTTGAAATTGAGCCCAAAACAGCCGTTGCTCAACTTCCCCATCCCGTGAGGCGAAGTATTTGTTCGCGTCCGCTGAACTCTTCGGGAGGTCCGCAAAAGCGCCTGAGGAACGCCACACCCGGGTGAGCAAGGCAAACCTGTTACCACCAAAGGCACATTGCAGCAAGTACGGCTTACCATTGGCAATCGCCCTGACTTGGCGGAGTTCTTCTTCAAAGAACCATCTATCAACACGCTCCGATTTGAGCTCGGATCTAAGCGTGGATAGCTCGGTGGCCTGGTCTCCGTTCTTCTGCTCAAGGGCCTCACACTTTGTGTTGGCATCCTTGAGCTCCAGCTGCACCTCCACCACCCGGGCTTCATACTTATCGTTCACGGCTTTTAATGCCAACAGGTCGGCGGCTACCCGTTCGGTCGCCGCCTTCTCATCTGCGGCCTCCTGCTTCGCCTTGGCCAACTCGGCCTTGAGGTTCTCGACCTCCGCAGCCACAGCTGTGGCAACAATAAGTAAATACAAACTTTTGAATAATTCGACTATCTCAATCAATGAGGATAAACAATAACCCAAATGTCACAATTTGAACTCACCTTACGTCTCGTCGAACCTCTTGTTCAGATGATCGAGCTCCTCATCGGAGCTCTTGAGCTTCCGGTTTAATTCGGCAAGCTCCATTGTGTTAGCGACCGCCGCCGATGACGAAGCCTACAAAATAAACTATGTGCATTAAAACTCCCGGGCTATCGGATTCCGACCCCTCCGCTAAGTACTCTTCGGAGCTCTTAGGATAATACAGGACAAAGGATGCCTTGAGCATCGTTACTAATGTTCGAATGTTTGACCCCCGGGTGGGTTTTTTCAAACTCACCCAGGGCTCGGGGGCTAGTACACTTATAAGGATTGTACAAAATAGGCAAATTAACTTTCTCTAATGAAAAGAAAATTACGTGGCTCACCTGGAAGCCCGTCAAGAGACCATTGAAGGCCTCTCTCAGTCCATTATCTACGAACTGAATGCCTTGCAAAACCACACCCATAAGGGCGCGGTGATCCTCGGCGATGGAGGAGCCAGATAAAGCTTCCTCCATCTGCGCCGTCCACCCAGTCACGGGCAGCACTGGTGAGGGTCCGCCAGCCCTCCCTCCTATGGGGGATTGGGCGTGTTGCTCCGGAGGCGTAGATCGCTCCTGAGATGTCTTCGGAGAGCGACGGACCGGGCTTCGTCCCCCCTCTTTAGTTGCCAGGAGATGTTCTTCCTCCTGGTCTTCGGTGGCCGAGGTGTTAACCTCAGCCATGACTTCGTCGCCCCCGCCGCCGGTGTTCTGCTCAGAAGGAGCCGGGCGTGACAACACCTCTACAGCCTCCTTCGAGGCCTATGGAGGTGTCGGATGCGACGCAGTCCCGCTTTCCGCCGGGTCGGCGGGCAGGGGCTCCCCGTCTGAGAGTTGGTCGGTGGGGAGATCGCGCGGCGGGCTGCAAAGTGAAATACGTTCGCCCATTTAGCATTAAAAACTCTATGCAAGTAACTCAGAAGGTCTTCGGATGCATATCTCTGGGCTGGGGGTTTAACCCTGGGGTTCCTTTTGGGAACCTTTTCGGAAGTCTCAGACTCCTCGTCGGAGCCCGTGCTATCGTCGGCTAGGACTGCCTTTGTTCGGCAAGTCTTTTTTAGGACAGGAGGAGGTAGGTCCTCCGCGACGTCCGCTGACGCCGCCCTTTTCCTTGCGAGGGGGAGTCGCCCTCCCCCTCGTCCTCGTGCTCTTCCTCGTGAGTGGAAGAGGCGTGGGTCTCCTTGGATTTAGTGTCCGGGAGACCCCTTGGACGGAGACCCTCTCGATCTCCCTTCTTCTCTTCTTTCTTCTTCTCCCTCTTCTCTGGCGCCGAATATGGCGCCACGACAAGCATCTCCGTCAGCAGGTCTGACCGAGGGTCTTCGGGCTGCGGGGCCGGACAGTTGATCTTCACTGCCTTCCTCAGCCATTTCTGTAAAGATAAGGGAGAAGGGGTTCAGCTCTTTGTTAAAAAATAGAGCCGCATAATTAAAAGTTCTACCTTACCTTGGTAGGAGGGTTTGCGGCGTCGAGTCCGGTGTCCTCTTCCTCGGCCGTCCAGCTCTCCTGAGGCTTGAATAGCACCTTCCAAAATTTCTCGTGGGAGGTGCGGAAGAACTGACGTACAGTGTCCGGGTCCTCGAGCTGGTAAGCCCACATTGGGGAGGCCCAGTGCTGGCAGGGGAGAAGACGGCGGCGGAGCATGACCTGGACCATGTTGGTCAGCTTGATGTTGGTCTTGATCATCGAGGTGATGCGCTTCTGCAGCGACTTCACCTCTTCGACTGACCCCCAGTTAAGGCCCTTCTTGAGCCACGAGGTTAGCCTCGCAGGGGGTCCAGATCTGAACTCGGCGGGCGTCATCCTGTCCGCGCTCCTTGGTTCAGTGATGTAGAACCACTCTTTTTGCCAGATCTTTACCGTGTCAATGAAGGTGCCCTCCGTCCACTCAACACGGGGAAGCTTGCTGATGACGGCCCCTCCACAGTCCGCATGCGAACCCGCAACTGTCTTCGGCTTGACGTTGAAGACCTTGAGCCACGGGCCGAAGTGCGGCTGTACCCGCATGAAAGCTTCACAGACAAGGATGAACGCCGAGATGTGCATGATGGAGTTCGGGAGGGAGGTCGTGGAAGTCCAGCCCGTAAAAGAACATGAGGCCCATGACGAAGGGGTGAAGCGGGAAGCCCAGTCCCCGGAGGAAATGGGGGACGAACACCACCCTCTCGCCCTGCCTCGGCGTGGGAACCACCTGATTCGCCTTTGGGGCGCGGTGGGCGATGTCGGCGGAGAGGTAGCCGGCACGCTTCAACTCTCGTATGTCGTTGTCAGTGACGGAGGAGGCCTCCCACTTGCCCATGGAACCGGAGCCGGCCATGACCGAGCTCGGAGGGGAGATGGGGGAAGAACTAGATCTGGGCTCTCGGAGCTTGGGAAGGTTGGGGAAGCGGAGGTTGCGAGTAGAGAGCGTGATTAGGCCTTGAGGGTTTTTTCTCCCTTTTATGGGTGCCGTAATACCAAGTGCCTCCCCTCTGCTGCGCCACAGGCCTCGCCACTTCCCGAAATAATCGTGCCGTTATGCGGGCGTGGGATAACCCAAAGGATTAATCATATCCCGTAAGAAACGGGACACGATCTGCACATTGATAAGACGTGCCCATGAAACTGCCTCGAACCATGAATCGAGTTATTGTAACCGGCTTGGCGATCGTGGTAGGCCACGACCCTTCATCAGAAAAGTTGTAAGGGAACACTATTCATACTTTAACATTTGGCCTTCGAGGTTAAGCACTTTATGGCATCCGGATAATTCCATGTTCGGATGACTACGTGTTATCGGTAGCCGGACTAGAGCTTGCCGATCATAAAGGAGGAAAAGAACTCGCCCCGCAAGCTGAAGACTCTGCTCACGCAAAACTACTGGTGTCATGATCCCTGGCATTAGAGGCTAGTTCGGGGGCTACTGAGGGAGTCCTTGACTAAGGGGTCCTCGGGCCGCCGGTTTATCTCTCACATGCCGGCTTGGTGGGCCGCTCTCTGATTGTCACGGGGATGGCCGGATAGGCGGTAACCCCATATTCTGGAAGGAAACCTCCGAAGACAAGGCATGCACTCCAAGTTAAGAAGAGAAGATCGGTGTCTCTATTTCCAGCTGTAAGCTTGCCATGTGTAAACCCTAGGTACCCCCGGTGTCCAGATAAACCGGAGGATTTAGATGGTAGAGGGCAGACAAGCTCATCTAGGGTTTTGGCTACTTGATCTCGAGGTAGATTGACTCTGTAATACTCATACTCATCAATACAATCAAGCAGGACGCAGGGTTTTACCTCCATAGGAGGGCCCGAACCTGGGTAAACACCGTCTCCTTCGTCACCTGTTACACATCGATCCTAATCTCACAGCTCGGGACCCCCTACCCGAGATCCGCCGGTTTTGACACCGACTACATGGCCTTGACACACCATCACCTCCACAGGTGGTAGAGGTAAATTCTTTATTAAAGTTTAATCAAAGTGACATCCCTCACAATAAACATCCTAGTCAATGCTTATATGAGTTTGACAACTATATTATGAAGCAAGATCATTTCAATGCCCATGTTCTGAAACAATTGAAATACAATTCTGATATGATTGCTCGCTCGAGTGACTTGCTATTTAGAATCAGTAATGATGTTAGAGATGCAGGAAAGCATACCTCTATGGTTCAAACTCGGTTAGAACAAGTTGCTAAGTCTCAAAAAGAATTGCTTGATGAAATGAATAATAATATGCATGATTTTGCTGCTAGAGTACTAACTAGAGGAGGTAGAATGACCCAAGAACCACTTTATCCTGAGGGTCATCCTAAAAGAATTGAACAAGACTCTCAGAGAATTAATAGTGATGCACCTAGTCCTTCTAAGAAGAAAAAGAAAAAGAAAAACAATAGGACTTTGCATACCTCTAGTGTACCTGAGACACAAAAACCTCCCGATAATAATGATGTCTCTATTTCCGATGCTGAAACTCAATCTGGTAGTGAACATTCACCTAGTGATAATGAAAATGATAATGATGATGTTCACGATGATGCTCAACCTAGTAATGATAAAGAACCAGATAATGATATTGAAATAGAGCCTGCTCCTGATCTTGATAACCCATAACCTAAAAATAAACGGTATGATAAAAGAGACTTTGTGGCTAGGAAACATGGTAAAGAAAGAGAGCCATGGGTTCAGAAACCCATGCCATTTCCACCTAAGCCATCTAAGAAAAAGGATGATGAGGAATTTGAGCGCTTTCCTGAAATGATTAGGCCAGTCTTTTTGCGTACCCGCTTAACTGATATTTTGAAGATGGCCCCTTATGCTAAGTATATGAAAGACATCATCACAAATAAAAGAAAGATACCGGAAGCTGAAATCTCCACCATGCTTGCTAATTATTCTTTTAAGGATGGAGTACCTAAAAAACTTGGAGATCCTGGAATACCAACTATACCTTGCTCCATTAAGAGAAACTATGTCAAAACTGCTTTGTGTGATTTGGGAGTCGGTGTTAGTATTATGCCTTTCTCCTTATATAAAAGACTTGATTTGAATAAACTCACACCTACTGAGATATCATTGTAAATGGCTGACAAATTAACGCCCATACCTATCGGTATTTGTGAGGATCTGCCCGTTGTTGTTGCAAACGTTACTATCTTAACGGACTTTGTTATTATCGAGATGCCCGAGGACGACAACATGTCGATTATCCTTGGTAGACCCTTTTTGAATACTGCAGAGGCTGTTATTGATTGCAATAAAAGCAAAGTCACTTTTCATATTAATGGTAATGAGCACACGGTTCACTTTCCGAAAAAACAATTCCAAGTGAATGGTATAAATATTATTGAAGAATCTCCGACCATCACTATTGGAAGTTCTCAATTACCTCTACCTACTGTCAAAAAGAAATATGATATACTTATTGTTGGGGATATGCACATTCCCATTGAGGTAACTTAGTGTTTTACGAAAGTTCTTCGGTTTCATGCTAGTCGGAAGTGGTTGTTAATAAGACTTGATCAACCTTATTAATGGATCATTTTTTAGAGGCATGAAGTTGAGGAATCTAGTAAGCACAACTCTCTGCTCCCACCTTTTCTTTTCTGCTTTAGTTGGTTAAATAAAATAAAATGCCATGCTTATCCTGTTTTCTGTTTCCTCTGTGCAATAAAAAATGACCCAAAAATAAAAATTCTCAGAATGCCCTAAAAATTTAACAAGATTTTTTTCCGAATATTTATGAATTTTTGGTGCAAATAACACCAGAGGGTGGTGCACCTGGTGCCCACAAGACACCAGGGCGCGCCGGCACCCCCACGCGCGCCCTAGTGGGTTGTGGCCCCCACATGGGCCCCCTCACTTATCTCTTTAGCCCACATCATCACCTACCCCCAGCAAAAAATCACCACAGCCACAATTTTCATGTTCTTGCTCTCAAACCCGTGGATTTTGATCTCTTTGCTCAAAGCTTCGTTTCCGAAACTATTTGGAGGGATTGCTTCTTGGTATGTGACTCCTCCATTGCTCCAATTAGTTTTTGTTTTAGTGGGTTATTTTTAGAGTAATTAGCTACTCTTGGTGCTGCTGTAGATGAGCTTGCATGTTGAATTCTTAGAGTTCTAAGTAGTTTGAATGCTCAATATGGCCTCTATGCATGCTAGGGAGTAGTTGCTAACAATCTTACAAAGTTTTGTTGACAAAATTTTTGTGGACTAATTTTTTTTCAGATTTTTTATAGGAATAAAATGCAATTCTTTAGGAGTTCTTCGAGGAGGAGATCCTCGGGATCCTCATCAAGTGGAAGCTTAGTTCGACGGTCTTATGTTGAACCAAGCGAAAGCTCGATGCGAGATGCCGCCACCAAATCATGCTTGTGGCCTTGCGACAAGTTCATGGAAGGTGCAGGTATTAAGGAGGAATTTGATCAATTTATTCACAATACAGAGCTTGCCTCCTTCATCGCAGATAAGTGCCCCAAACACCTCGAGCTCACGAAAACCTTCACAAAGAAATTTAAATATTTTCCTCGTGAGTCTAGAGTTTCATTCAACCTGTACGATCATTCCTTTACCATGCCGTTAGAAATGTTTAGCGATGCATGCAAACTTCCATATGAGGGTTCCCTCGATGAACCAACAAAATGTGAGTACGAGTCATTTTTAGTTAATCTTTGCTTTGGCAAAGATAGGGGGGTTACACAAGGGAGAATTAACAGCATCCATTTTCCTTCACTACAATATTTTGCGCTCTTTAATGGTAAATGTGTTGTAGGCAAATAAGATTGTAGCACACTGTGTGCTCATGATTTGAGTCTTCTACACACTGCCATAACTGGGAATAAGGATTATAATCTTGGTGCAATTGTTGCATGGAGGTTGCAGCTTAATGCTGCTAGTGGTAATTTGTATGGAGGGATCTATGCCTCCCGTGTAGCTGAGAGATTAAATGTGTCACCTTGGCCTAATGACCCCATCCTACCCACTCAGTATTTAGACTTTGATGCCATAAAGCATCATAAGTTCCTTACCGGCATGTCCACCAACTATACCTATAACTTGAGATTTAATAATAAAAACATTGTGCATGTTGCTTTGCCTGCTCCTGCTCTCTTTGATTTTCACACTAGGGGAAGATATTATGTTCTTGAGAGCGAAGCCCATGCGTACAATGCGGAGGTTGAAGCTGCCAGGAGGGCCGCAGAGTCTGATATGAGGTTCTCAATGAGCCATCGCCCAGATTATTATTCATACGGATGGTGATTACCAAGCTAGGCCAAAAGCCTAAGCTTGGGGGAGTACGTATTTCCACCGACACTTACATTCATGTTCACACATTTCATTCCAGTTGTCGGTGTTCACACTTTTTCATTGTATTATACATGCTTGATTTGTTTTCTCGCTTTCTTCTTGTGTGTTTGAAAAACTTTGAGAAGACCCAAAAATATTTTCTACTTCTTTTTAGTTTTTCTTTCTAGCCTAGTTTAATCATTGCATCAAAATAAAACCCAAAAAGATTTCTCGCTTCTTCTTTACTTGTTGGGAGCTTTCCCATGCAAATAGTTTTTCTTGTTTTTGTTTTTCCTCTTTAATTTGCTTTCTGCAAGAAAAACCAAAAACTCCAAAAATATTTTAGTGTGTTTCTTCGAAATTCTTTTCTGTTTACTTGAGTCGTACCAAGGAGAAGACCACAATGAAATCGTTGAGTGGTTCTCATCTACATTATCGTTTATCTAACAAAGGGCCCATGTCACTTTGTCTTCTCCTCTTGAATAAAATGTGTGCAGATTCCAGCTTAGTCCATGGCACTCTTGCCCTATTATTATCTTCTTATCGTTCGATCGTGCAAGTGAAAGGCAATAATGATGACATTTGATGAATTGACTATGGCAGAGAAAAGCGGGTATGAACTCAACTTGTTTTTGTTTTTGTAAATATGTTTAACCTAGTATCCCTTGATTCAGCTCATTATGATCAAACATGTTTGCAATGACCATTAGAGATTATAGTTGTTCATGCCATGCTTGAGTAGTTAGGAGTCGATAATGATTTATCTTGGGTGTCAACATGCATTAAAATGGTTGTGATGCGGTATGATGATATGGTATCCTCCTCCGAATGTTTCAAGTGGCTTGACTTGGCACATGTTCACGCATGTAGTTAAATCAAAACCAACATAGCCTTCATGATATTTAAGTTCATGGTGTCCATATCCTACTCATGCTAGTATTCAATGTTGATTATATGTAATGCATGTTCATGACCGTTTTCGCTCTCTAGCTGGCCACTTCTCAATCTACTTGCTAGCCTTCGCCTGTACTAAGCGGAAATACTGCTTGTGCATCAAAGTCCTTAAACCAAGTTATGCCACATGAGTTCACTATATCTACCTATATGCGGTATTACCCAGCCGTTCCAAAGTAAATTTGCATGTGCCACCTCTAAAAATTCAAATGAACGTCTATTTTGTGTGCCTGGACCACTCATGGAGCGACAAGGGGCGGTCAGTATCTTCCATGCTAAGCGGGTTATTCTCATGATGAGTGTTTATTCACTTGTCCTTACACGAGAGGGGAGGTAATAGGGATTCCCAATCCCGAAATCAAAAATCAAAAATAATTAAACAAAACTCCCCCAGGAATGTTGTTGGTTTGGACGGTACCCATGGATGCGGCTCGCCGTGGAGTGTGATTGTTGGTGGAGGGGGAGTAAACCTTTACTTTTATCGCTTGGGAACCGCCGCCAATTTGTTTAGCATGGAAGATATTGATAACTTTTGGTCGTGACGTTGATAGGAAGGGTGTACCTCTCAAAATTATATATATCTCTGTTTTAAACTTTGAGCTCTGGCACCGCTGCAAATCCATGCTTCCCTCTGCGAAGGGACTATCTATTTACTTTTATGTTGAGTCATCACCTTCTCGAATAAGCGCCAGACCTGAGAGCACTATTGTCATCCTGATGCATTGTGTATTGTTGATGTTGGGTGCAGCATGACTGGATCTCTTCTACCATGAATTACAATGTTTAGTCGTTGCTTGAACTTTGGAGGTGCTCTGCATTTATGTTTTGCGGTCTCAGAAAGGGCTAGCGAGATACCACTATTGTCATATTGTATCATGATTGTTTTGACAAAGTGTTGGCGCTTGAGATATCTTATTATTGCTCGCTAGTTGCTTATGTTATTGTTATGAGTAAATATAATTTCTAAGAGTTATTGTTGACATGGTTAGTCATAATCTTTGCTGAAAACCTAGGTGCTACTTAAGCATATATATGTAAACAAGAACAAAAGAGTTCATAAAAGTTTTTCTTTATCACTTCCAGTTTGTCAACTGAATTGCTTGAGGACAAGCAAAGGTTTAAGCTTGGGGGAGTTGATATGTCTCCAACGTATCTACTTTTCCTCACTCTTTTGCCCTTGTTTTGGACTCTAATTTGCACGATTTGAATGGAACTAACCCGGACTGACGCTGTTTTCAGCAGAACTACCATGGTGTTGTTTTTGTGCAGAAATAAAAGTTCTCCGAATGGAACGAAACTTTTTGGAGATTTATTTCAGAATAAATGAGAATTGTTGGAGCCAAAATACATCGAAGAGGGGGTCCAAGGTGAGCATCACCCACCAGGGCGCGCTAGGCCCCCTGGGCCCACCTCGTGGCCCCACTTGCCCTAACTCCGCCACTATAAATTCCAAATTTCGGAGAGAAAAATTAGACAGAAAGAATTATCGCGTTTCACAATACGGAGCCGCTGCCACCTCTTGTTCTTCATCGGGAGCCAGATCTGGAGCCCGTTTGGGGCTCCGGAGAGGGGAATCTTCGGTCTTCGTCATCACCAACCTTTCTCCATCGCCAATTCCATGATGCTCCCCACCGGGAGTGAGTAATTCCTTCGTAGGCTTGCTGGTCGGTGAGGAGTTGGATGAGATTCATCATGTAATCGAGTTAGTTTTGTTAGGGCTTGATCCCTAGTATCCATTATGTTTTGAGATTGATGTTGCTATGCCTAATGCTTGTCACTAGGGCCCGAGTGCCATGATTTCAGATATGAACCATTTATGTTATCATCTCTATATCTATGTTCTTGATCCGATCTTGCCTAGTCATATGCACCTATTATGTGTTATGATTCGTCAACCCCATAGTGACAATATTTGGGACACTTCGCGGTGATGACCGTAGTTTGAGGAGTTCATGTATTCACCATGTGTTAATGCTTTGTTCCGGTTCTCTATTAAAAGGAGGCCTTAATATCCCTTAGTTTCCTTATGGACCCCGCTGCCACGGAAGGGTAGGACAAAAGATGTCATGCAAGTTCTTTTCCATAAGCACGTATGACTATTTACGGAATACATGCCTGCATTACATTGATGAACTGAGCTAGTTTAGTATCGCCCTAGGTTATGACTGTTACATGACAAATATCATCCAACGAGTTACCGATCCAGTGCCTACGATCTTTTCACTTAGTGTTCTTGCTAAGTTACTATTACTGTTGCTCATGTTCCAACTGCTACAAAACTACTGCTACTACTATTACCGCTATTGTTACTGTCACTGCCGCTACCAAACTATCATATTACTGTGCTACTGATCACTTTGCCGCAGATATTTAATCTCCATGTGTGGTTGAATTAATAACTCAACTGCTAATACTCTCAAGTATTCTTTGGCTCCCCTTGTGTCGAATCTATAAATTTGGGTTGAATACTCTACCCTCAAAAACTGTTGCGATCCCCTATACTTGTGGGTTATCAGGCACTTTATTGAAATAAAAGACACAAAACATGATTACTACAGTAGCTTAATCATGTGAACACACAAAAACAGAAAGGAAAAGTGTTGGGTTGTCTCCCAACAAGAGCTTTTCTTTAATGCCTTTTAGCTAGGCATGATGATTTCAATGATGCTCACATAAAAAGTAGTAATTGAAACATGCAAGAGAGCATCATGAATCTCATGACAAGCACATTTAAGTCTAACCCACTTCATATGCATAGGGATTTTGTGATCAAACAATTTATGGGAGCAAGAATCAACTAGCATAGGAAGGCAAAACAAGCATAACTTCAAGATTTTGAATACATAGAGAGGAAACTTGATATCATTGCAATTCCAACAAGAATATGTTCCTCCCTCATAATAATTTTCAGTAGCATCATGAAGGAATTTCACAATATAAATATCACATAAAGCATCCTTTTCATGATCTATAAGCATAGAAAATTTATTACTCTCCACATAAGCATATTTCTTCTCATTCATAATAGTGGGAGCAAACTCAACAAAATAACTATCATGAGACACTTGATTGACATAACCACATTCAATATTAAAATCACGATGAAAAGTTTAATGGTTACTATCACTCTTTATGGCATACATGTCATCATCATAATCATCATAGATAGGAGGCATGTCATCATCATAATAAATTTGACCATCAAAACTTGGGGGACTAAAAATATCATCTTCATCAAACATAGCATCCCCAAGACTGTGACTTTGCATATCATTAGCATTATGGATATTGAGAGAATTCATACTAATTAACAACATTGCAATCCTGCTCATCATTTATGCCAAACATTTTATTGAATTCTTCTTCTATCAATTGAGCACAATTTTCCTTTCCATCATTTTCAAGAAAGACATGATAAAGACGAATAATATGAGGCCATCTCAATTCCATTTTTTAGTTTTCTTTTATAAAAACCAAACTAGTGATAAAACAAGAAACTAAAAGATTCAATTGCAAGATCTAAAGATATACCTTCAAGCACTCACCTCCCCGGCAATGGCGCGAGAAAAGAGCTTGATGTCTACTACGCAACTTTATTTTTGTAGACTCTTGTTGGGCCTCCAAGCGTAGAGTTTTGTAGGACAGTGGCAATTTCCCCTCAGGTGGATGACCTAAGGTTTATCAATCCATGGGAGGTGTAGGATGAAGATGGTCTCTCTCAAACAACCCTGCAATCAAATACAGGAAATCTCTTGTGTCCCCAACACACCCAATACAATGGCAAATTGTATATGTACACTAGTTCGGCGAAGAGATGGTAATACAAGTGCAATATGGATGGTAGATAAAGGTTTTTGTAATCTGAAAATATAAAATCAGCAAGGTAGCAAGTAACAAAAGTGAGCACAAACGGTATTGCAATGCTTGAAAACAAGGCCTAGGGTCCGTACTTTCGCTAGTGCAATCTCTCAACAATGCTAATATAATTGGATCGCATGACCATCCCTCAACGTGCAACAAACAATCACTCCAAAGTTCTTATCTAGCGAAGAACATAAGAAGAAATTGTTTGTAGGGTACGAAACCACCCTAAAGTTATCCTTTCCGATCGATCTATCCAAGAGTTCGTACTAAAATAACACCAAGTTATCCTTTCCGATCAATCTATCTAGAATTCATACTAAAATAACACCATATGATACGCATCAACCAACTCTAATGTCACCTAGATACTCCAATGTCACCACAAGTATCCATGAGTTAATTATACGATACACATCAAACAATTTCACATTCATAATACTCAATCCAATACAAAGAACCTCAAAGAGTGCCCCAAGATTTCTATCGGAGAACATGGTATGACAACGTGCAATCAACCCCTATGCATAGATAACCTAGGTCACCGGAATTCGCAAGTTGAGGCCTCAACATATATCAAGTGAATCAATAGAATACCCCAATGTCACTATGGGTATCCCACACAAGACGTACATCAAGTGTTCTCAAACCATAGTGTTCAATCCAACATAACGAGATCTCAAAGGTAAAGATTTAATTCATCACAACAAGGTAGCATGGGAATAACATCATGTGATTCGACTATATTAACAAAGCCCGTGATACATCAAGATCGTGACATCTCAAGAACACGAGAGAGAGAGATTGAACACATAGCTACTGGTACATACCCTCAGCCCCGAGGGTGGACTACTCCCTCCTCGTCATGGCCTCCGCCCGGATGATGAAGATGGCCACCGGAGATGATCTACCCTCTCCGGCAGGGTACTGGAATGCCTCTAGATTGATTTTTCACCGATACAGAGAGTTGCGGTGGCGGAACTTCTCGTCTTGGGTTATTTCTGGGGGTTTCTGAATATATAGGATTTTTGGGTGTCGGTTTCATGCGGAGACGGGCCACGAGTGGACCACAAGACACCAGGGCGCGCTAGACGGGCCTGGCGCGCCTTGTTGGGTTGTGCCCACCTCATGGCTATTCTGGCCCTCCAACGAAGCTTCTAGTGCCTCTTTTGTTCTAAAAAAATCATCAAAAAGTTTCGTTGCATTTGGAGAACTTTGATTTCTGCACAAAAAACAACACCACGGTAGTTCTGCTGAAAACAGCGTCAGCCCGGGTTAGTTCTAAATAAATCATGCAAAGTGCATCACAACCATATAAAAGTATTGTAAACATAGGTGAATATGGCATGAATACTTCATAAATTATCGATACGTTGGAGACGTATCAGCCATCAGGGCGCCACCCCTAGGCCGCGCCCTGATATGTGGAGGGCCCCACGTGGCTCCGTTGCGCGTGATTCCAACGCTGAAAAATCCTATAAATCCCAGAAACCCCAGAAATAAATGGAGACTCTTCGTTCTGCCGCTGCAACTCTCTGTATCAACGAAAAACCAATCTGGAGACGTTCCAGTACCCTACCGGAGAGGGAAAACCATCATCGGTGGCCATCTTCATCATCCCGGCGAAGGCCATGATGAGGAGGGAGTAGTTCACGCTCGGGGCTGAGGGTATGTACCAGTAGCTATGTGTTCAATCTCTCTCTCTCGTGTTCTTGAGATGTCACGATCTTGATGTATCACGGGCTTTGTTAATATAATCGGATCATATGATGTTATTCCCTTGCTACCTTGTTGTGATGAATTGAATCTTTACCTTTGAGATCTCGTTATGTTGGATTGAATATTGGATTTGAGAACACTTGTTATATGTCTTGCATGTGGATACCCATGGTGACAATGGGGTGTTCTATTGATTCACTTGATCTATGTTTTGGTACTCAACTTGCGGATTCCCGAGGTGACATTGGGGTAATCTATGCATAGGGGTTGATACACGTTCTTGTCCTACATTCTCCGGTAGAAATCTTGGGGTGCTCCTTGAAGTTCTTTGTGTTGGATTGAATATGATAGACCTGAAATTGTTTGATGCATGTCGCATAATTTACCCATGGATAGTTGAGGTGACATTGGAGTATCTAGGTGACATTAGGGTTGATTGATATGTATCATTGGTGTTGTTCTAGTACGAACTCTAGGCTGTTTGTGACACTTATAGGAATAGCCAAAAAGATTGATCGGAAAGAATAAATTTGAGGTGGTTCTACTACCTACACCAATTTCATCTTATTGTTCTCCGCTAGATAGGAACTTTGGAGTGATTCATTGTTGCGCGTTGAGGGATGATCATATGATTCAACTATGTTAGCATTGTTGGGAGATTGCACTAGCAAAAGTATGAACCCTAGGCCTTATTTTCAAGCATTTATCTAACGTTTTGCACGATGTTTACTATTTGTTACCTTGCTGTTTTTATATTTTTAGATTACAAAAACCTATATCTACCATCCATATTGCACTTGTATCACCATCTCTTCACCGAACTAGTGCACCTATACAATTTGCCATTGTATTGGATGTGTTGGGGACACAAGAGATTTCTTGTATTTGATTGCAGGGTTACTTGAGAGAGACCATCTTCATCCTACACCTCCCACGGATTGATAAACCTTATGTCATCCACTTGAGGGAAAATTGCTACTGTCCTACAAAACTCTGCGCTTGGAGGCCCAACAGAGTCTACAAGAATGAAGTTGCATACTAGACACCAGTCACCTCCCGAGGCCCTCGCAGGGCGAATCCACAGAGCTTGGCCCGGCGGGGTCATACGGCCCTGCGCAATCACATAGATGACGCGCGCCGTGCCCAGTGGCACCAGGAGTTGTGCCAACAGGCACGAACAAGGAGGTTTCCCCCTTTGGTGCTGAGGGGGCAAGGCCAGCCCCCGGTCCCCAAAGTGAGCTCCAGAGTTTTCCTATTTGGTGTAAGAAGAACAAAGTGGAGGGCTCGCTAGGACGTAGGTCACCACCGAGCCCACCGGCACGTCACGACAGGAGGCTTTCACAGGCGAAGGCTACTTTTGTCAGGATAGGTCGCAGTCCTGTCCTCCCCAAAAACGGGCACTTGTGGCAACCCTTCCTGCCTAATCTTTTTGGGGGGAAGAGGACCGAAGCCAGGATAAAATGGGCAAGGCAGCAACAATGGGGGGGATCGACCCCCACTTTATTCACTCTCACCCTCTAAGCAATCCAGACAGGCAGGAGTACGGTTTTACACCGCAAGGTGGGCCGAACCAAGGTAAACCGCCGTGTTCATGGTCTTCCCCCAAACTCAAGCACGCCAGAACACCGCCGTAGGTCAGCAAGAGAGAGCGAGGTTGGAGACACCGATATGAGAAGAATAAGGAGTTCCGTTAAGTTTTGTGTGATTGAACTTTTCAAGTTTTGGGTGAGATACCAATATGAGAAGAATCAGTGGCGAATGCAGGAATAATTTTTAGATGTGGCGGTCCTTACAAAGGAGAAAAATATGTAAAATGCAACTGTCCAAGAACTCACTAAAATATTATATATATATCACTTTGTGTTATGCAAATACAACTAAAATCGGAAATTTGAGTACTAGGTCGTTAATCCTGCATGTACTCGCGTTTTTATTCCGTGGAGTTTTACATCATCCCCACTAGCTAGGTACTAGTACCTTGTCCATGCCCAACGTCTAGGTGTACTATTATATTTGCTTCAAATTTTTAGGTGTGGCGGCTGCCAGGCCTTGCCAGATAGCTGGCTTCGCCACTGAGAAGAATAAGGAGTGACAAGAACCTAAGCTTGGGGATGCCCAAGGCACCCCCAAGATAATATCCAAGGAAGACTCAAGCGTCTAAGCTTGGGATGCCCCGGAAGGCATCCCCTCTTTCGTCTTCAACACTATCGGTATATCTTACTTGGAGCTATATTTTTATTCATCACGTAATATGAGTTTTGCTTGGAGCATCATTTTATTTTGTTGTTCTCTATTAGATGTTATTTATAATCTTTTTTTTTCAATAAAAAGTTCCAAGAATTGCCTTTAGGATGCTTGAATTGCATGTTTGATGTGTGCTGTGTAAAAACAGAAACTTTTGTTGTAGTGTTTGAATTTTCATATTTTACTGGAACGTGGAAACTTTCTGAAATTTTTACACAGTATTTTCATATACATTATTTATCATGTCCTAAATTTTCATAATTTTTAGGGGTACATAAGTGCACTTTGTAAATTAATTTCTACAGACTGTCCTGTTTAGACAGATTGCTGTCATAGTTTTGTTATCTGCTTCTTCGATGGTTTTCATGACTTATATTGGTAGATATAAATTGTGGAAATGTTAGTATACAGTAGATTATGTTTGAAAATTATTGTGCAACTTGTCTTGGCAGTACATGAAGTGTTGATTGGTTCTTATGTGTACTAACCTATCTCACGAGTTCTTTTTGTGTTTTGTGTGGATGAAGTTTTTGAGACTTAGGTGAAACCGGGATATGAGAGGATTGAACGAGATACAAAAGCTCAAGCTTGGGGATGCCCAAGGCACCCCAAGTAAATATTTCAAGAAGTCTCAAGCATCTAAGCTTTGGGATGCCACGCATCCCACCTCTCTTCGTCAACTATCTGTTAACCTATGTTGAGCCTAAATTTTTATTCGTTCACATGATGCGTGCTATTCTTGGAGTTCTATTTTTGTTTAGTTTGCTGTTTTAATAAAATACTTAGATCTGAAAGTTTTTAGATGAGAGAGAGTTCTCAAATGGCTACCCATTTCATTAACTACTCGCTTGATCTTCACTTATATCTTTTTGGAGTAGCTTGTCATTTACTGTTGTGCTTCACTTATATCCTATGAGTACATTGTTGAATGAATTGAATACCATGAAGTAGAAATTATATGTTCATATCATGCCTAGTAGTAGCTTCAGATTAGGTTTAGAAAGTGAAATCTTTTGAAGCTTGACAATCACAATATTGGTCATACAAGCAATTCATGAATGATTAGTATAAGGAAGAGAACTTTTACATACAAATATATTATCTTGGACATCTTCTATGATTGTGAATACCCATTAATTATTTTTAAACTCGAGCAAATTAGTTGAAGTTGGACAAGGAAGACAACGTATTGAGTTATGGTTGTGTATATTTGCATAGAAGTTATATTGTTATGGATCCTCCAACATGTGGTGTTTGCTTAGGATCTTTTGCTAGCCAAAAATTCGTACTAAGTAGAGATACTACTTGTGCATCCAAAAACCCTTAAACCTAGTTTCTTGCCATGAGTGTCCACCATACCTACCAATGGATTGAATAAGATCCTTCAAGTCAGTTGTCATCGGTGCAAAAAAGGCAATAAAAATTGCTTCTAAATGTGTTTGATCATTTAGTGTAAGAGAAAATTGAGCGTTGTACGAACTTGTGATGGCAAAGTAATAAAAGCGACAAAATGCATAATAAAGGTTGCTATCATAAGGGGCAATATAACGTGGCGTTCTTTTGCATTAAAAGATTGTGCATATAAAACCAAAAAGTGCATGACAACCTCTGCTTCCCTCTGCGAAGGGCCTATCTTTTACCTTTCAGTATTTACTTTTATGCAAGAGTCAACCGTATGCATTCTCATTTCAACCTCAATTATTCTCTAGTTGGCAAGCATCATGTGGTGGGGAAAGATCTAGGCACATATGGCCAGTCGAATATATTTGATCATGACTTATTATTGTTGACAATTATCTCTATGATAAATGAGTTGGGAGGCGAAACATTAAGCCCTATCTTTATCTGTGTTCGATGGATGCCATTTGTTCTAAAAATATGCTTTGAGTACTAGCAATCATAGAAGACTATATGATGATTGAGTATGTGGAGCTCTTACTTAGACTTTGTTGAGAATAAGTTGAATTGCAATTGTTTGGTGACTAAGAACATATGTTGTTAAGTTTCAAGAGAATTCGTTGTTTGAACCATAACATGTGAATTGGTTGCTACTTTATCATGATGAGTTTTATGAGAAAGAGTTGCTGTTATGATGCTAGGAAAAGTGGTTGAAATTATCATTGATCAAACTTATGCACTATGCTAGCATTCACACTTCATAAATTACTTCTTTTATCATTTACCAACTCGAGGACGAGTAGGAATTAAGCTTGGGGATGCTGATACGTCTCCAATGTATCTATAATTTATGAAGTATTCATGCCATATTTACAACAATTTTATATGGTTTTGGTATGATTTGCATGGAACTAACCCGGACTGACGTTGTTTTCAGCACAACTACCGTGGTGTTGTTTTTTGTGCAGAAATAAAAGTTCTCCAAATGCAACGAAACTTTTTGATGATTTTTTTTGGAACAAAAGAGGCACTAGAAGCTTCGTGGGAGGGCCAGAAGAGCCACGAGGTGGCCACTACCCACCAGGGTGCACCAACCCACTCTGGCGTGCCCTGGTGTCTTGTGGGCCCCTCGTGGCCCTTCTTCGCGTGAAACCGACGCCCAAAAATCATATATATTCACAAACCCCCAGAAATAACCCTAGATCAGAAGTTCCGCCGCCGCAACTCTTTGTATCGATGAAAAACCAATCTGGAGGGGTTCTAGTACCCTGCCGGAGAGGGTAGATCATCTCCGGTGGCCATCTTCATCATCCCGGCGGAGGCCATGACGAGGAGGAAGTAGTCCACCCTCAGGACTGAGGGTTTGCACCGGTAGCTATGTGTTTAATCTCTCTCTCTCTCATGTTCTTGATTTGGCACGATCTTGATGTATCGCAGGCTTTGTTAATATAGTTGGATCATATGGTGTTTTTCCATCTCTATCTTGTTGTGATGAATTGAGTTTTCCCTTTTGAGATTTCGTTATTACCGGATTGAATACTTTTATGGATTTGAGAGCACTTGATCTATGTCTTGGCCCTCAACTCGCGAATTCCCGAGGTGACATTGGGGTAATCTGTGCATAGGGGTTGATGCACGTTTTCATCCTACTTTCTCCGGTAGAAATCTTGGGGCACTCTTTGAGGTTCTTTGTGTTGATTGAGTATTATGAATCTGAAATTGTTTGATGCGTATTGTATAATTAACTCATGGATACTTGTGGTGATATTGGAGTATCTAGGTGACATTAGAGTTGGTTGATGCGTATCATATGGTGTTATTTTAGTACGAACTCTTAGATAGATCGATCGGAAAGGATAACTTGGTGTTATTTTAGTACGAACTCTTGGATAGATCGATCGGAAAGGATAACTTTAAGGTGGTTTCGTACCCTACAAACAATTTCTTCTTATGTTCTCCGCTAGATAAGAACTTTGGAGTGATTCTTCGTTGCACGTTGAGGGATGGTTATGTGATCCAATTATATTAGCATTGTTGAGAGATTGCACTAGCGAAAGTACGGACCCTCTGCCTTGTTTTCAAGCATTGCAATACCGTTTGTGCTCACTTTTGTTACTTGCTACCTTGCTGTTTTTTATTGTTACTATTACAAAAATCAATATCAACTATCATTACTACACTTGTATCACCATCTCTTCACCGAACTAGTGCACCTATACAATTTACCATTGTATTTGGTGTGTTGGGGACACAAGAGACTTTTTATTATTTGGTTGCAGGGTTGTTTGAGAGAGACCATCTTCATCCTACGCCTCCCACGGATTGATAAACCTTAGGTCATCCACTTGAGGGAAATTTGCTACTGTCCTACAAAACTCTGCGCTTGGAGGCCCAACACGAGTCTACAAGAACAAGTTGTGTAGTAGACATTATGCCCCATGTGACCAGCGGGAAGCAACCCCCACTAATCAAACCGTGGCATGCCTACTCGTGCGTACTCCCGGTTTCTGAAGCAATAGGCCGGGGCCGCCTCTTGCGGCGGAAACGGCGTCGGTCAGCTCGGCGTGCCCCACCTGGAGCTCGGCACCGCTGGCGCCTCAGGAGCTTCGAGAAGGGGGTTGTACTGGCACGCGTCCATATAGACCCAACGCTCCCTGAAGCTCTCCACCTCCTCGGGAAGGCGCATGTCGATTATATGCGTGCACATGCCCGAGACCATCTGGAAGGACACACAGCCCGAGCACTGGTCCACCGCAGTCAGCCGAAGGCGGAAGAACTTTTGAAGGAAAGCCACAGACGGCATCACCCCCAGGAAAGCCTCGCAGAGGTAGGCAAAGACGGAAAGGAGGAGGACCGAGCTCGGTTGCAGGTGCAGCGCATGGACCTGGTAGTGGCTGAGCACGGCGTCGAAGAAATCAGAGGAGGCACCAACCCTGGGAAGATGGAGTGAAGGAAGAACGGGAACGTCGTGGCCCCTCATAGAGCCGCGGGGCGCGACACCGGCCAGATCTTTGTCGCCCATTCCCGTTGCTGGCACCGGCTGTCATCGGTCGCACCTTGTCCAGGCCTTCCTCATTGAGGATCATGGGTCTCCGTAGCGCGGACCCCGGCCTCGATGGGACCGGCGGTCCTGGCTCGGCAGTTTCTTCTTCCCCCTCGTGCATGGGTCCATGAAGGCGGAAAGATTGGAAGTGGACAGAAGGGACGAAGGACCTGTTCACGCGTAAGGCGAAGGGCGAGTTGGAGAAGGCGGGGCGATGATGCGCCTACGCCTGCGCGGGTGATACTCATGATCTACGTTGGGTTTTCCGTGAAGAGGAATGGGTAAGTATTTCCCTCAGTTATGAAACCAAGGTTTATCGAACCAATAGGAATACCAATCCTCAACCGTCTTCAGCGGCTGCACACAAAAGAAAAAACAACTTGCACCCAACGCCGGCAAGAGGGTCGTCAATCCCCTTGATCTCGTTATTTGCGAGCAAGTGAGTTGTGTAGATAATTGTAGATAATAGTAAAGTGCAAAATAAAATAAAAGGTAATAAATAACAGCAAGGTAATGATAGTGTTTGTGAATATATAAGAGAATAGACCCAGGGACGTAGAGTTCTCTAGTGGCATCTCTCATAAGCAAAGCATACAGTGGGTAAACAAATTACTGTTGGGCAATTGATAGAAAAGAGAATAATTGTGCGATGTTCACGGTAATGATCATGTGTATATAGGCATCACGTCCATAAGCAAATAGGCCGACTCCTGCCTGCACGTACTACTACTACTCCACTTCAAGAGCGCTTCTATGCTTGCCTCTCTACGTATTAAGTTCATGACAAACGGAGTAATGCTTGGAGAACGATGACATGATGTAGACAAAGTATACTCAACTAATATGAATAAACCCCATCGTTTTATCCTTAGTAGCAACAACACAAAGATGCAACTTGTCCTCTTCTGTCACTGGGATATAGAAACTCATCAGGTTGAACCTACTACAACGCACCACTCCCGCTGAAGAAATATAAATCTAGTTGGCCAAACTATCTCAATAGATCGTAGAGCATTACAAAGCTATGATGATCATGCAAATAAGAATCATAGTAATCAGGTTTGACTCAAATACTTTTCATGAATAATCTGAACATAAACTCACAATTCACCAGATCCCAACAAACACACCATACAAAGGGATTACATCGGATAGATCAAGGCAAAGATGCAATGAACATTGTATTGAAGATCAAGAGAGAGAGAGAGAGAGAGATTGCCATCTAGGTACTACCTACGGACCCGTAGGTCTGTGGTGAACTACTCACACATCATGGTCAGGGCAGCAAGGTTGATGAAGAAGCCCTCCGTGATCGCTCTCCCCTCTGGCAGGGAGCCGGAACGAAGGTGTAGATGGCCACCCATCGGAACAGAGACTTGCGGCGGCTGAAAAAGTGTTTCGGGAGCGCTTTTGGTGTTTCTAAGGTATATGTGAATTTATAGGCCAGAGAATGACGTCGAGAGAGTCTCCGGGGGGCCACCACATATCTGGCTGCGCCCCCCCTGGGGGCGCGGCCAGATGGCTTGTGGGCCCCTGGTGCATCTCCTTGCCCTCCTCTGAAGCTTCTAGGTCTTGTATTTGTCCAGAAAAAATCACCAAAAAGTTTTGTGACAGTTGAACCCCGTTTAGTATTGTAACTCTAAAAAGTCAAAAACACACAGAAAACAAGAACCGGCATTGGGCACTGGGTCCATAGGTTAGTGCTCAAAAATATTATAAACTCGTAAATAAATACCCAAAAAGTATCCTAGAATGATAATATGTCAGCATGGAACAATCAAAAGTTATAGATACATTGGAGACGTATCAGCATCCCCAAGCTTAATTCTTGCTCGTCCTCGAGTAGGTAAATGATAAAAACAGAATTTTTGATGTGACATGCTACCCATTATGTAATCTTTGGTATGTATGTTCATTGAGAAATGATGAATTAACAAACAGCAGCATAGTAATAATTATAAGTATAAGAAACAAAATCATTAATTTTTCAAAGTATACGATCCTAAAAGAAAGTTTACCCCTATTCATCTTATTGTATTTGCAAGGCATGACTCCATCTTCACCACATAGATACAAATGTTAAGCACCACGGTGTCCAAGTCAGGCAATTGGATCGTACCTTTTGAATATGCATCAACTTTTTATTCTTCACGCAATACATGAGCGTGAACCATTTGACATAGCATATAGGTGGAATAGAATATGGTGGTAGGTATGATAGGGGTAAAAAGTGGAGAAGGTAGACTCGCATCAACTAGGCGCACCAACGAGCAATGGAGATGCTCATCGATAGATATCAATGCGAGGAGTAGGGATTGCCATGCAAATGATGCACTAGAGCTATAAGTGTATGAAAGCTCAACTGAAACTAAGTGGGGTGTGCATCCAAATTGCTTGCTCATGAAGACCTCGGGCATTTGAGGAAGCCCGTCATAGGAGTATACAAGCCAAGTTTATTATGTGAAAAGGTAATTCCCACCAGCATATGGAAGTGTCAACATAGGAGACTCTCTATATGAAGAACATCGTTCCACTTTGAGGCACAAGTGTGGTAAAGGATAGTAGCAAAGTCCCTTCTCTCTTTTCTCTCATCTTTTTTTCTTTTTTTTGTGGTGGGCTTTTCTCTTTTTTTGCCTCCCCCATTTTCTCCTTTTTTATATGGTGGGCTCATTTGGCCTCCCCCATTTTAATTTCATTTTTCGTTTGGAGTCTCATCCCGACTTGTGGGGGAATCATAGTCTCCATCATCCTTTTCTCACTGGGACAATGCTCTAATAATGATGATCATCACTCTTTTACTTACTTACAACTCAACATGAAGAACTGATACGAAGATATGACTTTGTATGAATGCCTCTGGCAGTGTACCGGGATGTGCAATGATCTAGCATGACACGTATCAAAAATATGAAGAACGGTGGCTTCACCACAAATACTATGTCAGCTCTATATGATCATGCAAAGCATTATGATGATGAACGAACTAGTCATGTGAAGTGACGATGGAATTTGCATGGCAATATATCTCAGAATGGCTATGGAAATGCCATAATAGGTAGGTATGGTGGCTGTTTTGAGAAGATATAATAAGGCTTATGTGCAACAGAGTGTATCATGTCACGGGGTTTGGATGCACCGGCGAATATTTGCACCGATCCTCGAGGTGAGAATGGGCTATGCACGGTACCAAAGGGGCTAGCAAATATGAGAAGGTGAAGATGCGTATGTCCATGGTGTCACATTAGTCATAAAGAACTCACACACTTATTGCAAAATTTTATTAGTTTTATCATAAATCAAAGTACTCCTCGCATGCCCCGAGGAAGGAGGTTGGTAGGAGTTAACCATCACGCGCCCCGACTCAAAACAACACTAGGATTTCAACGAGGAATATAAATGCTCACACATCATCACCATGCCTCTTTAATTTTTAGATGAATAACAAGTCAACACCTCTTAATATCGACACTTCTAGGAATTAAATTTTTTGGACTCACACCTTTTTCATATTACTACACAATGTCATTAACCCACAACTTCTCTATATGTGCTACACGATGGTTTTGATTATCATTCATTGAATACCTAATATTCTTGGACTAGTCTTATGACCCATGTAAATTACCGTCACTATTACTCAGCTCTCAAACAAATATAAGTGAAGAACGAGAGCATATTATTTCTATAAAATCTACATGCCACCGTGCTCAAAAAGATATAAGTGAAGTACTAGAGAAACTGTCTAGCTCAAAAGATATAAGTGAAGCACATAGAGTATTCTAGCACATTATCAAGGTGTGTCTCTCTCAAATAGGTGTGTCCAGAAAATGATGATTGTGAAAAACTGAAGGTAAAAGCAAACAAAAGCAAACGATGCTCCAAGCAAAACACGTATCATGTGATGAATAAAAATATAGCTCCAAGTGACATACCGATGGATTGAGACGAAAGAGGGGATGCCTTCCGGGGCATCCCCAAGCTTAGATGCTTGAGTCTCCTTAGACTTATACTTGGGGTGCCTTGGACATCCCCAAGCTTGGGCTCTTGCTACTCCTTATTCCATAGTCCATCGTGATCACACCCAAAACTTGAAAACTTCAATCACACAAAACTCAACAAAACTTCGTGAGATCCGTTAGTATAAGAAACATATTGCATACTTGAGGTACTGTGATAAATTGATTCAAATTCATTTTTGCATAATAGGTACTGTATTCTAACTTCCCCATGGCTTACACCCCCCAATATAGTCCATGGCATAATCAAAACAAGCAAACTATGCAAGAAAAACAAAATATGTTTAAAACAGAATAGTCTGTAGCAATATGTAAAGAGCCCATACATCTGTAACTCTACAAATTCTTAAAACTTAGGACAAGGTAATAATTTGTATAGAAATACTGTGTTAAAATTTCAGATCATTATCATGCTCCAGTAAAAAATGAAAATTCCTTCACTAGAGTCAAAGTTTCTGTTTCAGATTCAGCATCGTTTCTACTCATCTTGTGAGTCATTCCAAAGGCTTTACTTGGCACAAACACTAATTAAAACATAAAAACACAATCATTACAGAGGCAAAAATCATGTTATCACACAAATACAGAAAGTAAAAATAAAAATAAAGATACATATTGGGTTGCCTCCCAACAAGCGCTATTGTTTTATGCCCCTAGCTAGGCATAATGCATAGTTTCAAGTGTTGTCATCTTTGACACTCAACCCGTAGGTAGTTCTCATGATTGATTTATAAGGTGGTTTAATTCTCTTCCTAGGTAAGTGTTCCATCCCTTTCTTTAATGGGAATTGGAATCTTATGTTTCCCTCTTTCATATCAATAATTGCACCTATAGTTCGTAAAAATGGCCTTCCAAGTATTATGGGACAAGAAGGATTGCAATCAATATCAAGCACAATGAAATCTACAAGAACATAATTTTTGTTTGCAATAATAAGCACATCATTAATTCTACCTAAAGGTTTCTTGATGGTAGAATCCGCAAGATGCAAGTTTAGGGAACACTCTTCAATATTAGTGAGACCAAGCACATCACATACAGTTTTTGGTCTGGTTGAAACACTAGCACCAAGGTCACGCAAAGCATTGCATTCATATTTATTTATCTTTATTTTGATGGTAGGTTCCCACTCATCATGCAATTTTCTAGGAATAGAAATTTCAAGCTCAAGTTTCTCATCATAAGCTTTTATCATAGCTTCTACTATATGTTCGGTAAAAGCTTTGTTTTGTTCATAAGCATTGGGTGAGATAATAATAGATTGCAGCAAGGAAATACATTCTACTAAAGAGCATTTATCATAATTAAAGTCCTTGTAATCCAAGATAGTGGGCACATCACTAGTTAAGGTTTTGACCTCTCCAAACCCACATTTTTCAGTTTTAGCATTAGAATCATCACCCTCCAAGCAAACGGGACGCTCCTTAACTAAAGCTGACTCATCTCCAGTCCCTTTATCATTTATATTTAGAGATGTAAACAAATATTCAATAGGAGAAACACCAATCATTTTAAGATCTTCATCATGATTCCGGTAAAAACCGGGTGGAAGAGCTTTTTCTAAGAATTCTTGCTTAGATCTCAACTTAGTGGTCCTCTCCTTACTTTTATTAATAGATAATTGGATAGATTTAACAGTCTCATTAAAATCATGCTTGGGTGGCAAAGACTTATTTTTAAGAGTTTCAACATCAAGAGCAATTCTATCCATGTTTTTAGCCAAAGTATCAATCATATGCAACTTTTCTTCTACCGTAGTGTTGAAAACTTTTTGAGAATTAATAAATTCTTTAATTGTGTTCTCAAGATCAGAAGGTATCCTATTAGAATTTGTAGAAGCATTGCCATATGGATTACCATAAGAATTCCATAGTTGTTAGAGGAATTACCGGGATACGGTCTAACATTGAAATTTCCTCTATAAACATTGTTGTTGAAATTATTTCGCGAGATGAAGTTCACATCAATAGCATCATTAGTTTGCTCAATCAAAGTATACAAAGGCATATCATTGGGATCAACATTAGCATTTTTATTAGCAACCATGTTCATAAGAGCATCCACTTTTTCACTCAAAGTAGCGATTTCTTCAACAGAATTTACCTTCTTACCAGTTGGAGCTCTCTCGGTATGCCATTGAGAATAATTTGTCATAATGTTGTCCAGAAGTTTAGTGGCCTCTTCTAAGGTCACATCCATGAAGGTACCACCTACGGCATAATCTAGAAGGTTTCTAGACACAAAGTTTAGTCCAGCATAGAAATTTTGGATAATCATCCACAAGTTTAAGCCATGAGTTGGACAATTTCTTATCATCAATTTCATTCTCTCCCAAGCTTGAGCAACATGTTCTTGATCTTGCTGTTTAAAATTCATTATTTGATTTCTAAGGGAGATGATCTTAGCAGGAGGAAAATACGTGGCAATAAAAGCATCTTTACACTTATCCCACGTTCCAATACTATTACGAGGTAAAGATGAAAACCAAGCTTTAGCCTTGTCTCTAAGTGAAAAAGGAAATAATTTTAATTTCACAATATCATTATCCATATCCTTTTTCTTTTGCATATCACATAATTCAACAAAGGTATTAAGATGTGATGCGGGATCCTCGTTAGGACTTCCCGAAAATTGATCTTTCATGACAAGATTGAGCACTACAGCATTAATATCAAATGCATCCGCACTAGTGGTGGGTGGTATAGGAGTACTAATAAAATCATCATTATTAGTATTTGAGAAATCACACAACTTAGTAGTATCTTGAGCCATGGTGACCGGACTAGCAAAACAAGCAAGACAAGTAAACAAGCAAGTAAAGCAAACTAGTAACTAGCAAAGGTAAATATTTTTGTATTTTTAATTTTTATGATACAAACTAAATATAACAGAAAATAAAAAGAAGAACAAGTGATTGAAATTTTGTGCGAAGTTACTTGATAGTTGGTGATGGTATTCCCCGGCAACGGCGCCAGAAATCCTTTCTGATACTCGTGATCTGCATTGGGTTTTCCGTGAAGAGGAACGGGTAATCGCAACACAAAGTGGGTAAGTATTTCCCTCAGTTATGAAACCAAGGTTTATCTAACCGATAGGAATACCAATCCTCATCCGTCTTCAGCGGCTGCACACAAAAGAACCAACAACTTGCACCCAACGCCGGCAAGAGGGTCGTCAATCCCCTTGATCTCGTTATTTGCAAGCAAGTGAGTTGTGTAGATAATTGTAAAGTGCAAAATAAAATAAAAGGTAATAAATAACAGCAAGGTAATGATAGCGTTTGTGAATATATAAGTGAATAGACCCGGGGGCCATCGAGTTCTCTAGTGGCATCTCTCATAAGCAAAGCATACGGTGGGTAAACAAATTACTGTTGGGCAATTGATAGAAAAGCGAATAATTATGCGATGTTCACGGCAATGATCATGTGTATATAGGCATCACGTCCATAAGCAAATATGCTGAATCCTGCCTGCACCTACTACTATTACTCCACTTCAAGAGTGCTTCTATGCTTGCCTCTCTACGTATTAAGTTCATGACAAACGGAGTAATGCTTGGAGAACGATGACATGATGTAGACAAAGTATACTCAACTAATATGAATAAACCCCATCGTTTTATCCTTAGTAGCAACAACACAAAGACGCAACTTGTCTCCTTCTGTCACTGGGATATAGAAACTTGTCAGGTTGAACATACTACAACGCACCACTCCCACTGAAGAAATATCAATCTAGTTGGCCAAACTATCTCAACAGATCGGAGAGCATTATGAAGCTATGATGATCATGCAAATAAGAATCATCGTAATCAGGTTTGACTCAAATACTTTTCATGAATAATCTGAACATAAACTCACAATTCATCGGATCCCAACAAACACACCATAAAAAGGGATTACATCGGATAGATCAAGGCAAAGATGCGATGAACATTGTATTGAAGATCAAGAGAGAGAGAGATTGCCATCTAGGTACTACCTACGGACCCGTAGGTCTGTGGTGAACTACTCACACAGCATGGTGAGGGCAACAAGGTTGATGAAGAAGCCCTCCATGATCGATCTCCCCTCCGACAGGGTACCGGAACGAAGGTGTAGATGGCCTCCCATCGGAACAGAGACTTGCGGCGGCGGAAAAAGTATTTCGGGAGCGCTTCTGGTGTTTCTAGGGTATATGTGAATTTATAGGCCAGAGAACGACGTCGGGAGAGTCTCCAGGGGGCCACCACATATCTGGCCGCGCCCCCCTGGGGGCGCGGCCGGATGGCTTGTGGGCCCCTGGTGCATCTCCTTGCCCTCCTCCGAAGCTTCTAGGTCTTGTATTTGTCTAGAAAAAATCACCAAAAAGTTTCGTGACAATTGGACTCTGTTTAGTATTGTAACTCTGAAAAGGCAAAAACACGCAGAAAACAGGAACTGGCACTAGGCACTGGGTCAATAGGTTAGTGCTCAAAAATATTATAAATTGGTAAATAAATACCCAAAAAGTATCCTAGAATGATAATATGTCAGCATGGAACAATCAAAAATTATAGATACGTTGGAGACGTATCAGCGGGCAGGCTTTATCGCCAGGACGTCGATTCCGAGGCATTGTGGGGAGCGGGGGCGTTCCACCCCATAAAATCCACCGCGCGTCGCCCCGGGCACGGCAGCTCACTGGGCCCCGTGTTGTTTCGTCCCTAACAGGAGGAACGTGCGCGCCGCGGGTCCGGGGGCTACTGTCGGCCCAGTGGGAACCAGGGTACGACGGCCCATTTGCCTCTGGCCCTGAGGGCGATAGCTGGGCCGTCCCGCGAAAGACGACACTGCAGAGGCTGCTCTGGAGGGAGCTGCCTCGCGAGGGGCAAGCCTGCCGAGGCCCCTTGCCGCTGGGTCAGACCCTGCCGAGGCCACCAGGCACCAGATCCCCTCGCGAGGCCACCTCACGAAGCAGGTCGTACGATCGTATGGTGCCAGCCGCGGGGCTCCGCGCCCACCACGTGGGTGACACAACCGCGCAGACAAGGACGACAAAGGCCAGTAGGTGCGGCCAGGGAGGATTTCCTCTTTGGTGATTAAGGTGCAGTGCCCGCTGCCTCCCCAAAAGCAGGTTCACAAAGCTTGCCATTCCGGTGAAAGAAGACCACGCCGACGCGGCTCGCCAGGACGGAGGTCATCGCCGAGCCCACAAGCGCGTCACGGAGACTATTTTATCAGGCGAAGACCACCTTTAGTCAGGATAGGCCTGGGCTCCTGTCCCCCTTCGAATTGCCGCCCCGTGGCCACCCTTTCCCGCTCATGTTTTCGGGGAAGAGGACCAAGGCACTACAAGAGGGGCGGGGCCTCTTCCATGTAAGGGGATCGACCCATTCTCCTCCACACCTCGTGTAATCAGAGCTCAAGTGCTCCATTGCAATCCAACACATGCAGGAGTAGGGTATTACACACCGCACGGTAGCCCGAACCTGGGTAGCTCGTGCGTCCCCGTCGTGTCCGGTGAGATTGAGTGAGCTCATCGCCGACCTCGCCATAGTTGTCATCGTGTCGTAGGTTGCCAAGAAAAGATCCCCAGTGTTCAAACCTTGGTTCTTGAGAGAGTTTCTTGGACGCAGATCCCGAACTCCGACAGAACCCAACAAAAATGGGTGTTTTTACTGTTCGGTCGGCTTACATAGTGGAATGGGAAAGCGAGTTTGGAATTAAGCTGCAACAATCTGAAGGATCCTCGTCTGCAATAGATGTTTGGGATTCGGTTTGGAGCCTCCTTTGTCCAGCAAAAATCAAAATATTCATATGGCAGGCTCTTCATGGAGCTATTCCCTGCCGTGCGATCTTGGCAAACAAACATCTAAAGATTAACCCATGTTGTCGTGCATGTAAACTAGGTCCTGATAACATCAAGCATTTGTTGTTTGAATGTACCTTAGCAGTGCAAGTGTGGAAGCTGCTTGGGATTTATGGTATTATCAAAAAAGCAATTAAGGTGGACAGGGTCGGCGAAGCAATCTTGGAGCATTTGTGATGCCTTCCCGAGCAGGATATCCAAGTTCTCGGGCTTCCCAAGCTAAAGGAGACAATGGCCACTGCTGCATGGTACTTATGGTTTGAACATCGCAAGTTGAACCACGGGGAAGAAACTCAGAATGCTTCCCAAATTAACTTGGCGGTGAGAGCTTTAACGGCTAATTTCATTATTTCTTGGAGTCCAAAGGCCAAGATGAAATCGGTTGCATGGTTGAAACCAAGGTATGGCTACACTAAATTGAATGTAGATGCTGGTTTCGATAATGGTTCACTTGTTGGAATGGTTGGGGCTGTTTTACATGATCATGTAGGAAAATTCATTGCGGCGGCAAATGCAAAAATTGATATATGCTTTGACTCGAAAGCTATTGTTGTGAGATTTGGGATGAATCTAGCTTGAACTGTTGGTTGCAGTAAAATTGAGATCAACTCAGATGGTGTGGAGGTGGTCGCAGCATTCAAAATGGTTATTCTTCTTCAGTCATCATTGTCGTCTTCGACGGCTATTATTTTATGTCTTTAGCTTTTAATCATGTTATCTTCGATCGTTGTAATAGAAAGAGTAATCAGGTAGCTCACAAACTAGATAGCCTAGCTAGATTTTCGTTTCCGAATACTTGGTTGGAATCCACGGCCGATGCAGTGGTTCCCTTGATTGTAAACGGTAAATTTATCTATACCTACTAATAAAGCAAGGTGATATTCTTGATTTCGTCCCGTGTAGATGATCTATATTATTATTGTTGATGTTTTAAGTTTTTGTACGTGATAATATTTCAACAGCGTTGCCTTGCCCCCTGTAATGGGCCTCGGCGTGTGAGCCCGACGAAGGCCAGCATGGGCCTGCCTAGAAACAACAAAAATAGAAGCTTTGCAAATTAGGTAGCTCTCAGATGGGATCGAACTGATGATCTTTCGTAAAGTCTAGGAGACACCAACCACTAAGCTAGCATGTGTCATGTTTATTTGTACCACCACGCTTTCTCGAAGGTATTCTCATGTGTTGGTATACGTTCAAGATTAACAAGCAAACATCGGGATGGAGGAAAGCAACACCGTTGAGACTAAAGGATGTGAGCTAAATAAACGTGACGGGGGACGTGTTGTGCATGCTCCATGACAAAAAAGGAGGATTGTGTGGGCTGCCCTGCCCCATAATTAAGGAAAATGATCATAATTAAAAAGGAAGAGGATTTGTAGTCTGCCTCAATAAGTAAAGGAAGAGGATTGTGGGTTGCATAAAGAGTATTTATACTAGAAACCATGGGATTGCTACCTCGGATGAGAGGTCTGAAGGTTGATGCTGCATGCCCCGTCTATCCGCCAGCACCACCCAACGCTCTGAAGGTCGACGCTGCGTGCTCCGCCTATCCACCATCACCACACAATGCAACGCATCCTACTCTAGCTGCTCGGCCACGCGTTGCTGCTGTTATGAGACGTGATACTTCCGCTGTTAACCCGCCCGCACAACAAGAGTTGTCCCAGTGTATGCTACCACGAAAAGTTCACACGAAGCCAGACCGCATCTCAACTTTGGTTTTGATGAGAAGTTTTGTTGCTGCTGTTTTCTATGGGTTTGTGCTGACATGGGAGAAATAGAAATGCACAGACCTGTTGTACGGCACGGTGGCGAATGGATAAACCCATTAATTTTTATGCTATGCTATTAGTCTCTATTTTTTTTTACATTTTATCATTTTTGTTGGTTAACTTGGTCCGCTGGTGCGAGAAGATGAGGTGAGCTTCCTTGATCTCGGCTTCATGGAGTTACAACTACAGTGCTATCAAATATTCCCTAAGTCGACGATGCATGCACAGAAAACGTCCCATAATGCCTACATGCCAGTTCTCATGTAAGTGCGTTCACAAATTACATGGTTAAGTTCCAAAATTTGTTTTTCTCATTGCAATGCACACAAATATGTGCTATGTTTGTATTAAGATATATGGTTCATTTACTAATTAATAGCCCCACATCGCTTTTTTATATTAAATTTCACCAACTTATATACGAGTTGCAGAATTAACAGGCTAGGCATCAACAAACATAGGCTGACATATATGGGTTACATTTACCCGAGAGAAATGAAGAAATTAGTTTGTGCCAATAAAAGATTCATGAAAAACTAGCATAAGGAAAAGGACGCTTGATTGCGTACATGGCCAATCAAAGAGGCGCATAAATCTTCCAAATTGAGGCATCAACTAACATAGGGTGACATATGGGTTCCATTTACCCAAAAGAAACAAAGATATTAGATTGTGTCAATAAAAGATTCATGAAAAACTAGGCAAAGGAAAAACGCTTGCGTGCATACATGACCAATCAAAGAGGCGCATGCATTATGTACCAAAGAAAAAGCAATAGGGCTGCCAACTTCTTTGTTTAAATAGAAAAGTGAGGCGCGCTCCAATTAATTCTTCTGGTGTCGCCCCGAATTAAATCTTCTCGAGTCTAATCGGCGTTGATAATTTGTTTTTCACCTCCCTGTTGTTACTTCCGTTGCAAGCACGGGTCTATTCCTAACACCCCCGAACCGGTTCCAACCAGACCTTACGCCTGCCCCCTTCGCCGCCCTTCTCTTCTCCTTCCCCGACGCGATTTCCCCTCTCTCAAGGCGGCGACGAGGTGCAGGGACGGCGACCGGCGACATGAAGTGAGCATCGGACGGCGGCGCAACGAGCAGGTCAGCCACCGGAGATGGATGCCCATACATGTGTTACAACACCTATGCTTTCTTCTCTGTTTTAGGTTAGGGTTTGGGGGGGGGGGGGGGGGGGGGGTTGGGGATTTCATGGTCTAAGGTTCCAGATTATTCTACCCCTTTCATGTATGGAGTTTTGATTTACCTCTGCGATGTTCCGTTAATTGGATGCGGTGTGCTTCGATTAGTTGATTTAGGGTTTACTTGGCTAGAACTAAAATGAAAGGAGTGTCTTTTTATTCAGATTGCTCCAATTTTGTGAACAAGTTCGAGGCATGGATCCACTGGAGTACCTACCAGTTCGGTTTCATTTTAGAGGAGATTTTCACCATGATGGGAGGGAATGGCAGTATGTGGCTGGTAAGCATGGCATGTCCACAGTTCGTCTGTCGAAACTGAGCCTAGAAGAACTCAAGATTAATCTGTCAGATCATGTTGCATGTTCAGAGAAAGCTTTGAAGGAAACTACACTACACTGGAAATTTCCAGGTCTGATAAGAGATGGGGTAATGAGTAGTGCACTGGTGATGCTACATGATCAAAGATCAGTGTTAGAAATGGCCAACCATATCACTGATGCAGGTGTGATGGACATATATAGCAAGATGCCTGAAGTTTTTTCAGAGGACGATCATTGTCACTGGGAAGATGAGTAATGCACAAGAGCAGCAGCAACATTCAGTTGGAGTAGAGCAGCAGAAATATTCAGAGGAGCAACATTCAGAGGATCAGCAGCAGGAAAATGTAGGTACAAAGGAGCAGCAACATACTGCAAATGCAGAGGAGCAGCAGGAAAAGGCAGGTGCAAAGGAGCATATGGAAGAACCAGAACCTTGGAAATTTTCCAACATGTATTATCAGCCTGGTAGGACTTCTAAATTACCAGTGAGCAGAGGAAAATCAGTTGTAGTTGAGGAGGAAGTAAACAATGATAGTGATGAATCCGATAGTGACTATGTTATTCCCCCTGCAGAGAGCAACAGCTCAGCATCTGAGGGTGAAGTCTTGGAGCTGAGAAAATATGCAAAAGAATTTAAGGAGAAAGTGAGAAAGAACATGTTGAGAGAAGATGGGGGGGGGGGGGGGCATGTAATGTGCCTGATGATTTTATTGTGCCAGAAAAATGTAGGCTAGATGGGTCAGATGGAGAAGGCACGCCATATTTTGAAAGTGATGACGATATGTCATATGATGAAGGCAGTCATGGAGAGGTAAATGAAGTGAGAAGGGGGAAGAGAACACACTGAGTTTATGATGACACTAATGAGAAACTAGAGTTTGCTGTAGGTATGGCCTTTAATTATAGCAGGGAATTCAAGCAAGCATTGGTTAAGTATGGGCTAGCAAATTTCCACCATTTAAGATTTCCAAAAGATGAGAAGAAAAAGGCGAGTGCAGAGAGTACCTGGCCTGGTTGTCCTTGGAGCATATATGGTTCAGTTAGTAATAGGTCTGACTGGTTTCTAGTTGTGAGCTCTTACTCGAATGACAGCTGCCTGTAGGGGATCGAAGGACCAAACTGCAGCGACCTCGCCTCGATGAAGAAGCCCGTGACGAGACCGGCAGAAGAAAGGATAAGCAGCGGCGGCAGAAGAAGAAATGCGGCGGCAGTTGGTTTGGTTGGAACCGGTTCGGGGCCATGTCCGACGTGGCCTGTTTGTGGGCTCAACTCAGGCGACAGGTAAGCAAAACAGCCTTCCCATACCGCTAAACTGAAGGCTGGGGGTGATTTGCCCGGTTTGGAATAGTTTAGGGGATTAAGAACTCAGTTTTAAAGATGAGGGGGTTATGTGATCCAAAAGGAATAGTTCTGGGGGGTATCTATACTTTAATCTTTAGATAAAGGAACTATGCATCAAGTCTAATGTAATGCAGAAATTCATGCAAATCTATGCAAGGTGCAACATCCATTGCAAGGTCTTAGAAAAAGAAACAAATCGCCACAATGGATTATATTATATTATACAATATTGCAGAAAAACTTGTCAGGCCCAGCGTCTCACTCAACTCCCTTTGGCTGGGTGGACTCACCGGAAACACTCTCTGGTCGCTGGAGCAGAGCAAACTCAAAGGGGAAAAATAATATACTCACTGAAGAAGAAAGAACAGAGCACAAATGCAGTGGTTTTTGGTCCAGCTCCCTACAACGTTGGGAGCCTTCCTCTTTTTTCTATTTTCTTCAGAGTGGGTTGGCTTCACACTGCCCTCCCCTCCTTTTCAACACGTTGACAAAGCAACAGTACCATAGGACATTCATTGCTGCACACCCATACCACACACCATCAGCTACAACTCTGCTGATGGCTACAATGCACCTCTATTCCCTCTACTGCTTACATAACTTTTACACCTGGCAACATGAACTCACACCCCAAACATAATGTGGGAACACTCCAACCATCGGGCATCACCACTGCTTATTTCAAACACCAGTAGACTAGACGAGTTGCGCTACAGGCTCAAACCAACGTGCGATCACCACGATTCACAAGCACAAACTAATATATTTTGTCGCACATCTCATCGATGAACCAGAAATAGGAGACCCTCCATGTTTTCTTGAACAGAAGTGAGCAGAACACTACCCAGAGACCAACCACGACTCCAACACTTAGCCCGAAATAGAAGGTCATCATCTTGGATCCATCTTTGCTTTCCGCCGTGTGGTTTCCCGACCAGCTCTTTCGAAGAGGAGGCCCGCAGAGACTAGGGTTGCCAATGTACATGGATGCGGGATCATCAGGGTTGAGTGTGCCGAGTTGGTTCCCTGACGGTACCCGTCCTGATAACTCGTTGTAGGACAAATTCAAATAACTCAGTAATGTGAGGTTGGCCAGACTTGAGGGGATTTCACCGAAGAGGTTGTTTCTCGAGAGATCAAGCGACTCCAGCGAGTGCATGGAGCCAATGCTCGCCGGTATTTTTCCAGTCAAATTGTTCAGAGACAGGTTCATATTTACTAAACCCGCCGCAGGACCTATGACTTTGGGGATATCTCCAGTTAAATGGTTGCAGGATAAATCAAGACTCACCATGTATATGGATCGACCAATATATTCACGCCGTTGCCCTTTTGTGTCAGCAAATAGACTACGAATCATATAACTATTGAATTGATCTTCATCATCTACTATACCCAAGCTGCGGGAAGTGTGGGATGGGTTATCCAGAGTTGCTAACTCCGTGGTTTTGGTCACACCATCCATGTTTAGCAAGGAATCAGGTATAGTGCCTAAGAAGTTGTTCTGTGATAGGTCCAAATATTGGAGATAACGTAGTCCTCTAAGCTGTGCAGGTATATGGCCAGAAAACATGTTGGAATTGAGGCGCATATACTTCAGATGTGGTAATTTCTGTCCAATCCATGCTGGTATGCTTCCAAAAAACTTATTTTGACCTAGATCAATAAAAGTTAGTTGCGGACAGTTCTGTACCAACAAAGGGAACTCACCCAAGAGGTTATTATTGTTGACCCTCAGCGTTTTAATTGACATAGAACTCGATGAATCACTGTCCAGAGAGGCTGTGTCAGGAGGGGCCATTCCTGAACATCGAGGGAGCTCACCAGTTATCATGTTATTTCCAATGTCAAGAACTTCCAGGGACTTCATTTGGCATAACGATGCTGGGATTGTGCCTGTGAAATGGTTGTCAGAAAGAAACATCTGAGACATTTGGTGTGTGGAATTTGAATGTAATGGCAGAGGCCCTGATAGATAGTTTTCTGACAGATCCAAAGCATCTATTTTCTGAGGTAGCCATGGTACTGAACCAGTGAATCCATTTGAGCTTAAATCTAACTCCATGGTGTTCATCTGTCCAAGTGTAGCTGGTAAAGAGCCCCTGATTTTATTGCTTGACAGGTCCAAAATTGCAGCCTTTTTAAATACTGTCCAAAACCAATCTGGCATTGTATCAGCTATGCCGGCACCTGACATATAAAGAAAGGAGATATTTGTCTGTGATTTCAGCCACTGAGGAAATCCCGGCCCAAGGCGGCATGATGTCAATCCTAGTGACTCTAAGCTGAACGGAGGGACCCAGTTAGTTTTCAGCTCCATGCTAAACAAGTTTCCAGATAAATGCAGCTCCTGCAACTGTGTAAGACTGGAAAAATGATCTTCAGTGACTAGCCCATGCATTTGATTGTAGCGTAGGTGCAGGTAAATCAGGTTAGGAAGCTTGCCTATCACAGTGGGCAGAGTTCCTGTAAGCTTGTTAAAACTGAGGTCAAGAGTGGTTATGCTAGTCAGGTGGCTGATCTGATCTGACAAAGAACCCATTAGGTTATTTCTGCCTAGACGCAACACCTGCAACTTACTCCATGAACATTTCGGTAACATCTCGATGAAGTCCATCACATCCCCTTGAACATGACTCTCTGCCAATTCCAACACTCTCAGGCTGCAAAGTGTATCTGGTATTATCCCCTTCATGTTGTTCCCGCTGAGCATAAGGACTTCCAGTGAGCTCAATTGTCCCAACTTTGCAGGAATCATGCCATATACTCCGCTGTTCTCAAGGTTGAGATACTTGAGTCTGGCTGCATCCCAAACCCAACTAATATTGTCGAACTGCTTTTCAATGGAGTTGAAAGGCATGTCGATGATCTCGAGCCTAGTGAGGTTTGAAGGGGACGCAAATTCACTTGTGTTTTGAAGATTACAAAACGGTAGCCTCAGGACCTCAAGGAAGGGCAGCATGCCCACACTGTCAACCCAACTTATCACTGTGCTGAGGTCCACATTACTTAGGTCAAGATGCTTGAGCAACGGGAGCCGTGGCAGCCACGAAAGATCTTCTGAGTGCAAATTGTGACCTCCTGACAGATCAAGGTATAACAGCTTCGATAGGTTACCAAGCTGATGGGGCACCATGCCAGAAAAACCCATATCAGAGACGTTGAGGTACCGCAGGTGATGAAGCGACCCTATGAAGTCGGGGAGGCGGCCTTGAGGCCCGGTGAGCAGGTTGTAGCTAAGATCCAGGTGTAGGGTAACGCAGCAGAAAACAAAAAAAATTCGGCCTACGCACCAGCCCAGGACCACTATGGAGACTGCATACAAGGTTTGATCTTTTTCGTTACCGACTCGTAGCGCAGCGGAAGTAGAGTCGATGACGATCGGCGGTGCAGATCCCCGCAGCTAGGATTTTACAACCTCCCAACCGCGAGGATGTATACCCTCATCTGTCCCGCGGACAGCCCTCCGGGAGGCGGTCGGACAGTCCCCCGGACGGTGTCGCGGACAGCCCTTCGGGAGGACCTCCGAAACTCGGACTGTCACTCGGACAGCCCTTCGGGAGGACCTCCAAAACTCGGACGGTCACACGGACAGCCCTTCGGGAGGCACTCACGAACTAAGACCGAAACTACGATCTCTCTACAGAGTTGCACACATACGGTGTCATCTATCCGGCAGGGTTTCGCCGTCCAGAACTAGTTCCTGCCGGAACCCAGACAGCCTTTCGGCTCTACGAAACTATTTCGCTGGGAGGGAGAGAAGAAGCCAGATCATTGCAATGGCACTTGTATGTGAGAAAGAGTGAGTGTGGAGGGCTGCCCCTCCACCTCTATTTATAGGAAATCCCAAGGGGTAAGGTGGTTTTACAATAAAACCCAAAAGCACATGAATGAAGTCCTTCCATAAGGGCATAATGGTGAAACCAAGGAACAAGAGGGGCTCCTCCTAGTGTGGCCGGCCAACACCATGGGGGGGCCCCATGAGGGGCACCCAATCCTTCCATGTCATCCCTAGATCTTTTGAGTAAAGCCCCAAAAGGTGGCTTTTCAAAAAATATCCCAAAAAGCACTTTCACTATTCACGACGACATTTTTCATCGTCTGATCGAACTAAAAATATTTATGTGGGCTTAGAACATTTCCAGTACCCACCAAAATAATTTTCAACGCGAGCCGGAACAATTCCGGTTTAGTGATTTTCATCTGCGAAAAGCATCTGAAGCGGTTTCGGCAGCTCCGGAACATTTCCGGTTTTCATTCCGGAAAATTTCAGAAAGTTTCCAGAATGATTCTGGCATCCTCCAAGAATTATCAGGCATGTGCCAAAACCAATTTGACTTTTTGGTATCCCCTGAAACAACTTTTCAGTTTCATCGAAACTCATCCGGTGACCTCTCTCTTCGGAATTTTTCCGTTGACCGAAACTTTTCCGGTGTCCGAAACTTTTTCGGTGTTTTTCTCTCAGACTCCCTGTCTAGTATTCAGCAGATAGATGACCCTTAAGCGTGTGACCCTATAGGTTCGGTGAAGCATAGACATGACCCGGAACCCCTTCCGATCAATGATCAACATCGGAGCCGTGGACACCCATATTGATCCCTATACCCACACGAATGAATATTCGAGTGAACCTCCAGTTGCCGTGTGCTATTACTGTTGCTTCACGATATGTTACAAATACCCGAGGTGAGACATGTTGGCATCCCCGTGGATCAACACCTTGTCCACTATGCCAGTTACCTCGTTGTCGGTATTGTTCTCTTTTCTCGTTCCCGTGTTCCGGCATCCTTGTGATCAAATCACCCTGTGTCTGGCCAGACGATGATGGATACCGTAACACCGAGAGGGCCCAGAGATATCTCTCCATCGTCGGAGGAGCAAATCCCAATCTTGAGCTATCAAGTTACTTGACATACTTTTCCATGAACCCGTAAGCCGCCGTAATAGCCACCCATTTACGGATGACGTTTAACAAACCCCAAAGTTCATGAAGCAAGCATGAAGAAACTCGATACTCTCATGGTCTGAGGAATCATGCAAACGTTAACCATCTCTGTGTTATTAACCATTAACTTCTGACGAATGTATCTCATAGCATAACATCAATCGGGTCGATTCAACACAAGTGTTCTACCAACAATTGTGCCCTCAAAATTGCCGGCATAGCCATGCCCATGATCAGAAAAACAGGATCATCATGCAATACTTGAGCCAGTCATAGAGGCTTGACTAGGAATACATTTTACCGTTTATTATCCAACACGTGCACATGAGTTTCCCTCCAAGCCTCGTTTTATTTGTAGACTCGAGAATCATTGTAGTTATAGCATGGAACATAAACTTAATTATGAACAGGGAGATAATCAATAACATTTATTATTGCCTCTAGGGCATATCTCCTACAGACTCCCACTTGCACTAGAGTCAATAATCTAGTCAATTCTAATGCACTTTACACCTATGGCATACTGGTGTAAAATATGCTTCGCTTGTGGTATAGCCTGATGTCCAACGGATCTGACAACTTCAGCTCCGTGTGTAACTTTGCATATCCTCGCGTTTTCACGCTTTCACAAAATTCATATTTTGTGTGGACTTGGCTTTGCATATGTGTGAATCATTGGTCGAAACCTGATTCCTCAGACTGAGCTATGTAGCAACTATCTGCAATAGTGTCCCATAAACCAAAGCCATCTTGGAATCATACTAAGTTCATAAATGAACTATATGATTCAACAACTTCTTTGTCGCTTCTTAAGCGTCAACATACTTAGCCTTTGTTATAGAATTCGCCACAGTATCTTGTTTGGAACAATTTTCAATTACCGTGCCACCATGTTGTGTTTTACACAAAACCCTTAACTTAAATCGAAAATCGCATGGAGCTTTGATGAAGACTGTATCGATGTAATTACTTACAACGAGCACTTCATAATCTCTGCTTGCGAGAAAACATGTCATCAGTACTACTCTAGTACTCAGTGACATCTTTCACTGTTGTCCTATGATCAGTACTTTGATCACTTTGGTATCTATACTCGCAACAACTTTTGGAGTATCGGACATATCTGGTTGTTTTACATACCATGGAATACATGATTAATTCAAACACAAGAGTGTGTGGAATCTTCATCATGTATTTTACTCATCAGTGTTTTGGGACACCGAGTCTTGCAAAAACTCTTTCCATGTGACTTCGGCAAGAATCACTCCTTGTCAAAATGCCAAAAGTTTTAGCATCTTGTCAATATGTATTCATTGCTTAGCCCCATTAGGTAAATCTATCTCCATAGATCATCATGCCTAATATTGAGGCTATTTAGCCTAAGCACTTCATCGAAAAACTATTTTCAAATGAAGTCCTAATTCGTGTCAAGAAATTTATTTCCAATTAACAATGTGTCAAGTACACACGGTTTTTAGAAATATTATTATGCTCCCACTTACTTTCTTGAATCACAAGCATCTTCGATACCCATTTGATGAAGTCAAACCCCCTTTGACCATTCCATCAAAAACGAAGATTCCAACTCCACTTTGCTCTCTTCTGTCCATCGCTGGAACTCTGAAGTTTGCATACTTACTAGCATCCTCTGGATCGACAAATTACTTTGGACTGTATCACATACAAGTCCTAGGTTTCATTCCCATCAGATGAAAATCCTTTTGTCATCCATGTTTCATATCTCATGATTGAAATATGTATTAATTGCTAGTTCAACCCGAACCGACTTCAAGCATCGCTATGGTGAGACAATCTCATCGTAGTCAACTCTTTGAACTTGTTTTTGCAACAAGTCGAGCTTTATGGATAAAACATTTTTATCCGTATCAGTTTTTAGTTCCATAAATATTCGTTAGACTCTAAGCCTTCCGAAAAGTGTATCAAGATTTTAATCTTGAAACATTTATATGGAAACTATCTCGGATTGTATTGGCATTTAGCCAATTCCGGAGTCAGGGCCCATCACCGCTTCCTTGTGTATCGTAAGTATACTGTTGTCCAACAACAATATCTCGTTTGCGCACCTGAGAGGTTTGCACGAGCCTTGCCTACGAGGTTCAGGTGCAAGATCGACCGAAGTCCATACATTTTATTGTAGAGACTTCCGTATCAGTCGTAGTAGGAAACTCTGGAATCACTTCCAAGGTTCCTTTCCTTTGATCTGATAACGAAGATACTGTTTATCTCGTCGAGTTGCAGTGTTCTCCCACTCACCCTTTTTGAAAGAACCATTTCCTTCAAAAAGCATACCGTTCTTTGTGGCAAACCTATTTGCCTCGGTATAGTGAGGGAGGAATACCCATTTGCTTGGGATAACCTACAAAGTAGCACTTGTCTGATTTGGAATAGGTTTGTAACCTTTTACACAAGCCCCATATTCCAAATGTTAAGAAAAGATATAACATGGTTGGGCGTACCATACCATGGCGTCATTTCAACAGACCTGATGGATCTCTTTTCAGTGTAAAAGCCGCAGTCTCTAAAGCATCACTCTTTAAAAGGGGTAATGGCAAATTTATTTATGTCATCTTTGATCTTACCATGTCATAAATGGTTTGATTACATCTTCACAGACTTTCCACTTGCAGTGGTGCTCCGGGAGGTGCAAGTTATGAAACCCCTTTCACAACTCATCAGACATTCGCTAAACTTGTAACTCAAATATTCCTTTCTGCAATCGAATTGTAGAAACATAATTTTCTTGTTACAATATTTTCTTCTTCATCTTGAAAACCTTATGAATGAATTCAAAAGATCCAGACTTACGTCTCAACAAGTAAATATCCATATATCTACTTGAGTCGTTTCTGAAGATAGATAAATCCACTACTTGCAACAACATTTATTGGACTACACACATCATAATGTATGATCACCAATATGTTCTTTGCTCGTTCCTTATGGCCTGTGAACGGTATTTCAGTCACTTCACTTTTCAGAGAAAAGTTGCAAGTGTTAGATGATTCAAAATCAAATGACTTCAAAATCCATCATAATGGAATTTTCCATGCGGGTTTCTCCAATGTGACCAAATGCAGTGCCACACTTGTGTGGTATTCTTTTAGTCTTGCGACATTTAGCGTCAGTGTTATGGATGTATCATATTTCCATCAATATTCATAACATACATCCCATCTAGGATGGAAGCATGGCCCTTCATGTTATTCATAATACTGAACAACAATTGTTGTTTTATGAACAACTCTTTTGCAACAAAACATTGTGCAATGGGCTAGAGTGTATGAAACTCTAAAATGAATTATGAAAGTAAACCCAGAGGTAATGTATTATTATCAATATTCATAACACACGTCTCATTCATAATGAAAGTATGGCCCTTATGTTATTCATAACACCGAACATCAAAAGTTCTCTTATGAACAACCTTCTTGCAAGATACCTTATGCAAAGGGCTAGAGTGTGAAACTCTAAAATGAATTATGAAAGTAAATATATAGGGAATACACCGATGGAAGGCATAGTAACATTTACTATGTTCCCTGTGTGTATCTTAACCTCATTCCTGGCTAGTCTTTCAGGCCATAGTAGTTCTTACATCGAGTTGCAACAGAATGCAATCGAGCGGGTATCTTTATGATTAACTCACAATACCCAAGAATTAGTGATTAACATGCTTAACCATAATTCCCAAGAACTATATCTTTGACCAGCCTTCTATACATCAAAAACTTGTATGACATTCATACATGAGCTGGATATTCCAGTCTTCTTTCCTTTTGCCATTATACTTCTAACAGTTTAACTTTTAGTATTTCTCCTACTCTCAGAAGAAGCACCCAACTTAAGAGTGGCGTTAGCCCCGGACTTCCTAGGCGTGAAAGTTTCACTAACACCATTCGGACACTTCCTTTCTCTTTAAGTTGTTTGTTTTATTCACCTTTCATCATATGACAAGCGTTCTTCTGGATCCCTCTCTTATCAGTCTTATGCATAGTAAACTCCTTTACTAATAGTTTGCAAACAAATATTTCTTTGGATATCTCATATCTTTTAGCCTTTGTCTGTCTCTGAAAATGATTTTCAGATTCCATGAATATCACATAACTATCCAAACTTTCGAAGTTCGGGTCTCATGGAAGCAAACGTATTGCACTTGACTGAAACAGAATTCTAGCTTTTGGATCGAAGGACGAGAGCCACATGATCCATAGCATTTAGCGGGAGAATACCGAAAGTATACGATAGGACAAAGTCCTTCTCGGCACTATTGAGGACAATCCTCACATTACGTTTACCAACCGTAACGTTTTAACCAGATATTTAACAGCTATTCAATTTTAATAGGGAAGGTGGAAACGCGAGCCATTATTCTACAACTATTTTGCAAATCACACTCAGACAGTGTTCAAAATTAATTGCACTAAGAATTAAAAGAATTCAATTCTACAGTGCGCTCCCACTCAAATCAATATCTCTCATAATTGATTGTGAGTGATTCAAGATCCATATTACAATTCAACGCCAAGGATGCATCCATCTCAAGTGACGAGAATTGTAATCGGTAGGCCAACTTGCCAATCACATCTCTATGTGACTCTTGTTCATCTTTCGATGCGTGTGTTCCGAGCTCATGACTTTCATGCCTGAACGTCAAGACAACCAAGTGATCACGCTGCGAGGTCTCAACTCACCCGCCTCACACCCGTACAATCGTTCATACCCATGCATCCATGTGATACCCCGAAAGGAAAGATGCCGTGACGGTGCTACACTTGGGAGAACACTAACTACTTGATATTTTGTGAGAGATCACCCTAATAAAAGCGACTACCGCGCAATCAAAAGGGTGCATCATAAGGGATAAACATCTCAGGCAATTCATAATAGCATGATATGGTATAGCCCTTTCTGACGGAGAAGTCTTTCATTTCTTCGTCTTCGGCATTCGCGTCGGTGTTCACCTTCGCGAAGATTGCCACCACCTTGTCGATGCACCAGATAATATTGCTATCTCTATAGCTAATAAAATAAGTGCATTACATAAGGTTGACACGCAGGTCATTAAAGTGCAATCATATGGCTCCAGCCATCATGCCGAATCATGACACGCAGGTCATGTTAATCAAATTACATCATATAGCCATCTCATACATAATCAAATTAATATGAGCACTGCTATACCACATCATATGCACATGCAAACCATCCTGCAAAACCAAGTTAGACGCCTCTAATCGGTTCATGCAAAATTTTATTTTTCGTGGCTTCTAAGGTTTCGAAACAAACCGAAGTTACCAACGTCCATCATCAAGCATGATAATCCAAGTCGCTAGATTAACATTCCAGGGTGTATGAAACACGAGATAATAAAATCTCGAGCCCCATACTAAACTTCGTCATACGCGTGACCCCCGTGCAGATCATATCTGCATTGCCCTTTCGTCTGCGAAACATCCATCTTTCTCAACTATGGTGGAACCCAAAGAACTGTTAGCACTTCGTTGATCTGTCAATCAGCATACTCAGGAGCAGCATGAAAGGATCGCGGATTGCCAGAACTTTGTGAGATTCCACCATGCCGTCAAGATCAGGACTACGCAAATTCAGGGGAAGCAACAGGAACATCGGGTAACAGATTTCATCTGCTACCCGCACAAATAATTTTCAGCAATAGATCACATCTACTACCTAATTATATTGTGCAACACCCATACATCTCTATGTATTCTAGATCGCAACCTGCATCTACGCATAGCACGGCTCTTGATGCCACTGTAGGGTAACGCAGCAGAAAACAAAAAAATTCCGGCCTACGCACCAGCCCAGGACCACTATGGAGACTGCATACAAGGTTTGATCTTTTTCGTTACCGACTCGTAGCGCAGCGGAAGTAGAGTCGATGACGATCGGCGGTGCAGATCCCCGCAGCTAGGATTTTACAACCTCCCAACCGCGAGGATGTATACCCTCATCTGCCCCGCGGACAGCCCTCCGGGAGGCGGTCGGACAGTCCCCCGGACGGTGTCGCGGACAGCCCTTCGGGAGGACCTCCGAAACTCGGACTGTCACTCGGACAGCCCTTCGGGAGGACCTCCAAAACTCGGACGGTCACACGGACAGCCCTTCGGGAGGCACTCACGAACTAAGACCGAAACTACGATCTCTCTACAGAGTTGCACACATACGGTGTCATCTATCCGACAGGGCTTCACCGTCCAGAACTAGTTCCTGCCGGAACCCAGACAGCCTTTCGGCTCTACGAAACTATTTCGCTGGGAGGGAGAGAAGAAGCCAGATCATTGCAATGGCACTTGTATGTGAGAAAGAGTGAGTGTGGAGGGCTGCCCCTCCACCTCTATTTATAGGAAATCCCAAGGGGTAGGGTGGTTTTACAATAAAACCCAAAAGCACATGAATGAAGTCCTTCCACAAGGGCATAATGGTGAAACCAAGGAACAAGAGGGGCTCCTCCGGCTCCAAGGAGGAGCCCCAAGTGTGGCCGGCCAACACCATGGGGGGCCCCCCATGAGGGGCACCCAATCCTTCCATGTCATCCTTAGATCTTTTGAGTAAAGCCCCAAAAGGTGGCTTTCCAAAAAATATCCCAAAAAGCATTTTCACTATTCACGACGACATTTTTCAGCATCTGATCGAACTGAAAATATTTATGTGGGCTTAGAACATTTCCAGTACCCACCAAAATAATTTTTAACGCGAGCCGGAACAATTCCGGTTTAGTGATTTTCATCTGCGAAAAACATCTGAAGCGGTTTCGGCAGCTCCGGAACATTTCCGGTTTTCATTCCGGAAAATTTCAGAAAGTTTCCAGAATGATTCTGGCATCCTCCAAGAATTATCAGGCATGTGCCAAAACCAATTTGACTTTTTGGTATCCCCTGAAACAACTTTTCAGTTTCACCGAAACTCATCCGGTGACCTCTCTCTTCGGAACTTTTCCGTTGACCGAAACTTTTCCGGTGTCCGAAACTTTTTCGGTGTTTTTCTCTCAGACTCCCTGTCTAGTATTCAGCAGATAGATGACCCTTAAGCGTGTGACCCTATAGGTTCGGTGAAGCATAGACATGACCCGGAACCCCTTCCGATCAATGATCAACATCGGAGCCGTGGACACCCATATTGATCCCTATACCCACACGAATGAATATTCGAGTGAACCTCCAGTTGCCGTGTGCTATTCCTGTTGCTTCACGATATGTTACAAATACCCGAGGTGAGACATGTTGGCATCTCCGTGGATCAACACCTTGTCCACTATGCCAGTTACCTCGTTGTCGGTATTGTTCTCTTTTCTCGTTCCCGTGTTCCGGCATCCCTGTGATCAAATCACCCTGTGTGACGATGATGGATACCGTAACACCGAGAGGGCCCAGAGATATCTCTCCATCGTCGGAGGAGCAAATCCCAATCTTGAGCTATCAAGTTACTTGACATACTTTTCCATGAACCCGTAAGCCGCCGTAATAGCCACCCATTTACGGATGACGTTTAACAAACCCCAAAGTTCATGAAGCAAGCATGAAGAAACTCGATACTCTCATGGTCTGAGGAATCATGCAAACGTTAACCATCTCTGTGTTATTAACCATTAACTTATGACGAATGTATCTCATAGCATAACATCAATCGGGTCGATTCAACACAAGTGTTCTACCAACAATTGTGCCCTCAAAATTGCCGGCATAGCCATGCCCATGATCAAGAAAACAGGATCATCATGCAATACTTGAGCCAGTCATAGAGGCTTGAGTAGGAATACATTTTACCGTTTATTATCCCACACGTGCACATGAGTTTCCCTCCAAGCCTCGTTTTATTTTAGACTCGAGAATCATTGCAGTTATAGCATGGAACATAAACTTAATTATGAACAGGGAGATAATCAATAACATTTATTATTGCCTCTAGGGCATATCTCCTACACCAGGTGCTGCAGATGCTCCAGAACTATAAGGGAAGAACTTATCTCGCCTGACAGGTACCCGTCCTCATTTCCATGGAGATCGAGCACGATGACATGGCCGGTCATCGAGCTGCACCTGACACCCTTCCAGCGGCAGCAGTCCTGCCCTCGCCATGACGAAAGGATACGCTCTGGGTCGGCCACGATGCCTGCCTTAATGGACAGCAAGGCTTCCCTCTCCCTCGCGATGCATACTCCTTGATCATGTCTCCTCCATGAATCAGTCTTGGACCATCCTGCTGTGGTTTCCGTGAGCAGGAGCAGGAAGAATGCAAGTGCAAGCATGATGGATTGGGATCTCAGAACCAGCTCAGTTTTCTGCATGGGGGTGTTCATGCTGTACGAGAACCAACCCACCATCCTGTCAAAAGAATGCACATGTCATTGTTACTGTCCACACTTACAGTTCATTAACAAGAAATTAGAGTACTCGGCACTGAAGTTTGAAATAGAATCTGCTTGCTAAAAGAATTATAATGGTGTTTCTCATTCGATGTATTTTTTTATGCAGGTAATTTGAAACTTTTAATCGATATATTAATATTGTTCAAATCAGAAGATTATACAGGTTCTTCTATACAGAAACCTATGTTATGTCCCCTTGCCGGAGCACTATATTGTACATTCTACCCACTATCATTCTTAGTGAAATATTCTACCAAATGGAACACGAGAGAAGACCTAAACTGAATGTCAAGATGAGAACAGGTACTATTTTCATCACCCACTAAACAGTAAAAGGATTAGATAAATTTTTGAACTGAAAAAAGAGAAGGGAATAAAAAATGTGTGCTACTTATTGTAGTGTGACCAGCAATCACAGAATAATAAACTATGTTGAAATATAACAGTCATTATAAGCTCCATCAGCATGCAGATCCAATTTATACTGAAGGATAATGAATACAAAATATAGACAAAGGTAACTTACAATCTGAGTATGGTCACGGACCCTCCTTGATGGTAATTTGCTCACTAGGTATGCCGCATCTACTCAAGATATTCAAAAATTCACAAACTCCCTCATCAACCTCTTCACATTCAATGTAAACAAACTTAAGGTGTGCACACACAAGTGGCTGTTCTACTGCTTCCTGGGCTCCTGTTGCTCCTACAATGTTCTATCAGATAAGAGCACTTAGTAAGACAAATACATCATCCATGATAACACCTTAAATAATACAGCAACATTGTTATCCATGCAACATATACCTCAGTGTTACCAAGCTGAAGAATGAGCTTCTCAAGAATTGGAGAGTGTTGGAGAATGCAAAATAAGTCAATAGCCGTAAACCACTCATTGAGTATGAGAGTCTTTAATCTGTCAAACTTAGGGCACCATTCCAAATCCCGTTTGAAGATATTCTGGACAAATTGCAAATGAACGGAGAAAAACTATGAGATTCTAATACAATATACTAGGAAGTTCAGTTAGATATACTTTAATTTCAAAACTAGGGAAAAGGAAAAAGTACACCATATGCCCTTTAACTGTCACATTTTATCCAATACAATGTAACAATGTTATTAACTAGTTGATTTAAGGTCCACTATATGCAGCTCTAACAACGGATACAAATACTACAGCTACAGGAGGAACCACGGGTGCAACTGGCAAAGTAGCAGTAAGAGTAAGAAAGATAGTGCAAAGCATACCAATTCAGGCACAGCAATCAATTTCAATTCAACAGCATTAGACAATCCGTTGAGAAGCAGAGACTTGTCAGAACATCCACAGGGAAAATCAGTACAATCCTCCTGGTCACTTCCATAACCATCACAGCACTCACAGCCAAGCAAAACAGATGCTTTTTCTAGTATTGGCATCTCTTCAAGCAAAGGAGTCAAATTCAGAAAATTTCCTAGTCCCAGTGAGATAAGACGCGGGGCAGCAGTACCAGTGTGGATTTCATCAGAGAAGATACAATCCTCAGTGAAGCGCAGATGCTTTAGTGATTTAGAAGATATCTTCCGTGTGTCAACGAAGCAACTTTCTATCGTTAGCGCCTCTAATACCGGGCAGCCTGAGAAATCTAGTGAGGAATCTCCGAGGTCAACGTTTCCAAATTCTATGGTGCCGGTGTCATTGTTACTGTCCAATTTGTCCTTAGTCAAGCATAACTATGTTATGTCCCCTTGCCGGTGTGATTGCCGGTGCGAGATCAGTAACTAGCCTGACGAACAAGAAAGGGGAGAACAGCAACAGAGGGAAATTCAGAGTTTTCTTTCCATTCTTCGGAGTCTAATTTCCTACAGTTACAGCCACGGTCTAAAATAACCACCTGCTCTACATACGGCACAAGCCACCCTGGTACCAGGCCACACCATAATTAACCACACACTCATAGACATAGTCAGATGCACCCACACACTCTGCGCCACCGTTTTACAGCTTCGCTGACCGATGGCGCCTGCTTTCGCCTAAGGCGTGCCGTCGTTCATGACAAATTATCAGGGCAGGGAGGAAACACCACTCCTAGTGCTAAAATTACATTCACAATTACTTTTTGAGAGCAAACTGAGCAACCAAAGACCTCCTGAGTGGGATGAAATATACCTGTCAAGGGCATGTGTAGCACCAACGGTTCTTTGCCTCTGGTTCTTCAAGCGGACTGGCAGGTTGATTCTCTGTATGTTCTCATACTGTATGAGAAGGAGCAAAACAGGGGGTGTTCAGAGATAGATTCAACAACTCCGAGGACAAAAATCTGAATGCGATGATATCTGAACATACCAGCAAAGGGTTTCCGCGGTCGCGAGCGTAGCACCAGCTATGAATTTCTTGCTCTAGCGTCTGGTTCGTCCAGCAGACGAGCGAGGCAAAGGCAGAGGAGATTTCTTGTTCTCGTGTCAATTACAAGTGGCGAGATGCGGGGGCGCTGCTCTGTTGTCTGCAGGCTGCAGCAACGACTATATATAACAGCACGGAAAGCGGTAGGAAGACAGAGGCACGCGGATGCAGGTTGAAAAGGGTCCAGGTCTGGTCTTGTCAGCGAACGACGAACGACCTAGCTTCACTTGCCTTTCCTTAGACCTGGAAGCACGTCACACAATGAGCAGTGTTTGTTTGTTAGTTGGTGTCCACATGTCGAGCCACCACTGGCTGGCTGCTGCTGGTTTTTCCAAAGATCCCAGTCCACTTATCTGGCTCGTCCTGACCGACTGACTTGCCATGCCATTTCTCCCGCCCGCTCAAGTTAGGGTATCTCCAGACCCTCTAACCGTTAGCATACATGCGGTCTAGACATATTGAGTCATCCAACATGATTTTATATCGGTTCGTTAAATGTGTTTTTTCTTATAAACCGGAGACAAACTAGGGAAGCTTTATGAGCGTCCGGACCGCTGCCACGTTCGCTTCTAACTGCCCTGACCCATCAAAAACCCCTTCCCTCGTCCGTGCTTGCTTCCCACCCGGCACCAGCTGCCCGCATTTATGTCGCTGTAGAGCGGCCATGCTGCATTGACGACGACCTAGAGAGGACGCGACCTCTCACTGGCGACGATATTGAAGCGACGTGCTGACCGGGAGCGTCACCGCTGCACGACCGACTGAACATGCCTCCTCTCCGCACTCAAACAACTTAAAACAGACTGCCCGCCATCCTTCATTAAACTCGCGTGTGCCGAGAAAGCTACTTCGGCCACCCGCCTTCCTCCATTAAACCCGCGTTTGTGCCGACAAAGCTACTTCGGCCACACGATCCATTCACGAGCCGTCCGTCATTAAACGCAACGCTGGTTGCCGTCGAGCGTCCGCCCGCTATTTAAACGATCCACACGATCCATTCGCGAGCAGCCCGTCATTAAACGCAACGTCGGTTGCCGTCGAGCGTCCGCCCGCTATTTAAACGACCCACACGTCCGTTCGCGAGCCATCCGTCATTAAACACAATGCCGGTTGGCTTCGGATGTCTGCCCACTATTTAAACGACGCCAGACATCGGGCAAAAATCACACCACACTCCGCTCGCATCTCCTCCTTGCACCATTTTCTCCACAACCTTCATGACATCCAGCTAGCAGGAAGAGGAGTTCTCTCGCATAAAATCGCACCACTCTATCGCTCCCCGTCTCCTCCTTCCACCACTTTCTCCATCCTTTCGATAACATCCGACGAGCAGGAAGATCAGTTCTCCGGCATAAAATCCGGATGAGTGGCCCTCCAAGTCCGCCAGATACGAGCGAGGAAGACGAATGCTCCACCTCCCTCGACTAGCCCGACGGAGCAAGTTGCCGCTCCAAGCCAGCTCGTGAAGCAGTGGCGAGTTGCTCCACGGAGCCATGCGGGGGAGCTCGGCGGAGCGCCCATCGTGGCTGCCATGGACGAGTTTGTGGCCAGCGCGTCCGCAACCGCCGACGACGTCGAGGAAAAGTAAAACACGGGAGCCCGCCGCCACTTTGGTCCCAAGATGGCCACCACAGGCGAGTCACCGATGTCCACAACCGGTGTCTCATCCTCTCTCGCCGGCTACCGTCGTTTCTCGCCCAAAAGACAAGCATGGATCCGTGCTTGAAGCGGATGCAACTCTTCCCCTGCGGCTGAAGCACTCCCTTTGCCACTCCAGCAGACAGCGTAGCCGAAGATAGGGAAAGGGGGGGGGGGGGGGAATATGCCTCCGGGGCTCCCGACAGTCTGCCGGACATGAAGAATACAAAGGGATCAACTGCGACCGGCCGTAAATTAGTGCAGTGTATCCATGTCGTGAGAATGGAGCTCCGCGCGGCCAGACGTGCACATAGTTTGATCTATTTTTGTTAAAATATGCTGAAAATATAATGAATATCGTCCGGTTTGTATGAAATCCGTCGTGTTTACATGAATTTCGTTCAATTGGTTTATAAAATGTTTGAAATGTATACGGATAGCGTTGGATGGCGACCTCACGCATCTGCGTTCGGGGACTGGTCGACCTGTCCATGAACGAACGCGTAAAGAAATTTGCGGGTTGCTGTTAAAGATACGTGTACTCCGCTTATACTCTCTGTGCCAAAATCCATGACATGTAGCTTTCATTCTCATGCGTCTCCTCATGAATACTAGTACTTGATGGTCGCCTCAGGTGACGCGCATAGCCGGCAGACTCGAATCGAGTCGTGTCTTAATCCACACAGACTTTGTGTGTCGAATCCATCACATGTAGCTTTCACTTTCTTGCGTCTCCTCCTGAATACTACTCCCTCACTTCATAATATAGTGCTCACACGCTCCCAAATGACGCATGGATCCGCCGCGAGGTGTGTCGCCGCTACCTCACCGGAGAGGGTGCGGTCCGTCTGACGTCCTAATGCGGTGGCGGACGCGCAACCCCTTCGTTGGCACACCGAGCCGAAGGTGAACGCATGGACGTCGACCGATGCAAACATGGTGCGACATACCCTGCATGCGAGGCAACGAGCGCGGGAGACGACAGTTGCCATCGCGGCGGTGGACGTTGACGAGGTGGAGTCACATTCTCCGGCGCACCGTATGGTGCACTAGTCCGGGCGCTACAACTGCGTCGTGGTGGATGTCGCCGGCTCCTCACAGGACGGATCCATCATCGATCTAACGTCCGCCAACACCGTCAGGGTTCCGAGCTCTGATAAGATAGAGCATGGGAGAGGGCGGCGCCTTGAGTCCCGTGAGTCAGTCGGTGTCACATGCCCTACTCTACCTCACCGGTGAGCGGACCAACACTCCAGGGCGCAGCCGTCCGTCGGACATGCCCATGACGGAACCGGACGAGCTCCGCTTAAAAATCGCTTTATGTTGCACGTAATAGTATGGATTTAAGGGTTCTATCCAGCAGTGGAATCGATTATTTGAGATGTGACCGATCACTGTTTGTGGACACGTCCCAAAACGTTTGAAGGGTCGGATTTGCTATATCGCGGATGCTCTAATAATGACAAGGATAGGATGATGCCTTTGTTTTTACCGGTCCATTCTCGATAGCACACCCCCGATGCCCTTTGTCGAAAGCACGTCAAAGCCAACATGCCAATGACCATTGTTCGGAGCTCTTGGCCATCCTAACGCAAATGACATTCATAATCAATTATTTGACCACCAGCTATTGCATATCGATAATTTTCTAACCACAGGCATTATGTGCACAGTATGTACTATGGGATTGTTTTTTTATCGTGCATCTTCGGAATTTGGGAAATATTATGAGATATATTTGGGTAGTTATAAGTGTCAAATTTTATCTATGTTACCGGAAAAAAATAGGCCTAAAGTTTGCTTCATTTTTGGCTCCGCCGCTGATAATGTGACGTGCTATGGGTGTGACTCGGAACATCTCGACACTGGCCGTTAGCATCACGTAAGACGGGTCAGGCCGGGACGAAACGACGGCCTCGTGAGGCTACATCACCAACCACCAACCACCAACGACCACATGGTCAGGGCGCCGGTATCACGGCGCTGCGCGGTCGGTGGCCACCCACCACCGAGCCGAGAGCAAAAACATGACCCGCACCGAGCCGAGAGCAAAAACATGACCCGCACGCTTCACTTTCCCACGGGGATCAACCGTTGCGTTGCCGCAACACTGCTGCTCAAGGCGCCAAGAAACAGAGGCGTGCATGCATGGTCAAACGCTCCACCAGCACAAACGTTCACGTTCCCGAGTTCACCATAAAACCGTGTGCTGCCGGATCCGGCCATTTCCACATCACTACAGGAGTAGCAAGAAGATTGACCGTGGTGAGTGACCGATCGAGAGGCTTTTCGCCATGCACGGCACGCACCGTCGTGTGGTCACAGTCCAGACCAGTCCAATCCACACTGAGAATGAGATTGGGATCGCTCATCAGTCGGCCACTGATGCACCATTACTCGCAGTCAGTGCTTACTAGTATTCGTTAGTTGGCATCCACAGTCGAGTCATCACTGGCTGGCTGCTGCTGGTTTTTTCAAAGATCACAGTCCACATATCTGGCTCGTTTGACTGACTTACTTGCCATGCCATTTCTCCCGCCCGCCCGCCGTGTGGTCATTGATAGTGGGCTCTACGCCACGCTGTTAAGTCTCATCATCATCAGGTGGTACGCAGACGAGATTTGCACTGTATTTGCACGCTTTACTTTCCCACGGGAATCAACCATAGCGTCGCCGCAACCAAGGCGCCAAGAAACACATGCGTGCATGCATGGTCAAACGCTCCACCAACACCAACGTTCACTCTCCCAAGTTCATATATCTTGCATCTGCCTGTAGCTGTAGTCAACCATGGATAGAAGGTGCCGCTTGATTCAAGCGTATGTCACTTGACCGTGCCAGTTGCATTAATGGTGACACGTCAAACTGGAGAAATCATCAGCACTAGGCTAGTCAATCATTGCACCATTACTCACGGTCAGTGTTTGTTGTTCGTTAGTTGGTGTACACATGTCGAGCCATCACTAGCTGGCTGCTGCTGTTTTTTCCAAAGATCCCACAGTCCACATATCTGCCTCGTCTGACTGGACTGACTGACTTAGAGCATCTACACGGATGGCAAATATGACCCTCAAACGTCCACAGACGTGACCGGATGCGTCCGCAGAGAGTGACCGGACATGCCTCAAATTAGCACCATTGTATCTGGACACTTCATATTAGATTTTTATATCCATACAAAAGCATGCAAAATAAAAAATCTACTTACTACGTAGCTACTCCTCGTCGGAGATGTCGACTATCTTCGTGCCCTCCGGCGGATACATGCCCGGCAGCTGCAGCTCCGCCCCCTCCGGCGCCTTCGGCTGCTCCTCTCCCGCCTCCTCCGTCGCTATCTCTGCGTCGAGTTCGCGCCGGCCTCCGCCTGCTTCTGCCGGATGAGCTCCCGGTTGGCCTCCACCTCGGCCTCATTCTGGATGGGCTCCAGGATGGCCTGCTGCTCTGCCATTTGCTCGGCCGCCATGTTGAACCCCGGAGCAGGCTCGTCCTCCTTCGGATCCGCCAACTCCATCGACTCTGGTAGCTGCTCTCCTCCTCCTCCTCCGGCTTCTGCTGCTGCTCCTCCTCCTCCTCCTCCGGCTCCAGCGAGTCTGGAGGTAGACCCGCAGCGATGCGGGCGGCGTGCCTAGCCTGGATCTTCGCCTCGATCTACATCCGACGCTTCGGCATGAGCATCGCGTAGGTCGTGATCTTACGCCACACCATATCGACGCTGGAGAGCATGGGAGAGGAGGCGGGTGGACTCGGGTGGCGGCGAGAGAGGGGGAACGTGGATGTGCTAGGGCTGGGGGACGTCGGCCGGCTTAAATCGTCGGATTGGGCCTAGGGCGGCGACATGGAGCGACGCCACGTGACGTTCACACCGCGGCGACGGGAGAGGCGTCCGTCGGACCGCCGGGTTTCCGGGCGAGTCTGCGTGGGGCCCCATCGTCAGGCCGACGTGGCGGGCGTGCCCGGGCGCGCCCTCCATATCCGCCCCATATTTGGGCTAGATATGAGGGATGTCGGTCAGCCCGGGCGTTTGAGGCCCGTTTGAGGCGCCCGACTGGGTTGAAATTTCGTGACCGTTAAGTGACTAGGCGGCCTGCCCGGGCGTTTGAGATGGGTATGAGTGGTCCGGTTATAGATGCTCTTACCATGCCATTTCTCCCACCCGCCGTGTATGCACCATCGCCATACATGATTATTGGTTCCACTCTGGTACGTAATGATTGCCTCTGAAGTTAGAGCAACTTCAACGCCGACGCAAATTGACCGCGCGCCTCCGTTGAGTCAAAACGGACACAAATCTTCACAAAACGCGCCGACGCAAACGGACGAGGGTCCGCTTTTTGTCCACGCGCGATCCATTTCATGTCCAAATTTGAGCCGGATGTGCATCGGCGGTGCGTACGCACGAGGCACCCTCCCTGTCTTCCCCTGGCTTGTCAGTCGGTGGCACATCCACCCCCATTTGCCTCACTTTCGCAAAAACCCTTCCGCCTGCTCGCTCGCCATGGCCGACGCATCGAACCTCTCCACTGGCCTCGCCTCCATCGTCGACAAGCCCCGCGTTGTCCGCAAAATGGCGCCGCAGCCCAAGAAGAAGGAGCTGACGGACGCGTAGCGGGCCGTTTAGTCGTCCAAGAGGGCTGGTCGGAGGAAGGTGCAGGCCGACAAGCTGGAAGCTGCAGCTGCCGCCGCCCTCACCGCAACCGCCCAATAGAAGACCGACACCGTAGAGAACAAGGCCCTCGTCGCTGCGGCCACGTGACAGACCCTCCTCATGCTAGGGTTCAACAATGGCCCTGGTCAGCATGGACTCATCGTTGCCGCCATGGCCGCGGCTACCACGGGCTCGTTGGCAGTTCGGTTGCCATGGGCAGAGTCGCCATGCATGTCCACCATGTTGCAGACGTCCGACTTCCATCCCCAACCACAAGCCTCCCACTTCTCCACCTCTCGCACAGACTGCTCACCGGAGGTGAGTGTGGTTGCGCCGTCCATGCCCGCACCCATAGCTGTCAACCTGAACGTCACACATGTGGTCGGCGGGTCATCCACCGGGGCCCAAAGGAAATAACTGTGTAAGATCCCTGCCGGCAACCGTCCCCACACCTGCAACATGTTCGACTCAATGCCGGCGCCGACGGATGATGACACAGCCAACCATTTCATCATGGATAACAACATTCTCGAGGGTGGAGTGGGTTGTGCGGCCTTCAATCCCGACAAGACCCAAAGCATAGACGGCCACGACACCTTCATGGCAGGCTAGGATGGCACGGGCGACACCTTCACGCATGGCCATGATGGCGTGGAAGGCACCTTCACGCAAGGCTAAGATGGCATGGACATCACTTTCCCGCAAGGCCACGAGTTCCCGGACGACTGCGACCAAGAAGAAGAAGAGGAAGTGGACATCAAGGGGGATCATTTGTTTGCCGACAAGCTAACAACCCAAGCTAATGCGTAGAAGAAGAAGCGCAAAAGCATTCGAACGAAGACATACACAAAGGTTGAGGACAAGATCATTTGTGAATGAGGATGAGGACAAGCTCATTTGTGAATGTTGGAGAGATATTGCACAAGATCCCAATATCGGCGTCGAGCAAAAATGTTCAACCTTTTGGTTGAGAGTTCATCGACAATTCCATGAATGCAAGAAGGTCCCGCCACAAGTTTGAGAGCAAGCATGGTTGGGTGTCCATCTCGAAGCGTTGGGGGCTCATACAACAGGAGCGTAACAAGTTTTGTGCCACCCTTGAGAGCATCGATGACCATCCCGTGAGTGGCCTCGGCATCAAAGACATGGTATACATTTGTGTCTTCATTCCCGTTTCCGTTTTTTGATGCTTGCATGTCCATTGCGCAATGAATATACATTCGTGTATTCATTTGTAGGCATTCTAGGCTTTAGAAGCATTCAAGGCCCAACATGCGAACAAGCCATTCATCCTCACCCATTGTTGGATGATCATAACAGATCAGGAGAAGTTCAAGGAGCAATATGTCGCCCTCATGAAGAATGGAGGGCCGCCCAAACGTAAACAAGAGAGGGGAAGCGTCGACAAGATAAAGAGGAGAAAATGAATGCCTACATGGAGATACAAAAGAAAAAGATCGAGATGGAGGCCGGAATGCAATCAAAGAAGCTAGATATGGAGGCCGAAATGCAAGCGAATAAGCTAGAGATGGAGGCAGACATGCAAGCGAAGAAGCTCGAGATAGAGGAGACCAATGCCAAGACCAAAGCAAAAGAAGTGGCGTGCTTGCATGATGAAGGAGGTGGAGATCATGATGGTGGACTTGAGCACAATGTCCTGGGGAAAGAGGTCGTGATTCGAGAAGATGCAAAAGGAGATGCTCAAGCTTGATGATTGATCTATGGCCGAGAGCGCCATCTTTTTTGTATGCAAGCAAGTGTGTCGACATGACCACGGATGAGATGTATTGCGTGGTTGAACTGCCACCCTTTTTTGTGCGATGGCAAGTGTGTCGGTTGCTGGCAAGTCCGCCAACATGAACTGTGTGTTGTTTTTTGGAGAAGGGCATGTATGCCAGTCGCTGGCTTGGCCGCTGGCCTTTTTTTAGTTCAATATGCTTTGTACGCAGGTGAAAATTGCGTCGGCCGGTTGGGCGGACCGGTCGTAGATAGGCGAATAACGAGCGCCCAGCCGACCCAAATAGACAAAAAGCGGACAAATCGCGCGTCCATTTGCGTCGGTGCGTTGGAGTTGCTCTTACTCCACTCATACTTTGTGTGCCAAATCCATCACATGTTGTATGAGGGCATCTCCAATGTTGACCATCAATGTGCCTGCATCTGTCTGGATCGCACCATTCGAATGTGTTTTGCTATCCAATACGGTAACCCATTCGTTCGCGGACCGGTTCGAACGTTCGTTTTCTCACAAATAGGGGGGGCACTGGACCGCTGCCACACACGCGTTCGACACCCCGTGCCCACCCAAAACCCTTGCACGTGTCTTTTCCTGTTCGAAGCGGTTGCCCCGCATTCAAGCCCCTCTAGAGTGCCAAATCTACATTGATGCCGGCTAAAAGCGAACATGACCTCACACTGGTGTCGGCATTGAAGTCGCTTGCTGATACGTCTCCAACGTAACGTATCTATAATTTTTGATTGTTTCATGCTATAATATTATCAATCTAGGATAATGTTTGGGCATTTATATGTTGATTCATATTATTTTTTAGCACTAACCTATTAACCCAGTGCCAAGTGTTAGTTGTTGTTTTCTGCATGTTTTTGGCTTTTCAGGAATACCATACCAAACGAAGTCCAAATACCCCGAAACTTTTTAAACATTTTTTCTGGACAAAATAAGGACCTGGAAGCTTTGAAGGGAGACCGGGGGCCACACGAGGTGTCCCCAAGCCAACAGGGCGCACCGTGCCCTGTTGGCTTGGGACCACCTCCCGAGCCCTCTGGCGTTGTTCTCTGGACTATAAATTCACATTAATCCCCAAAACCCTAGAGAGCCTCCCGAAACACTTTTTCCGCTGCCGCAAGTCTCTGTTTTGCCGGGTGCCCATCTGGAGCCCTGTTCTGGTGCCTTGCCGGAGGGGGGACCGATCACGAAGGGCCTCTACAACAACCTTGCTGCTCCAATGGTGATGTGTGAGTAGTTCACCACATTCATACGGGTCCGTAGTTAGTACCTAGATGGCTCTCTCTCTCTCTCTATGTTCTTTGTTGCCTTGATCACCGCGATTCCCGCGGTGATATATCTTATGTAATCACTCTTTGCGGTGTGTTTGTTGGGATCTGAAGAATTGTGGATTTATGTTCAGATTATTCATGAAAAGATATTGAATAGTTGCTGGTATTTTATTTGCATGATTGTTATAGCTTCGTAATTCTCTCCGATATATCGGTTTAGTTTGGCCAACTAGATTGGTTTATCTTCAGTGGGAGAGGTGCGTTGTAGTGGGTTCAATCTTGCGGTGCTCTATATCCCAGTGACAAATTAGGGGACAAGACACGTATTTGTATTGCTGCCACTAAGGATAAAACGATGGGGTTTATTTCTATTAATTGGATTTACCTTGTCTACATCATGTCATCATTCTCCAAGCATTACTCTGTTTCACTTAATGCTCTAGATGCATGCTGGATAGCGGTCGATGGCTGGAGTAATAGTAGTAGATGCAGGCAAGAGTCGGTCTACTTGTTTATGGACGTGATGCCTATATACATGATCATTGTCGTGAATAAATATTGCATAACTATGCGCTTTTCTATCAATTGCCCAACAGTAATTTGTTTACCCACCGTATGCCTTCTTCGAGAGAGAAGCCTCTAGCGAACACTATGGACCCCGGGTTTATTCACATATATATTTACAAACGTTCTTGTTTCCTTACTGCCATTATTTACTTTTTATTTATTTTGCAACTAATATTTATCCAACTATCATCTACACTACTCATCGCTTGCAAGTAACGAGTTCAAGGGGATTGACAACCGTCTTGCGCGCGTTGGGTGCAAGTGTGTGCTCTTTTGTGTGTAGTCGCTGAAGACGGGAAGTTGTGTGATCCTCCTATTGGTTCGATAACCTTGGTTCTCATTGAGGGAAATACTTATCTATATTGTGCTGCATCATTCCCTCCTCTTCGGGGAAAAACCCAACGCAGATCACAAGTATCAGGAAGGATTTCTAGCGCCGTTGTCGGGGAGTATCATCAACTTACTATCAAGTACCTATTCACAAATTATCATTCACTTGTTCTACTTTTTATTTGATGTTATATTTTGTTTGCTATAAAAATAAAAAACACAAAAATATTTATATTTGATTGTTTGCTTGTGTGTTTGCTTGAAGTTGCTATCATGTCTGAGTTGGAAATTAGTGGTGCTTCTGCCTCTAGTGCGGAAGCTTCTGAATATCCAACTTCACCTTGTAATGAGAATGCTAAAAGAAATTGTGATGAAGTTTCTAAATAAAAAATTGATAATCTTGCGGATGATGATCCTTCTAAAGGAGAACCTATTATGCAAACAAAGAAATTCTGCATAGGTAGTGGTAATATCATTGGGAAAAGTGTGATTCAAGACTTTTTCACTTGTGTGGGCTCGTTACCCTTGATAGGAGGCTCTATTGTTGCTAGGACTACTAATTATGCGGATGCTATATCTTCGCTTATAGTTGAATTGGAAAGACAATTCGTTCATATGCATCCTTTCATACAATGGTTGTTTCTAGAATTCTCTAATATTCAGGATGCCTCTACTAAACGTCTAGCTACAATATTTCTCGTTCATGAATTTAATCATGTCATGCAAGAGGCTAGAGACATATTTGCTCATTATAGGGTTAATGGTGAGTGCCCACCGATAGAAGGGATTCTTTATGATTTGGAAGAAATAAGAAAATTAAGATCAACGGACTATGTTGCTTATGATGAAAACCTTAGAAAAAAAGGTTCCGCCTAATGTCTTACTTTTGAAAATTTCTGAACACAATGATCAATTTGTCATACCAAATCTTGGATTGGGTCACGTGCTTGAGAGAGAATTAAGTAAGTACCTTTATCGAAACCTATACCATGAAGAGTTGACTATTACTTATGAAAAGCCTAAGGAGGAGCCTTCTATTCCTCCCGAGATAGATCTCACGGACCCTTGTGTTGTGAAGTTTAGTCCTTTCAATTACTTTTACTTACCTATTAGAAAACTTGCTTCTGAGAGAAGGGAATATGATTATAGCATGATGGATCGTCCTCATGACTATGAAAACACTTGATACTATGCATTATGCCTAGCTAGGGGCATAAAACAATAGCGCTAGTTGAGAGGCAACCCAATAGTTATCTTATTTTTCTTGTTTTACTTTCTGTTTGTTTTAGATAACATGATTATTGCTACTTTAATGATTGTGTTTTTATGTTTAAATTAGTGTTTGTGCCTTTGGGATGACTTGCATGATAAGTAGAATTTATATGGTGCAAAAACAAAAACTTTTGTGTCTAGTGCAGAATTTCTCTAATTTTACCGGAACGTCTTTTTGATCTGAATTTTTTACACAGTGTTGGTATACAAATTCCCCAGGTTTAACTAACGTTTCAGAAATGTTGGAGTTACAGAAGTATAGTTTATCTATAGATCATTATAGACTGTTCTGTTTGGGGGGGGTATAAGCCATGGAGAAGTTAGAATACAGTACCTTATGCAATAATAAAATATAAATCAATTTATAACAGTACCTCAAGTATTTGATATGTTTATTATACTAACGGATCTCACGAAGGTTTCTGTTGAGTTTTGTGTGCTGAAGTTTTCAAGTTTTGGGTGCTATCACGATGGATGAAGGAATAAGGAGCGGCAAGAGCCTAAGCTTGGGGATGCCCAAGGCACCCCAAGTCAAATTCTAGGAAGAGTCAAGCATCTAAGCTTGGGGATGCCCCGGAAGGCATCCCCTCTTTCGTCTCAATCCATAAGTATGTCATTTGGACCTACATTTTTATTCATCACATGATATGAGTTTTGCTTGGAGCGTCGTGTGTTTTTGTTTTCCACAATCATTGTTTGTTGGACACACCTATTTGAGAGAGACACATGTTCACCATGATTTGTTAGAATACTCTATGTGCTTCACTTATATCTTTTGAGCTTAGCAGTTGCTCTAGTACTTCACTTATATCTTTTAGAGCACGGTGGCGTATGGATTTTATAGAAATAATTGCACTCTCGTTATTCACTTAAATTTGTTTGAGAGTTAATGAATAGTGACGGTAATTTGCATGGGTTATAAGACTAGTGCAAAAATAATAGGTATTCAAAGGATGTATAATCAAAACCACATGTAGCACATAAAAGAGAAATTGTGGGTTAATGATATTGATGTGGTAATACGAAAGGGCGTGAGTGCATGGTTGTCGGTTAGTAGGAATATCGATAGTTAAAGGATGTTAATTTGTTGTTCATCTAAATGTTGGTTATGGCATGGTGATGATGTGAGCATTCTTATTCCTCCTTGAAAACCTAGTGTTGTTTAGGTCGGAGGCGCACGATGGTTAACTCCTCCCAACCTCCTCCCTAGGGGCATGCGAGTAGTACTTTGCTTCGAGAGAGCTAATAAAACTTTGCAATAAGTATGTGAGTTCTTATGACTAATGTGAATCAATGGATGTACGCACTCTCACCTTTTCATATTTGCTAGCCTCTTCGGTACCGTGCATTGCTCATTCTCCCCTCGAGGATCGATGCAAACTTCGCTGGTGCATCCAAACCCCGCGGCATGATACACTCTGTTTCACATAAGCCTCATTATATCTTCCCCAAAACCCCGCGGTAGTGTACCTATCATGGCATTTACATAGTCGTTCCAAGACATATTGCCATGCAACTTCCACCGTTACATCATATGACTAGTACATTCATTGTCATATTGCTTTGCATGATCATGTAGCTGGCATAGTATTTGTGGCAAAGCCACCGTTCATCATTGTTTACATGTTACGCTAGATCATTGCACATCCTGGTACATTGCCAGAGGCATTCATATAGAGTCATATTGTTTAGTAGTTTTTCATATCAAGTTGTAAGTAACTAAAAGTGTGATGGTTATCATTATTAGGGCACTGTCTCAGTGAGGAAAGGATGATGGAGACAATGATTCCCCCATAAGTCGGGATTAGACTCCGGATGAAAAATAAAAGATAAAAAGAAAGAAAAAAAAGAAAAAAAGAAAGAAAGAAAAAAGAGAAAAATAAAAAAATAAAAAAGAGAAAAGAATAAATGAGAGAAAAAAGAGAAGGGACAATGCTCCTTTTCCACACTTGTGCTTCAAAATAGCACCATGTTTTTCATATAGAGAGTCACATGTTTTTTCACTTCCATATGCTAGTGGGAATTTTTCATTATAGAACTTGGCTTGTATATTCCGATGACGGGCTTCCTAAAATGCCCGAGGTCTTCATGAGCAAGCGAGTTGGATGCACACCCACTTAACTTCAGTCGAGCTTTCATACACTTATAGCTCTAGTGCAACCATTGCATGTCAATCCCTACTCCTCGCATTGATATTTATTGATGGGCATCTCCATAGCCCGTTGATACGCCTAGTTGATGCAAGACTTTCTTCTCCACTTTTTACCCCTTTGATATCTACCACCATATTCTATCCCACCTATATGCTATGTCAATGGTTTACGCTCATGTATTGAGTGAGGAATAAAAAGCTGAAGCGCATTAAAAAGTACGATCCAATTGCCTAGCTTGACACCATGGTGCTTGACATTTGTATTTATGTGGTGAAGATAGAGCCATGCCATGCTAATATGATAAAATAAATGGGGGTAAACATTCTTTAAGGATCGTATATTTTGAAAGTTGATGATTGCGTTATTTATGCTTATGGATATTATTATGTTAATGTTTAGTGATCCATCGTTTGTCAATGATCATACCTGAAAGTGATTACATGTTGGGTAGCATGTCACATCAAAAATTCTGTTTTTATCATTTACCTACTCGAGGACGAGCAGGAGTTAAGCTTGGGGATGCTGATACGTCTCCAACGTATCTATAATTTTTGATTGTTCCATGCTATAATATTATCATTCTAGGATACTTTTTGGGCATTTATTTGCTGATTCATATTATTTTTGAGCACTAACCTATTAACCCAGTGCCAAGTGCCAGTTGTTGTTTTCTGGATGTTTTTGGCTTTTTAGGAATACCATACCAAATGAAGTCGAAATACCCCGAAATTTTTTGTCGATTTTTTCTGGACAAAATAAGGACCTGGAAGCTTCGGAGGGAGACCGGGGGCCACACGAGGTGTCCCCAAGCCAACAGGGCCCACCCTAATGGCTTGGGAGCACCTCCCCGGCCCTATGGCGTTGTTCTCTCGCCTATAAATTCACATTAATCCCCAAAATCCTAGAGAGCCTCCCGAAACACTTTTTCCGCCGCTGCAAGTCTCTGTTCCGCCGTGGCTCCATCTGTAGCCCTGTTCCGGTGCTCTGCCGGAGGGGGGATCAATCACGGAGGGCCTCTACATCAACCTTGCTGCTCCCATGGTGATGTGTGAGTAGTTCACCACAGACATACGGGTCCGTAGTTAGTACCTAGATGGCTCTCTCTCTCCCTCTCTCTCTCTTTCTCTCTCTCTCTCTCTCTCTCTTTATGTTCTTTGTTGCCATGATCACCGCGATTCCCGTGGTGATCTATCTTATGTAATCACTCTTTGCGGTGTGTTTGTTGGGATCCGATGAATTGTGGGTTTATGTTCAGATTATTCATGAAAATATATTGAATACTTGCTGGTATTTTATTTGCATAATTGTTATAGCTTCGTAATTCTCTCTAATCTATCGGTTTAGTTTGGCCAACTAGATTGGTTTATCTTCAGTGGGAGAAGTGCGCTGTAGTGGGTTCAATCTTGCGGTGCTCTATATCCCAGTGACAAATTAGGGGACAAGACACGTATTTGTATTGCTGCCACTAAGGTTAAAGCATTGTGGTTTATTCATATTAATTGGATTTACTTTGTCTACATCATGTCATCATTCTCCAAGCATTACTCTGTTTCCCTTAATACTCTAGATGCATGCTGGATAGCGGTCGATGGGTGGAGTAATAGTAATAGACGTAGGCAAGAGTCGGTCTACTTTCTTATGGACGTGATGCCTACATACATGATCATTGCCGTGAATAAATATTGCATAACTATGCGCTTTTCTATCCATTGTCGAACATTAATTTGTTTACCCACCGCATGCCTTCTTCTTCGAGAGAAGCCTCTACCGAACACTATGGCCCCCGGGTCTATTCACATATATATTTACAAACGCTCTTATTTCGTTGCTACCATTATTTATTTATTATTTATTTTGCAATTAATAGTTATCCAACTATCATCTACACTACTTACCGCTTGCAAGTAACGAGTTCAAGGGGATTGACAACCCTCTTGCCCGCGTTGGGTGCAAGTGTTTTTTTTTTGTGTGTAGGCGCTGAAGATGGGAAGTTGTGTGATCCTCCTATTGGTTCGATAACCTTGGTTCTCACTAAGGGAAATACTTATCTACACCGTGCTGCATCATCCCCTTCTCTTCGGGGAAAAACCCAATGCAGATCACAAGTATCAATGCCCTTAAGATCATCGAGGGTATATCCTATAGCAGCTCGGTGCTTGATATGTCTCTGTCGTATCTATAATTTTTGATTGTTTCATGCCAATATTCTACAACTTTCATATACTTTTGGCAACTTTTTATACTATTTTTGGGACTAACATATTGATCCAGTGCCCAGTGCCAGTTCCTGTTTGTTGCATATTTTTTGTTTCGCCGAAAATCCATATCAAACCAAGTCCAAACGGGATAAAAACTTACGGAGATTTTTTTTGGAATATATGTGAATTTTTAGAAGTGGAATCAATAGAAGATGGTGCCCGAGGGGGCCACAAGCCATAGGGGCACGCCCTGGGGGGTAGGGCGCGCCAAGCTGGCTTGTGGCCACCCCGTAAGGCGGTTGGTGCCCTTCTTTCGCCACAGGAAAGCTAATATCCGGATAAAAATCATGTTAAAATTTCAGCCCAATCAGAGGTACGGATCTCCAGGAATATAAGAAACGGTGAAAGGCCAGAATCTGGAAGGCAGAAACAGAAGGAAACAGAGAGAGAGATCCAATCTCGGACGGGCTCTCGCCCCTCCGCCGCCATGGAAGCCAAGGACCAGAGGGGAAACCCTCCTCCCATCTAGGGGGAGGCCAAAGAAGAAGAATAAGGAGGGGGGCTCTCTCCCCCTCTCTCCCGGTGGCACCGGAACGCCGCCGGGGCCATCATCGTGATGACGATCTACACCAACAACTTCGCCGCCGTCATCACCAACTCTCTCCCCCTCTATGCAGCGGTGTAACACCCCTTCTCCCCGATGTAATCTCTACTTGTGCTCAACGCTATATATTATTTCCCAATTATGTATGGCTATCCTATGATGTTTGAGTAGATCCGTTTTGTCCTATGGGTTGATTGATGATCATGATTGGTTTGAGTTGCATGTTTTATTATTGGTGCTGTCCTATGGTGCTCTCCGTGTCGCGCAAGCGTGAGGGATCCCCGCTGTAGGGTTTGCAATATGTTTATGATTCGCTTATGGTGGGTGGCGTGAGTGATGGAAGCACAGACCCGAGTAAGTAGGTTGTTTACGTATGGGAGTAAAGAGGACTTGATACTTAATGCTATGGTTGGGTTTTACCTTAATGATCTTTAGTAGTTGCGGATGCTTGCTAGAGTTCCAATCATAAGTGCATATGATCCAAGTAGAGAAAGTATGTTAGCTTATGCCTCTCCCTCATATAAAATTGCAATAATGATTACCGGTCTAGTTATCGATTGCCTAAGGACAAATAACTTTCTTGTGACAAAAAGCTCTCTACTAAGACTAACTTAGTTGTTTCTTCATCTAAACAGCCCCTAGATTTTATTTACGTGTTCTTTATTATCTTGCAAACCTATCCTATCACACCTACAAAGTACTTCTAGTTTCATACTTGTTCTAGGTAAAGCGAACGTTAAGTGTGCGTAGAGTTGTATCGGTGGTCGATAGAACTTGAGGGAATATTTGTTCTACCTTTAGCTCCTCGTTGGGTTCGACACTCTTACTTATCGAGAAAGGCTACAATTGATCCCCTATACTTGTGGGTTATCAGTGCTTCTTTAGAGTTTTGTGTTATCGCTTTTCTTCATGCTCTAAAAGGTTAGCAATAATAATAACAGGGTATATCTTCTTTTCATCAAGATAAGCTTATTTCAGTGTATCAAGTAATTTATTTAGCTCAAACACGGGATCTCCCTTTGGTGGAGGAGGATCCCCTAAAATGTCAACAGGCAAGTTGTGTTTAAGAATAGGTGTTTGTCTAAAGAATATATCATCTATTTCATTTCTCTCATTCATATCCATATCATTTTCATGGTCTAGCAAATAATGTTCTAATGGATCAGTAGGGGCACAACAATAGAGGCTAGACCAACAATTTCATCTTTAGTAGATAGTTCTTTCTCATGTGGTTGTCTACCAAACTTAGAGAAGTCAAATTCATGAGACTCATCAACAAAGCTTACTTTAACCTTCTCTATAACACAATTAATTTCAGCACTAATGGTATTTAAGAAAGGTCTACCAAATATAATGGGAAAATTTTATCTTGTAGTGAACCAAGTACTAAGAAATCAGTGGGGTACTTAATTTTTTCACACAAGACTTCAACATCTCTAACAATCCCAAGTGGTGAAATAGTGTCTCTGTTTGCAAGTTTAATAGTAACATCAATGTCTTCCATTTCAGCGGATGCTATGTCATTCATAATTTCTTGATATAAGGTAAAAGGAATAGCACTCATACTAGCACCCATATCACACAAGCCATGGTAACAATGATCTCCAATTTTAATAGAAATAACAGGCATGCCAACAATGGGTTTATTCTTATCTAGCAAATCATGTTCATTTCTCCCAGGTTTAGCAATTCTAGCAGCCTCATCACAAAAGTAAATAACCTGACCATCAATGTTATCAACCAAGAGATCTTTAACCATAGCAATATTAGGTTCTACATTTATTTGTTAAGAAGGTTTGGGTGTTCTAATATGGCTTTTATTAACCACAATTGTTGCCTTAGCATGTTCCTTAATCCTAACAGGAAAAGTTGTTTTTTCAACATAAGTAGTGGGCACAACTGGATCAATATTATAAATAATTGTTTCTTCTTTAGCAATAGTAGGTTCCTCTAACAATTCTTTAATGGGTGGATGATATTTAAACCATTTCTCCTTAGGGAGATCAACATGAGCAGCAAAGGTTTCACAAAAGCAAGCTACTATCTCAGAGTCAAGTCCATATTTAGGACTAAACTTATGAAAAGTACCGGTTTCCATAAAAGATTTAACGCAATCAAACTCAAGCTTTATACCCAACTCTTTACCTTTGTCGAGTTCCCAATCTTTAGAGTTGTGCTTAATTCTTTCCAAAAGATCCCATTTGAATTCAATAGTTCTCTTCATGTAGGAACCGATGGAAGAAGAATCGAGTATTAATTGATCATCATGAGAAAGCCGAGCATAAAAGTTTTGTATAATCATTTCTCTTGAGAGATCATGGTTGGGGAAAGTGTGCATCATATATTTAAGCCTCTCCCAAGCTTGAGCGATTCTTTCTCCTTCACGAGGCCAAAAATTATATATATAATTCCGATCACGGTGAACTAGATGCATATGATAAAACTTCTGATGAAATTCCAGTTTCAAGTGATTCCAGTCCCATGATCCAACATCATCCAATAGCCTATACCAAATCAATGATTTTCCATACAAAGATAAAGGGAAAACCTTCTTATTAACCTTTCCTCGGATAAACCTGCAAGCTTAAATAATCCACAAGTCTCATCTACATATATCAAGTGCAAATCAGGATGAGTTGTTCCATCTCCTGCATAAGGATTAGCTAGCAGTTTCTCTAACATACCCGAAGGAATCTAATAATAAATATTTTTAGTAGGTTCAGTAGGTTGAGGGAAAACTTTTTCCACTTCTGGTCAGGGTAAAGATACCCCAAACAGGCCCTTCAAAGGATTACTATCCATAGTGATAAGCAACGGTAAATTTCAGAACGTACCGAAAATGTTTCCTTACCAAATTCTACTCACCAAAGGCGCATCACTCCCCGGCAACGGCGCCAGAAAAGAGTCTTGATGACCCACAAGTGTAGGGGATCAATCATAGTCCTTTCGATAAGTAAGAGTGTCGAACACAACGAGGAGCGGAAGGAAATGATAAGCAATTTTCAGCAAGGTATTCTTTGCAAGTGCTATGAGTAACAATGATAGATACTTTTGTAGCAAGATAATTCGTAACAAGTGACAAGTAGAAAAAGTAACAAGTGTGCCGCAAGATAGCCCAATCCTTTTTATAGCAAAGGACAGGCCTGAAAGTACTCTTATATGAAGCAAAAACTCCCGAGGACACATGGGAATTTCCATCTAGTCATGTTCATCATGTTGAGTTGATTCACGTTCGTTACTTTGATAATTTGATATATGGGTGGACCGGTACTAAGGTGATGTTCTTACTTGAACAAGAACCCTGCTTATGATTACCCCCTCTCGCAAGCATCCGCAACTACGAAAGAAGAATTAAGATAAATCTAACCATAGCATGAAACATGTGGATCAAAATCAGCCCTTTATGAAATAAGCATAAACTAGGATTTAAGCTTCTGTCACTCTAGCAACCCATCATCTACTTATTAATCCACAATGCCTTGCTTTAGGCCCAAATATGGTGAAGTGTCAGGAAGTCGACGTTCACACGACACCACTAAAGGAAGCAACAACATACATATCATCAAAATATCGAACGAATACCGACTTCACATGATTACTTATAACAAGACTTATCCCATATCCTCGGGAACAAAAGTAACTACTCACAAATCATCACCATGTTCAGTATCAGAGGTGTAATAAATATGATTAAGGATCTGAACATATTATCTTCCACCAAGTAAATCAACAAGCATCAACTACAAGTTGTAAACAACACTACTAGTAGCCGCCAGGTACCAATCTGAGGTTTTGAGACAAAGATTGAATACAAGAGATGAACTAGGGTTTGAGATGAGATGGTGCTGGTGAATATGTTGATGAAGATTGGTCCTCCCACGAAGGAGGAAGCGTTGGTGATGACGATGGCTTCGCTTTTCACCTCGATACGACGGCGCTTCATCCCGAAAGTATCCTCTTGATTTTTTCTAGGTCAAAACACATCATATAGTAGAAGAGGGGGGCCGAAGGCCGCCTGTGGGCCTGCCAAGCTATCAGGGCGCGGCTAGGGGGGTGGGCGCGTCCTGATGGCTTGGCACCAATAGGTGGCCCCCCTCCGGTATATTTTTGCTTCATAAATTTACATATATTCCACGGAAATTCCCCGTGAAGTTTCAGATCATTTGGTGTCCAGAGAATTTTTAGCCTTTTTCCTTGGTTTTAAGGTCTAGAATTCCAATTTCCGGCAATTTCCCTCTTTGTGATGTACCTTGTAAATTAAGAGAGAAAAGGCATAAGAATCATGTCATAAAGTGGAATGATGATCAAGAATACTATAATTATCAATAAGAAACCATGATGCAAAATGGACGCATCATGCGCAAATTAGGGGCATAAATTTGAATTTCCCAAAGAAAAAAAATCCATTTTACTACCCTGAACAGAGTGGGTGGTCCACATAACCCCTTGATAATTTTTTCCGTTCTCTTAACCCCCTGATCTATCTAATACAGTTCAGAAATGGTCTTAGTTGGGTTATTTCAGGTGTTTTGCCGACATGGATGAGGTCAAAGTGGTATTTTACCGTGGGGCCATATTGTTAGGTGGGGATTCGTCCTGCTTCAAGGTGGCAACGGGGACGGGGATGACCGGGGATTGCTCCAGCATCCCCACCCCGATCCCCGCCAATCCCCATACCCACGAGCCCCATGAAGCTTCGCGGGGACAAAACACCCCCATCCCCGTCAATAACGGGTACCCGCTACCCGTCGGGTATCCATGGGGATCGCAAAAGTAACTGGGATAGGTGAGATTAGACAGGGCATGGTTGTTGGGAGAGGTGTTGAAAAATAATTTGTGAAATATCTAGGTATTAATCTATATATTTTGCATTTGTAGTACGCATGACATAGTTTTTTGGGTATCCATGGAGTTCCCATGGGGGGAATTTCATCCCCATCCCCGCCCCGCGAGACTAACGGGTAACCACCAAACAATACCCATGGGATGAATTTGTTCCCCATCCCCACTCCATGATGGGTAAATCCCCGCGGGTACCCATCGCCATGGGGAATATTGCCACCTTGAGTCCTGTTGAGGAGAAACTGGAAAATGGGGTGTTGACCCCCCGCTGCCGCTTCCGTGACCCACTGCCGCCGCAGCGGGTATCACCCACCGTTGGTGCCGTGTCGCTCAGGATGCTATGTTGCTGCCTACGCCGCAGTGTAAAGCCATACTGGCTTCTCCCCTGCTGCCTTCTTCTTCATCTCCGGCAAAGGACGCCCAGGCCCCTGATACGTCTCCAACGTATCTATAATTTTTTATTGTTCCATGCTGTTATATTATCATTCTTGGATGTTTTACAATCATTTTATAGCAACTTTATATCATTTTTTGGGACTAACCTATTGACATAGTGCCAAGTGTCAGTTGCTGTTTTTGCTTGTTTTTTACTTCGCAGAATATCAGTACCAAATGGAGTCCAATCGCGACGAAACTTTTTGGAGATTTTTTTGGACCAGAAGACATCCAGGGAGCGAAAGAAGTACCTGGGAGGAGGCCCATGGGGCCCACAAGACACCAGGGCATGCCAGAGGCCCCCAGCGCGCCCTGGTGGGTTGTGGTCGCCTCGGGGGTCCCCTCCACCGCCTCTGAGCTCTATAAATACCCAAATATTCCAGAAACCCTAGAGGAGTCGACGCAAAATACTTCCAGCCGCCGCAAGTTCCAGAACCGCGAGATCCAATCTAACACCATCACAGAGGGGTTCATCATCCTCAATGGTGCCTCTCCGATGATGCGTGAGTAGTCCACCATAGACCTATGGGTCCGTAGGCAGTAGCTAGATGGCTTTCTCTCTCTCTTTTGATTCTCAATACAATGGTATCTTGGAGATCTATTTGATGTAATGACTTTTTGCAGTGTGTTTGTTGGGATTCGATGAATTTTGAGTTCATGATCAGTTTCTATCCATGAATATTATTTGAGTCTTCTTTTGATCTCTTATATGCATGATTACTTATAGCCTCGTATTTCTTCTTCGAATCTTTGGTTTAGTTAGGCCAACTAGATCGATTTTTCTTGCCATGTGAAGAGGTGCTTTGTGATGGGTTCGATCTTGCGGTGTCCTCTCCCAGTGACAAAAGGGGCAGCGAGGCATGCATGTATCGTTGCTATTAAGTATAACAAGATGGGGTCTATTCCTACATGAATAGATCTTGTCTATATCATGTCATCGTTCTTATTGCATTACTCCGTTTCTCCATGAACTTAATACACTAGATGCATGCTGGATAGCGGTCGATGTGTGGAGTAATAGTAGTAGATGCAGAACCGTTTCGTTCCACTAATCTTGGACGTGATGTCTATATAATGATCATCGCCTTGGATATCGTCATGATTATTTGATCTTCTATCAATTGCCCAACAGTAATTTGTTTACCCACCGTGTGCTATACTCATGAGTGAAGCCACTAGTGAAACCTACGCCCCCCCGGGTCTACTCTTTCAACATATTGCTTTCCGATCTGATGCGGAGCATCCCACCATCATCCCCATGAAGACTACACCACCAACCAAACCTCCAAGTGGTCCTATGACAAGAGCACGCGCACGCGACATTGGAGCTAAGGTGAACTCACTCCTCTTCGAGTATGACGTCGATGGCAAAGGAACTTGGATGCTACCTCACAATGAAACCCTGTGTATCCTTAGGTACGAGGAAGATGACCACGAAGGATCAAGGAGGCGGACCCAAGTTCAAGGCCAAGATGAAGAAGGAGCAAGGAGAAGGGCCAGCCTGAAGAAGGCCGGATCATCCGGACCCCGGTCCGGATCATCCGGAGGTGGCCCGAATCATCCGGACCCCGGTCCGGATCGTCCGGGTAATTCCCTACCCGAACCGGACAAAACGCCCCCGCAGATGGCCGGATCATCCGGACCCTGGTCCGGATCATCCAGAGGAGGCCCGGATCGTCCAGACCAACTTCCGGATTGTCCGGGTAATTGGTGACCGAATCGGCTGGAGGAGCTCCGAAGCCGGATCATCCGGGCCCCGGTCCGGATCATCCGGAAGAGCCCGGGTCATCCGGACCCTGGTTCGGATCATCCGGCCGTTGCCTGCACGTACCCATGGGCCTCGGGCCTTGTATCTCTTCCCACTTACCCCTTCGCCCCTAGACTATAAGTACTCCCTTCCTAGCTTCGTTTTAGGGTTAGCTATTGTTTGGCATAGACTTTGTTGAGCATAGCTCCATCACTTCCTTCTCCCTAGGAGATTACCCTCCGTTGAGAGAAGATCCAAGCGATGCCAAGGCCCCTCTAAGGGAAGATCCTCTCGGGATTCAAGACCTCCTCCTCCGGAGCGAGAAGACTATCGTTACGTGTATCCTTTTGTTGATTGTGGACCGTGATACTCGTGTACTCATGTGATTCTAGTGGATGTCTGATCGAAGGTTGTTCTTGAGTATTTGATTTTCCTCTCGTATCTCTCTCGTGTTCTTCGTGTTCTTCGTGAGATCCCCCTCCAATTCGTGAAAGATCAACTCACACGGGCGTGCCCCATATCATATTGGTATCTAGAGCCACGTTGATCACGAATTTGGAGTCTTCCCGACCGTTTTCTAGCCTAATTTTGTTTTATTTCATCCCAAATTGAAAATCCCCACCAAAAATAGCCATACCCAAAATTTCTTGGATTTGTTGGATTTGAGAAGATTTTGTTGATTTGGATCCGTGGATTTCATTGTGAGGTCGTGGATCTAGCTTTCCCCCTTCATTCCCATCATTTTCCACCGTCAAATCGCCCAATTTTCGCCGAAATTTTTTCATGCTCATCCCCAAAATCGCGGCCCGAAGGGAAATCCCGAGCAGTTGACCTACCCGGATCATCCGGACAGACACCCGGATCATGCGGACGACCGCCGGCCCGGATCATCCGGACCCCCACCATCCCGGACATCCGGACCAGCTCCCGGACATCCGGACAGGGCCTGGCAGCAGGGCATCTTCACCTTGTTGCGTGCTTTTTCATCGTGTTCTTCCACCATTTTTTCGCAAACCTTCTTCGATTTCTTCCGCGCCATTTGCACTTGAGATTTTGAGTTGCGAGCATCGCCACTTCCTAAGGTGTTTCGGTTAATTAGGAGTGGTCCTTCTTCAACATCGCCGCTCATCATTGCCCCGGATCGTCGCCGACCAACTCTTCATTGACACCTCACCGTAAGCAAGGACAGTAACCGCGACGACACTCTTAACCATTTACCCTTGCCATTGCATTGTTACCCCGAGCCTATTTGCGTTACTTGCCTATCGAGACTAGCCATTGAGTATTGCTGGGCTACGCTACTTGTGCACTTTAGTGATACATACTCCGCATAGCTTCATTTGCATGCATATATCTTAGTATCATCTTTTGTGTTACAACATAGTACCCGCATACATAATTGCTACCTTGGTGTGCACGTCCCGCATTGTGATCATACAAAACATCATTGCAAAAGAAAAGAGAAGCAAAGCTTTTAAGCAAGAGCAAAAGAGCAAGAGAGCAATAGCATTGCAAGTTTCGCATAGCATACTTGATCATCTTGGATCACTTAAGCAAGTGACACGTGCCGCATACACATATAGCAAGTCGGGCATAGGAAGACGACACTTCTGGTTCATTGTAGGGTGTGCACAAGTACGTATCATGCCCATTGGAGCAATCGTGCTACCATCTCTCTAGTGTTGTGCAACGAGAGCATTTTCCGTGGCTTCCACATTTTGGCTTGTCCTTGGTTGCATGACCCCAATTTTCTTCCGTGTGTGTGTTTCCGTGTACACCCATTGCTATTGATCTACATTGTCTCATTTGCGAAGTTTACGAATCTCTTTCAACATTTTTGAATCTTATCTTTCGAATTGCTTGAAATTTGTACCACTATCCTAACCAAGCTACTCCATAAGCCTTATTTGTGTAGGTGTGAGAAGAACAGTCTTCGGTACCAATTCTACTATTACCATACTTGCACATTGAGTGATCTTGATCCACTCTCAACTTTTGGAACGGTAATTGGTATTGTCTTCTCACCCTTCCACTTATATCTTCTTGAGTGCTATGGATAGGAACATCATGTCGAACCCGACCTTCGAGGAGAATGAAGACGACGTGAACAACCACGTCACCAAGTTGCACTTCTTCGGCGCGCACAAGGCAATTACGCAAGCTCAAGATGTCTTGAATGGCCGCATCGACCAACTCGCCTCCAACTTGCGTGAATCCGAGACGCGCACAAGAGAATACCTCGACACCAAGCTCTCAAGCCAAATGGAGGAGCTCCGGTCCTTGATGGTCACTCGAGCACCTTCCTCATCTACATCGACACGGAGTCGTCACACAAGTCGCAACTCAACGACGTACTCTTCCGACGCAAGTCCACAAGCGCGTCATCACCGTCGCGACGAGCACTCCTGCCCAAGTTCTCCACAAGGTCGTCACCGTCAAGACAATCCATTTCATGGCAATGGATTGCAAGATCGCGTCCGCGCTCGAGAACGTCGCCGCCAACAAGAGCAAGATGGTTTGGAGCAAGAACGACAACGCCAAGATCAAGAACAACGACGCCAAGAAGAAGAACAACATCGCCATCATGAACGAGCACTTGAGGCACATTGCGCTTTACAAGAAGCTACTCGCGCCTTGGAGGAGCGAAACCGCCAAGCTCATCGTGATCAAGAAGCACTTCGCCAAGCACAACAAGAAGAACTTCGGCGACAACGACAAGAAGAAGCCAATCGCCAAGAGGAGCATCAAGAAAGGCGCAACCGAGTGTGTCCACCTCGTCGCCGTCCTCAAGATCATCGTGTTGAACCCGACCATGAAGATGATCAAGAACAAGATCAACGTCAACACGCTCAAGGCAATGACAATGAGGATCCACCTCCAAGACAAGGATTTCGCCATCCCCACCACAATGATGAACAACGCTTCGGCAAGATCAAGTTCACAATGCCAAAGTTTTCCGGAAGCAATGATCCCGAAGATTACTTGTCATGGGCACTCAAGGTTGACAAGATCTTTCGCCTACACAACTATGATGAAGAGAAGAAGATAGCCATGGCTTCCCTTGAGTTCCAAGACTATGTCCTTATTTGGTGGGAACAAGTGATCGAGCGAAGAAGAGAGAGAGGTGAACCTCCTATCACCACTTGGGCCCAAATGAAGGATCTCATGCGAGCCCGTTTTGTGCCTACACACTACAACCGGGATCTCTTCAAGAAGCTCCAACAACTCAAGCAAGGCACCAAGTTGGTAGAAGAGTACTACCAAGAGATGGAGATCGCTATAATCCGAGCCAATGTCAAGGAAGATGACAAGCAAACAATGGCACGCTTCTTGAATGGTCTCAACTACCAAGTCAAGAAGATAGCCGACTTCCAACCATACTCCAACCTACTTGAGCTCATGCATCAAGCAACCAAGGCGGAACGGAAGTGCAAGATGACTACAAGTACTCCAAGTTCTCCTCCAAGACCTACGGCTCAAGTGCTCAAGCTACTACGACACCGACTCCTTCAACTACGAAATCTACAACACCTACCAGCGACAAGTCAAGCTACAAGGACAAGACGACTTCGTCAAGCTGGCCAACCTCAAGAACCTACACGCCGAGGGCTTCATCCTCTACCAACACCGGATGCTACCACCAAGACAAGTTCCATCAAGTGTTTCACATGCCAAGGGTGAGGCCACAAGACCTTCGAATGCCCAACCAAACGCAACATGATCCTCCTCGATGATGGCACCTATGACTCTATGAGTGTCGACAAGATGCAAGCTTTGGAATAAGTGGCCATACACCGCCAAGTGAATGAATATGAAGATTCACAAATCTTTTGCGATAATGATTCGAGCCCCGCTCTCGTTGTCTCCAAAGTTTTGACGCTTCAACAACAAGAAGACGAGGACCAACCTTGCCACATCTTCCACACCAAGGCGGGCATCCAAGGAAAGTCCGTCAAGGTCATCATCGATGGAGGGAGTTGCCACAACTTGGCAAGTGAAGACCTTTGTTCCAAGCTACAATTGGTCAAGAAAAAGCACCCTCGTCCCTACAAGGTCCAATGGCTTAGTGATTCCGAAACCCTCCAAGTTGACCACACCGTGGAAGTTTCCTTCAAGATAGGCGCTTATGAAGACACTTTGGAGTGTGATGTGGTTCCAATGTCCGTTTGCCACCTCTTACTTGGTAGACCTTGGCAATTCGACCGTGGCATCACACACAACGGTCGGACAAATCAATATAGCTTCAAAATGAAGGGCAAGCAATATGTGCTCCGCCCAATGACTCCAAGTCAAGTCATCGCCGACAAACAAGCTTCATCCCATCATGGAGATAAATGTGAGAGAGTGATCCACCTCAAAGAGTGTGAGTGCCACAAGCCAAAAATGAGTGACTCCACGATGAGGGACATGAGAGACATAGTTCTTTTAGCCACCAAAAGAGATTTGAGGGATGTGAGTGAGAGCCCATCGACCATTCTTCACTATGTACTAGTGTGCAAAGATGACGTCGTTTGGACTAACCCTTCACAACATCTTCCTCTTGTGTTATCTAAGTTGTTGCAGGAATTCAAGGATGTGTTCCCCGATGAGCTACCTCCGGGACTACCGCCAAAACGAGGGATCGAACACCGCATCGACCTCATCCCTGGAGCCCCGCTTCCTAACAAGGCTCCCTACCGCGTCAACCCCGACAAAACAAAGGAAATACAAAGGCAAGTCCAAAAACTCCTAGATAAAGGACATGTTCGTGAGAGTTTGAGTCCTTGTGAGGTTCCGGTCATTCTAGTGCCTAAGCATGATGGTACTATGCGCATGTGTTCCGATTGCCGTCCTATCAAGGCTATCACCATTCGATACCGTCACCCCATTCCTCGCTTAGATGATATGCTAGATGAACTTAGTGGTGCCACTATATTTTCTAAAATTGACTTAAAAAGTGGTTACTACCAAATCCGCATACAAGAGGGTGACGAGTGGAAAACTGCTTTTAAGACAAAATTTGGTCTCTATGAATGGTTGGTTATGCCCATGGGTTTATCCGAAGCACCGGGCACTTTCATGCGTGTTATGCACTATGTTTTGCGACCCCTCATATGATATTGTGTTGTGGTCTATTTTGATGATATTCTTGTCTTTAGCAAGTCTCTTGAGGAGCATGCTACACATGTTCGTGATGTTTTGCAAATCCTTCGAAAAGAACAACTCTATGCAAACATGGAGAAATGCACATTTGGTGTTGAGAAGGTTGTTTTCTAAGGTCTTGTAGTATCTTCTAAGGGCGTTCATGTAGATGAAACTAAGATTGATGCTATTAAAACTTGGCCCACACCAACGAATTTGCAACAAGTGCGTAGTTTCCTAGGACTAGCCGGTTTCTATCATCGTTTTGTCAAAGACTTTAGCACTATTGCATCACCTCTCCATGCTTTGAGCAAGAAAAATGCACCATTTATTTGGGGTCCTTCCCAAGACACCGCATTCCAGGAACTTAAAAATTTGCTCACTCATGCACCTTTGCTTGCTTTGCCCAATTCTGATAAAACATTTGAAGTGCATTGTGATGCTAGCGGTAATGGAATAGGTGGTGTGCTTATGCAAGAGAAGCGTCCTATCACGTACTTTAGCGAGAAACTATCCGGCGCTCAACTTAACTACCCCATCTATGACAAGGAGTTATATGCTTTGGTGAAAGTTTTACATGTGTGGGAACATTACTTGCGCCATCATGAGTTTGTTATCCATACCGACCACGAAACGCTTAAGTATTTAAAGGGTCAAACTAAGTTGAACAAACGACATGCTAAATGGAGTGAATTCATTGAGTCCTTCCCTTATGTCATCAAATACATTAAGGGTAAGGAAAACGATGTGGCGGGTGCTCTTTCCCGCAAATGCATGCTAGTTACTCAACTTGAATTGAATGTTGTTGGTTTTGAGCACATCAAAGACTTGTATGAGCATGATGCTGTAGGATCGAAAGTATGTCTAGAGGGGGGTGATTAAACTACTTGACCAAATAAAAATTCTACCTTTTCCCAATTTTAAGTGTTGGCAGATTTTAGCAATGATAGCAAGTCAAGCACAACCTACACATGCATGTCTAAGAGTATAGCAGCGTAAAGTAACAACAAGCATATGTAGTAGAGGGTAGGAAGGAAGATCAAACGCAATTTGTAGACACGAAGATTTTCCCGGAGTTCCGATAGGTGGTGCTATCGTACGTCCACGTTTATGGAGTCTTCAACCCACGGAGGGTAACGGTCGCGAGAGTCCACGGAGGGCTCCACCCATAAGGGTCCACGAAGTAGCAACCTTGACTATTCCATAATGGCTTCCATCCACGAAGGACTAGCCTCACTATGGGTAGATCTTCACGAAGTAGGCAATCTCCTTGCCCGTACAAACTTCTTGGTTCAACTCCACAACACGAAGTAGGAGGCTCCCAAGCGACACCTAACCAATCTAGGAGGCACCACCCCCCAAAAGGTAATAGGCTCGGTAATGTCGATGAACTCCTTGCTCTTGTGCTTCAAGATGATAGACTCCTCAACACACAATCACTCTCTCACAGATTTGGCTTTGGTGGAGAGATTGATTTGGTGGAAAGCAACTTGGGGAGGCTAGAGATCAAGATTCATATGGATGGAGTGGAATAGCTTGATCTCAACACATGAGTAGGTGGCTCTCTCTCAGAAAATAGGATGGGGCAAGTATGGAATAGTTCTGAGTGCTTCTCTTTCGAGTGGGTGGTGGGGAAGGGGTATATATATGCATCCCCAAAAATCCAACCGTTACACCTAAAGTGACCAACTCGGTGACACCGATGTGTGAATCTCGGTGGTACCGAAGTGACCAAAAGGCAGTAACTTTTGAATCTCGATGAGACTGATATATAAATCTCGGTGGTACCGATTAGGTGACCAATGGTCAGATTGCACAACTCGGTGACGCCGATCCAGGAAACTCGGTGGTACCGATTTTGTGAATCGAGGTAACAGAAAGTTGGCAACCCAAACTCGGTGGCACCGAAGTGGAATCGGTTGCACCGATGTGCTAGGGTTTGGCATGGGTCTGTCTGAGTTTGGGAATCGGTGGCACCGAGTGGGAAATGTTGGTTGCACCGATTTTGGATATTTGGCTTTGGACAGACTTTTTGTGGAAGAGCTTGTGGGTGTTTTTGGTGACTATCTCTTGTGCATGTGGAGCATCTTGTTTACCAACGGTACCTTACCCCCTTTTAATAGTATTGACTTTCCTATGGACTCAAAATGATTTCTCACAAAGTAAAATGTAGAGTCCTCTTGCTTGAAGCTTTGTCAATCCATTTCCTTGCATCTTGGGGTATTTCCACAATCCTTTTGCCATCCCTATCATTGAACTTTTCCTGAAATATGCTTAGTGGAAACATTAGTTCAATGACATATATGTTGTTATTAATTACCAAAACCACCAACGGAGCAAATGTGCTTTCAATCTCCCCCTTTTTGGTAATTGATGACAACATATAGATCAAAGCTTCGACATATGATATAATCAAAGAATATAATCGTCGCTTTGAGAAGTATGTGATAAGCAAGAGCTCCCCCTAAATTTGTGCATTATTTTGAATTTGCGTTTGAATGCAAATGCACAATCGATTAGGTACATGGGGCACTCTTTCATGTCACATACAACTTGGTGGTGTGCGAGAATAATAAGAATGAATATCATAGCATAACACAATCAAGCAAAGGTGAATGATCATCTCATAAGCATCATAACGATAGGAAGTAGTAGCAATACACATCAAGTGTATGATCAAACACCAACAAAGTTTAACACAAGCAAACCAAAAGTTATCAAGTGTTTTGAAAAGCGATAAAAACCAACGCTCTCTCTCTCGAAGCCTAAAGATCTATATACATCTTCTGCCCCTTTGGCAACAAGTTACCAAAAAGTTCAAAGGTATATAGCTAATCGTTCTTCTGGGGCTGATCTCCTCCGGTAGCTGGTGAAGGAGTCGAGAGAACGGCATCCACGAAGATGTCTGCAGATGTCATGGATAGAGTCGGAGTAGCAACTGGAGGAACTGGAGAGCTGATGGAGCTAAAGAGGCTGTAGCAGGTGTTGATGAAGAAGGCCTCAACTCTGGAGCTGGCACTGTGGCTGATCTGGTCTGAGTAGTGAACTGAGTGCCTGGCCTGAGAGGAGAGTTATCCTCATCATCTGTAGTGTGGGGACTTTGCATGCTATCAACTTCCTTCTTGAGCTCGTTCACGGTCTTGGTCAGCCCATCCACCTTGTCATTGAGTGTCTTGATCCTGTTCTCCATGATCCTCACAAGACTATACTGATTCGCCAAGATGTCCTTGATATCTTTCTGCATGCCCTGAACGGTACTGATCAAGAGATCCATTTGCTCGTTCCTGGATCTAGGGATTTGAGCACTAGTGGCTCTAGCTGCCTCTGCCTCTGCCTGTGCTGCAGCTGAGGTGGGATGATCTGGGTTCATCACCACAATGTTGTCCTCTAGATCTGGCTGTAGGGGCAAATGTGGCCTGTCAAGAGCAAAGATGTGCTTCTCCAGCTTGGAGTTGATAAGCATAGCAGCATGAGCGCTTCTGATCAGCAGCAACCCTCTTCACAGTCTCTACTATCAAGTCCATCACCCTTATCCTGGTGTGTCTATCAAGATGGATCAGCATGTTGATGGAATAGCCTCTAATCATCTTGTCATCTCCAGACTTAGGCATCAAGGTGTGCCTCAAGATGGTGTTCATGGTGCGGAGACCAGCCCGGAGGAAGTAAATGGATCCTAACTTGTGAGATTTCAAGTTTGCAGCAGGGATCTCATTGTACATATTCTTCATAGCATCATGGCTCTCCTTGGATTCAGAATAGATATCCAGATCTCCTTCTTCTAGCTTTGGGACTCCTAAGATGGCAGCCCATTCCTCAACAGTTGATTCATACCTTGCTCCTTCAGTCATCCACATGATCCTACCATCTCCATAGAAGTGAGCAGTGGAGTAGAATTGCATGATCATCTCATCATTCCATGCAGTGAATTCCTTGCCAACAAATTCATCCAGACCAATGCAGTGAAAGTTGGCTTGAACACTTGGGAAGTAGTCTTCATTCTCCTTGATATACTTCCAATCAACATATCTCATGTCACTCACAGCTGGGCTCTTATCAAGCAAGATTGTCTCGTAGAAATCTTGTTGCTCCTTGGTATAAAATCTGTAGTCCACAGCTGTTTTTCTCCTCTGTGAGTATGGATCAATAGCTCTCCATTCACTCAAACCAGAGTCCTTCCTCTTCTTCATGTCCTCAGCAAGCAAGTGGCTGGCATTGTGCTCTGGAAGGTGTGGTCTTAGCTTCATCAAATCTGTCATATCATCATCATCCTCAGCTTCCCTGAAAGTGGAGGTCTTGTTCTTGCTGGAAGCTGGTATCTCTCTGGAGAACCTCTTGGGTTTTTCTGCAACAGCTTTCTTGGGTGCAGTCTTGGTGCCTTTGGATGTGGTAGCCTTAGGCATTGCATCTGCCATAAGCTTCTTCTTCTTCTTTGGAGGTGCCTTTGCAACTGGCTCTTCCTCCTCCTCCTCAGCAGCTGCCTCTGCTGGATCCTCATACATAGAGGTAGGTCTGCCCATGACATGTATAATCCTCTTCTTGGCTCTCTTCTTCTCCCCTGCCTTCCTAGGCATAGACTTCTTGGAGGGTTCAACAGTCATAGTTTCCCTAGAGCTCTCAGGTGCTTTAGCTGACCCAGAGCTAGCATACTCCTTCCTGATAGCTATCTTCTTCTTGGAAGTAGTGGCAGCAGTGGTGCTCTTGGCAGCATCAACTTTCTTGGGAAGCTCCTCAGGGATGAAGTCCTCATCCTCTTCATCGGAATTGAGCTTCCTCCTTGCCCTGGTTGCAGCTTTGGGTAGATCAGGAGAGCTAGGGATGTCATCATAGCTCCCCTCAGGACTAGTGCCTGAGCTCATGTCAACACTCTGCTCTCTGAGATCATTCTGGCTGCCATCTGAACCTGACATCTCTGACCCTGTGAATAGAGTATAGAAGAGTGGAAGGGATGAGTCATCACAAAATGCAGACATTTTCAAAAGATTGAACTAAAATTTCTCAAGTTTTGCATTCTGCCAGATGAATATCGGTACAACCGAGGCAAAATTTTCGGACCCACCGAGACAAACAACCTACATTCTAGGAACTTGGCACCACTTTCGGTCACACCGAAAATAGGCACTCGGTTCCACCGAGGTGTTCTCGGTTGACCAGAAAATGGAATCAGTGCTACCGATTCTTATGCATCGGTTCCACCGAGATTCATGTGGCGGACGGCAAAACCTAAAAAATCGTTCGTTCGCTATTCTACTGGAGTTTCTCGTGGATGAATCAATCTCAAACTGTGGATTATTGATGGAAAAGCCCTAATGCACGAGAATTGGAGGTTGGAGCGCATGAGGGGGTGAAATCGTACCCTAGCTTGGTGATGACTTCGCTACAGCGGCGACGGGGTAGAGGATTCCGTCGACGGCGGGGACTTCCAATGGCGGAGGCGCTCGGGAAGATGAAGGCGATGACCAGGGGCCTTGGTTCGGCAGCAAGGGTTTCGGAGGGGGAGATGGTTGAAGAATGGATTTCAAAAGTCGGGCCCGCCTCTATATAAACCCATGGCTGTCGGTGACACCGGTTCTAACTTTTCGGTGTCATCGAGTTCCTCAACTGTCTGCAGACAGGGAAACTCGGTGTAACCGAGAAGTTGGAATCGGTGATACCGAATGGAAAAACCAGATCAACCCTAGGCATTCAGTGAGACCGAGATTTTGGGTTGGTTCCACCGAGATGCACTTGGGAGGTTTTAATGGTCAGTCCTTTGTCGATACGGAACTCCGAGTGCTCCTCACACAGAGAGATCGAAAAGTCCTTGTTCAAATTTTGTGATGGTTGAGAATAGAATATGAGACGAGAAAGCATAGATAGCTAGAGAGTGGTCCTAGGCATTCTTGTCCATCCAATTGGCAAAAGAAAAATCAAAAACCAAATAGCAACAATTGGATGTCCTCGAATGGATAAATAAATGCAGACCAACATGCTCACACAATAAGATGTCAAATGAAATCATGGCAAACATGCACATACATACTAGCATCTATCAAGCATTTTGGCGATGACGGAGTCATCTATATATGAGTATATTGACTTAGGAGCCAAGCAAGAATACTTGATCATAGGTCATACTCATCGTTTAAGCACAAGTGGGGTTACCACTTTTACATAAAGCATTTAATGTTGTCACATTCTAAGAGATGCTTTAACTCAAGTCTTAGAGTAAAGCTCCCCCTTGATGTGACATCCCCCCATAGGAGGGATAAACTAACCTTGGGTTTGTCGTAGAAGACTTCATGTGGGTGAGGTAGTGGTGGATGCTCAAGGTTGATGAAGATCACCATGAGTTGGGAGCATCCTTGTTGTTTCCTTACTCTTCTCACCTACATGGGTTAGTCCCAACACACAAGAGACAAATACAAGGATATCTATGGACATGGAGTGCAAAGCATATACGATGATGTCCATGGATTTGTTGATTACCTTCTCCCTTGCTTACCTTTGAGGGAATGTGTGACTCCTTGAACTATTGCATGTTGTTGAAGTTGATTGCAACTAGTTCTTGCCAATAATGAATGTGAGTGAGTTTCATTGGCGGAGTCACCCCTCAAGAACTTCTCTAGTTCTTCTTCTTAGGGACCCACATCAACTTGATGGGGATCCTTGGTGTTGAAGTGGCTCTTGTAGAAATTGAGCTTGAAGTAGCCTTGGGAACCCACTCCACCAAAGCTTGGGATTCATCTTCATATGAGTCAATGTCCTCTTGAAGCTTGTTCTTGCCCTTGAGCTTGTGGTCTTGTGGTGGAAGGTCATCTTGAGTGTTTGTTCCCTTGGGAGGAGTATGTTCATACTTCTCCTTTTGAGGAACAAACTTGGGCTTGGGGTATTGACCTTCTTCCCATTCAACTCCATTAGCGTTGAAGTAGCCAATGCCATGGTTCTTCCGGTATCCTCCGTGCTTGCGTACAATTTCCTCAAATTGCTTACACCCGGCAAGACTCTTGTAGATACCTTTCTCTATAATTCCTTTCAATAAAGCGTTTTCTTGCTCAAGTGTAACTTGGCTAAGAGAATCATCATTAGTGGAATCAATAGAACTACTAGAAGCAACATCATTAGATTTAGCATTTTTATTGTTGCTACTAGATGAAGAACCTTTCTTGCCTTTGTTACTAGTTTGTCTAGATTTAACTTGTGGCATGAATGTAGACAAGAGTAATCGTTTGGCTAGATAAGATGAAGTCTTCTTTCGGAGATCGTCATTGATAGCTTTAAGAAACTCATGCTCTTGCTCCAAGGTGAGCTTCTCGAAGCGTAGCTTCTCATGAGTCCTTCCAAGCTCTCTATGATCTTCTAGAGTAGATTCATGGGCTAACTTAAGAGTGTTTAATTCTTTAGTTAGTCGTTCTATTTTCATCTTATCATCATCAAGCGACTTATCTTGACTAGCATGAGAATTATCAAGTTCATTTTGACTAACATCACTAATTTTATCAAAGAGCAAGTCATCATCACAAAGTAAATCATCTTCATCACTATCGAAATCAAGATACTCGGGGTGTGATACCTTGGGGCCTTTAGCCATGAAGCAACTTCCACTCCCTTCATTTGGTGAATCAAATAGATCATAGGAGTTGCTAGTTACTAGTGCAAGTCCGGCAACACCTTCATCTTGACTGTAGTCGGAGTTGGAGTGATAGCTTCTCTCGGAGTTGTTGTCGGAGTCGGAGCCGGAAACCCATTCACCAACATGAGCTTGATGTCTTCTTCTTGTGTAGCTCTTGGTGTACTTGTCCTTCTTCTCCGAGTCCCTACTTCTCCTTGAAGGTCTTCGTTCATAACGATCATCTCTACTCCTTCTCTCTCTTTGAGGTGATTCATTTCTTGAGCTTCGTCTTCTAGGTGACTCTTCTCTTCGTTTGTAGGGAGCCGTGCACTCATTTGAGTAGTGTCCGGGCTTCCCACAATTGTAGCAGTTTCGGTCACGACTTGACGAACGCTTCTCTTCATATCTCGAGTTGGAGCTTCGTTCTTTGCCTCTATTCTTGTAGAACTTGTTGAATTTCTTGACCATGAGGCTTATCTCTTCATTGGTGACAAGGTTGTCGCTTGAAGTTGCGGGAGCATCACTTGTGGCTTTGTAAGCACCGCTAGACTTGTTGTGAAGCTCTTCTTTGTCCTTGAGTGTCATCTCATGAGCAACAATCCTTCCAATGACTTCCGTAGGCTTGAGATCTTTGTAGTTGGGCATCATTTGGATCAATGTGCACACGGTGTCATATCTCTCATCCAAAGCTCGAAGTATCTTCTTGATGATGAATTTGTCGGTCATTTCTTCGCTTCCTAAGCCGGCAATCTCATTGGTGATGAGAGCTAGCCTAGAGTACATCTCTGCGACTCCTTCACCATCCTTCATCTTGAACTTGTCAAGTTGACTTTGAAGAACATCCAACTTGGATTCTCTCACGGATTCGGTACCTTCATGCGTATCGACCAAAGTATCCCAAATCTCTTTTGCATTCTCAAGACGGCTGATTTTTTTGAATTCTTCGGGGCATAGGCAGTTGAAGAGAATGTCACATGCTTGAGCGTTGTATTGCAACATCTTCAATTCATCCGCGGTCGCTTCACGATCCGGTTCCTTTCCATCACCAAAGAATTCACCTTGCAAGCCAACACGAACAACAGCCCAAACGGCGGGGTTATGACCAAGAATATTGTGCTTCCAACTAGCAAAGTTAGTGCCATCAAAGTACGAACCTCTACGGTGATAATTTCCCTCGCTAGACGCCACACTCTCCTAGGTTGTGAGACCAATGCAATGGAGACCAAAGCTCTGATACCACTTGTAGGATCGAAAGTATGTCTAGAGGGGGGGTGATTAGACTACTTGACCAAATAAAATTCTACCTTTTCCCAATTTTAAGTGTTGGTACATTTTAGCAATGATAGCAAGTCAAGCACACCCTACACATGCATGTCTAAGAGTATAGCAGCGGAAAGTAACAACAAGCATATGTAGTAGAGGGTAGGAAGGAAGATCAAACGCAATTTGTAGACATGAAGATTTTTCCCGTGGTTCCGATAGGTGGTGCTATCGTACGTCCACACTTATGGAGTCTTCAACCCACGGAGGGTAACGATCGCGAGAGTCCACGGAGGGCTCCACCCATAAGGGTCCACGAAGTAGCAACCTTGACTATTCCATAACGGCTTCCATCCACGAAGGACTAGCCTCACTATGGGTAGATCTTCACGAAGTAGGCGATCCCCTTGCCCGTACGAACTTCTTGGTTGAACTCCACAACACGAAGTAGGAGGCTCCCAAGTGACACCTAACCAATCTAGGAGGCACCACCCTCCAAAAGGTAATAGGCTCGGTAATGTCGATGAACTCCTTGCTCTTGTGCTTCAAGATGATAGACTCCTCAACACACAATCACTCTCTCATAGATTTGGCTTTGGTGGAGAGATTGATTTGGTGGAAAGCAACTTGGTGAGACCGATATATAAATCTCGGTGGTACCGATTAGGTGACCAACGGTCAGATTGCACAACTCGGTGACGCCGATCCATGAAACTCGGTGGTACCGATTTTGTGAATCGAGGTAACAGAAAGTTGGCAACCCAAACTCGGTGGCACCGAAGTGGAATCAGTTGCACCGATGTGCTAGGGTTTGGCCTGGGTCTGTCTGAGTTTGGGAATCGGTGGCATCGAGTGGGAAATGTTGGTTGCACCGATTTTGGATATTTGGCTTTGGACAGACTTTTTGTGGAAGAGCTTGTGGGTGTTTTTGGTGACTATCTCTTGTGCACGTGGAGCATCTTGTTCACCAACAGTACCTTACCCCCTTTTAATAGTATTGGCTTTCCTATGGACTCAAAATGATTTCTCACAAAGTAAAATGTAGAGTCCTCTTGCTTGAAGCTTTGCCATTCCATTTCCTTACATCTTGGGGTATTTCCACAATCCTTTTGCCATCCCTATCATTGAACTTTTCCTGAAATATGCTTAGTGGAAACATTAGTTCAATGACATATATGTTGTTATTAATTACCAAAACCACCAAGGGAGCAAATGTGCTTTCAGATGCCTATTTTGCTAATCCTTACGCTATGTACCAAGTGAAAACTTGTTGGGACAACTATTATATGAAAGATGGCTATCTTATGCGTGCTAACAAATTGTGTATACCCGAGTCTTCTCTTCGTTTGTTGCTTTTGCAAGAGGCTCATGGTGGAGGACTTATGGGTCACTTTGGACGCGACAAGACGTATGCCACACTATCCAACAAGTACTTTTGTCCCAAGATATTTCATGATGTTGCACGCTTCACCAACCGATGCTCTACATGCCGCAAAGCTAAGTCCAAAGCTCAATCCCATGGTCTTTATATGCCTCTCCCTATACCGTTCCAACCTTGGGAAGACATTAGTATGCATTTTGTGCTTGGCTTGCCATGAACTAAAAATGGCCATGACTCCGTTTTTGTAGTTGTGGATCGCTTTTCCAAGATGGCTCATTTCATTCCATGTCACAAGGTAGACGATGCTTCACATATTGCCAATTTGTTTTGTATGGACATTTTGAGACTACATGGCGTCCCAAAGACCATTGTCTCGGATCACGACGTCAAATTCTTGAGCTACTTTTGGAAGACCCTATGCGCCAAGCTCAGAATCAAGCTTCTTTTCTCTTCGGCATATCACCCTCAAACTGATGGACAAACGGTGGTGACGAACCGGACACTTTCTACCCTACTTTGCATATTGATCAAGAAGAACATCAAGGAATGGGAAGATTGCCTCCCCATCGCCGAGTACGCCTACAATCGCGCAAGTCACTCCACCACCGGCAAGTCTCCGTTCGAAGTGGTTTACGGCTTCAATCCTTTGTCCCCATTGGACATCCTACCTCTACCACTCCAAGAGCGCGTCAACATGGACGCAAGTGCAAGGGCAAGCTACATCAAGAGGATGCATGAAGATACAAGACACACAATTGAACGTCAAGTGGAACGCGTCATCAACAAGCGCAATCTCAACAAGCACCCCATGGTGTTCAAGCCCGGTGATCTTGTGTGGCTACACCTTCGCAAGGACCGCTTCCCCAACGAACGCAAGTCCAAGCTACTTCCTCGAGCCGACGGTCCTTTCAAGGTGTTGGCACGCTACAACAACAATGACTACAAGATCGGCATACCACGCGACAAGTACAACGTGAGCGACACCTTCAACGTCACGGATCTATCCCCTTTTCATGGCGATGAAGATCTTGATCCGAGGACGGATCTTTCCCAAGGGGGGGGAGATGATGCGGAGCATCCCACCATCATCCCCATGAAGACTACATCACCAACCAAACCTCCAAGTGGTCCTATGACAAGAGCACGCGCACGCGACATTGGAGCTAAGGTGAACTCACTCCTCTTCGAGTATGACGTCGATGGCAAAGGAACTTGGATGCTACCTCACAATGAAACCTTGTGTATCCTTAGGTATGAGGAAGACGACCACGAAGGATCAAGGAGGCGGCCCCAAGTTCAAGGCCAAGAGGAAGAAGGAGCAAGGAGAAGGGCCATCCTGAAGACGACCGGATCATCCGGACCCCGGTCCAGATCGTCCGGGTAATTCCCTACCCGAACCGGACAAAATGCCCCCACAGATGGCCGAATCATCCGTACCCTGGTCCGGATCGTCCGGAGGAGGCCCGGATCGTACGGACCAACTTCCGGATCGTCCGGGTAATTGGTGACCGAATCGGCTGGAGGAGCTCCGAAGCCGGATCATCCGGGCCCCGGTCCGGATCATCCGGACCCCGGTCTGGATCATCCGGCCGTTGCCTGCGCGCACCCACGGGCCTCGGGCCTTGTATCTCTTCCCACTTACCCCTTCGCCCCTAGACTATAAGTACTCCCTTCCTAGCTTCGTTTTAGGGTTAGCTATTGTTTGGCATAGACTTTGTTGAGCACAGCTCCATCACTTCCTTCTCCCTAGGAGATTACCCTCCGTTGAGAGAAGATCCAAGCGATGCCAAGGCCCCTCTAAGGGAAGATCCTCTCGGGATTCAAGACCTCCTCCTCCGGAGCGAGAAGACTATCGTTACTTGTATCCTTTTGTTGATTGTGGACCGTGATACTCGTGTACTCGTGTGATTCTAGTGGATGTGTGATCGAAGGTTGTTCTTGAGTGTTTGGTTTTCCTCTCGTATCTCTCTCGTGTTCTTCGTGTTCTTCGTGATATCCCCCTTCAATTCGTGAAAGATCGACTCACACGGGCGTGCCCCGTATCACGATCTATCTTTTGCCGCTTTTGTTTTCAGATCTATTATTCCAAAAACCCAAAAATACCCTGCTGCACTTTTTATTTGCTTCTTTTATTTTGTGTTCTTGTGCAATCTATCTATCCAATCTACTACAATCTATTCTACCTTTTTACCGTGGAGAGATTGACAACCTCTCTTACGCGTTGGGTTGCAAGAATTTGTTCTTTATGTGCAGGTACCGTTTACATAGTGTTGCGTGGTTCTCCTACTAGTTCGATAGCCTTGGTTTCATAACTGAGGGAAATACTTGCCATAGCTGTGCTGCATCATCCCTTCATCTTTGGGGATATACCGACGCAGTATCAAGCTACGTCAAAGGAATTTCTGGCGCCGTTGCCGGGGAGGAGGCATGAAAGTAGTCTCCAGTCAACTTGCCAATTCCTGGCGCCGTTGCCAATTCCTCGATATCTTCTGGGTTTCTTTTTTTCAAGTTTTTTATTTTAATTTTCCTCAATATCCCGATGCTCTACTACTGCTGCCCGACCAAACACGGTGCTAGTGATGTGCTTCCATGGCATCCTTCCTACTACCTTCGCTCGACCAAACACAATGGGATTGGATGGCGCAACAATAGCATGCGAATAGCATGAATACGAGGCCCGCACACATACCTGTGGGTAGTCGGCGACGAAATCCGCCCTCCTCGCTTGGCGGGTTGCTCAAATGTCGATGGTGGCTGCACCGATAACTCCGCTCCTCTACCTCTCCCCTGCCTAGCAACTCTGAGCCTGTTGTCGGCTGCTGCACCGCAACCTCTACTCCTCCGCGATAGCCGGCCCAGGGCGACGCTCGATTTGGGCGGCACGGCGACGCTCGATTCAGGGCGGCACTCGATTTGGGGGGATTGCTGCCACCGCTACCCCTATTCTCCTCTCCCACAAGTTCGAAATGTGTGAAGCCAACCTGCGTTAATGCGTGGGACCCCTGTCCGCTCTCCACGTTGTCGTTCCACTAACCTTCCGAGTCTCCGCGACGCGTGTTGAAAATGATCGGTCTGACCAGGCACCTCCTGAGGATGAGCGACACGAGCGATCTAGATCGAACGGTGCGCGAGGGGTTTGCCCAGGACGTCTAAAAAGTGCAGTTGCACTTTTTAGAATTTGGGTTTACTAATTCCCGGTGAATATATGATGAATATTTATTATATATGTTGACCAATATTTATTATATGATGACCATTTTCTAATACATGTTGAACTTTTTTTAATATATGGTGAACATTTTTTAAATACACTAAACTTTTGAAACACTTTTTTTAATGCATGCTGGACTATTTAAATGTATATTTTATTTTTAATATGTATGCAAATATATATATATATATATATATATATATATATATTGATTTTTAAAAATATAAGAAACATACTTTTCTTAGGAAAACCGACTGAAAAAACAAAAAAAAGCAAATAACAAAAACAGCTCAACAAAGTGCACCACGCGTGAGGAGAGTGGGTCTGCCCAGCTCAAGGGCTTATGTCTCGCTTGACACGCGACATAGGGCAGCCACGCCCGAGTGAGCGCGAGACTGGGCAAGCCCAGCTCACGGGAGGCCAGAGACTCTTTATTTTTCTGGTCTTTTTTCATGCTCTTTACTTTATTTTTTCATTTTTATACTTAGAAATACTCTAAATATATAATCTCTTTGTCTCAAAATAAGTGTCGCTCATTTGGTATTAATTTAATATAAATTTAGTACTAAAGCAACAACACTAATTTTGAAAAGGAGCGTTTGAAAAATTATCATCTTGCATTTAAAAATATTAAACGTGTAGAAGTTTTTTTCATGTAGACAAGAAAATTTATACCGGAAAATACAATATGTATGAAAAAACGATTATGTATTTAAAAAATTATTAATCAAGCATTTAAAAAATTGTTGATCATGCATAAAGCAAATGTTAATCAAGTACTACGTTTGTAAAGAAATATAAGAGCGTTTAGATAAGTAAAGTAGTGATCTAAATGATCTTATATTTCTTTACGGAGGGAGTATTAAAAAAATATGTAAAATGTTTCTGATATATACCACAAAATGTACAATGTGTACGAAAAAGTAGTCTAAAAAAACACTTGAAAATGTTTTTTTTTATTTTATTTTAAAGATTAGAGACTTGCGGCAGCGAAAAAATTGTTTCGGGTGGCACTTTAGTGATTTGAAATATTTGAGAATTTATAGTGTTGGAATTAGATCAAACAGAGTCATGAGGGGCCCACATGACATTAGGGCGCGCCTTACCCCTAGTGCGCGTCATGTTGCCTTGTCATCTCCTTGTAGGTCTTCTGGTCCTCCCCCGAATCTTCTAGGGTGTCTTCTAGTCTAGAAAAAATTATCAAAAGTTTTATAACGCTTGGACTCCGTTTTGTATTAGTTTTCTGAAAAAACAAAAAACATGCAAAAAAAAATATCTGGCATGGGTATTGAGTTAATAGGTTAGTTCCAAGAAAATATAAAATTACATATAAAGTATTTAAGATTGATAAAATAATAGAATGAAACAATCAAACATTATAGATACGTTGGAGACGCATCACTCACTCCTGCCTAGATCCCAATTTGAGATGTCCACATTTTCTGTTGGTAAAGTTTGCCTTGTGTAGGCTCCAACAAAGTCTCTTGTGATAGATAGTGACTAGTCCACCTTAATTTTACAACCAATAGTACATATTTTCTCCATCTATATCTACTATCAAGTGTGTGTGTGTGTGTGTGTGTGTGTGGAAGGGATCTCACAATGATTTATACCTTTAATTACCTTACTGAACCATGAGAGGTGGAAGAGATCTCACATATGTGTGTGTTTGATTCTGGTCCATGTGCGTGTCCTCATTGTTGATTTTAAGCGCTTTTTGTACATGTTGATGAATGTTGTGCAAAATCTCTCTCTCTCTCTCTTATGTTCACTACTAGGAGGGTGACTGAAGAAGGACAAATGGAGGTCGTGGTGGTGAAGCATGAGGCCATGATGTGATGATTGATGGAGCTGTTGGTTGTCGTTGATCGAGATTAGTTACTTGTTTTGCCAATGGTTGTGATGTGTTGGTAGGATGCATTGGACCTGGTAGTGGTATCGACGGATGGTATAGGACGAGGCAAAGCACATAGCTTATTTTATATCTACTTGCAACAATATTATGTGATATATAATGCTATTGTTTCAATGCTTCTCAAATTTCTGCCCCATGTGTTATGCCGGACTGGACGCACAGACCTGTGCCAAGAGGGAACGCTCCTACGACCCGATGAGGATGTCGGTTCCTTTGAGTGGGGGTGTATGTGATAGCCTGTCTTAATAGAGATAATAGACTATTCATATCAATAAGGAATTCCTACTTTTCCGGAAGCCCATTCGGAAAGAACTCTAAAGTTAAGTGTGTTCAGCTTGAAGAAATTTTAGGATGGATGACAGACTCGAAAGTTGGTCCCATGTGCGCACGAATGAGGACAACAAGGCCGTCTCCAGGAATTTGGGGGCCCGGGGCGAAGTACAAAACTGGGTCCTAATTTTTTTTTTAAAAATAATATAACGAAAGCAGTATCCAAAGAATATCTCATATTACACTGGCCAAATAATACCTCGTTATCCAAGGAATGCATCATGCCAAAGGATACATAAATTTGCTCGACTGCACAATACATGTAGAACTGAAACTCAATGCTTAACGATTGAACCAAATATATTGAACATGACAAAAAAGTAAAAATAATAATAAGTGACACAAAATAATACCAAATTAATAGTTAGCTTCATCCATTCCTCCCATATGTGTAGACACTCCTCTTGTTGCAGGTCGCCAATGAAAATATGTCTTCATCTTATTTTTCTGCAGTATGAAATAAAATTGATATAAAAATGCATCAATTCGGGTTTCATCCATACATGTACACATTTCTTATTCAGTTCAAAATTACTCTGTAGTTAATTGTTCAAAGATATCAGTTTAAAAACCAACACATACAACATGTCAGTTAAACTTCAAATGCATCTTCTATTTTTGTTTGCCTCTTATGGTCCAAAAAAATCATTAAATTGCCCACTGATTAATGGTTGAGGCGCCAAGCAGCACCAGCTTTGGAGGGGCAGTAAGTCCTCCATGTAGCGGAGGCTAGGCCAGTGCTCGGCGACCAGGCGGAGAACGGGAATCACTGCCAGAGTGGCTGGTGGCGGCGGTCTGCAGCAGACCAACACTCTTGGATTCATTGCACGGGAGTATGGGAGATCGCAAGAGAGGCGGCGCGCGTGCCTGGGTGAGGGACTGGGAGGGTCACGACCCTAGGGGTCTAGCGGACGCAGACACACACGTAGATTACCTGGGGATTTTTCTCCAACTAAAAAAACTTGGCATTTTTTTTAAAATTTGGGGGCCCATCATTATGGGGCCTGTGCGGTTGTCCACTTTGGCCTCCCTCATCGACGAGGACAAAGTACGCATGAAAGACTAGTGTTGATTTGTGGGACCAGTCTAGATCCCGTCGGGCTATCACAACAGGTCAGGCCATGGCTGAAGATGATTTGGAGAGCTTTACGAATGTTCCACCTGTTTGATCCGACGTGATGGATGCGTCCGAACGTTCCCATATCCGCCCCACACATGGGATTAGGTTTGCAGGGTGCCGAAAATTTTGGGAAGGCTTTGTGAAGGGTCCGGTTGGGTGACGTTTTTGTTTCCGGGGCGGTGTCAGGGATGACCGCCTGGACATGGGGCGGGGGGGGGTCGGTTGTGGATGCTCTCATCGTTGCTTTTCCCATGGGAATTACTAGTTGATGCCTACATGCGTCAAATAGTCAAGGCGACGTGTGCGGGCATTCATTCTCGGGGCTGGCCCGCAAACTCTAATTAGCGCTTTCGTTGTTTTTATATGTTTTTTATTGTTTGTCCCATTTTCCATCTGCTTTTTTTTTACTTTTATTCTTGATTAGGTACTTATTCTTGATATCTTCTGGGTTTCCTTTTTTAAAGTTTTTAAATTTGCTTTTCTTTCTTTTTATAGGATTACTAAATAATACGGTTTTTCAATATATGATGTAGATTTTTTTAAATATGTAATGAACTGTTTAGTAATATATGTTAATATTTTAAATATACAGAGAACATTTTATTAATTCACGGTGGATATGTGACGAATATTTTTTTTAATATATGTGACCAATAATTAGTATACGATAACCATTTTCAAATACATGGTGAACTTTTTTTAATATATGGTGAACATTTTTTAAATACAATAAACTTTTGAAACACATTTTAAATATGTGCTGGACTATTTAACTGTATATTTTATTTTTAATAGGTATATAAGAATATATATATTGATTTTTGAAAATATAAACAGCCCACTTTTGTAAGGAAAAACCCACTGAAAAATCTAAAAACAAAAAGCAAATAACGAAAACAGTTCAACAAAGTGCACCATCTCACGGGCTAATTTCTTGCTTGATGCGTGACGTGGGGCAGTCTCCTCGTTCGAGGCAGCGCGAGACTGGGACAGCCGAGCTCATGGGAGGCCAGAGACTCTTTATTTTTCCTTTTCTTTTCATGCATTACTTATTTTTTTATACTTAGAAATAATCTAAATATATTATCTCTTTGTCTCAAAATAGATTTCACTGATTTTGTATTAATTTAATTTAAATTTAGTACTAAACAAACAATACTATTTTTGGGACGGAGGGAGTACATTAAAAACACACTCCACATTAAATGTTTGAAAATACTAAAAGTTAAATGTGTAGAGTAAAAATGTTATCATGTAGAAAAGAAAATGCATACCGAAAAATACAGTGTGTATAAACAAAGTTGATTATGTATTGAAAAAATATTAATCAAGGCTTTAAAAAAATGTTGATCGTGCATCAAGCAAATGTTAATCAAGTAGTTAAAAACGTGTTAAATGTTCCTGATATATACGCAAAATGTACAATGTGTATGAGAATGTAATCTGAAAAACTAACACTTGAAAATGTTAATCATTTATTTAAAAAACTGTGAAAGGTGTACAAAAAATGTTCTTGATTTATACACAAATTGTAGAACATGTTTTAAGAAATATGAACATAACATTTTAAAACTGTTCATAATGTATAAAAAATGTTAATCATATATAAACAACGCTAAATATGTACTAGAAATGCTCCTGATATATATACCAAGAATGTACAATGTGTATGAAAAAGTAGTTACGAAACACTTTTTTTTTAATGTCAAACATGTATTTGATAAATGTTCAACATTTATAAAAAGTGAAAATATGTATAAAAACGTGTCCATCTGTGGAAGAAAAAAGTGATGAAAATTGAAGAAACATAAGAAAGAAACAACCCAGAAACGAGAAAAACATAAAATCCGATGAAAACTGTGAAAACCCATGAGGAAACAAAGAAAACCCAAGAGAAATAAAACAACTCTAAACAAAGCTGATGAAAGCTAAGAAGGAAACAACGAAAACCTGAAGAAAAACAAAAAAATTGGAAAGAAAAGATAAAACCATAAAACCAAGAAATGAACAAGAGAAGCTCGAACAAAGCTGAAAGAAAAAGAAAGAAAATAAAACCCCTCTAAAAAGTGGAATAAAACAAGAAAACGGTGAAAACCAAACAACCAATGAAACAAGTGAAGAAACAAAAAAATAATAGAAGAAAAGAAGAAAAAAAAGGAACAAAAAAAAAAGCACGAGCGAGCAAGAGAGGGGGAACGATCGAGCTGGGGAGTGTTAATGATCGCTGGAAATGGGCTGGCCTAATAAGGGCCAATTATTTTGAGCTATCTTGTAAAAATAAGCTCGAGATAACCTCCTATGAAAATAAGCTCTAGATAATAAGCCAACCGTTTCAGCGTGTGGTATAGACAGTGAAAAGCCTGTAATGCCCTTGGACTATATTGTTGTTTTGGTTAATCGATATCGAGTTATATTTTATAATTGTGCTGCTCATATGAATGTAATTATTGTTGTTTGTGTTTCAGTTGTAATGTGTGATGCCTTGAAGGTTCACAATTTCATAGTGATGAATGTCAATGATTGAAGGTCTAGTTCCTCCCTCATTGTCGATACTTGACGAAATTAATATGAAGGCAAAAAGAAATATTTTCCTTTCATATAGCCACAATTATTTTGTTTATACACTCATATAGCAGTTCAGATTTTGTTCATACACTCATATAGCAGCACATAATAAATTATCACTCATTTTGTGCATACAAATCATATAACAACCACATCACAAATTATGTTAACTTCTACAACATAAGAGTCTACAACATCTAATAATCTACATCATATTGTGTAGGGTAACGCAGCAGAAAACAAAAAAATTCCGACCTACGCACCAGCCCAGGACCACTATGGAGACTGCATACAAGGTTTGATCATTTTCGTTACCGACTCGTAGCGCAGCGGAAGTAGAGTCGATGACGATCGGCGGTGCAGATCCCCGCAGCTAGGATTTACAACCTCCCAACCGCGAGGATGTATACCCTCACCCGCCCCACGGACAGCCCTCCGGGAGGCGGTCAAACAGTCCCCCGGACGGTGTCGCGGACAGCCCTTCGGGAGGACCATCGAAACTGGGACGGTCACTCGGACAGCCCTTCGGGAGGACCTTCGAAACTCGGACAGTCACTCGGACAGCCCTTCGGGAGGCACTCTTGAACTAAGACCGAAACTACGATCTCTCTACAGAGTTGCACACATACGGTGTCATCTATCCGGCAGGGCTTCGCCGTCCAGAACTAGTTCCTGCCGGAACCCAAACAACCTTTCGGCTCTACGAAACTATTTCGCTGGGAGGGAGAGAGAAGGCCAGATCATGCATGGCTTGTGTATGAGAGCAAGGATGAGGTTTGTGGGCAGCCCACTCACCTCTATTTATAGGAAAGCCAAGGGGTAAAGTTGGCATTCACAAATACCAAAAGTACCCCCACTTTATGTCATTTACATAAAGAATAAAGCAAAATAGGGTGCCATGTGGAGCTCCAAGGAGCTCCACCTTGCTTGGCCGGCCACCCCTTGGGGGGCCCCCCATGAGGGGTTTGCTTAGCCCCAAAGCTCTTCTAGAAGCCTTTTGGAAATATCCCAAAAGGTGACTTTCCATAAATATCCCAAAAAGCACTTTCACTATTCACGACGACATTTTTCAGCGTCCGGTCGAACTGAAAATATTTATGTGGGCTTAGAACATTTCCAGTACCCACTAAAACAATTCTCAATGCGATCCGGAACAATTCCGGATTAGTGATTTTCATCTGCGAAAAGCATCCGAAGCGGTTCCGGCAGCTCCGGAACATTTCCGGTTTTTCTTCCGGAAAATTCCCAGAAGTTTCCAGAATGATTCTGGCACCCTCCAAGAATTATCAGGCATGTGCCGAAACCAATTTGACTTAATGTTATCCCCTAAAACAACTTTTCAGTTTTACCGAAACTGTTCCGGTGTTCTCTCTGCGGAACTTTTCCGCTGTCCGAAATTTTTCCGGTGTCCGAAACTTTTTCGGTGATTTTCTCTCAGACTCCCTGTCTAGTATTCAGCAGATAGATGACCCTTAAGCGTGTGACCCTATAGGTTCGGTGAAACATAGACATGACCCGGACCCCTTCTGTAACACCCCCAGTGTTAGGCCATAGTAACCCCACACTAATAATGCCATGTCATCATGATCATCATAATTAAAATGCAATTAAAGAAATGATCCAACTCAAAATCAAATTTAAAATAAAGGCAAGTAATTAATTTCTTCAAACATGAAAACTAAAATGATGTTTGGCTTGCAAATATTCACTGATTAATTATCAAATTGAAACCAACATTATTTGGAACATTTAAATGACCCTAACCTATTTAAAACAACAGCCAAAACAATATTTTAAATACCTTTTGCATTATGAAAAATATCAAATCATTTCCAATGCCTCTCACACTTTTTGTGCCAGTGCTGAGTAATGCAATAAAATTGTTGGACCAGATCCCACTATTTACAATAGTAATTTGGTGACGAAAGATTTATAAAACAGAAAAAGTAAAATAAAAATAAACTAAAAAGAAAAGCAAACAAACCCCCTGTTCCCCATGGGCCTCGGCCCAGCTGGCCAGGCCGGCCCAAGCCGGTGCCTACAAGGGCACCAGCGCCCGAAACCCTAGCCGAGCCACCCCGACACCCCCACTCCCCTCGCTCCTCTCCTCCCCCTCCGCTCGATCTGGAACGGGGGCGACGCCCCCGCGCCGCCGGCGCCCGGCGACCACCGCCCCCGCCGGCGCCACAGCACCGCCGCCTGCCGCTCCTCCTCCTCCCCATCGGGGCCCGACCGACGTCGCAGCCCCGCTCCCTCACCCGACGGCCCTCCCCACCGGCATCGCCTCGCCGGCCGCCGCTCTCCCACGCGCCCACTGCCCTCCCGCGTCGCGCTCGATGTGAGCTCCCCTCCAGCCCCCCTTGCTCGCCCCTGCGCACGCCGCCCCCTTTGCTTGCCGTCGCCGTGAGCGGCTCCGGCCACCCGCGCTCGCCCGCTGCATCCCTGTCGCCGCCGCCGTTTGCCCCTGCTGCTGCCTCCGCTCACCCATCGCCGTTCCCCGCTCGCTCGCCGCGCGCATCGCTCGCCGCGCGCATCGCGCGCCCCCGCCCCGTCGCGCGCGCCCGCGTCTCCCCCTCGCGCGGCTCCGCTCGCCCGCGCGCGCGGGCGTTGACCCCGGCCGCCTGGACGTGTCCGGCCGCCCGAACGGGCCGACCGCGGACATGTCCGGCCCCGAAAGGGCCTGGAGCGGACGTGTCCGCCCGGTGCCACTGACGAAAGGGCCCCACCCCACAGAACGTTTTAGAATTAAAAAGAAAATGAAATAAAAATAAATAATAAATAATAATTAATTAATTAAATAACTAATTAAAACCTAATTAATTATGTTTAATTAAAACTAATTAAGTTTAATTAACTAATTAAATGATTAAGGTTAATTAGAGTAATTAATTAATCTGCTAATTAATTAATTAAACAGTAAATACTGTTTTGGATAATTCTAATTTAATTAATTAAATAATTCCAGAAATTGATTAAATCTTTAAAAATTAATATAAATTAAACCGTAAGTCAGATGAAAATACTTTGTACATGAAAGTTGCTCAGAACGACGAGACAAATCCGGATACGCGCTCCGTTCGTTCACCGCGTGCCTCTAACTACCCGAACCTGCAACCGTCCCCCTCCGGTCATCTGACTGACATTTGTCCGGAACCGGGAATACTTTCCCGGATGGATTCCCCCTTCCTCGGTAACGTGCAACCATACGTTAGGACACACCCGGCACTGCGTATCGCTATGTCATACTTTGTGTTACGATTGTCTGCATTATATTTACTGTTTCTTCCCCCTCCTTCTCTCCCGATAGACTGAGACTACCGTTGATACTGCTGTGTACGACTACGTCGTCGACGACCCTTCCCTCTCAGTAGATCAACAAGGCAAGCAAAAACCCCTTGAGCATTCCGATAACACCTATCCTCTCTCTCTCATGCTTGCATTAGATTTTGCTACTGTAATTACACAAGTACCTATTCTGATGCATAGCCTGTTTTTGAATACTGCTTTCATACCTGCTTCCATATAATGTTGTAGTATAGGTATGGATAGTATCCCCCTGTGACTCCCAGTATACTATTGTCGATGCCCCTGCTTTCATCACCGTCGCCATCGAGGACTTGAAGACAGAAGACTCAGTCATCCTGACTGACAAGCCGTTACCGACACATCACCTCACACACCCCGAGTGTGGAAACGCTTGGGACACTGACTCACAGCCACTTTGACTTAACACTGAGATATATGAGAAAGACGGGTCGGCCCCAAGGGTACCCGCGAGTGTGAGATGTGGTGGGGTGCGCCGGTAAGGCACCCGAAGGGTTATAGACGGGACGTGGCCGGACCTACTTTGTCCTTGCCGCATAGTTCTCGAGACGGGGCGACGGGATGGTAGAAAGACACTAACGGGTTTGGATATGTGATCTGAGAAGTCCTTCGGCGAAAGCTCTGGTCTCTTTCGCACTAACCACCACGCGGGAACAAAAGTGGGCACTCTACGGCGTACATTCTCCCGAAATCTCTTCAGATGTCACAAGATTCGACTCGCGCCCGGGTGGTCTGGAACGCAGGGACCTTGATGGAAGGCGTGCTAGGACTGATCCCGGCCGAGGACGTAACGTGCAGGATGGCGAGGAAGATGGCCCAAGACCCCGAGTCATTAGGATGTAGACCGGCGTGCTGGCCTCTCTGTTGAGCCTAGGTAGGACTACGTCGTGTCGATGGATGAGGCCGGGTATGACCCGAAAATTATATCCGGCCAGAGTTTATCGAGCGTGTTGGGTAAGTTTGTGCACCCCTGCAGGGAAGTTAAACTAATCGATTAGCCGTGTCCGCGGTTATGGACGCTCAGAGTTGTATCCTGATCTATGATAACTAGAATTGGATACTTATTATTGTTACTTGAATTACATTTGGATCCGGGATTTCTTTCTCGCATGGGGTCGAGGAAGGATCTCTGGGCCTTGCTAATTTACCCCTGTTAATAAAATATGTTGTTCTAAACTCTCGTCTTATGCTGCAAGACGTTGAAGATGCTAGTCTTCGATAGGACTAGGCCTTCTTCCATGTTCTGGCATTTCTGCAGTCAGTCCAGATACAACCCCTTCTTGATACTGATGCATACTTAGCATAGATCTGATATAAGTCTTGCGAGTACTTTGGATGAGTACTCACCGTTGCTTTGCTCCCTCTTTCCCCTTGATACGATGCCGCGATCAGATGACGGCGCCCAGGAGACCCAGGATCCAGCTTACCCCGCCGACGACTACTACTACCCCGACGGAGGCCACTACTACCAGGATGGAGCCTACTACGACGTAGACTTCTTTGACGTCCAGGAGTAGTTAGGAGGTTCCCAGGCAGGAGGCCTCGCCTCTTTCGATCCGCTGCTTATGTTTGTGCTAGCCTTCTTAAGGCAAAGACTTGTGTACCTTTATGTCTGTACTCAGATATCATTTGCTTCCGCTGACTTATGCTCGTCGAGCTTTGTATTCGAGCCCTCGAGGCCCTGGCTTGTAATATGAAGCTATATGACTTTAATTTGTGTCTAGAGTTGTGTTGTGATATTGATTAGTGAGTCCCTACTCTTGGTCGTACGCATTGCGTGATTGTTTAGCGTATGGTCGAGGCTGGGGGCGTCACAAGTTGGTATCAGAGCCGACTGCCTGTAGGTAGCCCCCTTTCCACATCCTTGGCCGAAGTTGAGTCTAGTCATTGAAAAACTTTTACTAACACTGATGTTGTGGCTTACGGGCCCACATCTCAATCGGGTGGTATTAGGATCTTTTATTCCTCATCCTTACTCTGGGTTCTGATCTCTCTTCTCCTTCGGGTTAAAGATTTTGCTAACTCTAACTCTAGGTTCTCGTAACTACTTCTCCCGAAGAGCCCTCATACCAGAACATCACCTGCTTCGTCAGAAGATTCTGAAGATAGCCTTTTGATGTTTTCCGAGACTTTGTGCTCATCGGCTTTGCAATTCCCTACCACCGATAAGTCCCTATGGATGACTAATTGCACTTGTAATTCGTACAATCTTTTCTCGTTGCTCTTGTTATTACAAGATGCCCCGAAATACTCTCCATTGCCCCGATAACCCTTTGAGTTTACTGCCTTATAGTTCTTTTCCGCATGAAAGCCTTACGGATAATTCCTCACAATTGTCGAGGATCCGTTCATCCTAGTTGGTCATGTGATTCACAAAATTCTTCGGATTGTTGTTCGATCCTCCGTAATCTGCAGTAGCCTGTTGCTCTTGAAATTCTTGCCTGCTCGCATTATGGTTAATTCCATATGTCTAGTAGTCTTTGTTGACATCCCTTGTCTTTGCCATTTTGAGCCTATTGATTCAATGTGTGCGTATGCACGCAGTCATCAGGTGATCCGTTTAAATTGTCTTTCCGGCTCAGACGTCCTTCCGGACATGAGTTGGTTCTTGACAATTCAACTTTGATTGATTGTCCATCTAAATCCATTCAACTTACTTGTATTTGATCGGAGCATCTATTTCCGATACACCAATTTGGAAATCTTAATTCCTTTGGTTATTTAAGCATCAAATTAATTGGATATTCTATGATCTGATGCCTTGCATTCTTTCTTCCTTTGGTTGAGTATCGTTACTCACATCGGATCAATTGTAGTCCGCTAGATCTTTTGGTGGATTATTATCCGACAGTGGCATACATATTCAAAATCCTTGTGAGTTCTTCCCCTGATACATGATGCCATTGGTAAATTGTGTCTCCTCCCTCTGATAAGTTGTATCCTACGCTTTTGTCAGCCATGCTCTTTTGTCAAGCTTGTGTTAATTACTCTTGAAGCTTGTGGTATATGTTCCTAAGATGCCTCGATGGTTTGGACCTATGCCTTCCTTAATTCGTGTGAACCCGACAGTTTTCACGAGTCATACTCTCGTGGTGTTTTGCCAGTTAAACTTTCAAAACTACAACTTCATCAAAGGCAAGGTGTAAATGGAAGGTGATGCACTGATGAAGTGGGAGTCGACCTTGAACCTTGTGTTCATGCCCATGGAAACGATGTTGATCTTATCATAGGACCTTCTCCTTTCAATAATCATTCATTGTATGATTTGATCTTGTATCTTTGATCTTGTCCTTTGCAATCGTGGTTCCGACCATGTTGTTCTACTTTGATTTCATTCTTAGACAAGTTAAAGTGCTTGTCTCCCACAGATCAATATACCAGTCTAACCTCTATTCCGATCTACATCCGAGAATTACCCCCTGTATCTCGAGGATACCGTGTCTTTGCACTACATCTTAGGAATTTAAGATGAAGTAATACCTTACCCTGTCATAGTCACTCCACAGGTTATGGGTTGTCATCAACCGAGAACATCGAATAATAAATTGGGTCCGCACTGCAATTCGACCACTCATAGTAAACTTCTTTGTTTAGGAGTTTGAACTTGATCTTGTCATTCCCAGCTGATTGGCTACCTCATCATCGCCATGCTAAAGCTTGGCCATGCTACCTATGTCCTTCATCCTCGGAACACAATTCCAACAGTGTGCTAAACTTACATTGAGCTTTCAACATCATGTTCGTTGTCTTGAAAGGCAACATCGATTCTGAGCTAGCAATCTTATCTGTGGTTCCGATAACCTTTCGCTTCATCATTCCTTTGCTTCATGTCATCGCTGATCGATTACATCTCCATGAAACTTCTCGACAAATGTGTCGTGATCGTCGTCATCCTTCTGAGTTCTTTCAGGATACCAATCAAATTCGTGATGAGAAATACCATCCTTGTCCCTTGATGATTTGTGTTATCATTGACAACATTCTTGCCTTCCCTACAACACAAACTTGTTTATGCTTGTGTTGTATCTTTAGTTCCTTGCTATCCCGCTTATGTCCTGTTCTAACACTGATTGTGCTACCCCATCCTTAATTCGAGGTGCACTTTTCTATTAATGTTTAAATTGTGGATGTTCTCCCTGAACATTCATTGTTATATCATTCGCGTCATGGTCGCACAATACTGGAAATCCATCCTTATGAAATCCCGATGAATTGTTGCTGAGCCCATCGGCCACATTCTCATCCTCTTCATGGTTAATGGTGGACTCCTGTTTCGGAGCCTGCTACCATACTTCATTTCCCGAGAATCCTGCAACGTCATCTCATGATTGGTGTTGATGACCATGTCATTGCTATATCGAAGCATGTCTATGGTACACCGATCCTCAAACAAGAACATTGGAGGCATAATGCTAAATGTTTCTTGATCAATTATCCAAACATCGTTGTATGGGTAACATCATGAATCTTCTCGCCCCTTTGCCTAAATGTTTATCCATTGCTGTCCTGATATGTATATCATGCTCTGCTTGCTCTTGGAAGGGATATACACCTAATACTTATGTAATCACATTTTCCTTTCCATTGGTCTGTTTAAACTTTCTTGAGGATTATTTTATCTAAGCAGTGATAATTCCCTGCTTAGGTAAATACCTCGGTGTACTACTCCGTCAGTAAGACCCTGTTACTATTGTTGTTAACATTTCGGTAACCGCCGGTGGACGAGAACTTTGCCTATTGGTCCGCCTCGTTTTAACAAACAGGAAGATGGTTCTCTTCGTTCCCCGCCCTTGGTACCGATGTTGTTACCGACACAGTTGACAGGCTATCCTCTGACATGTCTTGCTAGCATGACCGTGCAAGATGTCACCGCTCTTCCTACTCTTAATCCTCATGATGGGCCCATACCCATAGTTCCACAGGATCGTAACCTGACTCTCCTCTACCACTTTGATTACAAGGTATCTTTTGCACTTGGCTCCGTATGAAATTTCCGAGCCGCCGCCTAAGGGATGATCTATTCTTGTGTCAAACGCAATATTTATACCGTTGCTCTGAACCTCCTGTCACCTTCTGATCAGGCATCGAATGATTGCCTACCCGTTTGAAACTTTTGAACCATTGCATATTGCTCTTAATGAAATCCCTGAGTGACAACTCGAGAGATAATTCATGCCTTCTTCTTTGAGTTCACCGTCAGTTAACCAACTTTGTGGAGATACATTGTACCAGAGTTTTCCCTCTAATCGCATTCGTAGGACGATGAAGATCCCGAAGAAAGGATGACGACTTCATCAGGATAACCTGGAACAGAAAATTGAAGACTTCAACATAAGGGGATCAACCTCTTCGATGAGAGCAACAAGAACAAGAAGACTCGTTAGAATTTCGTAACCAGAACGTTTCCCCCCTTGCTCTACCTATTAATTCTCGGGACGAGAATTCTTGTTAGACGAGGGGAGTTGTAACACCCCCAGTGTTAGGCCACAGTAACCCCACACTAATAATGCCATGTCATCATGATCATCATAATTAAAATGCAATTAAAGAAATGATCCAACTCAAAATCAAATTTAAAATAAAGGCAAATAATTAATTTCTTCAAACATGAAAACTAAAATGATGTTTGGCTTGCAAATATTCACTGAGTAATTATCAAATTGAAACCAACATTATTTGGAACATTTAAATGACCCTAACCTATTTAAAACAGCAGCCAAAACAATATTTTAAATACCTTTTGCATTATGAAAAATATCAAATCATTTCCAATGCCTCTCACACTTTTTGTGCCAGTGCTGAGTAATGCAATAAAATTGTTGGACCAGATCCCACTATTTACAATAGTAATTTGGTGACGAAAGATTTATAAAACAGAAAAAGTAAAATAAAAATAAACTAAAAAGAAAAGCAAACAAACCCCCCCTGTTCCCCATGGGCCTCGGCCCAGCTGGCCAGGCCGGCCCAAGCCGGTGCCTACAAGGGCACCAGCGCCCGAAACCCTAGCCGAGCCACCCCGACACCCCCACTCCCCTCGCTCCTCTCCTCCCCCTCCGCTCGATCTGGAACGGGGGCGACGCCCCCGCGCCGCCGGCGCCCGGCGACCACCGCCCCCGCCGGCGCCACAGCACCGCCGCCTGCCGCTCCTCCTCCTCCCCATCGGGGCCCGACCGACGTCGCAGCCCCGCTCCCTCACCCGACGGCCCTCCCCACCGGCATCGCCTCGCCGGCCGCCGCTCTCCCACGCGCCCACTGCCCTCCCGCGTCGCGCTCGATGTGAGCTCCCCTCCAGCCCCCCTTGCTCGCCCCTGCGCACGCCGCCCCCTTTGCTTGCCGTCGCCGTGAGCGGCTCCGGCCACCCGCGCTCGCCCGCTGCATCCCTGTCGCCGCCGCCGTTTGCCCCTGCTGCTGCCTCCGCTCGCCCATCGCCGTTCCCCGCTCGCTCGCCGCGCGCATCGCTCGCCGCGCGCATCGCGCGCCCCCGCCCCATCGCGCGCGCCCGCGTCTCCCCCTCGCGCGCCCACTGCCCTCCCGCGTCGCGCTCGATGTGAGCTCCCCTCTAGCCCCCCTTGCACGCCCCTGCGCACGCCGCCCCCTTTGCTTGCCGTCGCCGTGAGCGGCTCCGGCCACCCGCGCTCGCCCGCTGCATCCCTGTCGCCGCCGCCGTTTGCCCCTGCTGCTACCTCCGCTCGCCCATCGCCGTTCCCCGCTCGCTCGCCGCGCGCATCGCGCGCCCCCGCCCCATCGCGCGGTTCCGCTCGCCCGCGCGCGCGGGCGTTGACCCCGGCCGCCTGGACGTGTCCGGCCGCCCGAACGGGCCGACCGCGGACATGTCCGGCCCCGAAAGGGCCTGGAGCGGATGTGTCCGCCCGGTGCCACTGACGAAAGGGCCCCACCCCACAGAACGTTTTAGAATTAAAAAGAAAATGAAATAAAAATAAATAATAAATAATTAATTAAATAACTAATTAAAACCTAATTAATTATGTTTAATTAAAACTAATTAAGTTTAATTAACTAATTAAATGGTTAAGGTTAATTAGAGTAATTAATTAATCTGCTAATTAATTAATTAAACAGTAAATACTGTTTTGGATAATTCTAATTTAATTAATTAAATAATTCCAGAAATTGATTAAATCTTTAAAAATTAATATAAATTAAACCGTAAGTCAGATGAAAATACTTTGTACATGAAAGTTGCTCAGAACGACGAGACAAATCCGGATACGCGCTCCGTTCGTTCACCGCGTGCCTCTAACTACCCGAACCTGCAACCGTCCCCCTCCGGTCATCTGACTGACATTTGTCCGGAACCGGGAATACTTTCCCGGATGGATTCCCCCTTCCTCGGTAACGTGCAACCATACGTTAGGACACACCCGGCACTGCGTATCGCTATGTCATACTTTGTGTTACGATTGTCTGCATTATATTTACTGTTTCTTCCCCCTCCTTCTCTCCCAATAGACTGAGACTACCGTTGATACTGCTGTGTACGACTACGTCGTCGACGACCCTTCCCTCTCAGTAGAGCAACAAGGCAAGCAAAACCCCCTTGAGCATTCCGATAACACCTATCCTCTCTCTCTCATGCTTGCATTAGATTTTGCTACTGTAATTACACAAGTACCTATTCTGATGCATAGCCTGTTTTTGAATACTGCTTTCATACCTGCTTCCATATAATGTTGTAGTATAGGTATGGATAGTATCCCCCTGTGACTCCCAGTATACTATTGTCGATGCCCCTGCTTTCATCACCGTCGCCATCGAGGACTTGAAGACAGAAGACTCAGTCATCCTGACTGACAAGCCGTTACCGACACATCACCTCACACACCCCGAGTGTGGAAACGCTTGGGACACTGACTCACAGCCACTTTGACTTAACACTGAGATATATGAGAAAGACGGGTCGGCCCCAAGGGTACCCGCGAGTGTGAGATGTGGTGGGGTGCGCCGGTAAGGCACCCGAAGGGTTATAGACGGGACGTGGCCGGACCTACTTTGTCCTTGCCGCATAGTTCTCGAGACGGGGCGACGGGATGGTGGGACCGATCGTCACCGCAATAGTAAAAAGACACTAACGGGTTTGGATATGTGATCTGAGAAGTCCTTCGGCGAAAGCTTTGGTCTCTTTCGCACTAACCACCACGCGGGAACAAAAGTGGGCACTCTACGGCGTACATTCTCCCGAAAGCTCTTCAGATGTCACAAGATTCGACTCGCGCCCGGGTGGTCTGGAACGCAGGGACCTTGATGGAAGGCGTGCTAGGACTGATCCCGGCCGAGGGCATAACGTGCAGGATGGCGAGGAAGATGGCCCAAGACCCCGAGTCATTAGGATGTAGACCGTCGTGCTGGCCTCTCTGTTGAGCCTAGGTAGGACTACGTCGTGTCGATGGATGAGGCCGGGTATGACCCGAAAATTATATCCGGCCAGAGTTTATCGAGCGTGTTGGGTAAGTTTGTGCAACCCTGCAGGGAAGTTAAACTAATCGATTAGCCGTGTCCGCGGTTATGGACGCTCAGAGTTGTATCCTGATCTATGATAACTAGAATTGGATACTTATTATTGTTACTTGAATTACATTTGGCTCCGGGATTTCTTTCTCGCATGGGGTCGAGGAAGGATCTCTGGGCCTTGCTAACTTACCCCTGTTAATAAAATATGTTGTTCTAAACTCTCGTCTTATGCTGCAAGACGTTGAAGATGCTAGTCTTCGATAGGACTAGGCCTTCTTCCCTGTTCTGGCATTTCTGCAGTCAGTCCAGATACAACCCCTTCTTGATACTGATGCATACTTAGCATAGATCTGATATAAGTCTTGCGAGTACTTTGGATGAGTACTCACCGTTGCTTTGCTACCTCTTTCCCCATGATACGATGCCGCGATCAGATGACGGCGCCCAGGAGACCCAGGATCCAGCTTACCCCGCTGACGACTACTACTACCCCAACGGAGGCCACTACTACCAGGATGGAGCCTACTACGACGTAGACTTCTCTGACGTCCAGGAGTAGTTAGGAGGTTCCCAGGCAGGAGGCCTCGCCTCTTTCGATCCGCTGCTTATGTTTGTGCTAGCCTTCTTAAGGCAAAGACTTGTGTACCTTTATGTCTGTACTCAGATATCATTTGCTTCCGCTGACTTATGCTCGTCGAGCTTTGTATTCGAGCCCTCGAGGCCCTGGCTTGTAATATGAAGTTGTATGACTTTAATTTGTGTCTAGAGTTGTGTTGTGATATTGATTAGTGAGTCCCTACTCTTGGTCGTACGCATTGCGTGATTGTTTAGCGTACGGTCGAGGCTGGGGGCGTCACACCTTCCGATCAATGATCAACATCGGAGCTGTGGACACCCATATTGATCCCTATACCCACATGAATGAATATTCGAGTGAACATCCAGTTGCCGTGTGTTATTCCTGTTGCTTTGCGATATGTTACAAATACCCGAGGTGAGACATGTTGGCATCCCTGTGGATCAACAACTTGTCCACTATGCCAGTTACCTCGTTACCGGTATTGTTCTCTTTTCTCGTTCCCGTGTTCCGGTATCCCCGTGATCAAATCACAAAGTGTCTGGCCAGATGATGATGGATACCGTAACACCGAGAGGGCCCAGAGATATCTCTCCATCGTCGGAGGAGCAAATCCCAATCTTGAGCTATCAAGTTACTTGACATACTTTTCCATGAACCCGTAAGCCGCCGTAATAGCCACCCATTTACAGATGACGTTTAACAAACCCCAAAGTTCATGAAGCAAGCATGAAGAAACTCGATACTCTCATGGTCTAAGGAATCATGCAAACGTTAACCATCTCTGTGTTATTAACCATTAACTTGTGACGAATGTATCTCATAGCATAACATCAATTCGGGTCGATTCAACACAAATGTTCTTCTAACATTGTGCCCTCAAAATTGCCGGCATAGCCATGCCCATGATCAGGAAAACAGGATCATCATGCAATACTTGAGCCAGTCTTAGAGGCCAGACTAGGAATACATTTTACCGTTTATTATTCCACACGTGCATATGAGTCTTCCTTCGAGCCTCGTGGTTATTGTAGACTCGAGAACCATAGCAGTTATAGCATGGAACATAAACATAATTATGAACAGGGAGATAATCAATAACATTTATTATTGCCTCTAGGGCATATCTCCTACAGACTCCCACTTGCACTAGAGTCAATAATCTAGTCAATGCTAATGCACTTTACACCTGTGGCATACCGGTGTAAAATATGCTTCGCATGTGGTATAGCCTGATGTCCAACGGATCTGACGACTTCAGCTCCGTGTGTAACTTTGCATATCCTCGCGTTTTCACGCTTTCACAAAATTCATATTTTGTGTGGACTTGGCTTTGCATATGTGTGAATCATTGGTCGAAACCTGATTCCTCAGACTGAGCTATGGAGCAACTATCTGCAATAGTGTCCCATAGACCAAAGCCATCTTGGAACCATACTAAGTTCATAAATGAACTATATGATTCAACAACTTCTTTGTCGCTTCTTAAGCGTCAACATACTTAGCCTTTGTTATAGAATTTGCCACAGTATCTTGTTTGGAACAATTTCCAACTACCGTGCCACCATATTGTGTATTACACAAAAACCCTTAACTTAAATCGAAAATCGCATGGAGCATTGATGAAGAATGTATCGATGTAATTACTTACAACGAGCACTTCATAATCTCTGCTTGCGAGAAAACATGTCATTACTACTACTCTAGTACTCAATGACATCTTTCACTGTTGTCCTATGATCAGTACTTTGATCACTTTGGTATCTATACTCGCAACAACTTTGGAGTATTGGACATATCTGGTTGTTTTTACATACCATGGAATACATGATTAATCCAAACACAAGAGTGTGTGGAATCTCCATCATGTATTTCACTCATCAGTGTTTTGGGACACTGAGTGTTGCAAAAACTCTTTCCATGTGACTTCGACAAGAATCACTCCTTGGCGTTTTAAATGCTAAAAAGTTTTAGCATCTTGTCAATATGTATTCATAGCTTAGCCCTATTAGGTAAATCTATCTCCATAGATCATCATGCCTAATATTGAGGCTATTTAGCCTAAGCACTTCATCGAAAAACTATTTTCAAATGAAGTCCTAATTCTTGTCAAGAAATTTATTTCCAATTTTAACAATGTGTCAAGTACACAAGGTTTTTAGAAATATTATCATGCTCCCACTTACTTTCTTGAATCACAAGCATCTTCGATACCCATTTGATGAAGTCAAACCCCTTTGACCATTTCATCAAAACACGAAGATTCCAACTCCATTTTGCTCTCTTCTGTCCATCGCTGGAACTCTGAAGTTTGCACCCTTACTAGAATCCTCTGGATCGACAAATTACTTTGGACTGTATCACATACAAGTCCTAGGTTTCATTTCCATCAGATGGAAATCCTTTTGTCATCCATGTTTCATATCTCATGATTGAAATATGTATTAATTGCTAGTTCAACCCGAACCGACTTCAAGCATTGCTACGGTGAGACAATCTCATCGTAGTCAACTCTTTGAACTTGTTAATTGCAACAAGTCGAGCTTTATGGATAAAACATTTTATCCGTATCAGTTTTTAGTTCCATAAATATTCGTTAGACTCTAAGTCTTCCGAAAGGTGTATCAAGATTTTAATCTCGAATCACTTATATGGAAACTATCTCGGATTGTATTGGCATTTAGCCAATTTCGGAGTCAGGGCCCATCAACGCTTCCTTGTGTATTGTAGGTATACTGTTGTCTAACAACAATATCTCGTTTGCGCACCTGATAGGTTTGCACGAGCTTTGCCTACATGGTTCAGCTGCAAGTTTGACCGAAGTCCATACATTTTATTGTAGAGACTTTCGTATCAGTCGCAGTAGGAAAACTCCGGAATCACTTCCATGGTTTCTTTCCTTTGATCTGATGACGAAGATACTGGTTATCTCGTCAAGTTGCACTGTCCTCCCACTCACCTTTTGAAAGAACTATTCTCTTTAAAAGCATACCGTTTTGCGGCAAAATCCTTTGCCTCGGTATAGTGGTGGGGGAATACCCAATTACTTGGGATAACCTTACAAAGTAGTGTTGACACACGAACACGTCACCGTGTAGCCTCGACGCCGGGGGTGATGCACCGCAGCTCACGTCGAAGGAGGTCCGACCGGCAGCGCGATACGCAGGACAGCCGACAGACGCTTTTGAAGACCCGAAGCCCCGCACGCCCGGGAGGGACCCCGTCAGGGAGTGCGGCGGCAATGGGCTGCCCTAGGTCGATTCGCTCGCCCCTAGAGCCTCTGTACTCGCAGCTCTCCAACACGAAGAACGACGAAGAACGAGAGAGAAAAACGATGGAGAGATAAACTGTAGATTGAAAAAGTAGTATATTGATTGTTCGATTGTGTGTTGTTTCAATCGGCCGTCACCCCCAACATATATAAGAGGCGGCTGGACTTTCCGTACAAGCAAAGGATTCATCTAGGCTTTCCTTACAAGAAAATTACATTAATTCACGTCCTAGAGTCCTAGTTCTGGTCCCGCTCGGATTCAGATTGAATCTGGTCCAATCTCCTGTCTTGCTCCTTGCGTGGGCCGTGGAATCTGCACACGACCTCCGATGGAGATGGTCCAAACACGAATTTTGTGCGCTTCGACGAGGCCAATAATCCCTATGTTGATCACTTTTCCAAATAAGGCCATCTTGAATACTCCACGGGGTCATCCTTAATTTCGAGTCGGACTCATTCATATAGCTGACTGGACCATCCGACTCTTGTATCGTCTCTGCAGGTCATATACTACGTCGGATGACAATGACTCCAAAAGCAAAGTTGACCGTTTCGACGAGACGAACAACTTTCATGTTGAACACTTTTTGATCTGAGGCCATCTAGATAAGTATTTGAGCCCATCTTCAGCATCTCGTCGGACAGTTTTTACTGTTCACGCGCGGTAAGCTCCCCGGCAAGGTACTGTTCACGCGGCGGGGGTACTGTTCACGCGCGGCAAGCCCCGGCATGTACTGTTCACGCACGGGAAGCTTCCCCCGGCAAGGTACTGTTCACCACGGCAAGATTACTGTTCACCCGGCAAGCTCTCCCCCGGCAATGGTACTGTTCACGCGCGGCAAGCTTTCCCCCGGCAAGGGTACTGTTCACCCCGGGCAAGGGGTACTGTTCACCCGGCAAGGGTACTGTTCACCCGGCAAGCTTTTTTCCCGGCAATGGTACTGTTCACGCGCGGCAAGCTTCCCCCGGCAAGGTTACTGTTCACCCGGCAGGTTACTGTTCACGCGCGGCAAGCTCCCCCGGCAATGTTACTGTTCACGCGCGGCAAGCTTTCCCCGGCAAGGTTACTGTTCACCCGGCAAGCTTTCCCCGGCAAGGTTACTGTTCACGCGGCAAGCTTTCTGGCTGCACCTTGCGGGCCCTTTTTGAGGCAGTAAACTACCTCGGATGAAAATGTGCCCAAAAGCAATTTTGACCGTTTCGATGAGACGAACAACTTTCATGTTGAACGTTTTTCGATCCGAGGCCATCTTGAATGGCTAATTGCTCACGCATTGCATCAGACACTCGCCAAGACGTGTCTGGTCTCCCGCGTCTTATTTTGCCTCTTGACATGGCTGCATTCAGATAGCTCCAACTTTTGCATACGAACTCGGATTGAGACGATTTTTATATGAAAATCGACCGATTCGACGAGACGAAGACAATTCATGTAGAAAGTTTTCTCATATGAGATCATCTTGAGGGCGTAATCAGCCGAATAGTGTTCTGGATACAAAATCCCAGTACTTCGAACACAATTTCGGCTTTCGAGATGAGATCGGATGGCAATGGCCCAAACTTCAAAGTTTCTCCTTGCCGGATCGCCTCCTTGCCGGGCCGTCTCCTTGCCGGATCGCCTCCTTGCCGGACCGTCTCCTGCCGGATCGCCTCCTTGCCGGACCGTCTCCTGCCTCTGTTTGGGTCTTCGGCAAGCACTCAAAACCGGCAAGCTTTTCACTTGAGCCCACCTTTACTGCATTCTGCATCGTGCCAAAATCAGGTGTCAACACATGCCCCCCTGTTTTTCGGCAAAACTTGTGTGCTGAAAAATAATTTGCATTAGGCTTGTTCTAAGGACGATGTCAACACTTCATCGGCCATTAATATGTGCTTAGGGCGATAATTATATATCGGCCATTGCCTATTTAGGCTTCTTGCCACACACTTGGGTGGTACTTCTTCAAATACCTGCCATTGAGAGCTCGAGGTAGCAATGTTCCTTGCATGGATTCCACCAAATATGAATTTCCGGGAACTATTCTTGCAATCTTGAAAGGACCTTCCCAGCTTGGAGACCACTTCCCGAATTTTCTGTCCTTTGAACCAATCGGTAGAATCACCTTCCATACAAGATCACCAATCTGAAAATTCTTCAACCTGACCTTCTTATTGTAAGCTCTTGCTACCCTCAACTTGTCCCTTTCTATGGCTTTTAATGCAGTCAAACGTTTATCGGCAACCTCATCAACGTTGTCCATCATCAAGTTATAAAAGTCTACTGCCGATAAATCATTTTGTTTGGCTATTCTCAAAGCATTCAAATTCACCTCTACCGGTAAAACGGCTTCTTGACCATATACGAGCTCATATGGAGTTACCTTCGTCGCACCATGCCTTGAGATTCTATGCGCCCACAAAGCCTCGGACAATAATTCATGCCACCTTCTTGGATTATCTTCAATCTTCTTCTTGATGAGCTTGATCAAAATTTTGTTGCTAGACTCAGCTTGTCCATTGGCTTGAGCATAATACGGGGAGGAATTGAGCAACTTTATCTTATATGATTCGGCAAATCCTCTAACTTGATGAGACATGAAAGATGAACCTTGATCCGTAGTTAATGTTTGCGGAATACCGAATCTATGAATAATGTGCTCACTTATGAATTGAATTACCTCCGTATGCGTCATATTCTTGAGAGGTACTGCTTCAGACCACTTAGTGAAATAATCAGTTGCCACCAACACGAACCGATGCCCCTTTGAAGAGGAAGGATGAATCTCTCCAATAAAGTCCAATCCCCAACCTCTAAAGGGCCACGGCTTGATAATAGGATGTAACATAGCAGCGGGAGCTAACTGAATATCACCAAACTTTTGACAAGCTTCACATCCTTTATAATACCTGAAGCAATCATGGATCATCGTCGGCCAATAAAATCCAGCACGTCGTAACAACCACTTCATCTTGGGGGCCGACTGATGAGTACCGCAAATCCCTTCATGAACCTCTCCCATAGCAACTCTTGCTTGATCCTCGTCCAAACACTTCAAAAGAACATCTTCAACCGTTCGGCGATAAAGACCACCGTCTCTTATTGTATATTTGAAAGCCATGCGCCGAACAGCCCTGTCCACCCTTTCACTCGGATTGTACAAGTAATCAATAATGGGCTTTCTCCAATCATGATTTTCACCTGTATTAGATTTATTGTTAGTGACCGAATCAGTGGGCTCTGGTTCGGCCTCCCCTATATTAGCAAGACAAGACATCGGCTCTTGAGAGATATGAAACATGCCATGATTGACATGATAGCCAGATGCTTGTTGTGCTAACTCATTTGCTCTCCAATTATCATGTCTAGATATATGAGCAATGCCAAAATAATCCAAAGTAGAAATTATATCCAGACATTTATCAAGATAAACATTAAGTGATTCGTCTAAACATTGAAAAACTTTGGATACTTGTTGCACTACTAATAACGAATCACCAAAAGCCTCAATATGTGTAGCACCTATGGCCAGCAACATCTCTAAACCGAATAACAATGCTTCATATTCGGCTTGATTATTTGTGCAAAAACATTCTAAGCGGCATGAGGCTTCAAAAACAGCACCATAAGGAGATATATAAGCAATACCAACACCTTGGCCGTTGCTACAAACTGAACCGTCAAAATATAATCTCCATGGTACTAACGAGACAAGGTTTATATCAATATCTTGCTTGTCTTTAATCCGATGCTCAACGATAAAATCAGCAACAATTTGGCCTTTCATGGATTTTAGAGATTCATAAGCCAAATCATACTCAATTAAAGCATAAGCCCATTTACCAATTCTACCACTAAGAATTGGTCTATGCAACATATATTTAATGACATCGGTTTGACAAGCTACTATGCAAGAACTTGGCACTAGATAATGTCTCAATTTTGTGCAAGCATAGTATAAGCATAGGCATAATTTTTCAATATACGTATACCTTGTCTCAGCATCCAATAAACGTCGGCTCAAATAAGTGATAGCATGCTCTTTTCCTTCGGTTTCTTGAGTCAAAACAGCACCAATAACACCTTCCTCGGCTGCAATGTAAAGTCTAAAGGGCTCTCTATGCTTGGGCGCCTTCATCACTGGAGGAGTGCACAAATAATTTTTAATCATATCAAATGCTTCTTGCTGTTTTGCCCCCCAAGTAAAATCAACATCATTCTTCAACCGAAGGATATGAGTAAATGCATCAACCTTCCCTGACAAATTAGCTATGAACCTCCTCAAATAATTGACCTTGCCAAGGAATTTTTGCATATCTCTCTTGCATATTGGAGCCTCCACTTTTTGTATAGCTTCTATCTTTTTGGGATCAATCTCTATGCCATCTTCATGAACAATGAAACCCAAAAACTTACCAGCCGACACGCCAAACGCACACTTCAAAGGATTCATCTTCAGCCCATATTTCTTCATCCTCTCAAAAGCTAAACGCAAATCGGCTAAGTGAGATTCAAAAGCATCCGATTTGACAACAATATCATCAATATAGACTTCAAGTATAACCCCGAGTAAATCATGAAAAATCAAATTCATAGCCCTTTGGTATGTGGCGCCGGCATTCTTCAATCCAAAGGTCATTACTGTCCACTCAAATAATCCAAGGAAACCGGGGCACCGAAAAGCCGTTTTGGACATGTCCTCTTCGGCCATGAAAATTTGGTTGTACCCCGCATTGCCATCAAGAAAGCTAATAACCTTATGTCCAGAAGCATCATTAATAAGCATGTCGGCTATAGGCATAGGATACTCATCTTTGGGCGTAGCTCTATTCAAATCCCTGAAATCAATGCACACCCTCAACTTGCCGGAGCCTTTCTTTTCCACTGGCACAATATTAGAAATCCATTCGGCATACCTGCAAGGTCTAATAAAATTAGCTTTAAGCAAACGACCGATCTCTTCCTTGATCCGGTCATATATTCTTGGATTAAACTTTCTAGCCGATTGTTTATACGGTCTAAAACCGGCTTTTATAGGTAACCGATGCTCCACTAGCTCTCGGCTTAAACCTGGCATCTCATGATATTCCCATGCAAAGCAACAAATATATTCTTTCAATAGCTCGATTAACTTGACTTTACAATCGGCTTTCAAATTTTTGTTTACATATGTCGGCCTAGGAATTGAGCCATCTCCAATATCTATTTCTTCCAATGGATCGGCCGACGTAAAACCTTGTCCAAGCTTATCCATATCACCTAACTCCTCTATAGACTCATACATATCGTTCCCATTGGACCGATATTCTGCAAGCCGCTTTTGTAACCACTCAGAGTTAGGATCCATTTAAATACGTCATACCTTGGAGCCGATTTCCACCAACCGGCTTTAAAGAAACGGGTACAAAACCACTCTTGGTGGCGCTGAGAAAGTCAAACTCTGATAAGTCCCGTCCCGTCAAGCAAGCAGCATTGGGGTGTTGCCAATCCACCGGTGTATCGGCTAAAGCAACGCAAGCCGAATTATCCGCATGAACGATCTCCACTTCATCATCAACCCATTGAATTAAAAACTGATGCATAGTGGATGGCACACACTGGTTTGCATGAACCCAATCACGGCCTAGAATGACGTTGTAGTTACCTTGCACTTCGGCGACAAAGAATGCAGTAGCTAAAGTTTTGCTCCCAACCGTAAGCTCCACGTACATCACCCCTTTGGCTTCGGTTTTCTCTTTGCCTTCAAATCCATTGAGCACCATATTGGTCTTCATCAATCCTTCGTCGGGCAAACCCAATTTCTTGAAGATTGAATAAGGCATGAGATTCACTACAGCACCACCATCGACAAGCATTCGAGTAATCGGTGACCCGTTGATATGGCCTCTGAGGTACAACGGTTTCAAGTGCGTCACTGGTTCTTTTGGCTTCTCAAATATTGCATTCTTAGGACCAAAATCCAGCTGAGCCACCTCCCCTTCTTCATCTATAGCACGAAACTCAGTGGGTAAATAAAACACCATGTTGATATCCATGCCTTCACGTACTGGTGTAGGCTCACGATCTACCACGTCGCCCTCCTCCTCGGGTGTGTTCAGTGCCGGGCTTGCCGGTGTTGGGCTTGCCGGTGTTGGGCTTGCCGGGCCTGCCAAGCTTGCCGGGTCTGCCGAGCTTGCCGGATCTGCCGAGCTTGCCGGGTCTTCCGAGCTTGCCGGGTCTGCCGAGCTTGCCGGGTCTGCCGAGCTTGCCGGATCTTCCGAGCTTGCCGGGTCTGCCGAGCTTGCCGGGTCTGCCGAGCTTGCGGGATCTGGGTTTGCCCTCTTCATTGATTTTGAAATCTGTTCGGGCGAAACGGAATCAATAGGCGCTGTAGACGATGTAACAACAGTAGCATCGTCCTTCCTTGGTGGTACAGGTGCTGATGTGACAGATGTAGAAACCACCGCACTTTGTATTCGCTTAGGCACCCATACTTGTTCTGTAGGTACCATGGGCCGAACGTCATTGAACCACTCATCTCTTTTTTTCTCGGCCTCCTGTTCTGCCGTCTCATGACTCCTTAACCTCTGTAGTTTCCTCTTTTGCGTTTTTGTTAGCCCTGGAGGACACCACTTAGGCTGCATGTACTTTGGATCTTTGAACTTGGCTTTGCTCGTGCTAGCTTCATGATTTCTAGCCGAGTGTTTTGGCGCGATAGCAAGTATCGGCTCAGCAGGGTTGCTACGCACAGTCGGCTGTTGTATGGTGAATGTTTCAGTACCCAAGATGAGTGAGTCAGCATCAACTTTTTCTTTGCCCTTTCCAGACCCAACTGCTGCACTTGGTGATTTGGCACGCCACACCTGCTTGTTGATCCCTTCTTGATTATTCTGCATTGGCCGATTGACTCCTTTATTCAAACGGCCTTGAGTGGGATAAGAAAACTTCTCACGTATAGGCCTCCTTGGTTCTGCCCATCCTGGATGAAAAGAATAAGGGGCCATTGGGGGCTGCCCCCATCCTCCATTGAAGCCTCCCATGTAATGTGGCGCATAAGGTGGTGGCGCCATCCATGGTCTTGGCGCCCACGGCCCATATGTCCTTGCATGATGCTGAAATTCTTGCCTTGGAGGTGATCTTGAACGCTTCCAATTAGCTGACCGATTAGAGCTAGAACCGGCCGCTTGATTGGCGTATTTGGACAGCAACATATCAAAAGTTGGTTTGATTTTCTTGCGCTGCACTTTGGTTTCATTCAGCTTCCACTTGCCAACTTCCGGACTCTTGGGCTTGACAAACTTAACACGGGTATTCTCTTGCTCTTGCGGTTGCCCCCCGAGTGCAGGATTCTTGACAGTGATTTTGATTATCTCCCCGCCATCGGGTTGCTTGTCGAGCACCACTTGCCTTCCCAAGACCTTGTCGCCATCTCTGTTTTTCCTGGGCTCACCAATGACAATATTAGTTTTATTAGCGGATTCGGCCACTTCTGGCCGAATGAGCACCTTTTTCCCCTCCAAATCCAGAGTATTCATTGGGAAGGGCTGCTTATCAACTTGCATCTCAGAAAAGTTCAATCGTCCGTCATTAATGGCCGATTGTATCTGTCGTCGAAAAACATTGCAATCATTAGTAGTATGAGAAAAAGAATTATGATACTTGCAATAAGCACGCCGTTTCAGCTCCTCAAACGGCGGTAAAGTATGAGATATTCTAATAATCTTAGCTTGTAGCAAAGCATCAAATATTCTATCACATTTAGCAATATTAAAAGTAAACTTCATCTCATCATCACGATTCTTATGAATCGGCTTTAAATCATTGCAAGTAAATGGTTTGGCCTTCGAGGGCCAAACAAATTCAGCAGCATAAATATCACCCTCATCGTCCGAACGATCGCTATCATATTCAACCATATTCATCTTTGGACGATCAGTTTTATATCTATGCACTTCTTTAAGCTCCTTGCTTCGGCTTTCATGAGCCAAAGCCCTCTGTAAGACTTGGTTGATACTTATAAATTCATAGCCTTCTAGTTTCTCTCTAATATGAGCTCTCAAACCATTAAGCACAAGATCAGCCAAGTCTCTCTCAGTTATCACTAAACTATAGCACCGGTTTTTTGTTTCCCTAAATCTCTTGACGTAATCAGAGACCGATTCGTCATGCTTCTGCTTAACCGATGTAAGATGTGACAACTTAAGTTCATTATCGCCGCTATAAAAATGATCATGAAATTTTTTCTCTAGCTGCAACCATGCACGAATAGAGCCATGCGGCAAAGAAGAAAACCATGAAAATGCGGTACCAGTTAATGACAAAGGAAATAAACGCACTTTCAATTCATTTATCGAACCTGCTTCACCCAATTGTGCTAGGTATTGGCTAACATGCTCCCATGTGGTTTTTGTGCCCTCTCCATTAAACTTAACAAAATCTGGAATTTTATACCCTTGAGGGCACGGAATTGCATCAAAGTACTCAGGATACGGCTTTTGATAAATCCGATTCCTAGGTAGTTCAACACCAAAATTCTCTCGAAGTGTTTTAGCCATCTCCTCTCTAAACCTAGCTAGAGCGTCGTCCGTAGTAGACGATGAAGCTTGTGGCACTGGCATAGGAGGATTGGGGTTAGCAATCATGGGTGTAAATTGTGACATGTTTGCCGAACCATAGTTCGGCAATGATCTAGCAGTGTTTCCACATATTTGGTTCGGCGTTGCCACCGAACTCTGCATAAAAGGATTAAGTGGTGCAGCCACAATTTGATTGGTATGGGTAGGAAAATAATTCATCGGCATGGGAGGCGCCGATGAAATAGGCAAAGCTGAATCAGGGTTTCCTATACTAGCAGGCATGTTAGGCATATTCTTCTGAGCATTAGTATTGTCTAAGAAAGCTTGATAGATCAGATTATTGCTATCAGTAATACGATTCTCAATTTCAGCCCATTGCTCAGGAGAAAAGGTAGTACTTACAGAAGGTTTAACCTGCTCAGTTTGAAGAGGAGGAAACTTGATTTCTCCAACCGGAGTGATATTGCCTTGGCGGTCCTTCTTGAAGTTTCCAAGGAACTCCTGCAACTCCTTCTCTTCACGCGCCTTCTTGTACTCCTCATAAGCTTGACGATGCTCGGCCGATAACTCCTCTAGATTGGGCTTGATAATGTTATCGGCGTCAACTTCCGAGGGATTGGGAAGATTGGACATGATGGATGGTGATGATGGATCAAAGTTCCCCAGCGGAGTCGCCAAAAAGTGTGTTGACACATGAACACGTCACCGTGTACCCTCGACGCCGGGGGTTATGCACCGCAGCTCACGTCGAAGGAGGTCCGACCGGCAGCGCGATACGCAGGACAGCCGACAGACGCTTTTGAAGACCCGAAGCCCCGCACGCCCGGGAGGGACCCCGTCAGGGAGTGCGGCGACAATGGGCTGCCCTAGGTCGATTCGCTCGCCCCTAGAGCCTCTGTACTCGCAGCTCTCCAACACGAAGAACGACGAAGAACGAGAGAGAAAAACGATGGAGAGATAAACTGTAGATTGAAAAAGTAGTATATTGATTGTTCGATTGTGTGTTGTTTCAATCGGCCGTCACCCCCAACATATATAAGAGGCGGCTGGACTTTCCGTACAAGCAAAGGATTCATCTAGGCTTTCCTTACAAGAAAATTACATTAATTCACGTCCTAGAGTCCTAGTTCTGGTCCCGCTCGGATTCAGCCTGAATCTGGTCCAATCTCCTGTCTTGCTCCTTGCGTGGGCCGTGGAATCTGCACACGACCTCCGATGGAGATGGTCCAAACACGAATTTTGTGCGCTTCGACGAGGCCAATAATCCCTATGTTGATCACTTTTCCAAATAAGGCCATCTTGAATACTCCACGGGGTCATCCTTAATTTCGAGTCGGACTCATTCATATAGCTGACTGGACCATCCGACTCTTGTATCGTCTCTGCAGGTCATATACTACGTCGGATGACGATGACTCCAAAAGCAAAGTTGACCGTTTCGACGAGACGAACAACTTTCATGTTGAACACTTTTTGATCTGAGGCCATCTAGATAAGTATTTGAGCCCATCTTCAGCATCTCGTCGGACAGTTTTACTGTTCACGCGCGGTAAGCTCCCCGGCAAGGTACTGTTCACGCGGCGAGGGTACTGTTCACGCGCGGCAGCCCGGCATGTTACTGTTCACGCACGGGAAGCTCCCCCCGGCAGGGCACTGTTCACCCCGGCAAGGTACTGTTCACCACGGCAGATTACTGTTCATCCGGCAAGCTCTCCCCCGGCAATGGTACTGTTCACGCGCGGCAAGCTTTCCCCCGGCAAGGGCACTGTTCACCCCGGGCAAGGTTACTGTTCACCCGGCAAGATACTGTTCACCCGGCAAGCTTTCCCCGGCAATGGTACTGTTCACGCGCGGCAAGCTTTCCCCGGCAGGTTACTGTTCACCCGCGGCAAGCTCCCCCGGCAATGTTACTGTTCACGCGCGGCAAGCTTTCCCCGGTAAGGTTACTGTTCACCCGGCAAGCTTTCCCCGGTAAGGTTACTGTTCACCCGGCAAGGTTACTGTTCACGCGGCAAGCTTTCTGGCTGCACCTTGCGGGCCCTTTTTGAGGCAGTAAACTACCTCGGATGAAAATGTGCCCAAAAGCAATTTTGACCGTTTCGATGAGACGAACAACTTTCATGTTGAACGTTTTTCGATTCGAGGCCATCTTGAATGGCTAATTGCTCACGCATTGCATCAGACACTCGCCAAGACGTGTCTGGTCTCCCGCGTCTTATTTTGCCTCTTGACATGGCTGCATTCAGATAGCTCCAAATTTTGCATACGAACTCGGATTGAGACGATTTTTATATGAAAATCGACCGATTCGACGAGACGAAGACAATTCATGTAGAAAGTTTTCTCATATGAGATCATCTTGAGGGCGTAATCAGCCGAATAGTGTTCTGGATACAAAATCCCAGTACTTCGAACACAATTTCGGCTTTCGAGATGAGATCGGATGGCAATGGCCCAAACTTCAAAGTTTCTCCTTGTCGGGCCGTCTCCTTGCCGGATCGCCTCCTTGCCGGACCGTCTCCTGCCGGATCGCCTCCTTGCCGGACCGTCTCCTGCCTCTGTTTGGGTCTTCGGCAAGCACTCAAAACCGGCAAGCTTTTCACTTGAGCCCACCTTTACTGCATTCTGCATCGTGCCAAAATCAGGTGTCAACAAGTAGCACTTGTCTGATTTGGAATAGGTTTGTAATCTTTTACACAAGCCCCATATTCCAAATGTTAAGAAAAGATATAACATGGTTGGGCGTTCCATACCATGGCGTCATTTCAACAGACCTGATGGATCTCTTTTCAGTGTAAAAGCCGCAGTCTCTAAAGCATCACTCCTTAAAAGGGGTAATGGCAAATTTATTTATGTCATCTTTGATCTTACCATGTCATGTATGGTTCAATTACATCTACACGGACTCTCCACTTGCAGTGGTGTTCCGGGAGGTGCAAGTTATGAAACCCCTTTCACAACTCATCAGACATTCGCTAAACTTGTAACTCAAATATTCCTTTCTGCAATCGAATTGTAGAAACATAATTTTCTTGTTACAATATTTTCTACTTCATTTTGAAAACCTTTTGAATGATTTCAAAAGATCCAGACTTACGACTTATCAAGTAAATATCCATATATTTACTTGAGTCATTTCTGAAGATAGATAAATCCACTACTTGCAACAACATTTATTGGACTACACACATCATAATGTATGATCACCAATATGTTCTATGCTCGTTCCTTATGGCCTGTGAACGGTATTTCAATCACTTCACTTTTCAGAGGAAAGTTGCAAGTGTCAGATGATTCAAAATCAAACGACTTCAAAATCCATCATAATGGAATTTTCCATGCGGGTTTCTCTAATGTGACCAAATGCAGTGCCCCACTTGTGTGGTATTCTTTTAGTCTTGCGACATTTAGCGTCAGTGTTATGGATGTATCATATTTCCATCAATATTCATAGCATACATCCCATCTAGGATGGAAGCATGGCCCTTCATGTTATTCATAATACTGAACAACAATTGTTGTTTTTATGAACAACTCTTTTGCAACAAACATTGTGCAATGGGCTAGAGTGTATGAAACTCTAAAATGAATTATGAAAGTAAACCCAGAGGTAATGTATTATTATCAATATTCATAACACACGTCTCATTCATAATGAAAGTATGGCCCTTATGTTATTCATAACACCGAACATCAAAAGTTCTTTTATGAACAACCCTTTTGCAAGATACCTTATGCAAAGGGCTAGAGTGTATGAAACTCTAAAATGAATTATGAAAGTAAATACATAGGGAATACACCGATGGAAGGCATAGTAACATTTACTAGTCTTTCAGGCCATAGTAGTTCTTACATCGAGTTGCAACAGAATGCAATCGAGCGGGTATCTTTGTGATTAACTCACAATACCCAAGAATTAGTGATTAACATGTTTAACCATAATTCCCAAGAACTATATCTTTGACCAGCTTTCTATACATCAAAAACCTGTATGACATTCACACATGAGCTGGATATTCCAGTCTTCTTTCCTTTTGCCATTATACTTCTAACAGTTTAACTTTCAGTATTTCTCCTACTCTCAAAAGAAGCACCCAACTTAAGAGTGGCGATAGCCCCGGACTTCCTAGGCGTGAAAGTTTCACTAACACCCTTCGGACACTTCCTTTCTCTTTAAGTTGTTGTTTTATTCACCATCATCATATGACAGGCGTTCTTCTGGATCCCTCTCTTATCAGTCTTACGCATAGTAAACTCCTTTACTAATAGTTTGCAAACAAACATTGCTTTGGATATCTCATATCCTTTAGCCTTTGTCTGTCTCTGAAAATGATTTTCAGATTCCATGAATATCACATAACTATCCAAACTTTCGAAGTTCGGGTCTCATGGAAGCAAACATATTGCATTTTGACTGAAAATGAATTCTAGCTTTTGGATCGAAGGACGAGAGTCACATGATCCATAGCATTAGCGGGAGAATACCGAAAGCATGCGATAGGACAAAGTCCTTCTCGGCACTCTTGAGGACAATCCTCACATTACGTTACCAATCATAAAGTTTTAACCAGATATTTAACAGCTATTCAATTTTAATAGGGAAGGTGGAAATGCGAGCCATTATTCTATAACTATTATGCAAATCACACTTAGACAGTGTTCAAAATTAATTGCACTGAGAATTAAAAGAATTAATTCTACAGTGCGCTCCCACTCAAATCAATATCTCTCATAATTGATTGTGAGTGATACAAGATCCACATTTCAATTGAACGCCATTGATGTGGACATCACTGATGACGAGAATTTCAATTGGTGGGCAAACATGCCGATCACATCTCTATGTGACTCCTGTTCATCTTTCGATGGGCGTGTTTCAAGCTCAGGACGATCAAGGCAGAACGTCAAGACAACCAAGTGATCTTGCTGCGAGGTCTGACCTCACCCGCCTCACACTTCTCTAACCGTTCGTACCCATGTGGACATGGCGCACCCCGAAAAGTTAGGTGCCGTGACGGTGCTACACTTGGGAGAACACTAACTACTTGATATTTTTGTGAAAGATCACCCTAATAAAAGCGACTACCGCGCAATCAAGAAGGGTGCATCATAAGGGATAAACATCTTAGGCAATTCATAATAGCATGATATGGTATAGCCCTTTCTCACGGAGAAGTCTTTCATTTCTTCGTCTTCGGCATTCGCCTCGGTGGTCACCTTCGCGAAGATTGCCACCACCTTGTCGATGCACTAGATAATATTGCTATCTCTATAGCTAATAAAAAAATGCATTACAACAAGGTTGACACGCAGGTCGTTAAAGTGCAATCATATGGCTCCAGCCATCATGCCGAATCATGACACGCAGGTCATGTTAATATTACATCATATAGTCATCTCATACATAATCAAATTAATATGAGCACTGCTATACCACATCATATGCACATGCAAACCATCCTGCAAAACCAAGTTAGACGCCTCTAATCGGTTTATACAAAATTTTATTTTACGTGGCTTCTAAGGTTTCGAAACAAACCGAAGCTACCAACGTCCATCATCAAGCATGATAATCCAAGTCGCTAGATTAACATTGCGGGGTGTATGAAACACGAGATAATAAAATCTCGAGCCCCATACTAAACTTCGTCATACGCGTGACCCCCGTGCAGATCACATCTGCATTGCCCTTTCGTCTGTGAAACATCCATCTTTCTTTAACTATGGTGGAACCCAAAGAACTGTTAGAACTTCGTTGATCTGTCAATCAGCATACTCAGGAGCAGCATGAAAGGATCGCGGATTGCCAGAACTTTGTGAGATTCCACCATGCCGTCAAGATCAGGACTGCGCAAATTCAAGGGAAGCAACAGGAACATCGGGTAACAGATTTCATCTGCTACCCGCACAAATAATTTTCAGCAATAGATCTCATCTACTACCTAATTATATTGTGCAACACCCATACATCTCTATGTATTCTAGATCGCAACCTGCATCTACGCATAGCACGGCTCTGATACCACTGTAGGGTAACGCAGCATAAAACAAAAATTTTCCGACCTACGCACCAGCCCAGGACCACTATGGAAACTGCATACAAGGTTTGATCATTTTCGTTACCGACTCGTAGCGCAGCGGAAGTAGAGTCGATGACGATCGGCGGTGCAGATCCCCGCAGCTAGGATTTACAACCTCCCAACCACGAGGATGTATACCCTCATCCGCCCCACGGACAGCCCTCCGGGAGGCGGTCGAACAGTCCCCCGGACGGTGTCGCGGACAGCCCTTCGGGAGGACCATCGAAACTGGGACGGTCACTCGGACAGCCCTTCGGGAGGACCTTCGAAACTCGGACAGCCCTTCGGGAGGCACTCTTGAACTAAGACCGAAACTACGATCTCTCTACAGAGTTGCACACATACGGTGTCATCTATCCGGCAGGGCTTCGCCGTCCAGAACTAGTTCCTACCGGAACCCAAACAACCTTTCGGCTCTACGAAACTATTTCGCTGAGAGGGAGAGAGAAGGCCAGATCATGCAAGGCTTGTGTATGAGAGCAAGGATGAGGTTTGTGGGCAGCCCACTCACCTCTATTTATAGGAAAGCCAAGGGGTAAAGTTGGCATTCACAAATACCAAAAGTACCCCCACTTTATGTCATTTACATAAAGAATAAAGCAAAATAGGGTGCCATGTGGAGCTCCAAGGAGCTCCACCTTGCTTGGCCGGCCACCCCTTGGGGGGCCCCCCATGAGGGGTTTGCTTAGCCCCAAAGCTCTTCTAGAAGCCTTTTGGAAATATCCCAAAAGGTGACTTTCCATAAATATCCCAAAAAGCACTTTCACTATTCACGACGACATTTTTCAGCGTCCGGTCGAACTGAAAATATTTATGTGGGCTTAGAACATTTCCAGTACCCACTAAAATAATTCTCAATGCGATCCGGAACAATTCCGGATTAGTGATTTTCATCTGCGAAAAGCATCCGAAGCGGTTCCGGCAGCTCCAGAACATTTCTGGTTTTTCTTCCGGAAAATTCTCAGAAGTTTCCAAAATGATTCTGGCACCCTCCAAGAATTATCAGGCATGTGCCGAAACCAATTTGACTTAATGGTATCCCCTGAAACAACTTTTCAGTTTTACCGAAACTGTTCCAGTGTTCTCTCTACGGAACTTTTCCGCTGTCCGAAACTTTTCCGGTGTCCGAAACTTTTTCGGTGATTTTCTCTCAGACTCCCTGTCTAGTATTCAGCAGATAGATGACCCTTAAGCGTGTGACCCTATAGGTTCGGTGAAGCATAGACATGACCCGGAACCCCTTCCGATCAATGATCAACATCGGAGCCGTGGACACCCATATTGATCCCTATACCCACACGAATGAATATTCGAGTGAACCTCCAGTTGCCGTGTGCTATTCCTGTTGCTTCGCGATATGTTACAAATACCCGAGGTGAGACATGTTGGCATCCCCGTGGATCAACAACTTGTCCACTATGCCAGTTACCTCGTTACCGGTATTGTTCTCTTTTCTCGTTCCCGTGTTCCGATCACAAAGTGTCTAGCCAGACGATGATGGATACCGTAATACCGAGAGGGCCCAGAGATATCTCTCCATCGTCGGAGGAGCAAATCCCAATCTTGAGCTATCAAGTTACTTGACATACTTTTCCATGAACCCGTAAGCCGCCGTAATAGCCACCCATTTACAGATGACGTTTAACAAACCCCAAAGTTCATGAAGCAAGCATGAAGAAACTCGATACTCTCATGGTCTAAGGAATCATGCAAACGTTAACCATCTCTGTGTTATTAACCATTAACTTGTGACGAATGTATCTCATAGCATAACATCAATTCGGGTCGATTCAACACAAATGTTCTTCTAACATTGTGCCCTCAAAATTGCCGGCATAGCCATGCCCATGATCAGGAAAACATGATCATCATGCAATACTTGAGCCAGTCTTAGAGGCCAGCCTAGGAATACATTTTACCGTTTATTATTCCACACGTGCATATGAGTCTTCCTTCGAGCCTTGTGGTTATTGTAGACTCGAGAACCATAGCAGTTATAGCATGGAACATAAACATAATTATGAACAGGGAGATAATCAATAACATTTATTATTGCCTCTAGGGCATATCTCCTACATATAGCAGCATCACACCTGCACCTGGAAGGCTTCCACCATGATTATTAAACTAGATTTTTCGTAAGGCGTTTGACTCAATCTCCTGGGACTCTCTTTTAACTATTTTACACCAAAGAGCCCCCCCCCCCCCCCCGACTGGTGCTCTTGGATTCAAACCCTTCTTTCTTTTAGTAAGATGACTGTCCTTCTCAATGGTGTCCATGGGCGCTGGATCAGCTGCAAAAACGGTCTCCGGCAAGGGGACCCCCTCTCGCCTTACCTATTCCTCATCGTGGCTGACTTGTTGCAATGTCACTTACAGGCTCATAATGACGATGACTTTCATCATCCTCTCTTCCAAGACCGCCCGCCCGCTATGTTGCTATATGCGGATGATACTCTCATCAATGCTCACGCTTCCCAAGAGGCCTCCATTTCTCTAAAAAAGATACTTGATGACTTTACCCTTGCCACTGGCCTTGCCCTCAATTTCCACAAAACAACCTTTGCCCCCTGCACTCTCACCCATCCGTCACTGGCCTCATCGCCTCGACCCTAGGATGTCCAGTCTCCTTTTTCCCCCAAACCTATCTCGGTCTACCCCTCTCTCATATCAAGTTGCCCTCTTCAGTCTTCCACCCCCAAACCGCCACCTTCTACAAGTTCCTCTCTGGATGGGCTGCAGGTTTACTGTCGCGTGGTGCTAGGCTTACTCTGATCTCCTCGGTTCTTGATTCGCTCCCCTCTACTCATGTCCGTCTTTAGGCTTCCCAAAAAGATTATAAAGGAACAAGACGCGATTCGCAGGGCCTTTTTCTGGACGGCTGACAAAAATTGCACTGGGGCACAGTGTCTTGTTGCTTGGAAAAATGTTTGTAAACCAAAAAACTGTGGTGGTCTTGGTATCAAAAACTTGCTAATCCAAAATAACTGCCTACTAATGAAATTTGCTTTCAAATTACTACAGCAGCCAGACCTTCCTTGGATAAACTGGTACCACTACAGATACACAAATGCCATTGCAGACAACACCTCCAAGCCCTCCTTCATCTGGAAGATTGTAAACCACCAACTACCTACTCTACCAAAAAACTCCTTCGTGTTCACAAACAATGACCAGTCAACTTTTATTGGTTAGATACCTGGATCCACCAACAACCCCTGAGCCTAGCCTTCTCCCACCTTTTCTCCCACTACACGAACCAAACCACGATGGTCTAGCATGTTATGCAGAATGGTTTGCTGGCTAACCTGCGAAATCACCTCACTATTGTTGCCTCTGTAGAGCTTGTTTTTGTGTTGTATTTGTTGTAGCATTTTCAGCAAAACGGCGCCGCGGCCGAAAGGTATCTCACTCATGGGCTCTCATTCTCCATCAAGAACGCCTACAGTCTCCTCGCTGGAGTGCCCGACCACGACACCAACGACGCCCTCGTGTGGGCCTCCCGGATCCCCATCAAGGTGCAGGTCTTCGGGTGGCTTCTCTTTAAAAATCGACTAAACTCAAAGGCCAACCTCTTCCGCAAGACCATCGTCTCTGACACTACTTGTGCGCGGTGCGCTGCTCCTTATGAGGATATCACGCATATTTTCCTTTGAGTGTCCTCACTGTGCGGCGGTGTGGTCACCTCTCCAACTTCCCACACCGACCTCCATCAATGTGATTTGGGACATCGCCAACACACTTGATCTCGACCAGGAGGTTTGGCACTCTGTGGCGCTCACCATCCTTTGGAAGATTTGAGACTCCAGAAACTCTCTTGTATTTAGGGGTATCAGGCACCCTACACATGTAAACGTAAAATAACATTGCTCAGGACTTCACCCTGTGGATTCCTATATTAAGGGGTACTCGCCAGAAGGTCAGTGCCATGTCATGGCGCCAATACCTCTCCTCATGCGCTAGTGCAACTCTGTAACCTCGCCCTCGCTTTGAGTAACGCATTCAGGTGAGGAGCCTCTCCCCCGTGATTGTTCAAAAACAAAATATCTTCATGGCACACCGGTACTGTGAATTAATGTGGATGTGTTAATATAGATACTAATTAAACACTAAACACACGAACGGAATAATTAAGAGACGTTGCTGTCGATGGTATAGATGATGATCAAACCCATGCGTCATCGGCCCCACACCAACCCAGGACGCGTACGCTGCATCCGCATCGAGTGTCGCCGTCGGCGACCCTGACCACCCATCGATCCATCCCCATTGGAGCTCGAAAGCGCGCACTGGAAATGCATGAAATAACGAAACGGGGACGGGTGGAGGGGGACCGGCCGACTTGTTCGTTACTAAACCGCCGCACAGCGCGCGGCGGCGTCACATCGCCCACCAACAACGGCAACGCCGACGGATCGGTCGCTCGGCGCGGAGGTGGGCGCGGCGGTTGGGGAGGACCGGTCGCGGCTGGAATCTTGGTGCGCGCGCGTCCCCCGCTGCAACACGCACGCACGGCCCCTAGCTAGCGCGCGCGGGGCGATCACTGATCCGTGCAGCGTACAGTTCCCCGGAAATTGACCGGCGCACGCGTGCGGCGGCGACGCGCTAGCTCGGTGGTGGGGGTGGGCGAGCGGGCAGCTCGATTGGCTGGCTTATTTTGGGTTGCCTTGTGCGCGTATGTTACTTGGGATCAAATTAAGCCAGACCCCCTCTTGCGCGCGCGGTGGCCAGCTCTGCCTCTACGACCAGGTACATACTTGCAAGTAGCCTGGTGAGGTAGCTAGCTAGCTTGGCCTCTGCTGATGGTGATGTCTCTGCCAAGTACAGCGTAACTAACTGTGTTGGAGACGGCTATCTGGCTTTATATATGAAATGATGGGAGCCGATCTGGTGCATAACTGATAAATAATTCGCTTTCCAGGGCGCAACACGTGTTCAAATTAGGCAGGTGGTTCGGTACTTCTTTTTTTAGTGGTTCGGTACTTCCACAGACACACATGCGTATATTTTGTTGCACGTAACAGATTAGCCAGTTGTATGAACATCACAACGTTGCACCACTGTGCCGAAATCCTGAGATGAATCTCTTCAGTACGTATGTCGGTTTGTGATAATTCTCGCTGCTAATCGTGGTGTAATGTGTGAAACATGGGCATTTTTTAGAAAATGAGGATTACCCCCGGCCCCTGCATAGAATGATGCATGCATCCACATTATTAAAACAAACGGTCACAAGAACGAAGTTTTGTACACGGTCTCAAAATGAGCATGTATGAAGCAAAAATCGTCACAACCGGTATAAATAGGACCATATGACTAAACACCTATCATATTGTTGGATCGTCATTCGAAATAGGTGTAAGTATCCTATGATACAGTCTCCCAACGGTTGCACCCAAAAGCCATATGATTCTTGGCTTCCGCATGACTGAGTGACGACCATGTATGGACCTAGCGATTCGCTCTGTATATAACCTGCAAAAATTTATGACAGATTGTCTGTTAAAAATCACATCATTCCGCTAGTTCCATATAGCCCAAACTAATGCACACACCCTACTCGAATATTTTGATACTGGGGAGAAATTCACTTCCCAGGCCTCTGCACGAACTAGGGATGCACACATCCTTTTAATCATGAGTACTAGGATTTTTAATCTTGATTACGCACCAAGCCTACTCCTCAAGGATAAATGTGTTAGTATCAGGAAAACCTGGTCCTCAAGTAGGTACCTAAATTCGCCTCCGTAAGGATTTGAATCTAGGTGTTGGGTTTGTACATCCATTTCCCCAAACAGTTGAAACGGGGACAATCTAAGTAGAGTACATATAAAAGAGCACTTTTCTATCGTCTTCTTGGGATGGCGAGGTCAGGGGACGACGAGATTTGGTGTCAGTTGCTTTAGATCTACCAAGGGTTCGACGGTGACGACTGTGACTCTAGGGAATTGGTCCTCAAGGCCACATGCACGAAGACTTCCTTGCTATCATCGATAAGGTCAAGCCGGCTCCTGTTGGACGTGTGACACGAAGTAGCTACGTGCCTGCGCCCACACGTGTGGATAGTTCTAATGTTCGTTCATACGGTCCCGTGTGGGTTGACTCCTGGGTATGCCACACATGTTGTGTAATCGGGTGTCCATTATGCCACACGTGTGATAAATATTGCAACCCTGCTTTTTTTATGCAAATCACGACCGTTGTTTTGAACTCTTTTTCTGAGCCGTTCTTTTTCTATCATTCATAATAATATAACAGATTATAATACCAATATAGTAGATAGATAGATAGAAGATTACTAGCAAATAGGCCCGTGCGTTGCAACGGAAGAAAAAACAATGCATTCCCTAACTCAATAAGGGTGGTCTAAACCGTGTGGAGAGCGTCGAGAAAGTCCAGCAGGGGAAGACCGTGTGGACGTCCAGGGCGACACCATGCTGGAATCCCAAGCCATAGAGGTAGCTGTGGGGCTGCTTACGGTGAAGGCATAGGGATTCGCCAGAGGAGAAAAGGAAGTATTTACGCTGATACAGAGCGGTGTGGGGGACGGTCGGGACCGCGGCTGATGACGGCGTTTACTGGGGGAGAGGGGCATCGGAAATATATATTCTTTATGCTGCAATAGATAAAAAATAGCGATTACTTTTCTCATCAAGTTTTATCGTCAGCATCATCGTTCCTTGGCTTTCCCAACATCTGTGCTTCCCAGCGTTTCCATCATCATCGGATGTCTCGCCGACCCCGCGTTGTCTTCCCTCCTCTCAGCCTATGAAATCCGGTTAAAAAAATTCAACACGTCCAAGCCCACAATTCTGAGCGAACGCCATGCACACCTCAACGGGCAGGCCAACACGTGGTCCACCCCCTCCCAACAACCATCATCTTCCTTCCCGCGAGACTACAGAATCCAGTATTCTCTTCTGCCAATGGATTCTCTCATGTATCCCTCTCTTTGTGTAGGCAGCTTGTTGATATTTCGGATAATTTGCCATCGTTTATGAATTGGTGAAACTTGATATAAGAAAGCAAGGTGGGACTACTCAACAAAAAGATGCATGCATCCTCTCTCGTTTAAAGTACTGCTAAAGAAAGCACCTTCTCCATGAATTCTATGATGGCCACTTGCCCATATAAAATAAATTCCGAAACGTGATTTCTGCCCCATAAGCGAGATGATCCAGTAGTGCATTGATTCGATGTAGAGAAGACCTGCAACGATTTTAGAAGCGATGGCCCACTACGTGTGAGAGGCTAGCTTGCGTATGATTTTATAAGCATGTGCGACGTACGAAAATCATTAACCTGACGGGCGGACGAAAACCATAACAACGGACTAATAATCAGAGGAAGAAGCAATCATATTTTATCGTTTGATATCCACTTATCTTTTCTGTCAAATGCATGGACAGTTTTTACTCAGTGAATATTTTTTGAATCAATGAACTTTTTTTAAATTGGGGAACAAATTTTGAAATTCATGATTTTTTTGAGTTTATGTGAACATTTTTTAAAATTCCATAGATACTTTCTTCGAATTCACGAATATGTTTTTAATACATGATCGTTTTCAAAATTATGAACGTTTCATATTTGCTGAATATATTTTTCAAAATCATGAACTCTTTTATAATATACGAACAGTTTTTAAAAATCATCAAACAAATTGAATCCGTGAACATTTTATGATTTCCCAAAGCCTCTTTAAAATCCCGAACATTTTGTGATTTAACGAACATTTTTTTCAAAACTCGTAACTTTTAAAATTTGGATTTCTGAAAAATTCTGAATTAATTTAAAGAAGGAAAAAACAAATTGAAATAATAAAACGTGGGCATATGGGCTGGCTCATGAACCCGTACTGGGGAAGAGGAGGTGCATGCTTGCTGTTAATAAAGAGAGAAAAGGGGGAGAAAAACGCGTTAGAACCAGGGATCGAACCTGGTTCTCCTCGGTGGGGGAGAGGCGAGAGCGCCACTACGCCACACACATGCTCATGATATATCAAAGGAAGACCTTATAAGAACCGTACCTCACGGCGACTTTGACAGAAAATAATTCGAATCGTTTTCTTGACTTATGGGTGGCATAGTGGATAATTTAGGTCAACCTTGTGGGCAATTTGAACGACGTACGAACATAAGCCATAGTCTCTTTATTATTACTAGGAAAATGACCCGTGCGTTGCAACGGGAGAAAATTTCATCGCACACTTCATGTATGTTCCTTCTTTAATTTTGCATGCATGTCTCAGATATCTTTGTAATTAGCCCATCATATAGAAGGTTAATTAGCCAATCATATATATAGGAAGGCGTGGCTCTCTCCTGCTTCATCGGTTTGGGCTTCCGTCGCATTTTTTTTACTTTTAGACAGCTGCTAGTGGTGCTGCAAATTAGCATCAGTCGTAACAATTTTTACATACAGACCTAAAAACAAAATAGAACCAAAACAAAACATATTTTTATGAATCAGACACTTTTTGGGCCGCTGTTTCTAAGTTTTTTTAGTCTCTTTTTTTCAGCAGGGGTTTAGCTCTCGTAATTAACTCCAGCGCTTAATATTATGAACAAATTTAATAGTAACAATAGCATTAAGTAGATTACTTTGGAGTACCGGTGGCAGCAAGCAAAACATGCTTGTTTGTGTTAGGAGAGATCATGATTGATATCTGGTCCAAACCTCCTCCCCTTCCGATTGTCGTCTGATGTCGCGGCTCGTGCAAACTACAGACCCTTGCTCCCTTGCCCCCCAAATCCATCATTGCTCGTTTTCAGTCCATGTCATTTGTAGCTGACCATCAACTGCTTCACATTGGTGAGCGTTAACTTGCATTGGCGGCGGTCGACTCACTATACAGAACGACATGTAGACGTATATTTCTACACGTACATATACAATAGTAAGCTAGCTAGTAGTTTTTCTTTGAAAAAGAACAAAAGATAGCTAGTAATTTTTTCTTTAAAAAGGAACAAAAGCTAGCTAGGAATTCTAAATGGGTAGAAATGAACATCTTCTACGGCACCAATAATATATTTTTGAGAGCATCAAACTATCCTATCTAGTCAATTTAAATGGTAGGGAACATATATAATAGACATTTTCAAAATAGCACATAAAAATTATTAATTATTTTGAAATTATTAACATGTAAGATAATAGCATATTTACATAACTAACATATTAAATTTGGTGTTATTTTTTGAAAGATATGGATATTTTAAAAGAAAAAGGAAGTAGGAGGGAATCGAAAGAAAAAAAAAAGACAAAAAAGGAAGTAGGAGGGAATCGAACCTAGGTCTCCAAGTTAGAAGAGCTAGGCTCTTTCCAGCCGGCCGGTCCTTCACATGTGATATATTATGGCGTAGCTTAAGATGAACTAAACGCGCCGGGTGGCAACTGAAGAAAAAAAAATCGTTTTTTAACTTACGGATGGTATTGGTGGGTAATTATTGTCAACTTCGAGGGTAACTTAATGACGTACGAACAGAAGCACTATTTGCTTTATTATTAGGTTTTAAGTTTTTAACTTACGGATGGCATTGATGGGTAATTATTGTCAACTTCGAGGGTAACTTAATGACGTATGAACAGAAACACTATTTGCTTTATTATTATTTATTATTAGGTAAAGATAAAGAGTAAAGATTAGGTAGAGATATAACTGGTGGACTTCTTTAAAATAAACTGGTGGACTCCTGACCCAATTCCAACAAGAAGAGGAAAGAAAGAGTACGCCCCGAGTCATGCGGTTCATCGTGCCCCTAGTCCAGGTGTTTTTATACCGGTATGTTTCTCTGAGATACCCAATCCACGCTCCAATAGCCTCTCGATCCGCGTCGCCGGCATCCGACGGTAACCCATCATCCGCTCTTCTTTCTTTAGAAGAGTCGAGAAACCGTCCCCGCTTGAGATCGTGCTTTGCTTGCCCTTGCCCTTGCCCTTTGCCCTCGCCCCCGTCTTCCCCTCTGTCTCCTCATCGCCTCCTCCGCCGCCGCCGCCGCCACCGCCGCCACCGCCACCGACATCTCCATAGAAATCCTGCCCCATCCCCCACCCCCACCCCCACCCCCACGACACACGCACCAACAGATCATCGGACGAAACGTCAGTCATGACTCCGCCCTCGCCTTCTCTGTTCCTATTGGATCCCTTCGTTGGCACGTATCTCCCCGGCGGCGAAACAGCCGACAACAAGAGGACTTTGTTGTCCTCTGGAGCAAAGAAGGCGTTCGGGTTCCCTGCGGACCTCGATTGCGATGCGCTCATGCGGGGCCTGGCGCTAGAAGCAGACCTTGCTCCTGCGCCAGATCTGTCCCGCCTGACCCTCCGAGGCGTCCGCCCGTTCTCCACCTGTGTCCATGCCGTCGACAAGAACCTGATTATCATGATAACTTCCTTTCCTCAAGTTTACCCCCGGGATATCTATCTCATCTACAACGCAATTGACAGATCGCTCCTCATGATCCCGTCTGCGCCCAGAACACCCCCTTCTGTCCTTACGCCCCGTGTTCTTGTGGCGCGCCGCCGGGACGACGACAACATCTCCTACGCCCTGGCCTTTCCGGGGACTGTCTACGGCATAGGCTCTCCTGGACGGCAGCCTGTTCTATTCGTGTCGGGGTCCTCATCCAAGTCGCAGTGGGAGACAGCGAAGTTCACTAATTTCCCCGACCATCTGCTTGCTGAGAAAAGCTCCTTCGTCGCCAAAGAGGTGTTTTCGCACCGTGGCCGTGGTTACTGGGTGGATCTCTTGCTCGGTGGCATGTACTGTGACTGCGGTGATGTGTTCTCCGGCCAGCGTTACATGGACGCCCACTCCTTAGACCTCCCTGTGGGGTGCGAGAGGTACTTAGGCTGTAGAGATGACATTCCAGAGCCGAGGGCCTGTCGAGCTGTGGGCTGTGTTGGGGACTCCATCAAGTTTGTTTCCATCACCGGCATCCTTGAGCGTGTGGATCTTGTGGATGACCGCATGGTGACGGTCTGGAGACTGAAGGAAGATATGAGTTGGGATGTAGAGTATGAGCTCAAGCTTGGGAACCTGCGTGAAGAGGGGGCTTTCAAAGGGAACCACCTGCCCACCTCCATGGCACCGATGTACCCCTTCCTCAACATGCAGGAGGACGGTGTCATCTACTTTGCACTGGGTGAGTACATCTACCAGGACCCGCAGTTCTGCTTTCCAACCACACCAAGCTTTTGGGTCCGTGTTGATATGAGGAGCAAGACTTTCAACTGCACTCCTCTCTCTCTGATGGACGCTGGCATTGGCTGTCTCTTTGCTCTCTCCGGCAATAATGAGGGCAAACTTGCATGGACTTCCAGCCAAGAGGAAGTTGCCAGCTTCTGAAGCCATGTTCTGTTAGTTAGGTGATTATACTACTTGCTGCTCCCAAATTGTTCATGTTTCACCCATCTTATCTTATTTATTTAGATGATCAACAATACATCCAGTTCATCTAAGTTTTAAATTGGTTTGTTTGGCAGGGAGGGGGCAATATTGAAGCACCTGAATACCAGATCAAGTATCAGGAATCATGAAGTTTGGTTATCTTTTTATTTTGCCTATTTCTATCAACAAGATGTTTATCTGGCTCAGTCAACCCCTTGTTTATTTGCTTTTGTTGGAGCGAGAAACTGTTGTTTGACTGCAATTTGTTTCATGCGATTACCGTTTAATGACATTCTTGTGAGATACCTATTCTCGTGCTTGTATTATCATGGATGTAGTCTCTATCCTTGTACCATTTTGTTTGCAAAGTACTGCAGTATTGTTAGTAAATATCATCATCTTATGTCATGTACCTTGGAAACTCAGGCATAGCTCATCCTTCCAAAAGCAATACACAACACACTCAGGAGCAATGGCAATACTTGCTACTCTCTCCATCCCAAATATATACTGGACCATAAAGCCGCGCCAATTGAAAGACTGATATAGATATTCCAGAATATCTCCAGCCAGGATGTTTATATCTACCAAGGACCATACAACTAATCTCAATTCTTGATTCGTTTGCAATGGTTTCGCTTGACGGCTAGGAACCATGCTTTATTTTGTCCTGCTGAAGGGGCATCTCCTTTTTCTATATAGCCAACCTATATATTCAAACATTCACAGCCAGGTTAACCTTTTTCCCTATGTGGTGAAAACCCTAGCCGCCACATCCTGTGCTTGAGCCCCATTCTCTTCCTGCCTGCCGCCATCGAGGTCCACCTCCTCCGCATCCATGCTCAACGACGCCTCCTCGACGCGTTGCTGCCTCCGGACGTGAGACCGGTCTCCTCCTCTGTGACCCCTTACTGCTACCATCCTCCTCTTCGCCTCTAGCTGCGTCATGTCCAGATGCCTGACGGCAGCAGCGTGCCTATCATTCATGGTGCTGCTAGACGTCCAGGTACATCTCTCTCTCTCTCCCTCTCTCTCTCTCAGCAAGCAAACCATGGAGGATTTGGGACTGGTTGGGCATGGAACAAAAAACCCTAGCGTTTTGTTTTGGGGTTGGTGTTCAACTAGAGGAAGATCTGGATTTACATTATTTTTGAGGGATCTGGATTTACATTGTTTTATCATGGTATGATGTTCTTTATTTTCGCAGGAAGTGCTCCAGTGGAAACACATCTCAAATTCCAGGTGCGCAATCAGCTATTGTTGGTGTGCAACCATCTATCGTTGTTGATTTTACGGTATAGTTTGGCCAACAAAGAGTATGAAGCTTTTAGTTCATATGGTCTTCTACTTGCATTTTCTGATTGATGGATCTTGTCCATACAGTAATGACCATCTTTATTTGCTGAATTGTACCGCATAATTGGTTTCTACACTCTTTAATTGGTGTATGACTTGCTCATATATTCATGTCTAGCCAGGTTCCTGCAAATTGGGTTTAAGAGATGTCTACATCTAGCTGGGCTCCAACAAAAGAGATTCTTTGTTGTCCTTCTAGGTTTGTTGGCTACCTCGTTTATGTTTTTGCATGGGAATTTTGTTTGTTCCTATGATGCTCATATCTAGCTAGATTTGTAGGATGTTTTGTTGCCTTTCTTAGTTTTTTTCATACCTTTTTTCTTTGGCGATGATGGGGGCAGATTTATCCCGAGTTCTTTTGCTATTTGCAGAGGAATCTTTTGTTCGTTTTTTTATATATAGATAAACCTAAACTGCTCCTTTTAGGCTATCTATGGGTCTGAAGCGACCAACATTGTAATTAGCATATGTAGGCATTTATGCTACAATGCTCCCAATTTTTTCAATGATAGCTCTTGCTCCAAAATACACTTTCAAAGAGGTGGTTGAGGCAGAGGTTGTTCTGCTGTGGCACTGCACGCTGCAGTGCCGGGTTGCACCAGTTTTCTTCTTTTTGTATTCTTACTATTCCACCTCCCCATTTCAAGCTGCTATGAATCCAGGGTTCTTCTTTTTTTGTTTACATTATAAGCTCTTTTGTCATATGTTGATTGCAATTTGTATGCACGTGTAAGTGTTAGCACTTGGAAGAATGGCTTTATTTTAATTCTCAGGTGGGGAATGCGATGATCGGGTGGTCATCTCCTCATAACTCATAAGTATCATATAGGGCATCAACTGAAAGGACCAAGTACTGTACTGTACTTATTTATATTTGTGTTCAGCTTGACTCTTTCCCGTTATTTTCCTCAATCGAGTGGTGCACCAGAGAGTTTTATTGCTTGGTGTAGTCAGTTAATTTCTTAGATGCATGCCCTTTGATGGCTCTCAAATAGTATATGTACTCATTGACTTTTCACTTTGGGTTGCCTACTCACAGATTTAACTGGAAGTGTCATGGTTCTAATTCTCACAATTTTCCTGGCTTTCATGGGGTTTGATGTAAAATCAGTAAATGGCTATATGACATCATCCGTTTGCCGAAGAATGCGTTAATTGGTATGTCGACAAACTTCCCAGAACTCAGTTTCACTCTGTATTACTTTTTCACCTGTTTATTTGATTTCAACCTCACACGTTCAATGTTCAGCTTGGAAGAGCTTCTTACATCATAATTTATTGTCTCCCTTGATGCTAAACAATACAAAATACTGTCGTTTCTTGTGATGACGAACATTGTATAGTTGTCTCAGTGGTATTAATTGGATAATGATATTCTTAAATGTTTTAACTGATTCAAGGGAATAGTTTCATACTTTCATATTCTTAAATTTTTTAACTGATATTTTTAAATTCTTTAACTGAAGCAATGTCCTGTTAGTTAGGTGATTATACTACTTGCTGCTCCCAAATTGTTCATGTTTCACTTATTTTATTTATCAAGATAATCAACAATACATCCAGTTCATCTAAGTTTTAAATTGGTTTGTTTGACAGGGAGGGGCAATATGGAAGCATCAGACCAAGTATCAGGAATCATGTAGTCTGATTATCTTTTTTATTTTGCCTATTTCTATTAACAAGGTCTTTCTTTGGCTCAAGTCAATCCCCTGTTTATTTGCTTTTGTTGGAGTGAGAAACTGTTGTGTTTTAACTGCAACTTGCCCCATGAGATTACTATTTAATGACATTCTTCTGAGATCCTTATTCTCGTGCCTATATTATTATGGATATAGTGTTTATATTTTGTTTGTAAATTACTGTAGTATTTGTTAATAAATACTAGTATAAAAATTGTTTTATACTGTATTAAGTTACAGAGGGAACTAATCCGTGCTCATGTACCTTCTCCATGTACTCCCTCCGTCCGGAAATACTTGTCTTAGAAATCGATTTCTAGGACAAGTATTTTAGGACAGAGGGAGTATTTGTTTAGTGGCTGGCTAGCTGAATCAGTTCTTTTGAGAACTAATCCCTATGGTCTTTGGGTGAACCCCCTCCAAGTCCTTATATTTGTTTAGTGTTGATGGTGCCGATTCTTTTTTAGAAATAGGCTCTTGCCCGGCCTTAAAATGAGGCCTTTTGGAGGATTCAAAAGCAGAGGAAGTAAGAGAAGCAGGAAGCAGAGGAAGAAAGAATGTGATACAGGGTCACGAATGACGCAGCGCTGTACTCTACTCGATCACGGCCTACACAGCTTAAAAAACGATCATTTTGTATGCAAGATCAGCAGGTACTTAAAAAAGGGACTGTCTATTTCAGTCGGATGGAAACCAGGTTTCAGTCACTTTTTCAATCAACTACAATTTGACGAGTGTCCCTGTTCACTATATGTCTCTCTCCTGATTGTATGCTTGCCCAAATGTATGTCTGTTGCCTGAATCTGAATGTATGTATGTTGTCTGCATCAGCATAACGGCCATGCCAAAAAAGGGTTTTGCATTGACCTGGTCAGCCCGTTTAGAGCCAGGACAGCAAAATCAAGTCTCTCCCTCAGTGGAGCTTGGACCAAATCTCTGGAGGGGCAATGGGCAAAAAGAAAAGAGCTTGGACCAAATCTCTGGAGGGGCAATGGGCAAAAAGAAAAGAGCTTGGACCAAATCTCTGGAGGGGCAATGGGCAAAAAGAAAAGAGAGAAGGGGGGGGGGGGGGGGGGGGGGGGCATAATTATGAGGTTTAGCCTGTTTTAGCCGAACTTACAGCACAAAAACTAGTGAGTACTAGATGTTGCCGCGGGAACCTTGTTAATACAATTGTATTGATATAGGTGCTAAAAACAACTAAAACTAATGCAAATGTTAATGGAATGTTATTTACCTTACACTATATATGTATGTTCTATCAAAAATATGAATCATAAACTACGTGGGTATGCTCAAAGTATCCGACACATATATCGTACGTGAAAACATAAAAATAATTCAAGAAATATAACTTATAGGTGACTTGTATGTTGATAATGTGGTATAGTTGAGTGGTTAAATTAATGCATAAATTTGCAACTTATGATTGGCATGCATAGGTGCTGAAGTGGCGTGGTTGCATGCTTAGAAAAGTGAGGTAGTGGGCTGCATGAAAACATCTAACTTGTGATTTATGATTGGCACACATAGATGTGGCATCATTGCATGCTTAGGAAAATTAGGCAGTGGGTTGTAACTATTTAAGAATAGAGGATTAGGTGAATTTTTCTTGGGCTGAGGGGGCACCGCCCAGGTTAGCCCTCATGAAGCTCCCCCACTGCTCTCCCTTGTAACAACATTATGATGCCTACATACAAAAATGAAACAAAGACTACAATGAAAGCGAACACTATCCTGAAATGTAAAGATACCGTTATTGAAACAACCACTACTTAAGGCCCTTCCCAGTGTTTCATGGTGGACGAGTGCTAAGCATGCCACATAAGCGAAAAAATGTCATGACATAGCAATTAAGGAGGAAAGAGAGCATTTTGGTGACCTCAGGAAAAACCAATGCTATACACGTGAACCTAGGCAAACCACTTAAATGAAAAAAGATGACCACCAATGCCATACACGTGAACCTAGGCAAACCACTAATGAAAGAAGATGGCCAGTGCATGGGAGAGTTTAGGTGCTAAATCATTAAATATAGTGAGCTTAGCAACAACAAGTTAAGCACCTATTCATTGGGGAGTTGAGTTGCTAAACTCTTTAATAATCTTAGCACCACATCTAAACACCTTTGCATTGAAAGCAGCCTGATTAGTTTACAGTACGGAAGAATGACATGTCTGGGCCCCTCCACAAATCACCTCTCTCTGTCAAGTACATCAGTCCAGCTGCATCATTCCCTCGTATCAACATGATGTTTATGAATCCTTTAATTTTTGTTACAATGTACCCAACAATATTGCTCAACATCATCAAGAATGAGGCAACCCTTTGGGTAACCGTCGGGGTGAAAAAATTGGGCACTATCATACAGGAAGAGTAACACTTTTCATTTTTTGATTGTGAGGTGTATTTCAGTTATAAGGTGCATTTTAAACTCTATTCTACCTTAATTAATATATGAGGCAAATCTTTTGCCTCGGTTTCGAAAGAAAAAAACAATGTACCCCAAAAAACGAGAACACAAAGTAGTTAGAGACTGCAGCTGGTATATATTAGAAGCACTTCTAACAACTAATAGACACTAGAAGCACATCTAGATCATAATTACACTGAACTTTACAAAAAAAGAGAGTATTGCATACCATGGCCATGCTCATGTGTGAAAGCCTATAGTAACAAACAACTACTCTGATTTATGAAGGTAGAAAGAGAAGACATGAAGTGCTTCTCGAAATTGAAAGAAAGGAACAGAGATAAATGTACATCAGGAAACAGATTATGCTAAGATTATATGGAAAGTGGAACTACTAAAAAACTAAAAATCATATATGCATTACAACTTTCGAAAAGGAATGGCTATATTGATAAATGCTGCAGAAATTTAAGACCTCGATACATGAAACTGTTAAACGGTTGGACTATAAGCAAAGTAAAACTGAAACAGTAAAACTAGCTATATTACTTAATTTGTTTTTTTCTCATTATTTAGCTGTCACATTATTTTTTTTCGCTTAGGTGACATTTATGTTACTATCTACTCCAGTAACAATTACAGAAAAAGGGAACAATTACAGTAACTTTGAAGTCATAAAAACCTAACCGCAACACGTGATGCACTGAACTCACACAGTTGAGTCACTCTGAAACCATACATCTCTTAGTACTGTACTACTAGCGCCGCTTCTGTCTTCTCCAACTCCTTTCTCGAGCCGCCGCCGCCTACCTCCGTTGTCTCCCCCAACCCCGGCCTCCGCTCCACCGCCGTTGGCCCCTCCTCCTCTCGCCCTGGACGCAGATCCGCCCGACCTGCTCCGCCCGCGGTCAGGCCCGCCCTCCCTCCACCCCTGCCCGTGTCGGAAACCCTAGCCGCCGGCCATGGCGACTCACCGCAGGCACAGGGCTCGGCACGACGATGGTGCCTGGTATGAATCCCTACTCTCCTCCTCCTCCTCCTCTTCTTCTTCCCTCCCTCTCTGACCCCGTCCCGTCTCGTCTCTGTAGGTAGGCGCCATGGAGTGGAGCTTCCTCTGCTCGGGACGCCATGGATCTTGTGCTCGTCAAGGTCCTTCTTCCTCCAGCTCGAGGACAAGCAGCAGCAACATCATGGTCCGCCCCCTCTCGATTTCCTCTTCTTCCGTCCCCTTCCTTTCCCTGATACGTTTTTCTCTTCTCTGATGCGTTGGGTTGGGTTGGGTTGGGTTGGGTTGGTCACAGGACCCGACGGAGGAGCAGGAGGAGAAGGACCGTTGATGGTCGCCCCCCACGACCTCTTCTCTTCATCAACACCAAGGGCGACCCAGCCAGCCCATCAAGCAAGCAAAGGTAGCCTCTTCATCCCCAATCCCCACCAAATCTATCATCTTCCTACCCTACCCACCCTGGGAGTGGGGAGCTGCGGCATTCTAATTTAGGATGCAAATTTATCTCCACGCATATGGCTCTGTATCTACATTTGTGTTGTTGTTACAGATGATGTTTTTTTTGTCTTGTCATGTGGTAGTATGATGCTTTTTTTGTCTTGTCATGTGGTAGTATGAAATAGTCAGAAGCAGAGTACTTCTTTGTTTCATCATACAACCACTTATCCAAGTGAGACCGCTGTTTATTTCTTCTCTTCACTTCTCTTCTCTTCCGAGGATAGAAGAGGAGAGGAGAGGAAATGGAAGAGGAAATGAAGCAGAATATATTTCAAATCATGGAACACTTTCTTCTCTCTGTAATGTCACTCACGTATAAACCTGGTAAAGCCAATTTGCTTTTGGTCTCTCTCTGCAATTGATATGTTCAATGATGCCATCGGAATTATGCAGAGATAACTCCACTTCTCACTGTAATGTTAGGCCTTTGGCTTCACACTGGTTAGTTTGGTTCTATTAAGCCAAAGTACACTAGGAAACCTCACTGTTTTGAAATTGCATACTGAATTCGGATCACATTAATTTTATTTTATCAGTTTGGTGACATTCAGTTTTTTCCTTTCTATTTCTATCTTTCCGAATTGAACGTGCTCAGATCCTTGACTCACAAGGTGGCTTTTATTAATTAATTTGATTGAAATTGCTCCTCTTCAGTTTATAAGAACCTTCTGTTTTTATCTGATGACAAGTGCTTTGCCACCTCATTGATGTTGATAATTAGTGCTCTGGTTCAGCAGCCCATATACTAGTGCTAGATGCAAGTTGCTAATTAAATTTTGCAACCGCTCTTCAGTTTAAGAACCCTCTGTTTTCATCTCATGATGATAAGTTGCACATGGAATCCTGCTTGCTACCATACTGATGCTGAAAACTGCTATTGTTCAGCCCATATATACTAGTGCTGGAGTGGAGCTTCCTCTGCTAGGGACGCCATGGATCTTGTGCTCGTCAAGGTCCTTCTTCCCCCAGAACGAGGACAAGCAGCAGCAGCAGCATCATCAAGGTCCGCCCCCTCTCTCGATTTCCTCTTCTTCCTTCCCCTCCCCTCCCCTTCCATTCCCTGATACATGTTTCTCTTCTCTGATGGGTTGGGTTGGTAGCAGGACCTGACGGAGGAGGAGGACAGTTGATGGTCGCCCCCCACGACCCCTTGTCCTCATCAACACCAAGGGCGACCCAGCCAGCCCATCAAGCAAGCAAAGGTAGTCTCTTCATCCCCAATTCTCACCAAATCTATCATCTTCCTACCCCCCTAGGAGTGGGGAGCAGCGGCATTTGAATTTAGGATGCAAATTTATCTCGACGCATATGGCTCTGTATGTACATCTATTGTTGATACAGATGATGCTTTCTTTGTCTTGCCATGTGGTAGTATGATGCTGATACATCATGTTTTTTTTTTGCTTTCTCTCTTTCCGATTTAAACGTCATGGTCAAATCCTCTAGTCAGAAGCAGAGTACTTCTTTGCTTCATCACACAACCACTTATCCAAGTGAGACCGCTACTTATTTCTTCTCTTCCCTTCTCTTCTCTTCTCTTCTCTTCAGATGATAGGAGAGGAGAGGAAATCGAGGAAATGTAGCAGAATATAGAATATATTTCGAATCATGGAGCACTTTATTCTCTCTGTAACCTATGTAATGTACACACTGCCAGTTGAAGTTTCAAGCAACAAGCATGGAACACTTTCTTCTCTCTGTAATGCCAGTCACGTATAAACCTGATAAAGCCAATTTGCGTTGGGTCTCTCTGCCACTGATATTTTAAATGATGCAATCCGAATTATGTAGAGATAACTCCACTCCTCACTGTAATGTTAGGCCTTCGGCTTCATGCCGGTTAGTTTGGTTCTATTAAACCAAAGTACACTAGGAAACCTCACCGTTAGTTTTGAAATTGCATACTGAATTCGGATCACGTTGATTTTATTTTATCAGTTTGGTGACATTCAGTTTTCTCCCCGTTATATTTCTATGTTTCTGATTTGAACGTGCTCAGATCCTTGAGTCCGAAGCTAGCTTTTAGTAATTAATTTGATTGAAACTGCTCTTCTTCAGTTTATAAGAACCTTCTCTTTTTATCTGATGATAAGTGCTTGCTACCTCATTGATGTTGACAATTAGTTCTCTGGTCCAGCAGTCCATATACTAGTGCTAGATGCAAGTTGCCAATTAAATTTTGAAACCGCTCTTCAGTTTAAGAGCCATCTATTTTTATCTCCTGATGATAAGTTGCATATTGAATCCTGCTTGCTACCATACTGATGTTGACAACTGCTCTTGTTCAGCCCATATATACTAGTGCTAGACTAGATGTAAGTTACACGTTAATAAATCCTCGAGTGCTACCTGACCGATGTTGCCAAGCATTCTGATTCAGCCCATTATATTGTGTTTTATTTCATAACACCGAACTACTCCCTCCGTTCCTAAATATAAGTCTTTTTAGAGATTTCATTAGGGGACTACATACGGAGTAAAATGAGTGAATCTACACTCTAAAACATGTCTATATACATCCGTACATAGTCTTCTAGTGGAACCTCTAAAAAGGCTTATATTTAGGAACGGAGGGAGTAGTATAGTAAACTGCTCTTCCTTTAAGAACATTCTGTTTTTATATCTTATAAGTTGTACACTGAATCCTTCAGCTACCTGACTCATGTTAACAAGTGCTCTTGTGCAGTCCATATATGCTCGCCTTGTCACGCGACCCACCCAAGCGTGGCTAACTCTAGCCACCACCGCAGACGCCGCCGTCTGAAGGAGATCTTCCCCGACCTCCTTGGCGAGGTGACGCCTCCTGGCCATGGCTGGCGGCTGAGGTCTCGTCTCCACCGCGGGGACGGCGTGGTTCAGCCTCGGCTACATGCATCAAAGGTGCTTCTCTTCTTCCACTTGCTCTGGGCGTATATATAGCTAGCCATGCACATGGTGGTCATGACCTTGCTGCCAGGATACTTAATCAGGTTTCCACTTGATGGCTGGCCTCAATTGGTTCTCGGTAGCTAACTACTAATGGTGGCTGTTAAACGACACGGTTCTTGACTAATGGCTCATTAGGTAGGAGCAAGCTATGTACCTCGTGGTGGTAAATGTTGATAAGTGGTATATCTCAACCCCATGCATAATTAACAATTTTTGACCCTCCAATTTGGATCTGGCATCTGATATGGTGTGACTTCTCACATTATGTTTTTGTTATACAGAAAAAATATTTGGAGCTAAGTTCGCTTCCGTTATCTCGGAACTTGAATTTTCTCCAGTTGATACTCTGCTAGCCGCTGTATTTCAGAACATAACAACATGAGTTTGAACTGATTGCTGGTCTTGATTCGTCGTGTTATTAGAGTGATCACATATAGACCAGGAAAGTTGGTCAGTCATGTTCTGAGTAATCTGGGAGGAGAATCAAGTATTTATTACATTAGAGAATATGGGAGGAGAATCATGTATTTCATTAGACAAGTACTGCTTGTATTTGCATGTTTGCAGCCACGTATCAGAAGACTTGACTCTGGATTGTTGATTTAGCAGCATCAATCATTCTTCTGCTATGTTCTTAACTGATAGAAAGTACAAGGCCTTGTGCAGTAGTATTCTTCCTTTTGGGGTAAATAAGTAGATTACATCGGAGAGAGGAAGAAGAGAGATGCACACTTAACATACTAACAATCCGATCATGTTTCCTAGTCATACAGGTGCGTTACGTGCGAGTAGGATAGCCATGCAAGCCGTGCATACGGAGGGCTTTGACGTGATCATCTCACGTGATTGACTCCAGAATAGTATGGTTGTAGCAGCGGCAACAATATGCAGTCTAACATTAACCATGACAACCTATTTAGGCTGTTAGTTTACTTGACGATTTTGACATAGTGATTCCTATTATTGTGGTGTGCGGTGAAGAGAACAGGTTTACCTTTTTTGTTCTGGATGCTAATAAGTGGCTGCAAAGAAATGTTCTCAATGGAACGATACTAACTGCATTTGCTTTTATTTGATGATTGCAGAGGCAAGGCCAATTCATGCCTTCACTGCTGAATCAAGAAAAACCCTTAATGGCAGGAGTAATGCCTCCTGTCCTCTTCTATGACTTGCTGGATCCTCAGGTTCTCATTAGTTGCCTGTATGCTCTGTTGTTTGTATGTATGTAACCTCAACAAGCGACCTGTTCCTTCCAACAAAATGGAAGGAGTTTGTCATACGACACAGTGGAACAATATCTATCTAGTGTAGACTCATGTAGTTTTAGGTGTCCCCTGTTCATTTTCTAGTGTAGAGTTGTCATACTATATTGTTTGAATGGAACCAACTTCTGTACTTCGGCAACCGCTCTTTACTTTACGTACACCCTCTCATTTTTTATTTTACCACATGTATAGTTTGTATGTATGCTCTGTATGGCTGTATGAAACCTCAACAAACATCATGTACAAGGAAATGGAATTTGTGTGTGCCTGTGTTACTCATAAGGGAACATCATGTATTTAAAGTTTCAAGCAACAAGCATGGAACACTTTCTTCTCTCTGTATTGTCACTCACGTATAAACCTGATAAAGCCAATTTGCGTTGGGTCTCTCTGCCACTGATATGTTAAATGATGCAATCCGAATTATGTAGAGATAACTCCACTCCTCACTGTAATGTTAGGCCTTTGGCTTCATGCCGGTTAGTTTGGTTCTATTAAACCAAAGTACACTAGGAAACCTCACCGTTAGTTTTGAAATTGCATACTGAATTCGGATCACGTTGATTTTATTTTATCAGTTTGGTGACATTCAGTTTTCCCCCCTTTATATTTCTATGTTTCCGATTTGAACGTGCTCAGATCCTTGAGTCCGAAGCTAGCTTTTAGTAATTAATTTGATTGAAACTGCTCTTCTTCAGTTTATAAGAACCTTCTCTTTTTATCTGATGATAAGTGCTTGCTACCTCATTGATGTTGACAGTTAGTTCTCTGGTCCAGCAGTCCATATACTAGTGCTAGATGCAAGTTGCCAATTAAATTTTGAAACCGCTCTTCAGTTTAAGAGCCATCTGTTTTTATCTCCTGATGATAAGTTGCATATTGAATCCTGCTTGCTACCATACTGATGTTGAAAACTGCTCTTGTTCAGCCCATATATACTAGTGCTAGACTAGATGTAAGTTGCACGTTAATAAATCTTCGAGTGCTACCTGACCGATGTTGCCAAGCATTCTGATTCAGCCCATTATATTGTGTTTTATTTCATAACACCGAACTAGTATAGTAAACTGCTCTTCCTTTAAGAACATTCTGTTTTTATATCTTATAAGTTGTACACTGAATCCTTCAGCTACCTGACTCATGTTAACAAGTGCTCTTGTGCAGTCCATATATGCTCGCCTTGTCACGCGACCCACCCAAGCGTGGCTAACTCTAGCCATCACCGCAGACGCCGCCGTCTGAAGGAGATCTTCCCTGACCTCCTTGGCGAGGTTACGCCTCCTGGCCATGGCTGGTGGCTGAGGTCTCGTCTCCACCGCGGGGACGGCGTGGTTCAGCCTCGGCTACATACATCAAAGGTGCTTCTCTTCTTCCACTTGCTCTGGGCGTATATATAGCTAGCCATGCACATGGTGGTCATGAACTTGCTGCCAGGATACTTAATCAGGTTTCCACTTGATGGCCTCACTTGGTTCTCGGTAGCTAACTACTAATGGTGACTGTTAAACGACTCGGTTCTTGACTAATGGCTCATTAGGTAGCAGCAAGCTATGTACCTCGTGGTGGTAAATGTTGATAAGTGGTATATCTCAACCCCATGCATAATTAACAATTCTTGACCCTCCAATTTGGATCTGGCATCTGATATGGTGTGACTTCTCACATTATGTTTTTGTTATACAGAAAAAATATTTGTAGCTAAGTTCGCTTCCGTTATCTCGGAACTTGAATTTTCACCAGTTGATACTCTGCTAGCCGCTGTAGTTCAGAACATAACAACATGAGTTTGAACATAATAGTTATGGCCATCCATCGATTGGTTCCTCCCAGGAACAGGTCTTGTTGAATCACCACATTTATTTTCTCTGTCAATGACCTTGATTAAGTGGACCGATTCAAGTATAGTCTTAATTTTGTAGTCATCTACTATCTTCGTAGTGTCACTAACTCACTATTTTAGCAAGATATAGCCAGAAAGTTTATAGAATCATGTCCATATTTGACCCAAAATTACCATGTTGTAGTTGTCGGTTTGCCACATACCACATATATTGAAATTAAACTGACCTTACATGCCCCTTTGTTTCCAGTCTGGTGGGCGACATTCTCATGCTTAGATATATGTCAATCTTGAACGACTTCCGCAATTTACTTTGATTAGGATAGTAACATGTAGGCTATTACTGCAGTCCAGGATGGCATGGTACATTTCCTTACCGTTGCAGTTAGTAAGTAGGATTGAGAACATCGATTTTGATGTTGACAAGTAATTTGGACCGGGATACAAAAAAGACATAAACGATCCTTCCATGTTCCGTTCTCTTTTGGCTATATTGACAGTTAATTTTGACATGAAGGAAAGTATTTGCAGAAGTAATAATATCTTTGTATCACTGTATTTTTCATTATGATGTTGAGGATAATTCTGTCCTGTTGCTAGGACAATGCCACTCCCTCTGTCCTGAATTACTTGTCGCAGAAATGGATGTATTTAGAACTAAATATGTCTAGATACATCATTTCCGCAACAAGTAATTCCAGACGGAGGGAGTATATATACATAAGAATTTTGGTAGACAAATATATGTGCTCCTTTATAGTCGAACGATCTCTATGTCCATGTTTATGATATGTTATTCCTGGTAAATATATCGGAGAGAGGAAGAAGAGAGATGCACACTTAACAGACTAACAACCTGATCATGTTTCCTAGTCATACAGGTGCATTACGTGCGAGTAGGATAGCCATGCAAGCTGTGTATGCGGAGGGCTTTGACGTGATCATCTCACGTGATTGACTCCCAGTATGGTTGTAGCAGCGACAGCTGCAGTCTAACATTAACCATGACAACCTATTTAGGCTGTTAGTTTACTTGACGATTTGACATAGTGATTCCTATTATTATGGTGTGCGGTAAAGAGAACAAGTTTACCTTCTTTGTTCTGGATGGTAATAAGTGGCTGCAAAGAAATGTTCTCAGTGGAACGATACTAACTCCGCTTGCTTTTATTTGATGATTGCAGAGGCAAGGCTAATTCATGCCTTCAGTGCTGAATCAAGAAAAAACCTTAATGGCAGGAGCAATGCCTCCTGCCCTCTTATCGCTGCTGCCACCGCCAATTGCAGCCACTGGTTCTTCTTCCTCCCCGGCACAGCCACCTGTTTTGCGCTGGCCATCATGGTCAATTTTGCGTTGGCCATCGTGCCATAGCGACTTGTAGGATTCTCTGGTTCTCATTAGTTGCTTGTATGCTCTGTTGTTTGAATGTATGTAACCTCAACAAGCGACCTGCTCCTTCCAACAAAATTGAAGGAGTGTGTCATATGACTCACAGTGGAACAATATCTATCTAGTGTAGACTCATATAGTTTCAGGTGTCTTCCATGTTCATTTTTTAGTGTAGAGTTGTTATACTATATTGTTTGAATTGAACCAACTTCTGTACTTCGGCAACCGCTCTTTACTTTACTTACACCCTCTCATTTTTATTTTACCACATGTATAGTTTGTATGTATGCTCTGTATGTCTGTATGAAACCTCAACGAACATGCTGTACAAGGAAATGGAATTTGTGTGTGCCTGTGTTACTCATAAGGGAGCATCATGTATTTAGTGTAGTCTTATATAGTTCCAGCTGTTCCTTGCTAACGAATAATGATCTTGTTTATGTTTCTGATGTGATACAAACTTGCATTCTCAATATTCAAACTTTTTCCGTCTGTGTTGCGATGCGTGTGCAGCTGACCGTGAACACGCCATTGGTGTACCTCAAAAAGGTCACCAATGGCTGCGTCGCTGCCAAGCTCAAGTCAATGGAGCCCTGCTTCAGCGTTAAGGCCAGGTGAGCTAGCTGCTCCTTTCTTTCTGAATCCCCATGATTTCTTCTTCTGCTTTTGGATTTGAGCTCAACATTTCTTATTTGTCTTGTCCATGTGCAGGATTAAGAACAACATCAGCACCGATGCAGAGAAGGGCTTCATTGTGCCAGGCAAGGTGCATGGTGGTAGGTTTGGTCTCCGGACTTGGCGTCTTCCGTTTGACCTGATGCCGTGCGATGGCGGCGGAGCTGTTCGGCATCGGCTACAGAGCCAGCACGGTGAGCTCCTCCAGCCCTTCTCCTTCCTTCGTTTTGGTTGCTCTGAGCTCATGGCCAACGGAGCCACGGCTATGGTGGTTTCTCTGGGTTCATGGCCAAGGGATTGGTTGTACATGTCCAGTGGATAAGCATGTCTTAGCCTCCTAAGTTTGAGAGACACTCGTGTACACATGTTGTGTGTGGTTCGTGTAACTGACTGACAGGGGATTTAAATTCCTGCAGGGTCCCAGCACAGGAGAACACGGGAGGCGGCGGTTCAACGACGTCGGCATCCACAACACGTGTGTCAACCGACAAGAACAGGGGCCCCACCGTCCTGGCAGGCACCCTCGCTGGCCTGAGCACCCTTTGCGATGAGGTGGTGGTTGTCTCGTCCTCGGTTCTGGTGAGTTCATCACACTAGGCAACATGGTAGTAATGTCGAGTTGAATTGACAACGGACCACTTTGCTCTGTTTGTTATCTCAGGACTATTGCTTAATCACAGGGTCGCCATTCTACCTTGAAGGAAAAGGGGGGGCTCCTTGAGTTCATATACGGCTGGTCCTATGGTCATTGTGGTGGCTGAGGATGCTGGCCATAGGATCTCATCGCCCAAAGCATGAATTGTGTGGACCTCACCATCTCTTCCCCAGTTCTGGTGAGTCCTTGGACCACTCTCTCTCTCTCTCTCTGAGATGGACCGGCTATCGAGCTGTGGCGATTGTGGTTCCGGCGATCAAGTTGATGATCATGTGTGTGCATGTGTAGGGCAGAAGTAAAACCGATAGAAAAAAAAATACTATTCTTAATATTTTTTATTCTAGTTATTTGTTACCTATCTACTTATGTTATCTAGCATCTACAAGTACTTCAGTTTGGTACTTTGTGGAATGTGGACTGTAAGTGTCAGAAATCAGGCATGCTATTTTCTTGGCTTTAGTCATCTGGACAATCAAAGTTTGTGAATAATCATGATTTGTTGTTACCTTAACTAATGGTCACCAATACCAAGTTTGTGTCCCATTTAGTGATATTTGCCCTTTTTTTTTCTTGAACCGCTAAAGGGCTATATTTGAGTCCATTGAATTTATATGACCGTTTCATGTGTTTCTGTGCCGTGGTAACTCAGCTGCAGTGAAAACCTTCCATTTTTGTGTGGGTGGCGCTGTTTTAAATGAGGTTGCTAACTTTGTATGATGCATAAAGTCATGCCTTGTTATCAGGCAGCAGCGTTTAGTTAGTTTCTCGGCGTGCATGCTGTGACGGTGAGCCTGTATTGACGCCGTCGCATGATGAACATTATGTTTACCTTGGCCTGACTGTATGAAGTGTGATCTATCTGCTGTAATAGCAGATATGTGCAATCTGGCAATGATTTGTAGGCTTCGTTCGTTTGAGAGAAAATGCTTAGGGCAATATTTCAACTCAAGCTTGTTTTTATATACATTTTTGTGTATTTATTTTGGTTATTTGTAACACACTGGTCCGGGTCCGTCCTTAGAATGATGTGCAACCTGAAAAACCATGAGCCTGTTGTCACCACATTTTGTCATCATCTTGTCCTGTTGTGTTTGATTGGAGAGACCTGACTTGGTTCTTTGGATATTATTGGTGACAGGAGAGGTGAAGAAATTAGGACCATGCCAATGGGGCCTTCTTATTTAATTCCCAGAGGAACCTGGATCGTTGCCATGTACTAGGATGCGTGAGGGAAGGTTTGCCGCAGGCGTCGGAGCAATCCATAGACAAGATGGACCCTAGAGCCCCTGGCTGGACTTGGAAGGTATGTTAATTCTCATTGATCCCTGAAGATGTGGTGCCAACTAACTGACTGAAAATGAATTATTGTTTAGACTATTGCAGCATCGGAACCTGCTAGATTTAAGTATCCTGTTGATTGCTTAGTGGTTTGTTGGCGTTTGTGAATTAGGCAGTGCACAAATTAGTCTTGGATGTGTGCATGAGACCTTCTTGACAAAGGTTGAATGTTATTGTGTCCATACAGTTACTTAAGTTTGGTGCTGTTGTTGTAGTCATTTTGTGGCCACCAGTTTGGTGCTGCTTATTTTTCCTATCTCATGTACAGTGGATGGAGTTTCGTCATCTTTTTGGTTTTGAGCAAAGCATGTTGTTGTTGTTGACGTCTCCTGGTAGTGCCAGCCAATATTTGGTGTGAGATAAATTGTGTAGTGTCTTTTTTGGTCACTCACTACCAGACATTTAGTTTGTGAATTTGGTGTCGATATTGATGAACTATTGATATTGATGATAGTTACTCCTTGTTTTGTCCTCAGCCATGGACTTTGCAATGAAATGAGTTTTCAGCTGGAGCGATATGTTGAAGATGCCTATCTTTGGATTTGCAGATTTGTTGGGGGTTTGCTTTGAGACGGCACCGCATAGAACCGAAGGATCTCGATGGTGCCGAGTGTCATTGAAGACGTGATGAAGTTGTAGTTCTGAGCCTGGGTTTCCTAGCGCAGAGTGCTAGATATAGGCCTACTTTTTTGGCTAACGAGCCCCTTTCCCTGGTGGTTTTGGTAGTGCGTTTTTTTTTGTAGATATATGTTGGCCTGTGCAAATTTGTAGGTAAGTTCCTCCACTGGAATGGAATGGGTTATGCTTCATGAATGAAATTTTGGAATGACCAAGACTGCTACATTCATTGTTGAATAAATTTGTACTGCCGCTGTGCATGCGATTCTTCCCAACGTGTTATGCTGCCGAAATTTCTAGCGAAAATCTCCCCTTTTTTGTTAACTTTTCAAACTCTAGGGTGGTTTCCCAAAAAAACTAGGCCCTTTTTTATGAAGATTTAAAACTCTAGGGTGGTTTCCCGAAAAAACTAGGCCCATTTTATTAAGATTTCAAACTCTAAAGGGTTTATAGTAAAAACGCGCGCGCACTAGAAATGTGGTGCATTTGAGGACTCTACGCGCTGAAATCGTTGAATAGGAGATCTCTACACCTCTGCTCACCGGTCGTTTTGGCCTTTGAGGACTTGTCCGAGTTCATGCCGCGCGCGCACTAGAAATGTGGTGCATCCCCGTTGAACACGATGGCCTTTGAACACGTGTGATGCATATTATCTAAAACACATTTTCTAAGGAAGAAATATGAAAAACATCGTTCTCACTTGTGAGTGGCGGGTAGCTTTTTTAGAAAAAACTTATGATCTATTCATCTTCAATCATGACAGTATAATGAACATAAAAAATAATTCAATTACATTCACACCCATAGACCACTTAGCGACGACTATAAATACTGAAGCATCGCCGAAAACTTCATTTATGCTGTTGACCTCATAAGTTGTTGCCACACCTGGAAGGCTTCCACCATGATTATTAAACTAGATTTTTCATAAGGCGTTTGACTCAATCTCCCGGGACTATCTTTTAACTATTTTACACCAAAGAGGGTTCCTCCCCGACTGGTGCTCTTGGATTCAAACCCTTCTTTCTTTTAGTAAGATGACTGTCCTTCTCAATGGTGTCCATGGGCGCTGGATCAGCTGCAAAAACGGTCTCCGGCAAGGGGACCCCCTCTCGCCTTACCTATTCCTCATCGTGGCTGACTTGTTGCAATGTCACTTACAGGCTCATAATGACGATGACTTTCATCATCCTCTCTTCCAAGACCGCCCGCCCGCTATGTTGCTATATGCGGATGATACTCTCATCAATGCTCACGCTTCCCAAGAGGCCTCCATTTCTCTAAAAAAGATACTTGATGACTTCACCCTTGCCACTGGCCTTGCCCTCAATTTCCACAAAACAACCTTTGCCCCCTGCACTCTCACCCATCCGTCACTGGCCTCATCGCCTCGACCCTAGGATGTCCAGTCTCCTTTTTCCCCCAAACCTATCTCGGTCTACCCCTCTCTCATATCAAGTTGCCCTCTTCAGTCTTCCACCCCCAAACCGCCACCTTCTACAAGTTCCTCTCTGGATGGGCTGCAGGTTTACTGTCGCGTGGTGCTAGGCTTACTCTGATCTCCTCGGTTCTTGATTCGCTCCCCTCTACTCATGTCCGTCTTTAGGCTTCCCAAAAAGATTATAAAGGAACAAGACGCGATTCGCAGGGCCTTTTTCTGGACGGCTGACAAAAATTGCACTGGGGCACAGTGTCTTGTTGCTTGGAAAAATGTTTGTAAACCAAAAAACTGTGGTGGTCTTGGTATCAAAAACTTGCTAATCCAAAATAACTGCCTACTAATGAAATTTGCTTTCAAATTACTACAGCAGCCAGACCTTCCTTGGATAAACTCGTACCACTACAGATACACAAATGCCGTTGCAGACAACACCTCCAAGCCCTTCTTCATTTGGAAGGTTGTAAACCACCAACTACCTACTCTCAAAAAAACCCCTTCGTGTTCACAAACAATGGTCACTCAACTTTTATTGGTTAGATACCTGGATCCACCAACAACCCCTGAGCCTAGCCTTCCCCCACCTTTTCTCCCACTACATGAACCAAACCACGATGGTCTCACATGTTATGCAGAATGGTTTGATGGCTAACCTGCGAAATCGTCTTACTACTGTTGCCTCTGCAGAGATTGCTTCTGTGTTGTCTTTGTTGCAGGATTTTCAGCAAAACAACGCCGCGGACGAAAGGTATCTCACCCATGGGCTCTCATTCTCCATAAAGAACGCCTACAATCTCCTCGCTGGAGTGCCCGACCACGACACCAACGACGCCCTCGTGTGGGTCTCCCGGTCACCATCAAGGTGCAGGTCTTCGGGTGGCTTCTCTTTAAAAACCGACTAAACTCAAAGGACAACCTCTTCCGCAAGACCATCGTCTCCGACACTACTTGCGCGTGGTGCGCTGCTCCTTATGAGGATATCACGCATATTTTCCTTTGAGTGTCCTCACTCTGTGGCGGTGTGGTCAGCTCTCCAACTTCCCACGCCGACCACCATAATTGTGACTTGGGACATTGCCAACACGCTTGATCTCGACCAGGAGGTTTGGCACTCTGTGGCGCTCACCATCCTTTGGAAGATTTGAGACTCCAGAAACTCTCTTGTATTTAGGGGTATCAGGCACCCTACACATGTAACCGTAAATAACATTGCTCAGGACTTCATCGTGTGGATTCCTATATTTAGGGATACTCGCCAGAAGGTCGGTGCCATGTCATGGCGCCAATACCTTTCCTTGTGCGCTAGCGCAACTCCGTAACCTCGCCCTCGTGGCGCTTTGAGTAACGCATTCAGGTGGGGAGCCTCTTCCCCGTGATTGTTCAAAAAGAATACAACAACTTCATGGCACACCAGTACTGTGAATTAATGTGGATGTGTTAATATAGATCTATATCTATATCTATACCTACTATTAAAGTACGGAGTGCTTCTGCCCGTACGTCATCGAAATTGCCACTAAAGTTGCAAAATATTACCCACCAATGCCACCTATAAGTAATAAAATACGTTTCACATATAAAAATCTCGGACTGGGCCGGCCCACGCAAAAACCTCCTATACAGCGCTCTGTGCGCTAGGAGAAGACACAATGCATCTCTTTGGGCCAGCCCATGTATGAGCAACCTGTTTTTTAAATTTCGTTTTTCTTTCCCGTTATTGTTCTTTTTTATTTTAAATAATTTGGGAATACAAAACACTTTGGAAAATTAAAAAAATGATAATGTTGAAATAAAATATTTAATAATTCATAAATGTTTGTGGATTCAGAAAATGTTTGCGATTTAAAAAAAATGATCGCATATTTAAGAAATGTTCACAAATTTTTAAACAAATGTTCGGGAAACGTTCATGATTTTTTTAAAAGTTCAAGTATTAAAAAATGTTATTAAAATAGAATAAAATTTGCCAATTCAAAAACGTTCATGAATTGAAAATTTTCATAAAAAATCAGAAATTTTTCGTAAGTTAAAAAATATTTTATTGATTCATAAAATGTTCGCTGATACAAAAAAAGATAGGCATTTAAAAAAAACCATCAATTCTGAATTTTTTTCCAACAATTTTGAAAAAATGTTCGTAGATTCAAGAATCTTTTAAAAAATGTTCACATTTTTTTAAAAATATTTGTAAATAGTCTAAAATGTTCATAAATTCAAAAAAGTTTCCTGATTTTAGTAATTGTTAGTAAATTTGAAAAATGTTCACGATTTCAATTATGTTCATGAGTTTGAAAAAACATTCATGATTTTCAAAAATTATTCACGATTTCAAAAAAAATGAGGGTGATAGTGTATCTCGGTGATGCAGCAAAATGTGATCATGGTAATTGGAGATTATGATTTTTTTCTCCCGTTGCAACGCACGGGCCGTTTTGCTAGTACTAATTAAACACTAAACACACGAACGGAATAATTAAGAGACGTTGCTGTCGGTGGTATGTATGATGATCAAACCCGTGCGTCATCGATCGGCCCCACACCAACCCAGGACGCGTACACTGCATCCGCATCGAGTGTCGCCGTCGGCGACCCTGACCACCCATCGATCCATCCCCATTGGAGCCCGAAAGCGCGCACTGGAAATGCATGAAATAACGAAACGGGGACGGGTGGAGGGGGACCGGCCGACTTGTTCGTTACTAAACCGCCGCACAGCGCGCGGCGGCGTCACATCGCCCACCAACAACGGCAACGCCGACGGATCGGTCGCTCGGCGCGGAGGTGGGCGCGGCGGTTGGGGAGGACCGGTCGCGGCTGGAATCTTGGTGCGCGCGCGTCCCCCGCTGCAACACGCACGCACGCACGGTCCCTAGCTAGCTAGCTCCGGCCCAGCGCGCGCCGGGCGATCACTGGTCCGTGCGGCGTACAGTTCCCAGGAAATTGACCGGCGCACGCGTGCGGCGGCGACGCGCTAGCTCGGTGGTGGGGGTGGGCGAATGGCTGGCTTATTTTGGGTTGCCTTGTGCGTGTATGTTACTTGGGATCAAATTAAGCCTCCTCGCTGCCTCTACGACTAGGTACATACTTGCAAGTAGCCTGATGAGGTAGCTAGCTAGCTTGGCCTGCTGATGGTGATGTCTCTGCCAAGTACAGCGTAACTAACTGTGTTGGAGACGGCTCTGTGGCTTTATATATGAAATGATGGGGAGCCGATCTGGTGCATAACTGATAAATAATTCGCTTTCCAGGGCGCAACACGTGTTCAAATTAGGCCATACTGTCATAAGTTAGGTGGTTCGGTACTTCCACAGACACACATGCGTATATTTTGTTGTACGTAACAGATTTGCCAGTTGTATGAACATCACAACGTTGCACCACTGTGCCGAAATCCTGAGATGAATCTCTTCAGTACGTATGTCGGTTTGTGATAATTCTCGCTGCTAATCGTGGTGTAATGTGTGAAACAGGGGCATTTTTTAGAAAAAGAGGATTACCCCCGGCCCCTGCATAGAATGATGCATGCATCCACATTATTAAAACAAACGGTCACAAGAACGAAGTTTTGTACACGGTCTCACAATGAGCATGTATGAAGCAAAAATCGTCACAACCGGTATAAATAGGACCATATGACTAAACACCTATCATATTGTTGGATCGTCATTCGAAATGGGTGTAAGTATCCCATGATACAGTCTCCCAACGGTTGCACCCAAAAGCCATATGATTCTTGGCTTCCGCATGACTGAGTGACGACCATGTATGGACCTAGCGATTCGCTCTGTATATAACCTGCAAAAATTTATGACAGATTGTCTGTTAAAAATCACATCATTCCGCTAGTTCCATATAGCCCAAACTAATGCACACACCCTACTCGAATATTTTGATACTGGGGAGAAATTCACTTCCCAGGCCTCTGCACGAACTAGGGATGCACACATCCTTTTAATCATGAGTACTAGGATTTTTAATCTTGATTACGCACCAAGCCTACTCCTCAAGGATAAATGTGTTAGTATCAGGAAAACCTGGTCCTCAAGTAGGTACCTAAATTCGCCTCCGTAAGGATTTGAATCTAGATGTTGGGTTTGTACATCCATTTCCCCAAACAGTTGAAACGGGGACAATCTAAGTAGAGTACATATAAGAGCACTTTTCTATCGTCTTCTTGGGATGGCGAGGTCAGGGGACGACGAGATTTGGTGTCAGTTGCTTTAGATCTACCAAGGGTTCGACGGTGACGACTGTGACTCTAGGGAATTGGTCCTCAGGGCCACACGCACGAAGACTTCCTTGCTATCATCGATAAGGTCAAGCCGGCTCCTGTAGGGGAACGGTGACAATGGCACGTCATCGGCTCGTTCTAGCGGCAATAGTGGTCGTTTGGTGGCATACATATCCCAATGTAATTTTTATTATGTGTGACGTGATTTATACTTCGGATGAACTTTTATAACAGATCCGGATTTTTTCCGCAAAAAATATCATTTTTGTCTATGTCCCTTTCTAACGAGAATTCGCCTATTATGAGAGGAGCTTTGCTACACTTAACGTTTGCATATTCATGTTCGTTGCAACGAGTACTTTCGAACAAGACCAGTTTGAATACATTTTGACAACTTATATTTTTTTACCAAGTTTCAATTATTAAAACTTGTTAGAGATAATATTAGGTCCTTACCAAGTTTCATTTGCTTTTAGGGTTTAGGGGGCTTAGGGCTTAGGGTTTAAGCGTTAAGTTTTAGTTTTCAAACTTTGTGAATTTATCGTTCGCTCACATCATGTTTTAGTAGTTGAAACTTTGTGTAGTTTTCAAAACTTGTCAAAAATGTAATAAAAATGATCTTGTTTCAAAGCACTTGTCACAAGAAACACGAATGCATAGGAGGTGAAGAGAGTGGATCGAAAGCTGTATGCGTGGGCCGTTTTACAACAAGTCCTAAACACATGCATAGGACGAATCACAATGCAATCGGACGACCACAGATCTCCATGCCCCGGACATGCGTGCTACAAATCGCCTCACGTCGTCATTGGATAATTAACAATACGCTATCTCTGTGCGCATCAAACCGCTAATTGACGAGTAATTGCTTTGAAGTGTGAAAATTCGTGGCTAATCTGTTGTAGTCTTTTACTACATAGCACGTGTAGCCCCAATGGCCCATGTACCTTTTTCTTAGCAAAAACGTCAATTGTAAAAGTCGTTCATCCAGGTTTGTTAAATGTCATGTCGGGTCGATATAGTACCGAAGGCTTCACCGTTACACCGTCTAGGGCAACAGGTTTCCAAAAGCGATTCGACAAGGAAGCGTGAACGGATCAAGCTTGTGCGCTGAAAGGCGACAAAGATCAATTGCACACCGCCGTATCAGCTTTCGTCCATTTTCACTTTCACTCAGATGGAACGTGCATGTCATCCGAGCCAGCTAGAGTGGAAGTCCAAATCAGGGAAAATTATTGCAGGGGGGGATTAACTGACGTTAAACGACTGTTGTATCGACCATGGGATGTTCGCGGACAAACCGGTAGACGATAAATATGGTACACGGATGCCATCAGCCAGCTGATTCAACACAATCACCAACGTGTCCACTTACAGCACATTTACACATCACGCTGCTCATGAGGTAAGGCGTACGTATCGCTCAATGCAAAGTTAACTTCCTCTTTTGTTGCACCTACGTGTGTATTTTTTTAAACACGGATGTTTATATATACGCATATATACACTCTACATGTATGTATGACGCGATAAAATGAGTTACGCCTTCCGATCAGAGACAATTAATATTGATCGAAGGGAGCAGTATTATATATAGCATGTACTGCATATATATTGTCTTTTATTAAAAAAAATGTATGTATAATGATGGAATAAACAGGTAGATGCTATAGACACCTAGCACAATACTTAATAATATGATGAAACATTTATACAAAACACCTATCACGAGCACACGCAAGAAAAACTGTAGACCTGCAAGTGAAATCCAATCCACGGATGAAAGATCGTAATTTTAGAGAAATCATTACCACATGGCATAGAGGAAAAGGTCATAATATAAGCATATACCGTAAAATCAAATTTCGACGGAAACAAAAAGACATATATGATAGGATCGTAACCATAGAATACGTACGAGGCTAGTGAGTGTCAAGTTTAGCGGAAGTCACCTCCATCTTAATGATCAACGAAGACGAGGTTTAATCTATTGGCTGGGGTACAATACACCAGGGGATTATTCTATCTATTATACTGTATTTAATACTGGAAACCGGTCCTATGGGAACAACTATCTCATGACTGATTTAAAACCCATAATAACAAAAAAAAAGGATTAAATGTGAACAAAAAATGTTTATTATTAATTAAATTTACAAATGATGAGAGAAAAGCCTCGTTCTCCATATCTCACGAAGAACTCTGCATAGACGGGCATATACATGTGTGCGTGCGTACATCAATAAATTACATGTACATGTCATATATACGTTTGCATTTCGCTTAGCTTCCTCTATAAGTATATTTGGTGTTAGATTGCTACATGTAGCATGCCCCGGCCGGCCTCCCTCACAAAGCATTACAAGCTGCTTTGGATGCACCACCCCTAGTTAAATACTGACCCATACATATATAGATAAAGATAAATCACTCACGAGAAGTCCCAACCTCCATGAAATCTATGAGCGCCACCTGCCCTTCGGCTTGCTGATCGTCGTCGTCCCGGTTCTCCTCTTGCTCCTCGATGCTCGAGCCGCACTTGGTGTCGCTCGAGCTCACGTTCACCTGGAGAAAATCGTAGAACTCCACCGATCTATTCGTATCTGCAGAACAAATTATCCCCAGTTTGATTAATTCCAGACACTACAGAAGCTAAATTTTGATGGGAAAACTATACCATGCATGCATGCATGCAATGGATCAATCATTTCTCACCTTCATTCGCGGACGAGCAGTAACCCTCCTTGCTACCGTGATGGCTGATCGCGAAGGGGGCAGCAAATTCTCTGCGGTACTTGTGGAGCAAGGCGGCCATGGTATTCGTCTCGTGAAGCCTCGGCTTCTCGCCACCGGTGGTGTTCCTAGGGCTCTCGTCTTTCTCGGCACCGGCGGAGGTGGCGGAGGCGGCGGCGGGCATGCCACCCCTGTTGGACTTGAGCCTCATCCGCTCCCTGCACCGGCGCGCCATGATCACATGCCAGTGGTTCTTGACGGCGTTGTCGGTGCGGCCCGGGAAGAGCCTCGCGATGACGGCCCACCGGTTGCCGTGGACGCGGTGCGAGGCCAGGAGCAGCTCCTCCTCCTCCTCCGAGAAGGGGCTCCGGTTGATCCTCGGGTCCAGCTGGTTGAACCACCTCAGCCTGCAGCTCTTCCCTGAAATGGCAGACAGAACGGGTCATTTTCCATGGGTTGATTAATCATCCCAGAAGCTTACGCGATGTGCTTGCGACGACGCCATGGCTAGCTAGCTTGTGCGCGATAGATAGATGAATTCGGAAGCAAGAAAGGTATAAAATTAACTCAGTGGCTAGCTAAAATTGCTCCACAAGTGAAAGAGATGCCATATGCACATCAAGGTGAGCATGACACCCTAACAAATCGAAATTCCCTCGAGGACTAACGAGAAATCCCCCAAAAGTCAGATAAGCTTAACGGAACCGGATTGCACCAGAAAGGAATTAAAGGGGTTAAGGGAAACCAAAGTACACCTAATTAGCCAATAAGAGAGATTGATTCTACACATGATCGGTTGATGATCTATCATGCATGCATGTCTCGTCGTACCTGATCGGCCCTGGAGCTTCTCGGCGATGGCGTTCCAGTTGTGCGGCCCATACCGCGCGACGAGCTCCTTGAGCCTCTCGTCCTCCGACGGCCTCCAGTGGCCTCTGGTGCACATCCTCGATCGATTAACAACAGCAGAAAATCGCTCTAACCTCTATGGATCCCTCTAGCTAGCTATCTCTTAAATATATAATTAGATTTGCAAGGCTAGCCGCACATAAACAGCAGCCAAAAGAATGAACTAACAAACTAAGCTAGTTTCGATCGATCGATTCGAGGGCCACCGGAGAGATATGAACAAGATCGATGCAAGGAGAGAGAAGGGAAGAGACAAAGATCGGCAGGATGAGAAGAGGCAGGAGAAAGATAAAGGGTGGGGGATATATAGACAGATAGAAAGGAGGGAGAGGGGCCAAGGGAAAGTGATGAGCAGACAATTTCTCTCTCTAACTGGCCAACCCCAGCTAGCTCTCGTTATTGCTGATCGGTTAGTGAGGGAGAAGATAGCGAGTTGGGAGATGGTTACACCGGAGTTAGTTTGATGCTACGTGTGGGCTAACGGGTGGTTTTGTACGTTAAGCTTCGCGAGAGGGGGATAGAAAATGTTAGTTACATGCTATCTATAGCTAGGGTTAGGTCCACAGGATCAACGAACCATGCAACAGTGTTTCGCCAGTTGCAATTGCTCAACAAACAACATACGGAAAAGAAACCCAATTGAGCACACTGTTTGTTTTTTTCTTGTGTGTTTGTGTCTCCATGTGTGATGTGTCGTCATGGACTAATGCTGCCAAGTGCCAACTACTCAGTATGACATTTGCGGCAAGCGGTAGCTTATATATTAGTAACAGTTGATTTGATAGTTACAACAAATTCTGTAGTGACTTTTTATTACTCAACAAATCAGTTTGGCCCAACCAATGTTATTCTGCGCTAGCTTGTGTTTATCTTGTACTAATTAATTAAGCTAGTGCAATTGTTAATTAAGCCAGGTTGGATCACTATACACATGTGTGCCTTTCATAGAGATCGTTTGTTCCTGTCTTTTACGGACCGATGAGCCGGCCGTCTTCGTGCGCAAGGGAAATTCTGCACTTGGTGCACCTAATGTTTTTGGGAGTAATTTGGGGGAAGAGGGCAGAAAGATGCCGCTGGCTAGGTAGCGCGCTAGCTGCAGGGTTGCTTGGTGGGGGGAATTCTGTTGTTCAGGTCTCAACATCCCTCTGATGTTTCAAACCTACAACGTCTACTTAGAACCAACCCGTCGCTCTCCTTCCCCAAATGTACGAGGCACCTAACTACAACAGTAATAACATACCTTAAAATAGGTTCTGCGCTGCGTTAACCGGTCAGCTGAATAACCTCTTTTTCCTTTAGATTAGATCAGCACTAGCAACAAGCAAGCTTCAAGCTGACTGATTAATCGTCCTTACCACCACTTCATGTCTTTTCATTGCTATACCATACCATGTTTTCATTCTCAGGGCTGGTGCAATATGGCATGCATGCATGCATGCATGGGCATTAATTAATCGACAAGAACACTGAGTATAAACAGATCAACATGCACGTACTCCATTAGAGTACAAGTTGTTGGTCTTCTATGTCTAGAGTAGGCAGTATAGTAGTACTAAGATTTTTTTTTTTTTTGCGGGTAGTACTAAGAATTATTTGTGGGGAAGACTTTGTTTCTGCTTGTTAATTGGGAGAAAATTAAGAGCCAGCAAGTTAGAGTTGTTACGGGTTTCCAGTGCCGTTGGGCGCCTCAGACCTACCTGGCCAATTCTCTATTCGTTGGGCAGCAACTGAAGAACACATGCACGAACTCCCCGAAAAATACAAACATTTTAGTTAGAGTGTATTAGTAACTTGGAACAGAGAAAAGAAGTTATTGTTATGTCTCTATCTATCTATATTGTTTTTTTTTTTGAAACGGAGGTTTTTCTTTTTAGCTTTACATATAGAAGGTAGCCGTCATTTTTATGATGGACTTTCAGAACTTGGGTGATGGAGCCTTGACAACTATATGAAACATTCCTACGATAACGAGTTTGTATCACGGTAACAGCAACTACCTGCCAGAATATTAGTTCCTTCCTGCCCTAGATTGCTTTGATGGTCAACAACAGAAGAGGCAGCTTGCGCTTGTGCGGTGCTTCTATTGCAGGTAAGATGCATCACAAGAGTAGTAGCTAGCTAGCTAGATGTCAGCTTCAACCGTTGGCCTAACTCTGTTCCGTATACATGGCAGATAAAACTCCTTAGATTTTAAGCAAACACCTCGGCTTAAGAAACGTTAAAAATAAAATAAAAAACCTCAACTTGCTGCTGGTATGCATCTTTGTCTTCGACTAGTGGCAGCTGGAATTGACATGCACGCACAGTCGCACACTGAACTGATTGCTTTTCGAAGGTGGCATGTTGTACACGTTCTTTTTAAGTCGTTAATTGGCTTTCCGTCTAACACTTCATTACACCAAGTCGTTTCCGTTTGAACATTCCGATCCAACCGCAGCGATTTCGTACCGTACCCGATGTCGAACGAAATGGCACTTTTGGACTTTAATTGGACGATTAAGCGCATCCTCACGTGTGCATGCCTTGACTGATGGAGACATCACGGAGAACCTGAGCGCTCCTTGATTTTTCTTTTCTTCCCACACGGAAAGAGATTCTATTACCAAGCATTTGAGAGAGTATAAATTCGTTTGAACAAACACACACACACACACGGTCGAGAAGAGGAGTACGTACTTAACGGCGTTTCGTTTGAGAAAGAAGAGAGACCAACGGTGCAAAAGTGACGTGAGCGCCGTAGACGAGTTCGCCAGTTTTTTCTTATAATAACCAAGGAATCTTGTTCGATAAGGTGTCAGGGTGAGGCGACCTAGTAATCACCCACCACCGGGCTTGCTGAGCAGCTTAGCTGAACCGGTGCTTGTTTCACGTACGGCACGCCGGGGTTTTCCTGCCTACTACCATCTTTGGACGCCGTGATCTCAGCGCGCATGCACGGAGCAGGATTAGCTAACCTACAGCGACATGAAACCCGCGGAAGATGGAGAGAGATGTGGTTCGAGACTTCGAGTTTTGATATGACGGTTGTGGCAGGTGGCACCCTGATGGCTGACGGTTTTAATGGTTCCGCAGGGTAACAGTGCTTCATTGGGGTCATGCACATCAAAATAAATTGCACGTGGAGAAGTGTTAGTGGAATGATTACACATGCAGTATACACGTAAACGACCGGAGCATACGGTGTTGTAAAAAAAACGGTCGCTAAGTTTTCCTTGATTTATTTCAGCCGTTCCGGCGACACGTGCGGTCGATGAAAGAAGATGTTCCTATTGAATACTAGGTGTCAGTGGCAACTTTGTTAATATTTGCCGGCTCAGCCTCTCGAGGTAGGACGTGCGTATTTGTATTCATAAATGTGAGTGTATATGTGTGTATATGTGAGCGTCTGCATTTGTTCTGTGTTTTTAAAAAAAAGTTGCAAAGAAATCGGCTGAACTAATATATTGTTTCAGTAGATTTAGAAAAGAAACCGACTGAAGAAAAAGATAAGTAGATTTATATTTAATTGAGTGGGTAATGATTTAATTGTAACCAATTGTTGACTGTCCTTGGGCGGTTTATGCACTCCAACCGATTCAGGTAATATCCAGAGCTCTATATACTTCACCAACCAGTGGTGGTACATAGGCGAAGATTTTAACCTTATCCAGTCCCCGATCAACAAGAACGACTCCAAGGTCAACTTCTCGCCAATGCATCGGTTCAATGACTACATCGCCGAGATGGGCCTCTGGGAACTTGAGCAGGTTGGGGCTCATTTCACCTGGACCATCCGGTAGGCAGACCCAATCTAGTGTGCTTTTGATCATGCATTGTTATCCACTAAGTGGGAACTTTGGTTCCCTCTAGGCTACTACTAGGGTTAGTTCTGACCATGTTCCTCTCCTTCTTTCTTAAGGATAGGACCCCCCCCCCCCCCGCCCGCGCGCCTCCGGCATGATTCCACTTCGAGACCTTCTGGCTAAAACATGTTGAGTTTGCCGAAGCTGTCGATGACAGGTGGACTAAGGTGATGGGACCCCCTGGGTATGAATAAGTCATCTTTGAACACTTGCCATCATTGTTCCAAGCTAGTGAGATAATTTGTGCAGGGTTGGGGGGCTAATCTTTCTCTTTATGTTTGCTATCTAGGCCATTGATGTCAGGATCGATCTTGGTGGTCTTGATCATGAGGAGTGGATGGGACGACACCCTTCTTCTCCCGTTCCACGACATTGCACATCTAGTGGTAATGATCCGTGATCCATCTACATAGCATGTTCCTGGTTGTACCACGCATAGGAAAATTTATATTGCAATCGATGCACCAAACATAGCCCGACACATAGTTAAGCTCGATTTTCTTATATTATGCATCTTCTCCTCACCGACGATGGTTCTTTAGCTACCTCGGCTGCCTCCGCGATCACGACCTTCGTTGTCCCGGCCACAACCTTCATTGCCTTGCACCATGAGGAGGTCCTGTAAGGTCAAAAGGAAAGAAGAGAGATTGGGGATGGTGGGCGATATCTCTTAGAAATGATAGTTTGGCAGAGGAAGAACAAGGAAGGAGAAGGGATCTTCGAAATGAGGGAGAAGGCAACTGTGTGATGCCCCTCTTTCCTTTATAATCATGTGGAAAACCAAAGCAACGTGTTTGGGCCAGGGACACATGTCTCGTGTTCTCTGTGCGGTTTCCCACTATGTGAGATATGGGCATAAGAATCCAGGTGCCATTATCACCACAACAAATCAAATCGCAGACGGTTAGTTGCCCTCCTATCTTTACATCGACATCAATGGAACGTGACCGACACAACGGTCACGATGCCCCAGTTCCTGCAACGGGCCAGTTGTTACTCGATTCGGCCAGATATGCTTATGAATCTCATCAGTATTGTGAATCATGATGTTGATCAAGAGACCGAAACTCGGGCGGGGTTCCCAGGAAGGGAGATGACAGTCCACGGCACCATGGTAAATAATTCCATTATATCAAACAAAAAGAAGGGTGGGACAAATGAAGCGAGGCTAGGGGTAGATCGAGGCATCTAACCCATTATCATCGTGTCGGTAGAAATCATAATCTCATACTTGTAGCCCTCTCACACGAGGCGTTACCCACCATTAATAAAAGAAAAGCAGGAGTATGGTATTACCTAGGGCCGAAACCTGGGCACTACGGAGGCTACTGACGTTCTTTGGTACCGTCAATAAGTGTTCCCCAATGCACACCTACAAACTCACAACAAGGCTATATGTGGAGCCCGGTAAGGTTAGTCGCCAAATTAAGCAATACGTGGGTCACGATATTGAAATGATTGGGCAAGATCCCAATGAACTCAAAGCAATGAAGTTGATATCAAATGTTGATTAAGGAAACAATAGGAACACACACAAAGATAATGGGGCTTGTGCAATCAAAGGAATGAGCACTACAAAATATATGGCCTAACAAAGACTAAGCTCGTGTTGCACAAACACAAGGACAGATGCTAGCTTGATTGTACATAGAGGGCAACAGTTCTCTCACTTGGCACTACTCTATCGATTCACAAACTTGACGTTTACCTATATGATGTATACTTGCACATGCATAATGATACGTCTCCAATGTATCTATAATTTTTGCTTGTCCCATGCTGTTATATTATCATTCTTGGATGTTTTACAATCATTTTATAACAACTTTATATCATTTTTTGGGACTAACCTATTAACATAGTGCCAAAGTGCCAGTTGCTGTTTTTGCTTGTTTTTTACTTCGCAGAATATCAATACCAAACGGAGTCCAATCGCGACGAAACTTTTTGGAGTTTTTTTCTGGACCAGAAGACACCCAGTGGGCCAAAGAAGTACCAGAGAGGTGGGATGTGGAGGGCACAACCCACATGGGCGCGCGAGGGGGCCCTCGACGTGCCCTGGTGGGTTGTGCCCTCCACGGGGACCCCCTCCACCGCCTCTGATGCCTATAAATTCCCAAATATTCATAAAACCCTAGGGGAGTAGATGAAAACATAATTCCAGCCGCCGCAAGTTCCAGAACCTCGAGATCCAATCTAAACACCATCACGGAGGGGTTCATCTTCTTCATAGGTGCCTCTCCGATGATGCGTGAGTAGTCCACCATAGACCTACGGGTCCGTAGGCAGTAGCTAGATGACTTCCTCTCTCTCTTTTGATTCTCAATACAATGGTCTCTTGGAGATCTATTTGATGTAAACTTTTGCGGTGTGTTTGTTGGGATCCGATGAATTTTGAGTTCATGATCAGTTTCTATCCATGAATAGTATTTGAGTCTTCTTTGATCTCTTATATGCATGATTACTTATAGCCTCGTATTTCTTCTTCGAATCTTTGGTTTAGTTAGGCCAACTAGATCGATTTTTCTTGGCATGGGAAGAGGTGCCTTGTGATGGGTTCGATCTTGCGGTGTCCTTTCCCAGTGACAGAAGGGGCAGCAAGGCACGCATGTATCGTTGCCATTAAGGATAACAAGATGGGGTCTATTCCTACATGAATAGATCTTGTCTACATCATGTCATCGTTCTTATTGCATTACTCCGTTTTTCCATGAACTTGATACACTAGATGCATGCTGGATAGCGGTCGATGTGTGGAGTAATAGTGGTAGATGCAGGCAGGAGTCAGTCTACTTATCTTGGACGTGATGCCTATATAATGATCATCGCCTTGGATATCGTCAGGATTATTTGATCTTCTATCAATTGCCCAACAGTAATTTGTTCACCCACCGTGTGCTATACTCATGAGAGAAGCCACTAGTGAATCCTACGGTCCCCGGGTCTACTTTTCCAACATATTGCTTTCTGATCTATCTTTTTACCTCTTTGTTTTCAGATCTACTAAACCAAAAATCCAAAAACATATTGCTGCACTTTTTATTTGCTCTTCTTATTTTGTGTTCTTGAGAGATCTATCTCTCCTATCTATCACTACCTAATCTATCTTTTTACCGTAGAGAGATTGACAACCTCTCTTTCGCGTCGGGTTGCAAGTATTTGTTATTTGTGTGCAGGTGCTGCTTATTGGGTGGTGGTGATCCTCCTACTAGTTCGATAACCTTGGTTTCATAACTGAGGGAAATACTTACCGTCGCTGTGCTGCATCATCCCTTCCTCTTTGGGGAATTGCCGACGCAGTCTCAAGCCACGTCAAAGGAATTTTCGGCGCCGTTGCCAGGGAGGAAGCGGTCATTTCTATGTGCCAATCTCTGGTGCCGAGGAGACACCATCATCATCTATCAATTTCCTAATCACAAATCTCATCTCCTTGCAATTACATTATTTGCCATTTGCCTCTCGTTTTCCTCTCCCCCACTTCACAAAAATTTGCCATTTTATTTGCCCTCTTTTTCGTTTGCCTTTTTCTCGCCGGATCTCTTTTTGTTTGCTTGTGTTGCCATGTGCCTTCTATTTGCTTGCATCTTCTCTTGCTAAAAATCTATTGATATGGATCCTCATCCACTTGCTAATATTTTCAAAAGACCAAATTATGACGAACCAATTGCTAGTGAGTTAAGTGCACTTGATTATCTCCATGAAGTTTTGTTTGAAAATCATGAATCTGAAAATTTTGATGAAGTGTTGAAAGAAGAAAATTATAAGGTGATTCATGATTGCTCCTTGATTGAAAAGCATGATTGTAATGATGCTAGTATGAATTCTCTAAATATCCATGATGCTAATGATATACAAAGCCACAAGCTTGGGGATGCTGTGTTTGATGAAGATGATATTTTTAGTCCCCCAAGTTTTGATGAGCAAATTTATTATGATTGCGTGCCTCCTATTTATGATGATGGTGATGACACGTATGCTATAATGAGTAATGATAACCATGAAACTTACCATCATGGTTTTAATTTGCAATGTGGTTATGTCAATCAAGTGTCTCATGATAGTTATTTTATTGAGTTTTCTCCCGCTACCATGGAGAAAAAGGAATTTGCTTATGTGGAGAGTAATGAAAATTCTATGTTTGTGCATCATGAAAAGAATGATTTATGTGATGGTTATATTGTTGAATTCCTTCATGATGCTACTGAAATTTATTATGAGGGAGGAACATATGCTTGTAGGAATTGCAATAATATCAAGTTTCCTCTCTATGTGTTCAAAGTTTTGAAGTTATGCTTGTTTCGCCTTCCTATGCTAGTTTATTCTTCTTCCCATAAATTGTTTGCTCACAAAATCCCTATGCATAGGAAGTGGGTTAGACTTAAATGTGATTTTCATGAGATTCATGATGCTCTCTTGCATATTTCAATTACTACTTTTTATGTGAGCACCATTGAAATCATCATGCCTAGCTAGAGGCGTAAAACGATAGCGCTTGTTAGGAGGCAACCCAATGAATAAATTTATTTTCATATCTTTCTTTCTGTTTTTGAGTTTTGACACAATTATGCCTCTGTTATGATTGTGTTTTTATGTTTTATTTAGTGTTTGTGCCAAGTAGAGCCTTTAGGATGATTCATAAGATGAGTAGAAGCGATGCTGAATCTGAAACAGAAACTTTGCGTCCAGTATTTGAATTTTCCTTTTTTACTGGAACGTGATCTTGAGCTGAAATTTTAACACAGTGTTTCTATATAAATTCTTTATGTTTTCCTAATATTTCAGAATTTTTAGAGTTACAGAAGTATGGTTAGAGTACAGATTACTACAGACTGTTCTGTTTAAGAAAGATTCTGTTTTCGTTGCATTGTGTGCTTGTTTTGATGAATCTATGGGTTATATTGAAGGGTGATACGTATCCAACGTATCTATAATTTATGAAGTATTCATGCCATGTTTACAATAATTTTATATGATTTTGGTATGATTTGATTAGAACTAACCAGGACTGACGCTGTTTTCAGCAGAGCTACCGTTGTGTTGTTTTTGTGCAGAAATAAAAGTTGTCGGAATGGGCTGAAAATTTACGGAGAATATTTTTGGAAAATATAAAAAATACTGGAGCAAAAATATACCGGAGAGGAGTCCCGAGGCAGCCACAAGCCTAGGGGGCGCCCCCCCCTAGGGCGCGCCCCTGGCTTGTGGGCCCCTCGGGAGTCTCCTTGACGTGAAACCGACGCCAAAAATTCCTATAAATACCAAAACCTCCAGAAAGAAACCCAGATAGGGAGTTCCACCGCCGCAAGCCTCTGTAGCCACGAAAAACCAATCGGGAGCCCGTTCCGGCACCCTGTCGGAGGGGGAAACCATCACCGGAGGCCATCTTCATCATCCCGGCGGTCTCCATGACGAGGAGGGAGTAGTTCACCCTCGGGGCAGAGGGTATGTACCAGTAGCTATGTGGTTGATCTCTCTCTCTCTCTCTCTCGTGTTCTTGAGATGACACGATCTTGATGTACCGCGAGCTTTATTAATATAGATGAATCATATGGAGTTTTCCCCTCTCTATCTTCTTGTGATGAATTGAGTTTTCCCTTTGAAGTTTTCTTATCGGATTGAGTCTTTAAAGGATTTGAGAACACTTGATGTATGTCTTGCGATGGGATATCCGTGGTGACAATGGGATGTTCTATTGATCCACTTGATGTATGTTTTGATGATCAACTTGCGGGTTTCGTGACCTTGGGAATCTATGCATAGGGGTTGGCACACGTTTTCGTCTTGACTCTCCGGTAGAAACTTTGGGGCACTCTTTGAAGTTCTTTGTGTTGGATTGAACATGATGAATCTGAAATTGTGTGATGCATATCGTATAATCAAGCCCATGGGTACTCGTGGTGACATTGGAGTATCTAGGTGACATTAGGGTTTTGGTTGATGTGTATCTTAAGGTGTTATTTAAGTACGAACTCTAGGGCTGTTCGTGACACTTATAGGGATAGCTCATACGATTGATCGGAAAAGACAACTTTGAGGTGGTTTCGTACCCTACAATAATTTCTTCGTTTGTTCTCCGCTATTTGTGACTTTGGAGTGAACTCTTGGTCGCACGTGAGGGATTTACATATGATTCAACTATGTCAGTATTGTTGAGAGAACTTGCACTAGTGAAAGTATGAACCCTAGGCCTTGTTTTCAAGCATTGCAATACCGTTTTTGCTCACTTTTGTTACTTGCTACCTTGCTGTTTTTATATTTTCAGATTACAAAAACCTATATCTACCATCCATATTACACTTGTATCACCATCTCTTCGCCGAACTAGTGCACCTATACAATTTACCATTGTACTGGGTGTGTTGGGTACACAAGAGACTCTTTGTTATTTGGTTGTAGGGTTGTTTGAGAGAGACCATCTTCATCCTACGCCTCCCACGGATTGATAAACCTTAGGTCATCCACTTGAGGGAAATTTGCTACTGTCCTACAAAACTCTGCGCTTGGAGGCCCAACACGAGTCTACAAGAAGAAGGTTGCGTAGTAGACATCAAGCTCTTTTCTGGCGCCGTTGTCGGGGAGGTGAGTGCTTGAAGGTATATCTTTAGATCTTGCAATTAAATCTTTTAGTTTCTTGTTTTTCACTAGTTTAGTCTATAAAAGAAAACTACAAAAAAATATGGAATTGAGGTTGCCTCATATGCTTCATCTTTTTAATGTCTTTCGTGAAAATGATGGAAAGGAAAATTGTGCTCAAGTGTTAGAAGAAGAAGTTATTAAAATGTTTGGCACTAAATCTTTGAGTTATGAGCATGATTGCAATGTTGTTAGTATGAATTCTTTGAATATCCATAGTACTAATGATGATTGCACTAGTCATGATAAAAAGATTTCTTATAAGCATGTCAATTTTTGTGGAGTGCATAGAGTTTGTGAAGGCATGCCTAAAATGGAAGATAGATTTTGTAAGAGGCATAAGTATTTAGAAACTAAATGCTTGCAAGAGAGGCTATATGTTTGTCCTAAAAGACTTAATATTTCTCGCCGTCCTTGTGAACTTTGCAATGAAAGTGGTCATTTTAATTTCCAATGTGAATTCTTTCATGATCGAATTGTGTCCAAAAATTGTGATAACCTCATTACCCTTGAGCATCATAATGAACTTAGTCTATTTTTGGGGTATGAAGAAATGAAACATAAAACTAAGGATGTTCCAGCTTGGGTTCTCATGAAAATGATTGATTTTGATCTAAATGAAATCTATATGTATTGCGTGGTAAATTGCATTGAGAATCCTTATATTGCCAATTACTTAAAGACAAGAAAACAAATAGAAGATGAAGAGAATACTAATGAAGGGGAAGAGGTTTCCCAATATCCTCCTATTTTTCCTTATGATGAATCAGGTAACGAGGAGGAGCTTTTTATTCAACCAACCTCTTCAAAAAGAAGCTTGGAGGAATTAAATAAACCCACACATAATGTAGTGAAGAAGAAGAAAAGAAGGAAAAGTAAAGGTAAAGAGGTATCTCTCCCAAATAATGTTGCTCCCATTATTGATAGGCCTCGTGAGAATGAATCAAAAATAGTTGTGGAAGATGATACACTTGAGGATGATTTTGTTATGCCTATTGCTTGTTGTGATAATTATGATTGGGAAGATAATGATACTTCTTATAATCTTGAAAATATTTATGGCACCAACTTGGAAGATGATGATAATAATTGCTATACTATTGGTGATATTCATACTATTAATGATGAGAGTGATTATGTTTATGATATACAAATCCACAAGCTTGGGGATGCTATGTTTGATGAAAATGACATGTTTGAGAATTTATTTGCTGCAATTAATGTTTGTCCCAATCTTGGGGATGCTATGCTTAATGAAGATGATATTTTTATTCCCCTTACTTTGAATGATCAAATTTGTTATAATGACTGCATGCCTCCTACTTATGATGATTATTGTGATGATACTTATGCGATGAAAAAGAGTGATGATTACTATTATGATACTTGTCATAATTATGAATATCCTTTTACTGAATATTACTCTTTTAATGTAGAACCAATTTGTAGTATTCAATTCTTTTATGATACTCCCACTATTAGTCATGAGAAGAAATTTTCTTGTGTGGAGAGTAGTAAAATTTCAATGCTTGTAGATCATGAAGATAATGCTTTATGTGATAGTTATGTTGTGAAATTCCTTCATGATGCTACTGAAAATTATTATGAGGGAGGAACATATGCTTGTAGGAATTGCAATAATATCAAGTTTCCTCTCTATGTGTTCAAAGTTTTGAAGTTATGCTTGTTTTGCCTTCCTATGCTAGTTGATTCCTGCTCCCATAAATTGTTTGCTCACAAAATCCCTATGCCTAGGAAGTGGGTTAGACTTAAATGTGCTTTCCATGAGATTGATGATGCTCTTTTGCATGTTTCAACTACTATTCTTATATGAGCATCATTGAAATCATCATGCCTAGCTAAAAGGCATTAAAGAAAAGCGCTTGTTGGGAGACAACCCAACACTTTTACTTTATGTTTTTGTGTGCCACATGATTAAGATACTGTATAATCATGCTTTATAGCTTTTGTTTCAATAAAGTGCCAAGTAAAGCCTTTGGGATGACTCACAAGATGAGTAGAATTGATGCTGAACCAAAACAGAAAATTTTGACTCCAGTACAGGAATTTTAATTTTTTACTGGAGCGTGATAATGATCTGAAATTTTTACAAAGTTTTCATATACAAATTCTTCATGTTGTACTAATTTGTCAGAATTTTTAGAGACAGGGAAGTATGGTTACACTACAGATCTTCACAGACTGTTCTGTTTTTGACAGATTCTGTTTTGCATTCATAGTTTGCTTGTTTTAGTGTTTCCATAGCTTATATTTAGCGGTATAAATTATGGGAATGATAGAATACAGTAGGTATCATGTGGTAACAATTATGAATCTTGTCTTGACAGTACCTAAGTGAATTATCTTTATTTATTATACTAACCCTTCTCACGAAGTTCCGTTAAGTTTTGTGTGATTGAAGTTTTCAAGTTTTGGGTGAGACACCGATATGAGGAGAATAAGGAGTGACAAGAACCTAAGCTTGGGGATGACCAAGGCACCCCCAAGGTAATATCCATGGAAGACTCAAGCGCCTAAGCTTGGGGATGCCCCGGAAGGCATCCCCTCTTTCGTCTTCAACATTATCGGTATATCTTACTTGGAGCTATATTTTTATTTGTCACATAATATGAGTTTTGCTTGGAGCGTCATTTTATTTTCTTGTTCTCTGTTAGGTGTTATTTATAATCTTTTTTTTCAATAAAAAGTTCCAAGAATTGCCTTAGGATGCTTGCATTGCATGTTTTGATGAGTGCTGTGTAAAAATAGAAACTTTGGCTGTAGTGTTTGAATTTTCATATTTTACTGGAACGTGGAAAGTTTCTGAAATTTTTACACAGTGTTGTCATATAAATTATTTAGCATGTCCTAAATTTTAATAATTTTTTGAGTTACAGAATTACACTGTTTTCATAAATTGCTACAGATTGTTCTGTTTGGACAGATTGCTGTCATAGTTTTGTTATCTACTTATCCTCTAGTTTCCATAGCCTATATTGGTAGATATAAATTGTGGAAACGATAATAAACAGTAGATGATGTTTGAAAATTATTGTGCAACTTGTCTTGGCAGTACATAAAGAGTTGACTTATTATTATGTTCACTAACCTATCTCACGAGTTCTTTTCAAGTTTTGTGTGGATGAAGTTTTTGAGAATAGGTGAAACCGGGATATGAGAGGATTGAACGAGATACAAAAGCTCAAGCTTGGGGATGCCCAAGGCACCCCAAGTAAATATTTCAAGAAGTCTCAAGCATCTAAGCTTGGGGATGCTACGCATCCCACCTCTCTTCATCAACAATTATCGGTTAGCCTATGTTGAGCCTAAATTTTTATTCGTTCACATAATGCGTGCTATTCTTGGAGTGCTATTTTTCTTTTGCTTGCTGTTGAATAAAATACTTAAGATCTGAAATTCTTAGATGAGAGAGTCTTCACATAGTTATTTAATTGTTGACTACTCATTGATCTTCACTTATATCTTTTTGGAGTAGTTTGTCATTCACTCTCGTGCTTCACTTATATCCTATGAGTAAATGGTTGAATGAATTGAATATCATAAATCTGAAATTAAATATGCTTCATATACTTATCCTATGGGGAGTAATGAATTCACACATAATAAGTATAGGTGGTAAAATTTATTGAAAGTTAGCAAACACCGCATTGGTCACTTGAACAATTCATGAAAGAATATTGAAGGAAGAAAGATTCCACATATAAATATACTATCTTGGACATCTTCTATGATTGTGAGCTCATTAATTATTTTCAAACTTGATCAAATTAGTTAAAATTGGACAAGGAAGACAACTTAATGAGTTATGTTTGGGTATATTTGTATAGAAGTTATATTGTTATGGATCCTCCAACATGTGGTGCTTGCTTCCACCTCTTACTAGCCAAAACTTCCGCACCAAGTAGAAATACTACTTGTGCATCCAAACACCCTTAAACCCAAAGTTGTTCCATATGAGTCCACCATACCTACCTATATGCGGTATTTACCTGCCGTTCCAAGTAAATTTGCATGTGCCAAACTCTAAACCTTCAAATAATATTCTGTTTTGTATGCCCGAATCGCTCATATAGTGACTACGGGCTGTCAGTATCTTCCATGCTAGGTGGGTTATTCTCACGATATGTGTTGATTCACTATCATTCATGAGAAAGTGGCTGGTATTCGGGATGCCCAGTTCCATGCTCAAAAATCAAATCAAAATATAATGAAACAAAACTCCCCCAAGATTGTTGTTTGTATGGACGGTACCCGTGGATTCGGCTCGCCGTGGAGTGTGATTGATTGGTGGAGGGGGAGTAAAAACTTTACCATTCTGTTTGGGAACCGCCTATAATGTATCTAGCATGGAAGATACTGAGATCTCTCGGTTGTTATGTTGACAATGAAAGCATGCCGCTCAAAATTATTATTCATCTCTGTTTTAAAAGCTCGAGCTCTGGCACCTTTGCAAGTCAATGCTTCCCTCTGCGAAGGGCCTATCTTTTACTTTCTAGTACTTACCTTTATGCAAGAGTCATGGTGATCTTCACCACTTCCTATATTTTGCCTTTTTCTCTTGGCAAGCGTCATGTGTTGGGGAATGATCTAGACATATATATCCACACAAATATATTTGATCATGAATTATTATTGCTGACAATTATCTATATGCTAAATAAGTTGGGAGGAGAAACATTAAGCCCCTATCTTTCTCTGTGCTCGATGGATGCTATTTGTTCTAAAAATATGCTTTGAGTGTCAATAATCATGGAAGACTATATGATAGTTGAGTATGTGGAATTTGCTAAATCAAAGCACTTACATAGACCCTTCCCGAAAATAAGATGAATTGCAATTGTTTGATGACTAGGAATATGGTTTGTTAGTTTTCAAGAAACCTTCCGGTCTATACTTTAACATGTGAATAGCTTGTTACTTGATCATGAGAAGTTTTATGAGATGAGCTACTGTTTATGGTTTATATTGATGCTAGAAAAAGTGATTGGAATTATCATTGATCAAACTTGTGCACTTGCTAGCATTCACACTTCATAAATTATTTCTTTTATCATTTACCTACTCGAGGAAGAGCAGGAATTAAGCTTGGGGATGCTGATACGTCTCCAACGTATCTATAATTTATGAAGTATTCATGTCATGTTGACAATAATTTTATATGATTTTGGTATGATTTGATTAGAACTAACCCGGACTGACGCTGTTTTCAGCAGAGCTACCGTGGTGTTGTTTTTGTGCAGAAATAAAAGTTCTCGGAATGGGATAAAAATTTACGAAGAATATTTTTGGAAAATATAAAAAATACTGGAGCAAAAAGATACCGGAGAGGAGTCCCGAGGCACCCACAAGCCTAGGGGGCGCCCCCCCTAGGGCACGCCCCCTGGCTTGTGGGCCCCTCGGGAGTCCCCTTGACGTGAAACCGACGCCAAAAATTCCTATAAATACCAAAACCTCCAGAAAGAAACCCAGATCGGGAGTTCCGCCGCCGCAAGCCTCTGTAGCCACGAAAAACCAATCGGGAGCCCGTTCCGGCACCCTGCCCGAGGGGGAAACCATCATCGGAGGCCATCTTCATCATCCCGGCGGTCTCCATGATGAGGAGGGAGTAGTTCACCCTCAGGGCTAAGGGTATGCACCAGTAGCTATGTGTTTGATCTCTCTCTCTCTCTCTCGTGTTCTTGAGATGACACGATCTTGATGTACCGCGAGCTTTATTAATATAGATGAATCATATGGAGTTTTCCCCTCTCTATCTTCTTGTGATGAATTGAGTTTTCCCTTTGAAGTTTTCTTATCGGATTGAGTCTTTAAAGGATTTGAGAACACTTGATGTATGTCTTGCGATGGGATATCCGTGGTGACAATGGGATGTTCTATTGATCCACTTGATGTATGTTTTGGTGATCAACTTGCGGGTTCCATGACCTTGGGAATCTATGCATATGGGTTGGCACACGTTTTCGTCTTGACTCTCCGGTAGAAACTTTGGGGCACTCTTTGAAGTTCTTTGTGTTGGATTGAACATGATGAATCTGAAATTGCACTACAAGAAATATGTCAACTTGTGACCTTCTGGTAGTGACCCTGGAAGAAATGGTCGTAAATCTATGACCATTTGAGACCAATTGTTCGTAAGCTGTTCGGGGGGCTCCAAATGCTAAACCATAACTACCAATTTGGTCAGAAAGGTCGTAATTTCCTTAGACGAAATGGTCGTAAAGCAAACATCACTGGTCCGCTGCCTTATTTCTAGCTGATCACGACCAATATAGATGGTCATAGCCTTGTAAATTGTGGTGGATTGCTATGACTAGGCGCCACCTCGGCAGTTTTGCCTATGTGGCATGGCCATGTGTCAATTTTTGTCCTAGGTTGTGAAGGATCCTACATTTCTGTCATTCCAAAGATTCCCAAAAAATTCTCATAAATACTTTGGATCATATATTCCTCCAATATGTCAAAACCCTTCCTTGCCTAGTTCAAAAATAATTCAGGAATATTCATTTTCCTATTTTGTTCAGAACAACACTTTGTGAAGGAAGTGTTATTTATATTTTTTGGATTGCCCTCAAAAATTTTGGGCAATATTTTCTATCCAAATCATTGCCTCATGACAAAATTCAGATCCATTTGCCTATTAAATCTTCCTCAGCAAATTTCCAAAGTTTCTGTTCAGCTAGAAGCTTTGTGAAGTAAGTACTAGATAGGCATCTCCTAATGAGCTGAATTTTTGCCACATATTCTGTATGCCAAAATCATAGCTCTCCACAAAATTTGATCCCCATCTAATAAGACATGTGAGCTCACCGTCCAATCTTTGTTTCTGGTAATATTTTCAGTTTGTGAAGCGGCTATATTTTTTATTGCTTTATAATTTCTGATAATTTACCAGGAGATGACCCTGCCCATAGAACCTCTCTATACCAAATTTTATCTGATCTTAATGTAGCCAATGTTACTCAATATTTTTCCCAATTTTCTGTTCAGTGGAGAGCATTGTGAAGGAAGTACCACTTTTATTTATTCAAATGGTATTAAATTTGTATAGTACCTTCATATGACCAAGTTGTCATCCTCCACAAAATTACAGCTCAATCCAATAATCTATGCGAGCCCAGGTTGAATTTCTATTTTCTGGCCAGATTAGCACATTGCAAAGCAAGTGCTACCTAGACCCCTCATATTGCCCTCAAACTTTTTGGTCACTCTTACATACTCAAATTATTGCCACATGACAATATTCAGCTCCATTTGCGTAGTAAATCTTCCTCGGTAAATTTACAAAAGTTTATATCCAGAGAGAAGCTTTGTGAAGGAAGTACTATATAGGTTTCTCAAAATTATCTGAGATTTTATCAAATCTTCCATATGCTCAAATCATAACTCTCCACAAAATCTGAGCTCATTTCATTCAGCCAATTTCTCTCAATAATTTTCCCAAGATTTTGTCCAGAGAAGAGCATTGTGAAGGAAGTACCACTTTGGCATGCCCAACTGTTATCAAATTTTGACAGTGCTTTTACATGCCCAAATTACCACACTCCACAAAATTTCAGCTCAATCCATGCATTCATTTGAGCCCAGCTTCAACATCCATATTTCAGGTCATATTTTCAGTTTGTGAAGAAAATATATTTTATATTGCTTCATTATTTTTGATAATTTACCAGGGCTTGTTCCTACCTGCATAAATTACCTCCACAAAATTTGAGCTCATTTAGTTTAGCCAATTCCTCTCAATAATTTTCCCAAATTTTTGTCCAGAGAAGAGCATTGTGAAGGAAGTGCCACTTTGGCATGTCCAAATGGTATCAAAATTTTACAGTGCTTTTCTATGCCCAAATTACCATGCTACACCAAATTTCAGCTCAATACATCCATCCATTGGAGCCCAGCTTCAACATCCATATTTTTGCACAGTGTGGTACTTTGCAAAGCAAGTGCCACCTAGGATTCTTCATTTGAGCTGAAAATTTGCCAAGACAGTCTCCTTAGTATATGATCATCCTCAGCCAAAACTTAGGCCCATTTTCCTTGATAATTTCACCCACTGCTAATCAAACACTTTGCTGCTAATTAATGTTTGAGCTTAGTTCTATCTCCTCGTGAGATTCTTCTGTTGTATTCTTCTTCCTAACACCTACCGGGGGAGTGCCCAACCCACTAGACATGCCTAGGCCACCCAGAACGCGTGACAACGCCACGGTCACGCGGTGAGCACGCGGCTGGCATGCCAATTTACGCGCTCTGGAGTTGGGGCCCTCGGTCACCGTCCAAACCTCAACGTCTCGTCACCAAACCATGTCTCTCTGATTAAATGACTACTTCTTTACCTAAAAATGATTTTTGGAAAAAATCATGAGCAAACTATGAGGCACCTCTAGTTCAAATTTGTCTCGGTTCCTACTGAATCGGCAGAGTTTTGTCTTTTTCACTAGAGGTGGGTAGAAATCTTTTGGCCCCAACCCTTTGGTCAATTGTGCATTAAATATGTCCTAATATTTTATAAAAATGATTTGGTCCAATTCTGCAACGAATATTTGGTAGGTCCTTCACAAAAAAACTCATTTTGGGCTCTCGGAAAAAGGAAAATGATTTTTTTTGCAAAGAAAATGTAAACTCCCTTTGGCAACATTGTTTGTAATTCCAACATGCACCCTTGTGCACAATATGAGATCATTTTAACAAACTATGCTATGAATGTAGCCATAAGATTGATCATTTGGCTTGAAAGCTATGAATCTTCACACATGATAGCTCATTTCTGAGAACACTTTTTTAAAATAATTACCGTATTACAAGTTTATTATTTTTCCTGGTAACTTGGTCACATATGACGACACAACGCGAAGGTTTTGATTTTTTTTGATTTTTTTTGAATTTCTTATGCCCGTTTCAAAATGCGGTCAAAACGGCGGGCATGACCGCTCATAGCTAGGTGTTGAATCTTGCCAAAATTTTGTTGGATCTCTGATTAAATGACTACTTCTTTACCTAAAAATGATTTTTGGAAAAAAATCATGAGCAAACTATGAGGCACCTCTAGTTCAAATTTGTCTCGGTTCCTACTGAATCGGCAGAGTTTTGTCTTTTTCACTAGAAGTGGATCGAAAGCTTTTGGCCCCAACCCTTTGGTCAATTGTGCATTAAATATGTCCTAATATTTTATAAAAATGATTTGGTCCAATTCTGCAACGAATATTTGGTAGGTCCTTCACAAAAAAACTCATTTTGGGCCCTCGAAAAAAGGAAAATGAATTTTTTGTGCAAAGAAAATGTAAACTCCCTTTGGCAACATTGTTTGTAATTCCAACATGCACCCTTGTGCACAATATGAGATCATTTGAACAAACTATGCTATGAATGTAGCCATAAGATTGATCATTTGGCTTGAAAGCCATGAATCTTCACACATGATAGCTCATTTCTGAGTACACTTTTTAAAAATAATTACCGTATTACAAGTTTGTTATTTTTCCTGGTAACTTGGTCACATATGACGACACAACGCGAAGGTTTTGTTTTTTTTTGTTTTTTTTTTGAATTTCTTATGCCCGTTTCAAAATGCGGTCAAAACAGCGGGGAATGACCGCTCATAGCTAGGTGTTGAATCTTGCCAAAATTTTGTTGGGTCTCTGATTAAATGACTACTTCTTTACCTAAAAATGTTTTTTGTAAAAAATCATGAGCAAACTCTGAGGCACCTCTAGTTCAAATTTGTCTCGGTTCCTGCTGAATCGCCAGAGTTTTGTCTTTTTCACTAGAGGTGGATCGAAAGCTTTTGGCCCCAACCATTTGGTCAATTGTGCATTAAATATGGCCTAATATTTTATAAAAATGATTTGGTCTAGTTTTGCAACGAATATTTGGTAGGTCCTTCACAAAAAACTCATTTTGGGCACTCGGAAAATGGGAAATGAATTTTCCGTCCAAAGAAAATGAAAAATTCCTTATGCAACATTGTTTGTCATTCCAATATGCACCCTTGTGCATAATATTATATCATTTTAACAAGTATCACTAGGGACCAAACTATAAGAAAATTGTTTTTGGTGCAAGATTTTTGAGAAAAAAGAAGAAAAGAGAGAGATAAGTGTTGGATGTGGGAAGGGTATTGGAGCGTTGGATGTAGTAGGAGTGGACGGTCATGATCTAATCCATGGGAGGGATCCGTGGCCTCGCTTGTGATTGGATGTTGCGTTTCCATCTGCTGCCAAAGAAAAAAGAATGAGAAGAAAAGTAACGAGAGGACAGAAACCTAGCTCCCCTCTCTCCCCCACGACTCCTAGCCGCCGCCGTCGCCACCACCACATGCGGTGGCCGATCCAGGCCGATTCCGGTGGCCGTAGCCGGCGCTCGACACACCCACGTGATGACCTCGCTCCGCTCACCCATCTCCTCCGACCAGATCCGACGAGCGCGTCCTCTTGCGGCCACGCACGACCAATCCCGCGGCTAGGGATTTTGCCACCGATTCGCCAGAGTGGCTCCGACGTTGCTCCGACGAGTCAGGTGAGTCCCTCCACTCCTCCTCCTCCTCCTCCTCGCAGCCCTCCCTCTCTTCCTCACCTCGTCTTCTCTCCCTCCTCCCAGATCAAGCACGCCATGGACCGGAGGACGCCATGGAGGATGCAGGACCCGCGAGCATGCGTCGCCTATGCTCCCGCCCGCAGGACCCGCGAGCATGCGTCGCCTGTGCTCCCTCCCATAGAACCCGCGAGCATGCGTCGCCTCTGCTCCCGTCTGCAGGACCCGCGCTTCGGCCGTCCGCCATGCTAGCTGGCCGGCGCCTCTCCGCCGTGGATCTGGCACTCCCGGCGTGGCGAGGGGGAAGGTTGGCGAGGTTACGTTACATGCCCAGCTCGTGCGTAGGTGATGATGCTCCCACGAGCGCCAACCACAGTCAGGGTTGTTCAGATTTGTCAGGTAAGCTGTTCTATTAACCACTGTTTCAGCAATGCCTCCATGGGCCGTAACCCCAGTGTTACTGCTGCTGCTGCTCGTGCAGGGGAGAGGAGGCAACATGGACATGGACATGGACAAGGGGGTGGAGTGTTGGTTTTTGAACCGTAGTTCAATCAGCCAGAAACTATGACGTACGTATGTGCAAATCTAGCTAGCTACCAAGCAGCTTGATGGATCGTGTAGCTAGCTTGTCGTACATGTACGTCCTTTGCTTCGGCTGGCTAAGTCAGTGGTTGGATTCAGGCACGCAATATACTGTGAATTTGTTGCTGATGCGTTTCTAAAGAACTTTGCATCAAATTTCAAACAAATGTTCTAGCTTAACTGTTTTTATTCTGTAGTCTGAACCCCATTTCCCCACAATCTGGTAGTCTCACCATTGCTGGTCCGAGTGTCTGACTATTCTGTAGCACTTTTGTGATTGTTTGATATTGCTAGTAGAAGCCAAAATAGATTTGCTTAAATCTGAAATCATTTCCCCCAAAATAGCTAGTTTCTTCTTTCTTCTGTCAAAATAAGGTTTCCTTCTGTCAGATTAAGGTTTGACCGAATATATATATACCTTAGTTTCTTATAGAGCAGCTTTTTTTATCCAGAAACATAGTACTATCTGTGAGTAGCTTCTCCGGTTCCTCTTTCCTTCCTTCTTTTTCACTATACCATGGGCCTGAATCTGTTATTGTTTCCTCTTCTGAACACTCGTACTAAAATGTGCTCTTCTCTTTGCAAAAAATGCTTGGCACAGATGGTGTTGCTTGCCGTTCCAAGTGTGGTCATGTCAACAATGCATGCTTTTCTTTTCATGCCTGTCTAGCTGCTCTTGCTTGTTGCTGCTCTTGTTTGCTATTGTTGTTGTTGCCTTCCTGCTGCTACTTGCTTGCTGTTGCTGCCTTGCCGCTGCTGCCGCCATGCCTTGGAGCAGCTGCTGTTGATGCCTTGCTGCTGCTGCTACCTTGTTGCTGCTACGACTACCTTGCCGCTGCTGCTACTACTAACTTGACGTAACATTGAGTTTAATCTAGTACTGATGATTGTCATGGTTTGCCTTTGAATAATGCTTGTATTTTAGCTACTGCCACTTTGAGCTTCTATAGGCTTGTAGTTATCAATTGCAGTTGGCCTTATATATTGCATTTTCGGACCCGTCGATCGCCATTTCTAAGCTTTTATGTTATATAAGACGAACCAATGTTATGTTTACAGTGTGAGCTGACTAGTAAAACTGGAGAGAACCTAGCTCCATTTTTGCAAATGTTAGGGTTGCACATTATATGATTTCTTTTGCTATGCGATGCCAAATACTTGTATTTTAATTTTTGGTTTGTTGTAAATTTTGGTCTCAGTTACACATGATTGTTGGTGGTGCTCGCCTACATGGTTACCGGCGAGCTACAGTTCCGGTGTGCGCTTCTGCTCTCCCTCCACACGCCCTACATCCAGGTACACTTTTCCATTGGTACCTACACATACATGTGCCAGCTGACTGAATCTCGCATGTCTTCTCGCTTAATTTAATTCAGATTGATGGTGTTTCACCTGTTGAAACACACTTCAGATTTGTTGGGTTCCTAGTATTTTTAGTCTTCTAGGAGAAGATACGTATTTTTTTGTGCCTCATTTTCACTTATTTTTCACTCCTTGTGCCGTAAAACGTTGCATGTGCATTGTTGCTTGGCCTTTGGATGGAGATGATACCAACTGAAATTATGATATGGAACTCTGCTGGAAAATTATTTGTTGTATATGTTCTATTACAAATATGTGTAGTTAGGCCGTGTCAAAGTAATCTTTTGATTCACTGTCTCGCCTAATCAATGTTTTATGATTTTTATAGATTTGGAAAAATTCAGAAGTAAATAAAATGCTGCCAATTTTCAGTTGTGATAGATACAATAACAACGTACTTTTCAGTTAACAAAAGCTTTCATTCATGGCAGCAAGAAAAGGTTGCATTCAGAGTACATATATATGTGCATATACAACAGGTTGCAGACTCAGAAATACATTTTTCGTTGAAAAATTTGCATTCTCTGAATTCTTTCTTCTCAACACAAAATATGTGTAGATACAATTGACTTGTGGTTATATTTTGTTGCAATAGAAGATATAAATAATTTGTGATACGAAGGATTTTTAACATCATCTTCAGGATGAACACAAATCTTTTTATTTCTAATATTTTTTATATTTCTTTCCTTTTGATTGATTCATGTGCAGTGTAATGTTCTTGTAGGATGACAAGTTGTCGCATCTCGAGCATGTCTCATAGGAGAGTGGAATGAAGTCCATTGTACTGTTGGGACAGTAGTAGATGTGCCATTGTTCTATTGTGCAATTCTGTTCGTTCCTGCTATATTCCTGTGTAAGGAAATGTATTCATGAGATGACTTATTCTGTTATGTAAACCTGGGAGATGTATTATATGATGTTCTATGATGGACGATTTTAATTCGACTTGGAGTTTTCTTGATTTGAATATGAAATAGTGTTGGATTTAATACTGGACAAATAATTGGGCTAAAAAGGCCCAACAAATAAAATGAAACCAAGTTCTGAAACAAAAACAAAAACAAATCTAATAAGGCCAAGGCCCAAATAAGTGGATGACGCAAAGAAAACACAGAAGCCTGAATTATTGGGCCAGGCCCATGCAGCTAAGCAAAATAAAGAGAAAAAAACATTAAATGGGCTGAATTATTGGGCTTGGCCCATGTAGACGGCCGGAATGGACCGGGCTGATTCTAATTTACCACCTTTTCATTTGGTCGTAATTCTGCCACGTCAGCTTGCCACGGTGGATCCGACGTGGTGTGGGCAGACTTCTAACGACCAAAATGATTGGTCGTAGAACCTACGACCTTTTTTTTGGTCGTAAACGTCTATGACCATTCCAGAAGAAAGGTCGTTAATTTCCATTAACGACGCTCAGCTTTTGACCAACTGTTTTTGGTCATAAAAAGGTCGTAAATGAAAAACAATGACCATTCGGTGACCAATATTGATGGTCGCAAGTTAGCATATTTCTTGTAGTGTTGTGTGATGCATATCGTATAATCAAGCCCATGGGTACTCGTGGTGACATTGGAGTATCTAGGTGACATTAGGGTTTTGGTTGATGTGTATCTTAAGGTGTTATTTTAGTACGAACTCTAGGGCTGTTCGTGACACTTATAGGGATAGCTCATACGATTGATCGGAAAAGACAACTTTGAGGTGGTTTCGTACCCTACAATAATTTCTTCGTTTGTTCTCCGCTATTTGTGACTTTGGAGTGAACTCTTTGTCGCACGTGAGGGATTTACATATGATTCAACTATGTCAGTATTGTTGAGAGAACTTGCACTAGTGAAAGTATGAACCCTAGGCCTTGTTTTCAAGCATTGCAATACCGTTTTTGCTCACTTTTGTTACTTGCTACCTTGCTGTTTTTATATTTTCAGATTACAAAAACTTATATCTACCATCCATGTTACACTTGTATCACCATCTCTTCGCCGAACTAGTGCACCTATACAATTTACCATTGTACTGGGTGTGTTGGGGACACAAGAGACTCTTTGTTATTTGGTTGCAGGGTTGTTTGAGAGAGACCATCTTCATCCTACGCCTCCCACGGATTGATAAACCTTAGGTCATCCACTTGAGGGAAATTTGCTACTGTCCTACAAAACTCTGTGCTTGGAGGCCCTACACGAGTCTACAAGAAGAAGGTTGCGTAGTAGACATCAAAGGGTATGAGCCATGGTAAAGTTAAAATACAGTAGGCATAATGCAATAACAAAATATGAATGGGTTTGCAACAACACCTAAAGTAGTGATTTTCTTTATTATACTAACGGGTCTCACGAAGATTTTGTTGAGTTTTGTGTGATTGAAGTTTTCAAGTTTTGGGTGAGATCACGATGGATGAAGGAATAAGGAGTGAAAAGAGCCTAAGCTTGGGGATGCTACATCACCCCCAAGATATATCCAAAGAGAAACAAGCAACTAAGCTTGGGGATGCCCCCGAGTGGCATCCCCTCTTTCTTCTAACGACCATCGGTATTTTACTTGGAGCTGTATTTTTATTCGTCACATATCATGAGGTTTGCTTGGAGCGTCTTGTATCATTTGAGTCTTTGCTTGCTTTGCTTGTTAGTTTGTCATTTGTATCCTTGCTGGGCACACCTATTTGGGAGAGCCAAAATTATGCTATGATTTGTTAGAATTGCTCTCTATGCTTCACTTCAACTTTTTGAGCTATAGAATTGCTCTAGTGCTTCACTTATATCTTTTTGAGCAAGGTGTGCTTGGAAATTTTTGTAGAAATACTCTCATGCTTCACTTAGATTAATTTGAGAGTAAATTTTGAAGAAATCCTCTCATGCTTCACTTATATCTTTTTGAGAGATGAAATCTTTATGCTCATGTGCTTCACTTAGATTTGTTTGAGCTTGTCAAAAAGCAATGGTAATATATGAAACTAGTCCCAAAGTGATAGATATCCAAGGAGGATATAATAACAAACTTTCATATAGATCATTGGGCAAATTAAACTTGATTCCTTGTAATAGTTTTGAAACATGATGATAGTAATATGTGAGTCATGCTAGTGAGTAATTATGCTTTAGTAGGAATATTGGTGTTAAGGTTTGTGATTCCCTATGCATGTATGAAAGTCAATAGTTATCCAATGAAATTACGTCCTACTTATGGTGCATTATTCGGTGTTAGTTATGCTCAATGCTCACTTATGTGAATTTTCGTTTCTTGGTTTGGTTGCTTCTCAATCTATTTGCTAGTCTCCATTTGGACTAAGTAGAAATACTACTTGTGCATCCAAAATCCTTAAACCAAGTTTTGCCTTATGAGTCCACCATACCTACCTATATGCGGTATTTCCATGCCGTTCCAAGCAAATTTGTATGTGCCATCTCTAAATTTTCAAAATAAATTTTCTCTTTTGTGTGCTCGTACCGCTCATGAAACGGTGGGGAGTGTCCAATATTTTTCCATGCTAGATGTGTTATTCTCAAGATGCGTGTTTATTCACTTGTCATTGCATGAGAGTGCGGCGGTAATAGGGATGCCCATTCCCGAAATGAAAAAGAAAAAATATTTACTTTATGTTGTCAAATAATAAATTCCTTGGAAAGTGTTGGTATGGAAGGCAACCGTGGATACGGCCCGCCATGGAATGTGAAAGTTTGGTGGAAAAAGGAATAAACTTTATTTTCTGTTTGGGAACCGCCTATGATATATCTAGCATGGAAAGTATTGTGAGCGACTTTGTCGTTTTCGTTGACAGGAAAAGCATGTCACCCAAAAAAATTTCTCTCTCAATTTAAAACCTTGAGCTCTGGCACTTCTACAAATCCCTACTCCCCTCTGCGAAGGGCCTATCTATTTACTTTATGCTTTTTTTTATTTTTACTTTGAGTCTCCATCTTCACTTATAAAGCACCAACTAGGGGGCACTATGATCGTACTTGAGCATTGGGTATAGCTAATATTTGAGTGTGTTTCATGAATGGATCAATGATTGAGCATGATGGGCTAGGGATAACTTTCTTTAGTGTTGATATTTTGAAAGACATGGTTGCTTGTTGCCATGCTTGAGTATTGAAGTCATTATGTTAAAACTAGACTATTGCTTTGAATCATCTACAAGTCCAAATGTCCATGCTATACAAAAGAAAAGAATATGAGATGAACATGTTAGGCAGCATTCCACATCAAAAATTCTGTTTTTATCATTTACCTACTCGAGAACGAGTAGGAATTAAGCTTGGGGATCCTGATATGTCTCCAACGTACCTATAATTTTTGCTTGTTCCATGCTGTTATATTATCATTCTTGGATGTTTTACAATCATTTTATAACAACTTTATATCATTTTTTGGGACTAACCTATTGACATAGTGCCAAAGTGCCAGTTGCTGTTTTTTGCTTGTTTTTTACTTCGCAGAATATCAGTACCAAACGGAGTCCAATCACGACGAAACTTTTTGGAAAAATTTTCGGGACCAGAAGACACCCGGTGGGCCAAAGAAGTACCAGAGAGGTGGGCTGTGGAGGCCACAACCCACATGGGCGCGCCAGGGGGCCCCCAGCATGCCCTGGTGGGTTGTGCCCTCCACGGGGCCCCCCTCCACCGCCTCTGATGCCTATAAATTCTCAAATATTCATAAAACCCTAGGGGAGTTGACGAAAACACAATACTAGCCGCCGCAAGTTCCAGATCCTCGAGATCCAATCTAAACACCATCACGGAGGGGTTCATCTTCTTCATAGGTACCTCTCCGATGATGCATGAGTAGTCCACCATAGACCTACGGGTCCGTAGGCAGTAGCTAGATGGCTTCCTCTATTTCTTTTGATTCTCAATACAATGGTCTCTTGGAGATCTATTTGATGTAAACTTTTGCGGTGTGTTTGTTGGGATCCGATGAATTTTGAGTTCATGATCAGTTTCTATCCATGAATATTATTTGAGTCTTCTTTGATCTCTTATATGCATGATTACTTATAGACTTGTATTTCTTCTTCGAATCTTTGGTTTAGTTAGGCCAACTAGATCGATTTTTCTTGCCATGGGAAGAGGTGCTTTGTGATGGGTTCGATCTTGCGGTGTCCTTTCCCAGTGACAGAAGGGGCAGCAAGGCACGCATGTATCGTTGCCATTAAGGATAACAAGATGGGATCTATTCCTACATGAATAGATCTTGTCTACATCATGTCATCGTTCTTATTGCATTACTTCCTTTTTCCATGAACTTGATTTACTAGATGCATGCTGGATAGCGGTCGATGTGTGGAGTAATAGTGGTAGATGCAGGCAGGAGTCGGTCTACTTATCTTGGACGTGATGCCTATATAATGATCATCGCCTTGGATATCGTCAGGATTATTTGATCTTCTATCAATTGCCCAATAGTAATTTGTTCACCCACCGTGTCTACTTTTCCAACATATTGCTTTCTGATCTATCTTTTTACCTCTTTGTTTTCAGATCTACTAAACCAAAAATCCAAAAACATATTGCTGCACTTTTTATTTGCTCTTCTTATTTTGTGTTCTTGAGAGATCTATCTCTCCTAGCTATCACTACCTAATCTATCTTTTTACCGTAGAGAGATTGACAACCTCTCTTTTGCGTCGGGTTGCAACTATTTGTTATTTGTGTGCAGGTGCTGCTTATTGGGTGGTGGTGATCCTCCTACTAGTTCGATAACCTTGGTTTCATAACTAAGGGAAATAGTTACCGTCGCTGTGCTACATCATCCCTTCCTCTTTGGGGAAATACCGACGCAGTATCAAGCCACGTCACATAACACTTGCTCTTTTTCTTTTTGCTCATAAGCCTTTCTTCTCTTTCTATTTAGCTCCCTTTCTTTTACACCTTTTCTTCCTTTTTCTTGGGCCAATATCAAGATGCAATACTAACGATCACGAGATATGTCTAACATGTACACAAGATACAATGTGACACGCAAAGTAGATATGAATCTTAGTATCATACCATGTGATGGTCAAGATAGCAATGATGTATATGATGACAATGTCACCATGGTGCTCAAGTGTACGATGCCCGGCAATGATCAAATAGCTAGTCGCAATAGGACATATGGTACTCATAAATAATGGGGGGCTATCAATGGTAATGGCAAGGGAAGGCAAAGTTTGCGACTGAATGGATACCTTCGTCACACTTAACCTTTCACCAAGTTGGAGGGAACCGACCATGCTTCTGGTTGTTGGTGTGAAAGGATAAAGTGGGTTTTGTCGATGCCATGGCTCTTTGGTTGATGTGGACGATGGATAGGTACACGATTTCCTTGGGGCGGAACTCCGAAGTTTTTAACCATTGAAGATGAGCTTGATTGATGGTGTGGGTGTTCTTTGTCAGTGGAATACCTCCCATTTTTTCTTTTCAAAATGATGTGGGATTCTATTTGATTTCCTTGGGCACGTTGATAGCTTTGAAACAAGCTCAAGAATGCACAAATCGGAGTTCGGATGTGAAAGTTATGGCCAAAACGGTCAAACGCCCATGGCTGAAATACAAAGGGTCGAACATCCGGGTTCGGAGCTCGAACGAGGCTTTCCTTTCACCTTTTGTCAGACCCTTTGTCCGGGTGATGGTTGGACCTTTGTCTAGGGTGTTGTACATCCAGGAGGCCAAATTCAGATCATGATTTGAGCTCAAAAACTCGATTTTGGGGTGGAATTTGGAGATTTTGGGGTCAAAATTGATAGGGAGAAAAAAAATAGACCATGGGAACACAAAGGAAGGTAGATCAACTAGTTTTTCACAATATGCATGGACCAAAACTCATGAAATCCGGCATATCACAAGAATTGGGTATGATTATTTTGTGGTTGGGAGGAATTTTTCCATCAGGAGAGAAAAATACAAAATAAAGCTAGAATATGGAGGGAAGGGGGTTCCAATTCGAGGCAACCTTACTCATGATATCAAATGATGTAGGCAAGACTCTAGGGCAAGCCCGTAGAATGGCCCCATCTTGTCAAATTGAAGCAAATTGGAGGTGGGGTTAAGGAAAAAGAGGGTGAGCACGAGCGTAAATCGAGAGGAATCACGAGGTGAAACACATAAATCAACACACATAGATGAAAATAAAGATATACATAGATAAATCCATGATCTAAATCATCCAAATAGTGAGATGGAAAAAGATAGGATTCTTTCCCAAGTCCTAGGACAAGGAGGGCTTGATGCTTATATGAAGCCTTTCTTCACTATGATGGCCTACAAGACACACATGGTAGCGCAACACCTTCGTGTAAGTATACAATAGTTATCAGTCCAACGAAGAGCGGAGGAGAGTATTATGTGAAGCTTCTCGTTCACGCACAAGTTAGAACAGGTCTTGTGTGAAGTAACTATATTATAATATGCATATACTGTTATTGTCTCGTGAAACAAATATACCAGAGTACAAAAGCATTGATGATTGCATCAAGAATAATGGAGAGCTTAAAAGTGAAGAACACAAAGCAAAGCGACTGAAAGTAAATGGTTGTGGTTGATGGTAGATAGCTTAGGCACAAAGAAACTTTGGATCATGGTGTACATCAAGTGTCATGTTAGGGAGACGGTAATACCAATTTCCTTCTATTGTGATTCTAGCACGTAGATTTTTTCTCCCCTATCGTCCTGCTTTGACGTTGCCATAACATGGTCTTTCCCGCAGTTAAGCTCATAAAACTGGAACAATGCATTAAGTGTCGTGGATCCCCGTTAACCTCGTATTGTTTTCACTCCTCGTAGATAACTACACCTGTCACTTATTCGATAAGCAATACATGTTACATGTGTACGTCTTCGGATCATGTTGTTTGGGCCCTTAAATTGGATAACACACATTACGTCCACCACATATAAACAACTCACTGATCAATCATAGAGCTAATACCACAAATTGTGACATATAGAATAGACACAAATGAGCCTCACAACCCCCCCCCCCCCCACACACACACACACGCATCTCCCACGCCTATGGATAATTACACCTCTATGATATGGGGATAACCAAACAACTCAGAGATCAAACAAAGGGAAATCATCTCAGCAATATCACAAGGATTCATAATAAGATGAATAATTAAAAGGGACAATTACATTTTCCCCCTAACTTGAGCCACCACCTGGCATTTGCCCCTAATTTTCGGGTATGCTCAAAAATACCCCTCTCCCATCTGTAGCCCTTACAAAAATCCCCCTCCGTGCCGTTTCCGTCGGGTCAAGGGTGTTTGACCGACAATTTGGCGTCAGTTGGACATTTTAGCCCCTGCTTCTTACATGTGGGCCCGTCTCAAACGCCATCCACCCTCTCACTCTATTTCTTCTACCTCGCGACGCATCTCTCCTCTCGTTCCCCTCTTGGTGACCGAAACCCTAAACCTAGCTCGCCCCAAATCTGTTCATCAGCGGCGGATCTGTAGGAGTGCGGGCGTCGGGATGCGGTGGGAGTGGAGGTGATTACCCAACGCATCTTCTCCCTCTGCTACAACGCTAGAGGAGGCGGCCGCCGGAGGTTGCGTCCTCGAAAGAAGATGGCGGCCGCTGGTGGTTGCAGTGGTGGCAAAGAAGCATCTTCGCAGATGACACAAATATCTGGATTTCAGATTCCAGTGGGGTAAGTTTCTATCAATCTTGACCTAGATCTTTTCTCTGCTACTGTAGGTAGATTTCCACCAATTTGACGCGCTCTTAGTGGTTACTGCTAGCTTGTAATGGTATTTTATTGCAAATATCGTAGGATGAAACCAGAGAGAGCTTTTGGTCTCAACTATAGAATGGAGACCACTGTGATAGGCAATGGTGGCACTAAAGGAGCCGGTACAAGCTTCACATTTCCATTTGTGGTGGACAAAACATCGACATTTGTCCAATTCAAAGGTGCTATTAGTGATAAATATCCATGGGGTATTTTTTATGCTGTAGAGTTTAGATATTGGGACATGCAGAATACTGTCTGGGTGCCAGTTCAAAATGATGATGAGTTAGGACTAATGTTTGCCACAAATGCTGAGAGCAATTCAGTGCAGCTAGAAATTAATGTCATACAAAGGAAAAGAGGAGAAACAGAGAGCAGAGCTACAAGATCTGCAGCTACTTATTCACAACATAGAAGCAGTCAAAATAGTGGAAGGAAAGCAGCAGCTGGTAGTTCACAGACTCAAAGCTGTCACTCTAAAAGAAGGAAATCAGCACCTGCAACTTTAGAGCCTGAAATCAGTCAGGCTAGAAGAGGAAAAGGAATTCACAGCACAGTTCAACAACCAGGAACCCCAAGTGCCAACTTGCCTAGTCAAGTATGTCCTGAGTATAGCAAACAAACAACAGATCCAATCATAGAAGAGGAATTTCCTGATGAAGTGCCCACAGATGATGAGGATAAAAGAATGCACCCAGAGTTTGTTGTTAGGAAACCACCCAATGAGGATGGTGAATATTTCATTCCACCCCCCCCCAATTTGAGGAGACAGACTCTGATGAGAGAGAGGAGGACATGGACATGGGATATTCTGAGATAGAGGATGAGGGTAGACCTGAAGAACTGGGTGAGGGAGAATTCAAATATTTCAGTGCCAACTCTGCAAACTGATTTGAAGAAAAAGTATGGGGTGCAGCTGCCTTACCTGAGAGTATTTTATGGCAAGCAAAATTCGACTGGTGGTGGTTCTGTTACTGGAAGCAACCAGCTAAGCAGGTCTTCCTCTCCCAAGAAGGTGGCAGCTGTTGCTAGGAGCACTAGGAGGAAGTACAGGCTCTCTACTAATCCTGCATGCAACACTAGGAGCAAGAGGGGAAACCTGTTGTGAACACTCTAATTATGTTTGAACACTGGGAGCAAGACCATGTCATTTTGTTTGAACACTATGTGATGAAGTGCCAGGCACTCTAATTATGTTCCAGAAGCTTTGAACCATGTGTCCCTTTGTTTGAACTATTTAGTTGATGTTGTTGTGTGATGCAACTGTTGAACCTGTGTACAAGTATCTTATGTGATGTTGTTGTTGGTCATGCCTTGCTGTTGATCCTGCCATTTTGTTGGTATAATTGGTATAACTTGCTGTTATTGGTTTCTGGTTTCTTAAGTGACCACTATGATGCATTATCATTTCATTGATGTTGGTCCACCAGATCACAAGATCACAAACAAGATCTAATTAATGCTTCTCAATTACTTTGTCTCTGCCAAAAGATGCACAGCATCAAAGTAACACATCCAGGAACACATCCAGGAACAATTAACATCATTTAAAAGTTTACAATATCAATCTAACTTCAACTCAGTGCCAAATAAGCTAATTCATTACAATACCACTGACTAATATGCATTCTTTGAACCAAACAAGTAGGACAGAATGCATATGCCAACAATTATCATCAGAAATGCCCATGTTTCCATCTGATCATGCATCTTCTTCATCTCTAGCTTTAGCTTCTTCTTTTTCTCTCTTAGATGTGTCACCCTCCTCTCTAAACGATGAGCTTTGAGCCAACTTGCTTCTAGCCCATCATGCAGTGTCTGAAAAGCACGCCCAACAAGATCTGGAGGAGGAGGGTCGACCCAAACAGCCCATTCACACTCATCAGGAAGCTGCAACATCCAAAAAATCATCAAAATGCAATCTTTGCACCAATTTGAAGCAAAACAAACAAATTCTCCCAAATTACATCAAGTGGGCATCCAATAAATCGTCTCCCCGTTGTTGCTCTTCCCCAGGCGACACGGCGAGCGGGAACGAGCCCGTGCCCCGGGCATCGGTGCTTGGAAAGCTTCTCAAGGCCGCAATAGCTCAGATCCGGCATGTAGAACTCGAATGAGAACTGCACTATGCCGGCCCCATCGACCTACGAGCGAGCAAATCCCCAATTTGAGATCAAACCCTAACGAGAAATCCCCAACTCAGAGGAGGAAAACTAACCTCCACGGCGACAGACGAGCTCGAGGACGACATGTCTGGGGTGCACATCACCGCCGCCTCACTCCCCGAGCTCCAGAAGGCTGTAGTTCGTGCACCGCCGGTGAATCGCCAAGCTACAGTTCGTGCGCCGTCGCGAGGTAGAAGAAACAGAGTGAGAGGGTGGATGGCGTTTGAGATGGGCCCAGATGTAAGAAGCAGGGGCTAAAATGTCCAACTGACACCAAGTTACCGGTCAAACACCCTTGACCCGACGGAAACGGCACGGAGGTGGATTTCTGTAAGGGCAACAGACGAGAGAGGGCTATTTTTGAGCATACCCGAAAATTAGGGGCAAATGCCAGGTGGTGGATCAAGTTAGGGGGAGAAATGGAATTGTCCCTAATTAAAAAGGTCTCAATCTCGAAATGAGTATGAATAGAGTTAAAACCCCTAATATTACTACTTGTAATTCCTCTCTCTGTGGTGATGATTTCGATGAATGAAATGAGGATGGAGCGGAAGAGACAGAATGGATCTCTGGGGGTCCTTCTTCTTCGGATCTCTTCTCCCTATGTTCTAGTTGTGGTGGCTCATCTCTGCATTCGCTATCCTCTCCCTCACAAAAGTGTCTTGTATAGATACGGGGGAGGTCATGCCGTGTGGTATGACCGCTGGTACAAGCGGGCGTGCTCGTACCATGCACCATCTTTTTCTCTGGTGCCTCTGATGGAATTTCTCCCAAGTTGGAAATTGCTCCAAATGACTTCATTTGTTGGGATCCTAATTGGTTTCCTTCCAAAGATATATATTCATGCATGTCAATAAGGAAAAAAGTTTTTTCTTGAATGATTAGCGTTAGAAAAATACAAGAATTAATAAAAACCTTTTGAAAACCCATCAAAATCCCTTTATAAGCATGACAAAATATCGTGCTATCACTCCATAAGTGAAAGTCTTGATGATTCACTTGTGGAATCCTTCTACCATTAGGAGGCCTTGATGATGCAAGTGAGAGGAGGCCTTGATGATGCAAGTGAGATCCTTCTCCAAGTTGGAGGTCTTGTTCCTCTAGGATGAGATAGATCCCACAAAGAGGACATACATGAGAAAAGCTCCATGGTTTTAGTTCTAATCTTTGATAACCCTAGAGAGGAGGTGGGGGAAGGCTATATATAGACCTAGGCACGAAGGGTAAGTGAGAAGGGGATACATGTCCCATGGGCCAGATCTGAGGGCGGGCAGGCCGTACGTTTGGGTGTCAAGTCTGGCATCGGGGCTTTTGCCGTATGTCCGGGAGGTAGGATAGTCGTCCGGGATCGCGTGAGGGCATGGGGAGTGTATGTGGTTTCAGCTGTGAAGGATCCAGAGCTCGAACGTCCAGGTAACTGGTCGGATGTCGGATTCATTAAGGGAGCTTCTGTTGTTGATACAGACGCTAGGTGCCCGATCGTCCAGCCTTAGCTCAAACGTACCGCTATGTGCCCAGTCGTGTGCCCACCGGTCCGTAGCTTCTCCACCTTCCTTTTCTTTTTCCCCTTTCCGCTTCCAAGCTTCCCTCATGAATGGTGTAGGTGTACTATTGTTCTTGCGCAACTTCTTGACTCACATGAATCTCGGCCCAAATTTATACATGTATGAGGATTGAGGGTCAAGTAGTATACCATCCATGAGAGAACCAAGTAGACATGCATAAAGGGTAAATTCACCTTAGTATATGTGATGTGCGGGTTCCTTGGTGATATAGCCAAGTCCATGGTAATGAACCTACGGTTCTTCACACTAGGAAGGACATCCATGGGCTTCTGGTGTCTCTCCTTGGTGCCACCTCAACCATCTATATATAGGTGGAGAGGAGGAGTAACCCAACCCTAGGAGGGAGTCCGGAATCCAACTCCTGGGTGGCTTGCCCTCCAAGGCAAGGTGGGCTGACCAACTAGGGCTTCCTAGTCTAGAGTGCGCCTTGCCCGCCAAGGCAAATGGGGCTCAACCCACTAGGACCCTTGGGGAACCTGCTGTCCCTTCCCGGGCACTTATGGACACTCTCGGGGCCTGATAACCCATAAGTGTAGGGGATCATTTGTAGCCTTTTTTGATAAGTAAGAGTATCGAACCCAACGAGGAGCTAAAGGTAGAACAAATATTTCCTCAAGTTCTATCGACCACCGATACAACTCTATGCACACTTTAATGTTTGCTTTACCTATAACAAGTATGAAACTACTTTGCGGGAGTAAAACTAGAAGTACTTTGCAAGAAAATAAAGAACGTGGAAATAAAAGTTAGGTGTTGTTTAATAAAAGAACAATAAAAGTAAATAACTTAGTAGAAAGCTTTTTGTGTAACGCAAGAGAAAGATTGTCCCTAGGCAATTGTATATAATATGATAGATACTTGTCATATGCAATGAGGGAGAGGCATACGCTAACACACTTTCCGTACTTGGATCATATGCAATTATGATTGGAACTCTAGCAAGCATCCGCAACTACCAAAGATCATTAAGGTAAAACCCAACCATAGCATTAAGTATCAAGTCCTCTTTACTCTCATACGCAACAACCCACCTACTCGAGTTTATGCTTCTGTCACTCAAGCAACCCACCATAGGCAAATCATGAACATATTGCAACACCCTACAACGGGGATCCCTCACGTTTACGCGACACGGAGGGCACCATAGGACAGCACCATATCAACATACAACTCACATCCATAACATCATACCACAATTAACCCATAGGACAAAAGAGATCTACTCAAACATCATAGGATAGCCAAATATCATTGGGAAATAATATATGGAGTTGAGCACCATGTTTAAGTAGAGATTACAGCGGCGAAGAGAGGTGTTACACCGCTACATAGAGGGTGAGAGAGTTGGTGTTGACGGCGGCGAAGTTGTTGGTGTAGATCGTCGTCACGATGATTGCCCCGACGGCGTTCCGGCGCCACCGGGAGAGAGGGGGAGAGAGCCCCCCTCCTTCTTCTTCTTCATTGGCCTGCCCCCTAGATGGGAGGAGAGTTCCCCCTCTGGTCCATGGCCTCCATGGCGGCGGAGGGGCAGGAGCCCCTCCTAGATTGGATCTCCCTCTCTGTTCTCTTCTGTTTCACGTTCTTGTTTTCTGGCCGAAAACCGTTTCTTATATTCCCGGAGATCCGTAACTCCGATTGGGCAGAAATTTTGAGGGGATTATTATACAAAAAATAGCTTACTTGCGCCCTAAGGAGAGCTCCAACCGACGTACGAGGTGGGTACAACCCACCACCAGGCGTTTGGGCCCCCTGGGTGCGCCGTGGTGTATCTTGGGGGCTGTGGGCCTCCGTTTGCGTTGATTCCACTTCTCAAAATTCACAAATATTCCAAAAAAATCTCCATAAATTTTCATCGCCTTTGGACTTTGTTTGATATGGATATATTCTGCGAAATAAAAAACATGCAACAAACAGGAACTGGCACTGGGCACTGGATCAATATGTTAGTCCAATAAATCATATAAAATGTTACCAAAAATATGTGAAAGTTGTATAATATTGGCATGAAACAATAAAAAATTATAGATACGATGGAGACGTAGCAGCATCCCCAAGCTTAATTCCTGCTCATCCTCGAGTAGGTAAATGATAAAAAAGATATTTTTTGATGTGGAATGCTACCTAGCATAATCTTGATCATATATCTAATCATGGCATGAATATTAAAACACAAGTGATTCAAAGCAATAGTCTAGTTTTGACATAAAGACATTAATACTCAGGCATCCCAACAAACAATCATGTCTTTCAAAATATCAAGGCTAAAGAACGCTATCCCTACAAAATCATATAGCCTTGTCATGCTCTGTCTTTTTAACACAACGTATAAATCATCTACTACCCCGGTGTCAGCCAAGCAATTGGTTCAGACTTTTTAACGCGCTTCAGCATTTTCAACTCTCACGCAATACATGAGTGCAAGCCATGGATATAGCACTATGGGTGGAATAGAATATGGTGGTAGGTTTCAAAGGGGTAAAAGTGGAGAAGAAAGTCTCGCATCAACTCAGCGTATCAACAGGCTATGGAGATGCCCATCAATAGATATCAATGCGAGGAGTAGGGATTCCCATGCAACGGATGCACTAAGAGCTATAAGTGTATGAAAGCTCAATATGAAAACTAAATGGGTGTGCATTTAACTCTATAATGAAAAATTCCCACTAGTATATGAAAGTGACAACATAGGAGACTCTCTATATGAAAAACATGGTGCTACTTTGAAGCCCAAGTGTGGAATTAGCATGCCCCTTTTTCTTTCTTTTTTTCTTTTTTTCTTTCTTTTTTTTCCTTTTTTCTCTTTTTTTCTCTTTTTTTCTTTTTCATTGTTCGGAGCCTCATCCCGACTTGTGGGGGAATCATAGTCTCCATCATCCTTTCATCACTGGGACATGCTCTAATAATGAATAATGATGATCATCACACTTCTATTTACTTACAACTCAATACTACAACGATAGTAGAACAAAGTATGACCCTATATGAATGCAATGATCTAGCGTAGCAAAGATATCAAAAAACGGACAAGCCATGAAAACATCATTCCAGCTATCTTACGATCATGTAATGCAATATGACAATGGATGCTCAAGTCATAAAAAAAGAGGCGGTGGAAGTTGCATGGCAATATATCTCGGAATGGCTATGGAAATGCCATAATAGATAGGTATGGTGGCTGTTTTGAGGAAGATATAATAAGGCTTATGTGTGATAGAGCATATCATATCACGGGGTTTGTATGCACCGGCGAAGTTTGCACCGACTCTCGAGGTGAGAAAAGGCAATGCACGGTACCGTAGAGGCTAGCAAATTGCGGAAAGGTAAGAGTGCGTATAATCCATGGACTCACATTAGTCATAAAGAACTCACATACTTATTGCAAAAGTTTTATTAGCTCTCTCGAAGCAAAGTATTACTATGCATGCTCCTAGGGGGGAGGTTGGTAGGAGTTAACCATCGCGCGCCCCCGACCTTCACACAAAGGTAGACAATCAAGGATAAAATATGTTCCAACTTCCTAGCATAACGGGAGACTATACGTGCATGCTTCGGAAATCACAAACCTTAACACCAATACCTTACTAAACACGACCATCCACTAGTACCTCCCACATATTATCATCTCTATATCGCAAAACTATTGCAAGGAATCAAACATATCATATTCAGTGATCCCGAAGTTTTATGTAGGATTTTATGACTAACCATGTGAATGACCAATTCCTGTTGACTCTCTAAATAGATATAAGTGAATCAAGAGAGTTTAATTCTTTCTACAAAATACCATGCTCTAATAAATATAAGTGAAGCAAAAGAGCATTCTACGAATAACGGTTTTCTATGTGAAGAGAAACAGGCAATCCAAACTTCAAATGATATAAGTGAAGCACATGAAGCATTCTATAAAGCCATACTCAAAAGATATAAGTGAAGTGCAATGAGCATTCTATAAATCAACCATGGACTATCCCATACCAGCATGGTGCATAAAAGAAAAGTGAAAACCAAACACAAAAGACGCTCCAAGATTTACACATATCACATGAACGAAACGAAAACGAAAACATATCGATACTTGTTGAAGAAAGATGGGATGCCTTCCAGGGCATCCCCAAGCTTAGACGCTTGAGTCTCCTTGGATATTTACCTGGGGTGCCTTGGGCATCCCAAAGCTTGAACTCTTGCCTCTCCTCCTTCTCCTCATATCGAGACCTCCTCGATGTTCAAACACTTCATCCACACAAAACTTAACAGAAGACTGGTGAGATCCGTTAGTATAATAATGCAAATTCCTACTTTAAGTACTATTTAAAACCCATTCATATTTTATATTTGCATTATACCTGCTGTATTATAACTTTTCGATGGCTTATACCACTGATAAAATCGATAGTTGAATCAAAACAAGCAAAACAATGCATCAAAAACAGAATTTGTCTTAAACAGGACATTCTGTAGTAATCTGAACTTTGACCATACTTCTGTAACTCCACAAATTCTGAAACATTAGGACGAAATAAATTTTTTGTATAGCAATATTGTGTAAAAATTTCAGAAACTTTTGACATACCATTAAAAAATTAAAATTCATGCACTACAGCCAAAGTTTCGGTTTTTACACCGCACATACCAACAAGCAATCTAATCATCCTAAAGGCAAATCTTGGCACATTATTTTTATAATACAATGGATTTGTACAAGGGGATAATTATTATTTTTTGAAAAGTTTCCGTGATTCAAAACTCACAAAGTTTCCATGGGCATGAACAAAGTTCAAGGATATCCCCCACTTCAATGATGCTCATCATCTCTCTCACTTTCACCTTTCCTTTTGTGAAGTTTTAGGTTCCCCTCTATATATTTTTTTGTTTTTAAACTTTATAAAAGGACACAACAGAATAAAATGACTCTCTAGAAGTTCCGGGTTGTCTCCCTGGCAGCGCTTTCTTTAAAGCCATTAAGCTAGGCATAAAGTGCTCAAGTAATGGATCCACCCGGATCCCAAGGTATATCAAAGCCAATTTTAATTAACAATGATTTGTAATTTAGTAGTGAGCACAAAGTGATATATATCATGTGACAACGAAGTCTAACTCTCTTCCTATGCATCGGCATGTCATAAGAGAACAATTCATGCACATTAAGTAAAGGCCAATGCATTGTATAAACAGTTTCTTGCAATTTCATAGTATTGGAAATATAAAGAGGTGGAGATGTAGTTCCTCTCTCATAATAATTGCAAGTAGGAGCAGCAAGCACATGCATATTATATTCATTAAAATCATCATGTGTAGTAGCAAAACGCAACCCATCAATGTAATCCTTAATAAGAGCAAACTTCTCCGATATAGTGTAGTTAGGAGAATTCAAAAGGATAATAGGACTATCATGTGTGGGTGCAATAGAAACAATTTATGCTTAACATAAGGAACTATAGCAAGTTCTTATTTATAAGCATAATTCATATTGGCATCATGGCCATAAGCATAGCAAGCATCAAGTTCATCAAAAGGGGGTATTTAAAATGAATCCACGGGATCATAGCAATTATCATAGCATTCATCCTTTGCTAAGCACGAAGGGTAATTAAACAATGTATGAGTTGAAGAGTTACTCTCATTAGAAGGCGGGCACGGGTGATCAATTCGCTCTTCCTCCTTTTGTTCTTCGCTCTCCTCCTTATCTTTTTCATCTAATGAGCTCACAATTTCAGCAATTTCTTCTTTCATAGATTCCTGCAAATTATTAGTCTCTTCCAAGGCAGTGGTCATTCTCTCAATAAATTCAATAATATCAGCATTGCAATCATAATTCTCATAGCAATAATTAAGTATGGATAAATTTTCAGATTTGTAAGGAACATCATCATCATACTTTTCAAGCAAGGAAGCAATTTCATAAGCACCTTTAAAAGCAACAAATTCTTCTATTCGTTTCACATCATAGTAATCATAAATACCTTTAGCATATGAAGCCAAGGTTTCCTTATCGTTGAATTTACATTGAAAGGGAAGGTGTCGAGCTTCTATCTTAGAGCAACAAGTAAAGTCACATCTAAAGCATACATTCCAAGCAAACCATTGCAATATTCTAATTTGATCCCATAAGTGTTTCCCTTTTTGAGACAAGCGATAATCCCTAAAGTACTCACGTTGATCCAACCTGTCTCCCATTATAAAGTTCGATGAGGATTATCAAAGGAGTAATTAACGTGTTTCACATAACTAGCATCGAGGGTTTTAGGAGGTTCCCCATCTCCATGAGTAGCAAGTACCACTATTTTTTTGGTGTTTCGTGTTCCATATCCATAACTAAAGATATAAAACAACTAATAACAGAAAATAAAAATTACTTAGTGATAAAGTAAACAAGCACACACGAGAATATTCACCCCACGCTATTGCTCCTCGGCAACGGCACCAGAAAAAGATCTTGATAACCCACAAGTGTAGGGGGTCGTTTGTAGCCTTTTTCGACAAGTAAGAGTGTCGAACCCAACGAGGAGCTAAAGGTAGAACAAATATTCCCTCAAGTTCTATTGACCACCGATACAACTCTACGCACACTTTAACGTTTGCTTTACCTAGAACAAGTATGAAACTACTTTGCGGGAGTAAAACTAGAAGTACTTTGCAAGAAAATAAAGAACGTGGAAATAAAAGTTAGGTGTTTTTTAATAAAAGAACAATAAAATTAAATAACTTAATAGAAAGCTTTTTGTGTAACGCAAGAGAAAGATTGTCCCTAGGCAATTGTATATAATATGATAGATACTTGTCATATGCAATGAGGGAGAGGCATACGCTAACACACTTTCCGTACTTGGATCATATGCACTTATGATTGGAACTCTAGCAAGCATCCGCAACTACCAAAGATCATTAAGGTAAAACCCAACCGTAGCATTAAGTATCAAGTCCTCTTTACTCCCATACGCAACAACCCACCTACTCGGGTTTATGCTTCTATCACTCAAGCAACCCACCATAGGAAAATTATGAACATATTACAACACCCTACAGCAGGGATCCCTCACGTTTACGCGACACGGAGGGCACCATAGGACAGCATCATATCAACATACAACTCACATCCATAACATCATACCACAATTAACCCATAGGAAAAAAGAGATCTACTCAAACATCATAGGATAGCCAAATATCATTGGGAAATAATATATGGAGTTGAGCACCATGTTTAAGTAGAGATTACAGCGGGGAAGAGAGGTGTTACACCACTGCATAGAGGGGGAGAGAGTTGATGTTGACGGCGGCGAAGTTGTTGGTGTAGATCGCCGTCACGATGATTGCCCCGGGAGAGAGGGGGAGAGAGCCCCCCTCCTTTTTCTTCTTCCTTGGCCTCCCCCCTAGATGGGAGGAGAGTTCCCCCTCTGGTCCATGGCCTCCATGGCGGCGGAGGGGCAGGAGCCCCTCTTAGACTGGATCTCCCTCTCTGTTCTCTTCTGTTTCACGTTCTTGTTTTCTGGTCGAAAACCGTTTCTTATATTCCCGGAGATCCATAACTTCGATCGGGCTGACATTTTGAGGGGATTTTTATCCAAAAATTAGCTTTCTTGCGCCTGAAGGAGAGCTCCAACCGACGTACGAGGTGGGCACAACCCACCACCACGCGTTTGGGCCCCCTGGGCACGCCGTGGTGTATCTTGGGGGTTGTGGGCCTCCGTTTGCGTTGATTCCACTTCTCAAAATTCATAAATATTCCAAAAAAAATCTGCGTAAATTTTCATCGCGTTTGGACTTCGTTTGATATGGATATTCTGCGAAACAAAAAACATGCAACAAAGAGGAACTGTCACTGGGCACTGGATCAATATGTTAGTCCAATAAATCATATAAAATGTTACCAAAAATATGTGAAAGTTGTATAATATTGGCATGAAATAATAAAAAATTATAGATACGACGGAGACATATCTGGGCCTCCCATAACTCTTTCGATATCATTTGGAACACTTTGGGTGCCCATTCTCTTATTATCCTTTATCTCCTAGTTCTCTTAAATACAACTCATCGTTAAGCATGCGACCATAAAGGTTCGAAAACATGTGACATGTATGAAACACCTTCCGATCAATAATTATCAATAGGAACTTGACAACCTTAATGATTGCCACATATCTAATATCATGATCAAGCGAAACATTCATTATCAAATACCGTTCCTTTGATTCGCAATAATTTACAAAACCCAAAGCGAGACTTTTGTGGTAACTGATAAACACTTTGATCACTATACCTAGTTATCCTCGTTACCGGTTCGTACTATTTTCTTGTTACCGTATGATGATGTTCCCATGAATAAAACCTTAGCTACTATACTTGGACAAGTGATGATGGACATCGTAATTCCGGGTGGCCCAGAGTGTATCTCTCCATCACACAAGAGGAGCAAATCCCAGTCTTGACATATCGAACACCATAACATATTTTTCCGGTATATCAGAAAGCTTACGTTATAATCGCCCAGTTACAGAGTGAGGTTTGCCAGTCTCAAAGTAACCATCCGATGTCATGGTATATGATTTCATGGTCTAAGGAAGAAAGTGAACGTTAAAACTTTATACGAAAATACCAACAACATATTGACAACATGATCTCACAGTATTTCATAAATTGGGTCTATCAACACTATTGTTACCCTAACAATGTGTTATCATTGAGTGGAAATCCCTAGTTCGCTAGTACTCCTTCTGTCTATGAAAAGAAGACCTGTAAATATTTTGAAGTCAAACAGTGCATTGTTTGTCCATGTTTGTAGGAAAACCCAACAACAACTACAATACTAAATCGAAATAATATGAAGTTACATTTTGTTGTGTAAGTAACGATATTAATTTTGTGTCGTAGTCTGCATAGTTTGACTATGCACTAGAAAGACTAGTGTAGATCATTATGGAGTCCTATGTCCTTTGGGATTGAAATAAATGAGTTCCCATGTGTCCCATAGGTACAAGCGGTGCTAAAGTATATATTTGTTGATGACTTCAATGTGTTTGATTACTTCTTGTCATTGTCTCACTTGATCGTTTGCCGAACACCTAAACACATATACATAGGTGCCATTTGGATTGTACTTGTTTACTTAGATCATGAAAAGACTTTGGTAAAATCATTCTAATCAATAAAATGAATTATGAATGATGGAATGGGTAATAGAATGCAATGCAATGCGATGTGCTTTGTGATGGAATGCAATGCAATGTCCCTTAAATATTAATTCAACGGAATTAATAAGTCCCGAACGTTTGAATTTTAAGCATGACAACCCGAATTTTCATGGCAACTTTAGTTTGACAAACATGGCAATTTTCTGACAAAAAAAAACAAACTGGGACAAAGTTGTCATGTTTTAACAACTAAAGTTGTCATCTCGCGTCAACTAAAATTGTCATGAAAAAGCGTTCGGGATGACATGCTTAAAATCTGAACGTTCGGGGTTTATCGGGGTCCTAATTCAATTTGTATTACATTTTGTGTTAATGTTATATGTAAAAACATATATAACTTGTGTGCTAGAAATTAAAAAAATCTTAGTTGGCTCCGAATTATCCCAAGACAGTTTGGCATATAGAGCTGACTGAGGGTGATCAATTCATCAATATCTCAGTTAGTTCCCTTTTTGTGCGCGACTAGGATATTGTTGCATTCCAGTCAGTTTCTTCAGCAGAACTGGCCCGTTTCCTAGTCGATCTCATAACCGACAGCAATAATATTAGTTTTAAACTCCAATTTATTAATAGAATACAACGACGGGAAGAAACCAACTACCAGGTCTTGTGTACTTCCCACGTTACAAACACAAGGTGTGCTTATGCAACATGAGGCTTGTTGCAATCTTATGCGAAACAAGACGGGAAGGCAACCAATATTTTCTTTGAAAGATCCTGAAGGCAACCAATATTGAAGCTTCGTAACATGTCCCATGTTGCAACGGAGCTTCACGACTAGTCACATGTTGTAAAAGGGAGTCGCAACGCTGGCCGCTCGATTGTGCCCATCCAGCGGTTCATGACCCGGCTGATCTGTGCAAAAGAATAGCCGGCCGATGCGTAGCGCAAATTCTCATGTATCTAGAATTCTTTGGAGTGGATCAATGGCGATGACGAAGAGAACTCCTCCATAAAATTCGGGGTAGGGGAGCCGTGATGAGGACCTCTCTGTACGCGGATGACGCAGCCGTCCTCTTGGCCCCGATCAAAAAGGATGTGGACAACCTTGCAAGCATTTTGAGGGGTTTTGGAGAGGTTACGGGCCTTTGCACCAATTTCCAGAAGAGTTCTATGGTGCCCATTCGCTGCAACCATCTTGATTTGGGCCGCCTAACCGAAAGTTTGCCGGCAACACGGGCTTCGTTCCCCTTGCGATACTTGGGGCTGCCCCTCTCCATTTGGAAGCTCAAGTTGATGGACCTCCAATTTCTCGTGGACAAAGTTGCGCGCAAGTTATCATCTTATGATGGTCAAAACATCACCACCATCGGGCGAACGACCCTTGTCAAGTTCGTGATCACATCCCAAGTGGTCTACCCCGCCACCCCGCTGGTCATTCCACCAACCATCCTTCTCAATGTGAACAAGCTCAAGAGAGCTTTCTTATGGTCCGGTTCGGACAAGACGACGGGGGATAAATGCAAGGTGAATTGGGAGATTGTTTGCCGGCCTCTTGAGTATGGGGGGCTTGGGGTTCTCAACACCGACAAGTTCACTCGGGCTCTCAGGTTGCGGTGGCCGTGGTATGAATGGAAGGAGCCCACCAAGATGTGGGTGGGGATGGGAAGCCCATGCGACGACGAGGACCTCAACTTTTTCTATGCTTCCACCACCATCATCGTTGGTAACGGCGCGAAGACCCCTTTCTGGGACTCTCCTTGGCTCCTTGGGCGCAAGCCTAAGGACATTGCTCCGCTCATCTATGAGGCCTCCAAGAGAAAAAATTGGAAGGTGCGGGAGGCGCTCAAGCACAACGTGTGGATCCTCAAGATCAAACCCCCACCGCCGTTTCCGTTGAGCACATCACGCAATTCTTCGCTCTTTGGATGCTCCTCCTTGAGGTCCATCTCGACGATCTCACCGAGGACGACATCCTTTGGAAGCATACGGCTAGTGGGCAATACTCGGCGGCCTCCGCATACAAGGCGCAATTCCTAGGGATGGTCCTCTCACCCATGGATAAGATGGTTTGGAAGGCTTGGGCACCTCCAAAAATCAAATTCTTTGCTTGGTTGGCGCTCCAAGATAAAATTTGGACCGCCAATAGGTTGGCAAAGCGTGGGTGGCCAAATTGTGATCTTTGCCCTCTTTGCAAGAGGGTGCAAGAATGCGGACCTCACCTCTTCTACAAATGCCGCTATACTCGAAGGCTTTGGTCATTGGTCATCGAGAAATTCCTCATACTCGGGCTAGACACTTCCGTTTGGCCCTTCTTTGACTCGGTTAAAGATTGGTGGACGAGTACTTGCCCCGACGGCACGCCAAACCGACAAGCCAAGGCATCCCTCACCATGCTCGTGTCATGGACAATTTGGAATGAGCGTAACGCAAGAGTTTTCAAACATAAGAGCGCTCCACCGACAATCTTGCTCTCCTCCATCTCTACTGAGGCCAACCTTTGGATCGTCGCCGGTGCAAAAAAGCTAGGGTCTTTAATTTTGCGAGAATAATCCGCATGCCGTATAATTGGGTGACTTGTAACAAACTCTTTTCTTTTTTATTTAATGGATGAGGCAAAGCTTTTGCCTCCGTTTCAAAAAAAAAATTCTCATGTATACATACTTAGTTTGAGACACATCGTCATGGTCGGAACGCCATTCTAGCACCGCAAATGAGCGACGAACGCAGGCATAATCACGGCCGACGCGACCATTTCGTAGCCTAGGCGTCTCTCCCATTCCAGCCCATCAGCTCGGATAATTTCGACCGACTACAATGTGCAGCAGCCGTGTACGTATCTAAGACTTATCATCTGAGTTTGGTTTCGCGTCAGTTACTCAGATGTCTAGTTCGTATCAGCGCATCACGTGGGATATGATATGATCGATATACGCCCGTCACCCCCATCAGCTCGATCTTGCTGGAACCGGAAGGTATATTTCAACTCATCAGAAAATGACCTTAGATTGCAGAAGCAGCTAAGCCAAAGAAACGAACTCGGTATTGCCGGGGAATACGTATGCAAGGGCGCCGTACGTGGTACCTAACCCACCTAACCACAGACACACACACGTGTGGTATATACATGCAACGGTGCAAATATATATCGCAGGGGGACTAAAGCATGCACTACCTGACGCTTTGCGGCTGCGCCTTCTCGCAAGTTAACTTTGGTGGTAAGCATGAGCAGATTTTGTATGGACAATTGGAGATGGGCTGATAGCTAGCGTTGGGAGAATCTTTGGTTAGCTTTTGGGAGCACATCCGCAGACTTGGTGTATAGCTTTCACTCCTTTTCGTTCCCCAACTAATTGAAAGTGGAGCTTATGGCACACAAAAACAATTCAAAGTGGATTGTTTCTCTTGACAGTATTGCATAAAGGCACCACCTTTTTATATATTGGCGATTATCGAAAGGGGTTATCGCCCCCGCTTGCTTTATAGATAAATCAACAACAGAGCAATACATATATTTTAAAGATAAGTCTATATTACAACCTCGAACTACCACCGAAGTCTAAAACACAACCCTAAACCACTAAACCATCTAATACACAATCCTCAACATTCAAAACCGGACAAAAAACAACCATGTGTTGGTTTTTTTGTGTGTGTTGGTTTTTGACTGGTTTTGACCAGTCAACAGCCTAGTCAACGCCAGATCGTATGCCATGTCACCATCTCCTTAATCTGAAGTTTGCTTCTATTATTTATCCAGTGGGCAAAACTTCTTGAAACTTTCATAGATTGAATCTAAGGGCTGTGGATTTTTAGAATGTTTTTCATTTTTTTTTGAAAACTTTTTTTGGGGCAAAATTTGAAACAAAAAGGCTCGGAATGTGAATTTTTGTTCTAGTTTTTTATACTTGGCAAAACTTGTTGAGACTTTCCCAGATTGAATATAATAGTTGTGCGGATTTTTTGAGAATTTTTTCATTTTTTATGGGACCTTTTTTTGGCTAAAACTTGAACCAAAAATGACTTGGCACTGACTAGGCAGTTGACCGGTCAAAATCAGTCAAAAACCACCACAGGGTTGTTTCTTGTCCGGTTTTGAAAGTTAAGGGTTGTATATTAGACGGTTTCGTAGTTCAGGGTTGTGTTTTAGACTCCGATGATAGTTCGAGCTTGTAATGTGGACTTATCTCTACATTTTACCTTCCTCTGTCCATATACATCTGTTTGAGCCACATCCAGTATTGGACGGAGGAAGTACTTTGTAAGTATTAAGGTGGTGTTTTACGCTAGACACGTGTATTATTTGAGTGAATTCCACTTGTTACCCTCTAGTTATGCATTTGTGGCAGTAATTATCCCATCTAATGAAAAATCGTCTAGACTACCCATTTTAAAGAGTCTAGACCCTCTTTTTCTGATGTATGCCGTTTGAAAAGGTGTGAGGTGCTGATTGAGACTCAAAAATATCAGGACGACTACGAGGAATCAACCATACGGTGAAGAGAAGGATGGACATTATCATCGATGACACCCTCTGATATTTGCATATTTTTACGCTCACATAGACCTAACATGCCGGGCTACTCTAACAGAACATGCAGAATGCCAAAATTGGGTAAAACCCTGTTGAAAATTTAATATATAGTGTATTTCTGATTTTTATTTCACTAAATGGGATAATAAGTGTCACAAATGCACAACTATAAATTAAAAAGTGGAATTCACTCTTCTTCTTATTAAGCTTCTGAAAGGTGGTACTTGTAGAGTTACAAGGAGTATGCACGATAAACGTTTGATGTGACATGTTACCGGCTACATCCCCCGGAGGCAATGCTTTGTTCTTATTAGCAGCACACATAATTAGCTCACAGTTTGAGGACCTGACTTGTGATGGGAACCCGGCGGCTTTGGGCTTCTAATCCGCATACCTTTTCACACACTTTTCATATATTAGGTGTGGCCGGTATCGATCAGCTGCACGCACGCACGCACCCGGCTGAAAGAGATACATGCTTAGGAGATCATACTGTACCTAGCCTGATGGGATCTGGCACCTCGATGTGGTGCTCTACTTGGAGCAGTGCAGACGTTTACACATTCCCTCCTTTCCCTGCTGATGCATCGATCATTGTATTTGAATAATCACAACTGAGATTAGATGCTTCCTTTCCCTCCAATCCAGCACTTGGCAATTGGCTAAAGTTGATGTATGATCCGATCCAACGAACTGACCGGTTCCTGATCGATGATGCTTATTCCTAGGTCACCCCAACGTTTCTCGGTTCAAATAATGATAATACTCCCAACCAAAAGTCAATTAGGTAAAGATGGTCACTGAAAACTAACTGAAATCTTGCAGAAAGCAACACTTGCGAACAAGAGGAAAATTAACTAGTAGTACTACTTTTCTTATTAGATAGAAACACATTTTGGAACCTCCAAATTTACCTCTACCACGCATAGATACAAGTCCATTCTGTTGATTCCACCTGGTCTCATTCGTAAAGCATGTCACCTAGCTGGGAGCCGTTTTTCTACTGTGTGTGCTCAGCAGACCACTCCAGTCACAACGAGTAAACGGGACCGCGTGATCCCCATGCGAACGTCTGAACGAGTAACCCCGTAGAAGGAAGACCCGGCAAACCCGTGAGAGCGAGAGAGAGACCTTAGAAGGGTGGTGGTGGCGGTGGTGCACCGATGACGTCTCCGCGCACCAGCCGGGTCGCAGCCTCCGTAGACGGCGTCGGTCGAGCTCCTTTATCAGCTCACAAGATCAGGGGTTTCCGTAGAACCGAAGCGAGAGACGTAGCCATCATGATCATGCAGCCGGGGAGAAAGACGGACGGCGATCGATGGCCGTGCGCACCGGGCGCCCCGCCGCGGATAACAAATCGGCTCGTGCTCCACGGTCGAGTAGAAGAAGCAAACGAAACACCTGGGTCGACCGGCCGGACGACCGGGCTTGGATCGCTTCTTCTTTGGAACTTGTGAACTGGACGTGTGTAGTGGAGTAATTTGCAAAGGCGAACATGTGTTGTTCGTCTGATGAACCAACGAGCTCTTTTGACACGGAGAATATTCAGGTGTATTCAGCGGGACTACGTGCGCGCGCTACACGCGTGTTTCTAACTTTGTCTGGCAAAAGTAGAGCATGATGGCTTTATTGCCTTTTATTATCTCACAGTTTCTGGAATAAGACGGTCGGATACAGCAGGGCGTTACCTGAATCAGGCGTTCTGGGCCGTAAAACATGTGCATGCACACTGATGGCCGGCCTTTCTGTTTGTTTGACTGACTGGTCCCAGTCTGACCAAGCGTAATCCAGCCCAACCAACGGCGGGTGACTTCTGCAGTTCTGCTGCTGGACTCTGAAATTCTGTTTTTGCACGTGGACGCGCCTCCTTCTGAATCTGCTATGAACAATTCTCATCTCCGACTGACTAACAGTAGAAATTAAGGAACCATAGAGAAACAACTAGAGCATGTGTGCTCAGTAACGTCACGAAAGCGAGACTGCTGTACCTGTAGGTATCCTCGAGGAGATATTTTACGTGCGTTTCCTTTATGTTCAAGTCTACATTTTGCTTTTGGCTAATTATATCCATGTTTTGAGCAATGTTGACAAGAAAAGAAAAACTACACAAGAGTTTTTTTTTCTTTGCTTATTTATGATACATAAAAACTGGACTAGACTAGACTACACAAAGGAGATCTGGCATGCCGAAACTCTAGAAACCATCCAAGCAATACCATAATTTAGTCATGACAATGGTTAAATCAATTTTAGTGACAAACCATACCCTGATCCTTAAGACTATACTCGGAATACATGGAATAGAACATCTCATAGTTTTGTCTTTGTCGGTGATGAGGTTGCCTACCATGGGTAGGGTCACCAGCCTGACATCTAGGGTCACATGTGGTCCCACATAATCATTAAAGCCCCTGGGCTAAAGATGCACACGGATACATATGGAGATCCACTCGGATCATTCAAGTCATTCGGACGTCCACGGCGTCACTCGGTCAGATGGGAGCTCAGGCGACTCAGGAGACGCAGCGCCCATGAGACTTGAAGGAACGCTCATTGTGTTTTTAATTCCGCGTTACCAGTAACGCTTCACTTAATCAACCGTTCCTGTAACGCTACATTGATTAGCATTAATAGCCCTAAGGATGGCGCTCGGCCGGTGGTGGCGCACTCTATATAAGCCACCCCCGGGCGCCAGAGCAAGGGTTCCGACCTCTTGTAATCCATTACTCCCCATAAGCAAACACTAAGCCTCCGGGCTCGAGACGTAGGGCTTTTACCACTTCCGAGTGGGGCCTGAACTCGTACACATCCGAGTGAACATCCGCGCCGTAGCTAGGTTTCGCCCCTCCGTTCGTATCCTTGGTACTATTGTCAGGCTAATTCCCTCGACAGTCGGAATACAAATTAGAGGGTGCCTGCTAGTGGAGCAGTTTTTCAATGTCCATGACGATGCACTCGATGAAGGTGCGGTAGAAGTCCTCCCTGGTGACCATGCGGAGCACCGTCATGGTATTGTATCAAGTTATAAATGTTTCGTTTAAGTTCTTTTTTGTGTTGTTAGGGTGTAGTTCTTTAAGAACATGTTAGGGAGTAGTATGATGCACCACAAGAAAGGGAACCAGGGATAGAGAGCGGTGTTAAAGAATGGAGCCCCCTTTTTTACAAAAAAAAAACAAAAACAAAATATAACTAAAGCTTCAAAAAAATTATAACTTGTGTGGTCAATAACGTCACAACAAAAGCAAGACTGATGTACGTATCCTCGAGGAGATCTTTTACGTGTGTTTTGCTTGAGCTCAAGTCTATATTTTGTTTTTGGCTCTAGACTTTATTTTTGCTCATTTATGACATCAAAAAACTAGACTAGACTACACAAAGGAGAGCTGGCATACCGAAACTTTAGAAACCATCCAACCAATAACAAAGTTTTGCCATGACAATGGTTAAATCAATTATAGTGACAAACTATACCCCGATCCTTAAGACTATACTCAGAATACATGGAATAGACATAGCATAGCTTGTCTTTGTCGGAATACAAATTAGAGGGTGCCTGCTAGTGGAGCACCTTCTCAATGTTGACGACGAGGCACTCAACGAAGGTGCGGCAGAAGTCCTCTCAGGTGACCATGCGGAGCACCGTCATGGAATTTTATATCATGGTATTGGATCACGTTATAAATATTTCGTTTTTTATGTTTTAAGTTTTTTTTTGTTGTTAGGGTAGTTTTTTAAAAACATGTTAGAGAGTAGTATGATGCACCACAAGAAAGGGGGGCATGGATAGAGAGCTGTGTCAAAGAATGGAGCCCCTTTTTTTACAAAAAACAAAAATAAAATATGGTAAAGCTTCCAAAAAATCTATAAATACTATAAAAAATAAGTATGTGTAAAGTTTAATTAATTAATGCAATTATTATGAGCTACACAAAAAGGACTAATATCTGGCCCAAATACAACAAAAAAACATTTTAATCTATGTATACATCATACATGAACATATATACTTATGTGTATACCTCTTCTAGGATTTTTTTTTTGCCATGCGAAAATAGTATTTTCGCCGAAAAATAAAATAAAGGCTCTCTGAAACTCGACCGGTATATGCATTTTTCGAGCATGGATACGTTCTTTGTGACAGCCGTGAAATAACATTTCCAGCCCAAAATCCGAAAGGCGGCCCGCTATCACGGCCTTAGTTCTCTCGCACTCGGTAAATTGGCGCAAAACCTATGTCTCGCTTTTTTTTAGAGGCTATATCTCGCTTATAGGGATTGACTATACATCTAGCTTGAAAGCTTTTCCTCCATGAGTAGCTACTGGGTGTGTTCAAAAAAAAAAAGAGTAGCTACTGGGCCAGCCCATTTTTGTCTTTTTTTCACTTGATGAGGTTTTGTTCCATTGAGATGCTCGATGGCGGTTATGTTAGCTTTGGTTTTTTTTGTGTGTCTTCCTTCAGTTTTCTTTTGTTGCTTCAATGATTTTTCTTCGGTTTTTTGCTGTCCTTTGTTTTTACCCGGGTCTCATTCGTTTCTTTCTCGGTTATCACTGATTTTTTTTCTTTTTTCCCTTTGTATTTCTTCTGTCGTTTTGTTTCTTTCTCGGTTATCTCTGGTTGTTTCTTTTTCTTTATTTCTTCTTTTTTCACTGGTTATTTTTTTATTTTCTGTTTTCTGTTGTATCTTCCTCTTCTTTCTTTTTGCATTGTTTTTCTCCCGTTTTCTTGTTTCCTTTTTCTCTACGGTTTTGTTTCATTCTTTTGTTTTCTTTGTTTTTTTAACACGTGTCTACATTTTTGTTACACATTGTACATTTTTTATATACATCAAGAACCTTTTTTAATACATGTCTAACATTTTGAAATATATAATTATCATTTTTTCTAATTAAATATTTCGATGTCCATTGTTTTCATGCACATTGTCCTTTGTTGATATACATCTAAAACATATTTTAATACAAGTTCAGCAATTTTCATATATATGACTAACATCTTATCGTTAATGCCGCCGCACCATGTCTATGAGCGTTAACTGCTCCGTCCTATCACTAGCATCTCTCTGGTCTCCACGAATATATAGTTCATTGGTCCATATATAGTTCATTGGTCCGACAACGAACCCATGAAAGACACAACTGAAAGAGTGTGCAGAAAGTTGGAAAAAATAGCACGCTATAGCGTCGTTAATAGCATGCTATAGCATATTGAGAATCGTCTTGCTAAATTGATGTACTCCCTCCGTTCCATAATGTAGTGCGTCATCGGTTTTCGAGCTTGAACTTTGACCATGAATTTAACCAACAAGACCGATTGCGGCGGGGGTAAAAACTATACCACTGAATTCGTTTAACCAACAAGACCGATTGCGGCGGGGTAAAAACTATACCACTGAATTCGTATCGAAATACGAATTCAGTGGTATAGTTTTTGTCCCCGCCGCAATCGGTCTCGTTGGTCAAATTCATGGTCAAACTTAGATTTCGGCAAGCGCGGGCGCATTACATTGTGGAACCAAGGGAGTATGTACAATGTCTCGCTAATAGCATATTTTCAGGGACGCCGCTATTTTGTATAGCGCGCTATTTTTTTCCTCCAGAAACTCTAGATTTCGACTGAATATCGGGCACCGAAATACAATAAGCACACGGCTGCTGCTAGGTACTCCGGTGTTTGCGCACAAATATGCAATTACAATACTATTGTTCAACACATACATGAATATACTCGATCGATCCAATGGAGCCAGAACTATTAATCCCGCCCCCTAAAAATCATCACGGACAAGAGAAGTACTCCAGCTTAAATTATTAGGAAATAAAACCATCACGGACAGCAGGCGAGGTGCATCGCCGCAGATCAGCAGACGCCCTGGGTCTTCTTCCTGGCGGCGACGGCCCTCTTCCAGACGGAGACCACCTCGCGCTGCCTGGCCAGGTCCTTCTCGCTCACGGTGTCGCCGTTGGGGTACTGCAGGGATGGCCGGCTGCTGCGCGAGGGGAGCGCTTCGAGCTCGTGGAGCACCTTCTCGATGTCGATGACGAGGCGCTCGGCGAAGGTGCGGCTGAAGTCCTCCCGGATGACGACGCGGAGCACGGTGACGTGCTGCGCGTCGGGGGGCATGGTGTAGGCCGGCACGATCCAGCCGAAGCGGCGCAGGAACTCGGAGATCTCGAACTCGTCGTGCCGGCTGCTGTCCTTGAGGGAGAAGGCCACGAGCGGGACGCCCTGGTCCTTGGACACGATGTTGAACCGGCCCGTGCGCTCCAGCCCCTCCTTGAGCACCATCGCGTTCTCCTGGCAGTTGTCCATGATGTTCCTGTATCCCTGCATTATTGCACCAGATAAACTTAGCATAGCAAAAAAATTGTTGTTATAAGTGAGAAATGTTTAGACAAAAATGGATTGGTACCTCGAAACCAAGGCGGATCAGCTGGTAATACTGCGCGATAACCTGGCTTGAACCTTTGGAGAAGTTGAGGGTGAAGGTGGGCTGGTCGGCGCCGAGGTAGTTGATGTGGAAGATGAGCTCATCTGGCAAGTCCTCCTTGCTCCTCCAGATGCACCACCCGATCCCCGCGTACACGAGGCCATACTTGTGCCCGCTCACGTTGATGCTCTTCACCAGCGGTAGCCGAAAGTCCCACTCCAGCTCAGGGTACAGGAACGGCGCGATGAACCCGCCGCTCGCCGCGTCCACGTGGATCGGTGTGTCCCAGCTGCACGTCCAACCCAAAAAACCCATTAGAACATTTTCTGCCAACCTCTATCTAGATGAGTGATGTATACAGTGGGAGCTCAGTGGAAGGACCATGGATGGTTCGTCAATTCATTACCCTGTCTCCTCGTTCTTCTTCACGAGGAGGTCGTTGAGCATCTTGACGTCCTCAAACTCCCCGTTGAGGGTGGAGCCGAGGATGGCCGCGACGCAGATGGTGTTCTCGTCGACCATCTCAACGGCCTTCTCGGGGTCCATCACGTAGTACCCCTCGCTCAGCTTCACTTCCTTGAGCTCCACCTCGAAGTAGCGCGCGAACTTCTCCCAGCAAACCTGCATTCATTTCATGTCGCCCCATCGAATCGATCCAGTTAAAAAGTTGTCAACGTAACACACCGCATCGTGTCAGTGTTAATCAAGGAGACTCGACTGTGATGTGCTTATATTGATTACTTGGACGTTGGCGCCAGTGACGATGTTGGGCTTGTCGCAGGGCTTGCCAGCGGCCCTCATCTTGTTCTGCCACCTCCTCTTGAAGGCCAGCCCGGCGAGCATGATGGCCTCTGAAGAGCCGACGGTGCCCACTCCCACGGCCGTCTCGTTCTCTCCAAGAGGAGCATTGAACAGATTCGCGATCATGTTCACACATCGGTTCTGCAAAACAAAAATAAGAGGCCCTATGTTATGATCGATCAACCTACTACCATGCTATGTAGACCTGATTTTTATCAAAGAGAAAGTGTGTGAATACTGGGCTTGCTTTTATTGATTACTGATATGGTTATGTGCTGGTTTTTCTAGCTTATAGAGTGATAACAGGAATAGCTTAGGGGACTATTTGGATGGGAGACCTAAGACGCCTAGCAAAAAAAGTTTGCGTTGACCGACCCATGGATACCGATTTTACCAACTATTCCTTCCGTTCAATATTATAAAATGGTTTGGATGTTTTAATATGGACTACATACGTATTGAAATAAGTGAACAAACGCCTTAAAATGTGTCTATATACATCGGACTGAAAAAAGTTGGAACATCTTATAATAATAATGAAGTATTTGGTCCAGCCAGCCCCCATCAACTTTTTGTCGATATGCCGACAGCAAAATCGTCCATCAATTATTTGGCAGGCATAGAGGGTTTTGTGGAGCTAGCACCGGCACTATCCGAACAACTCCCATGTCTTCGTTATCGCTTGCATGTGAGTTGCTTACTCTATATTGCAGGTGTGCTTCAGTTTCTGCATTTTTCTTTTTCTCGTTGTATCCAAAACTCCAGTGATTTGAGGATTTCACTTTGCCTCATAGGTGTAGATGCACCCATTGTCTACATACATATTTTAAAAACTAAAAAAAATTGAGAAAAAAAATCACGCGCGTACATCCGGACATATATGTTCGTGCACGAAGTTTCGTGAGAAAGTGAATCTTTTGTAGCTTGTGTAAAAAGACAATTTTCGATGGTTGATTATAACTATTCACGAGACATTTTTCTATCTTTTTTATACATGCCACAAAAAATGTTCTTTCTTTACGAAATTTTGTGCGCGAACATGTACACGCAAAATTATTGTTCAAATTTTTTAACATTTTAAAATGTGTGTTTCATATATATTTCATAACAGGGGTATCTACACCTATGAGCCAAAACACCACTCTCCGCATGATCTCCGATGATTTCTTATCTATGAACAGGAACAGAAGGACCACCCTTGCATTTAAAGAAAAATATCCTTCATTCCTTGATTTTCCCGGTGAGTAGTCTAGCAGTATGGCAGGCGTGCTTACATGATTAGCCCACCGCAACTCATACTAATAGTGCGCCGCTGTGCAGAAAGGGCGCAATCAGATCGCATCATTACTCATTTGGTTCATGCTTAGAATTCAGTAAACATTTCCGGTTTACATCCCCTCCATACCTAACCTCCACCACATGGCTACGAGCGTCTAGCTCGGCAGTCTAGCACTACAGCGATAGCACGGAGAAATCTCGGGCTACGATTTGGGATTACCGTTCCTTTGTTCGATCGATTGATCAGTGTCTGCTGTTGCCGGTCGACCCGACGTCGGGCAGGCAGTCTCGTTGCCCCTCTCGATCGACCGTAGGGTGGCTCGAAAAGACGACAGACAACTACTCGTAGGAACCAGAGCTATCGCCGTGCGTGTGAGTGAACATGGCTTATTTCCTGTTGTTGCGTCGCGAGTTGGAGGACAGGGACGGGGGCCAGACGCCTTGTTCTGTACAGTAGTACACTACACACGTCCTGCTCCCCGTTGTTCTCTAGAGCACTATACATTCAGGTTCATGCACCAAGAGGATATATAGATAGATGGACAGGGACGCGCCATTGAGGAGATTATTGTTTATTTTTAGTTATATATAATAATGTTGGGCCAAGCCTTGAATGTTTTTTCCGTTCTCGTTACCATGATGAGAGCATCTCTAGCAGACCCCGTATAATCGCAAATTATAAAATTGGGATAAGGGTTGAAAAAAAAAGACATTTTAAGGGTCCATTTTAGCTACGGTCAAACAAAAACTTTAAAACAAACTGTAAAACTGGGATAAAGAGCTCCTTCCTTCAGTCCGGCGGCCGCCGCCCCTTCCCCCAGCCGCCGTGCCGGCCACGCCGGTCGCGCCCAACCCCGTCGGCCGCGCCCCGTCGCCCGTCAGCCGCGCCCCATCACCATGCCGGCCGTGCCCAGTCTCACCGGCCGCGCCCAGTCTCACCGGCCGCGCCCCGTCGCCCGCCGGTTGCGCCCTGCTCCGTTGCCAGCCCCTTTGCCGGCCGAGTCGTGCCCCTTTGCTGGCCGTGCCGGGAGGATTCCGGCGGCCAGGCTGAGGTCATGGGAGGCCACGATGAGGTCGAGCTCGTCCAATTCGAACCGGCGGCGATTGATTGCGGCGTCCGGCGGCCTTTTCCGGTGTGGGGTGATGAATTTCTGCGAGTTTAGGGTGGATTCCGGCAAACTCCGCGGCAGAGTGTTTGCTCCGACGAGGTTTGACCGTAGGGCTCCCTCGGTTCGGCCTTCCAACCTTCAAATATAATGGTTTCGGGTGTGGGTTTTCGGTGCACCTTAAAAAAATTACGGGTTGGACCATTTTTACGATTTCTGTTCTGAACATTTTTTTCAACCAAAGCTGTAAAACGCAAAAAATGTACGGGTTTAATTACTTATACGGGTCTGCTAGAGATGCTCTGACGATGATGTCGCAGCGGTGCGGCCGGCGAGTGCTAAGCAACCAATGATTCCAGACACTGGCTGCCGTGACGACTAAGCAACCAATGATTCTAGGCTGTAAATAAGTCAATAGTAGCACTAGCTTAATCCCTTTTCTTTTCCTGAAATGACCTTAATCCTCGTTGATCTCGAGGAGTACTATTATTCTTCTTGGTTTGAAACTGAGGGGAGCAAAAGGTAACCGATGCACCGCCCAGAATCCTCATCTCGAGGAGAATCATCTCTCGGCACAAGATACTACGCGCATGGCATGTATTCTGTCCACCAAAAGCACCATCGAAAAAAAAAAGAATTATGCCGAAACTCGCCGAATATACCTGCTATTGTTTTTATTTTATTTTATTTTTTGCAAACGCACTCTGAAGGCTGAATATACCTCCTGGTTTTGTCACTTGCTGCTAGCCTGACACGACTGCTGGGTACCCAAGTGTCGAATCGACCGACCTTTTGTTTCGTTCTTTCGGCTATCGACGTCTAGGGCGCCTAGATAAACTTGAGAGCAATGAAAACGAGCTCCTTCTTGCTACTCCTCCGGGTCATGTTAATTGCCGCGGCTTTAGTACAAGCATGTTTAATATGGATCAGAGGGAATACATAATTCATGTCTTTTACACGCGGTCATGTATATAGGAATAAAATCTTAAAACAGTGGGCAGAAAGGTAACTGAACTCCACATAGGAGTACCGAGTACATACAATAATCGTCGCTAGGATAGAGGCAAGATACGAACGCGCATATGATGGATGCTCGATCATTTTTTACCATTCCTAGTGGTGCTAGTTTTCAAACTTGTATGCCGGAACGCTGGATCAGGCCAAGCGGACGAGTGGCAGTGCACCGAAAGAAGGAACAGATCTCGATACCAAATCAGGGGGACTCGGTCACAGCATGCAGGTTCGCAATACCGGGGACCGAATTAAGTAACGTCAAAGTAAGCGGTAAATGGTATGGGAGTAGGTAACGTGCCTGGAGCTCGGTGGTGACGGGGTACTCGTCCATGTCGACGTAGTTCTTGTTGATGGAGTCCATCATGAGCTTGTTGCACTCGGGCTCCATCCAGGTGGTGACGAAGGACGCCAGGTTCAGCCGCGGGTTCCCGTCCAGCATCAGCTCGTCGTTGATGATCTGGTACGCCGCCTCCTTCGGGATCGAGTTGTCCGGCATCCGGTACCTGCCCAGACGACGAAACCAAATCAAGCATCCATCCACCTGACGATCCATCCGTCCATGGACGTAGGAGGAAGGGAAGCGCGTACCTGGGCAGGGAGGCGCGGACGTAGCGGGAGGCGAAGGTGGAGTGCACCGAGTCGTCGGACGACCCTCCCGACGCGGCGTGGGAGAGCACCATCTTGATCGCTGACTCGCTCGCCGGCGGCGGGGACGGCCGATCCGATCGGGAGATGGGGGCCGGCGGTGGTGGTAGTCAGTTGGTGGTAGTACTAGCGCTGCTGCTGATGCTTTGTGCTTGATCAACACGGGGTCGGGGTCAAGCCGTTACCAAGGAAAGCGGGAACGTTTCCTATTGTATGTATAGAAGATGGCGTGCGCCGTGCTGGCCGGGAGACAAAAATGGCGGAATATTTATAATCGAGAGGCGAGGGGGAAGGGGGAGATTTTTTTTTTCTTTAGACGAAGGGAAGGGGAAGCTACATGTACACGTGACCGTTCGAGAAAAAAAAACATGTACATGTGCCGCAGGTGTGTACCTACCGTGCTCCCGTTCGCCACTGGACATCGTCGTTTAGTTACCGTGGATTCATGGGCTGACGAAGATGTCTCTGTTCCCGTTCCGTCGGGTCACGCTTTTTTCGACGCTTGGCCTGATGATGCCCGTTCGGCGCTGCGCGCCTCGGTGTCTGGTACCGGTCCTCCGAAGGTGGAGGAGAAGCTTCCCTCTTCACATCCGTCAGGTCGCTTTCCCTCCGTTACATTGCTCTTTCACTCTTCTTTTCTTGCGCTTTGCTTTCGTAGAAGGGCAGAGGCTTCCATGATTCCGGGGTAAGAATGCACTAGTGGGCTAGTGGCGGACACTACGGATCGACGGACGACCGACGGCTAGGCGCCGTCGCTGATTCGTGAGATCCTCCTTTTTGAGATTTTATTTATTATTTATTACTCCCTAATTTAAGCTGTTTTGGAACTTCATCGTGAGCTGTCAGACTTGTTTGGAGCCCAACGACCCGTCCTTTTCTGGGTCTAGCCAGACGATAACCGTAGGATAATGCGAGTCGTGTATCACGACTCTGCAATTGCCAATTGGAGTGGTTGCGAGATCGGCCATGCGGCTCGTGCTCCGGCCATGCGCACATGCGTCGATCATGGCCCGTGCTGTCGGTGGCCACGAGTTTTGGTGACTTAAAACGAAACTTGCCAGGGAGGCCTCACCAGTCGCCGGTCACCGGTGCCGCCCGTGTGAGGATGTACGTGATGTGGATGTACGTGATGTGCCTCGCATGGACATTCGGGATTGTTCCCTTTTTTTTCTGTGCCGTGAAAGGCAGGAGGACCAAAGTTTATGTACAACGTGTTCAAAAAAAAAAAAAAAGTTTATGTACAACGCTTGGCGATGGGTGTTCAACGAGTGTTTTCTCCAAAGCGAATACGATAAAAAAAAAAGGTATATTCTCTCCTAAGGGCATCTCCGACACTGACCCGCAAATTTGCTCCGACATCTGTCCTAGGATAGGGAAGGACCAGTTCACATACAATGATGCCCGAAGCTACCATTCAATGTTGCACGAATACATTTCAACAACTAATTGACCTAACCGGACGACACTCGTACAAATACAAACACAACGGATTTTCATTATATTTCGAACATTTCGAACAAAAAAACCCGTTCCGACACTAAACCTATCCTACAACGATGACCGGCATCCAAGCCCTTGCCATCCTCTATCCGTCGTCTTCATGAATACTGGCGATAAGACCGATGAAGTGAAGTTACGTTCTCCGATGAGGAAGAATGGAACATGGAAGACAGATGACCCACATGGGACACAAGGACCTGCCACCTCGCATGTCCTACTCATCCTCAGAGGAGTCTGCGCATTGTCCGTTGCCCGTGGACGTGAGGTCCACGATGGAAATAGTGATGTCGACGCTGTCGTCGTCCCACCGGGCCGCCCGAAAATTTGACAGCGGCGCGTAGGAGGCGTAACTAGCGTTGTTCTTGTCCGTGATCACCTGTAGCTATGCCTCCGCGGCGAGCGGCGGCGTGAGCGCGGACGGCCTCGTAGATCGCACTTTGCCCCGCGATGAAGTTGGGGTCCGCCGCAACCATGGCCATCACGGCCTCCTCACTAACGGGCTCGCCCTCAATTTGGCCCTTCGCCAGCCAGTGTTGTTCTAGGAGGAACCGGTTGTGTCGTTGTTCCTCCTGCGCTTGTTGGAACGCCGACATAGGCGTCCGCTTAGGCCGCTCCTCTGCCATGGCGGCATTGAAGTGTGCATGCACCTGCTCCATGATGAAGCCGGCATGCACATGCACAGGCTCTGGTGCGGTGTCGTTGGAGCTCATCTCCATCGTGAGGTTGTCCTCGTCGTCGAAGACCTCGAAAGAGCTGGCTGGCATGTCGGTCTTGGTCCACCTGGCACGGCGGCTCTGCTAGGCGGCCGCAAGGGCGGCCACCTCATGCTTCATCTCCGCCGAAAGACTCCCACAGAGTGTTTCCGCCTGCAGTCATGACGGACGTGCTGCAAGGGAGGATGATATGGAGCGGATTCTGTTGTGGTGTGGCCGCCTTTAAATAGTGGATTCCGATGAGGCTAGGCGTCTGGGTGCGTCAATGCGCGACATCAGAGTGAGTTTCTCGGCCGGCGAGCCTGCTTAATGCACACATACAGACGAACTAGGCATTGAACGGGTGTCGTAGATATCCATCACGTCCCGTCCAGTAACACGGCACCGGTGCTGAACAGGTGGGGACACCGGGGCGCGTCGCGGCCGGCACCATCAACTGGTGCGCCGCGTCAATGTTGGAGCCAGTGAGATATCGCGTCCGCTCTGAGCCAGCTTCAATGTGGAAGGTGGCTTGAATGCGGACAGCTGACGTCGGGCCGGAACGTGCGCGAGCGAGAGAGGAGGGTTTTGGGTGGGCCAGGGTGGTCAGAAGCGGGCATGGCTGTTGTTCGGACGTCTGCAATGCCCCCCTAGCTTGTCTCTGGTTTGCGGGAGAAAGTGCGTCACGACCGTCATGCGAACCGATACAGGCCCGCGTTGGATGGCACATCACGATCGAATCGCACAGTTCAAACGGTTGCGGGTTGTTTGAGAATCGGTGTTGGAGATGCCATAAACGAAATCAATGGTCTCATTTAGTCTTACACTAACAAACCTCTTAACGGCAGCTAGCGTGTGTGAAACTTTTGATGATGTGATCGGTGGTGTTTCGTGCTGGACAACCTTTACGTCATCTTGATGAGCTCTTTTCTCCCAAATAACGAAATGACATTCCCCTGATTAGTTTATATGTACACACAATATATGCACGCGACAATGTTTGGAGCAAGCATGCACACCCACATGACGAAGTCATCGCAGACATCTTGTCATCGACGAAAACATCGCCTTCCACTGAATTTTGTTATCCGAAGCACTTAGAAGGTCAAACCTGTGATTTGATCATTGGTAAGCTAGTAATACAACCACACTCCTAACCACATGCCTATTGGTGGTTCTTTGTAGAACTGCCTTGTAAGGGCATGCACAATGATTGATAAGGTAGTCTTATCTTAAGTCTTGCATGTAATTTAGAGATGACAAAAAAAAAGTCTACAATGGGTCATTTCTTAGCCTCATCTTTAATAACTAGCTATTCCTAAAAACGTGGTGAGACATATTGTGCTAAGAAATCATCTCTTACCTTCTCTTAAATAAGAGAAGACAAACATTTTCTTATGAATTCTCTCCCCCCAACCTCATTATTTATCCTACGTGGCACTCCTAAGATAGCATCATTGTACATGCCCTAAGAAGTCAACAAAAGCCCCACTACAATCAATAAAAACTTGCACACCAAAAACAATTGTTTCGCGTTGTACAATTACCCGTGATAAACTCAAACCGATAAATTGCAACTTCTTTACATGGATGGCACATTGCCATATGGGGCATTGTAGAATTGCAACTTCCTTACATAAATTGCAACTTTTTACAATTCTTGTGCATTGTAGAATTGCCTTGCTTGATGCCAACAAATCATGAATGGGACCAGGAGGCACTAGCACGTGCCAGAATATGTGTATATATATTTATGGCATATATTGATTATTTGTTTCAAGAATATTTTCCCACATGGACGTTATTTGTTCTTGTAAGTAAAGTTGCTAGAGACAGGGAATAACATGTGTTCCTCTTTCACGGGAAAATAGAAGAGGGAACAAGGTGTACAAGACCGAAGCCGAATAATGCCAGAAAGAAACATGAAAAATGATACAACAGAACTATATGTACTTACTACTGTATTTAATAAATTGATGATTGTTTGCACCCCACATTGCAGAAGCCAAGATTATTTTTAAAAAAAATTTAAAAACCTTAACTAGTGCTTATGAAAAGTCATACCCAAATTATCAAGGCCCACACCACAAAATCAAAGAAAGCCCACCCCCCCCCCCCCCCCCCCCCCCTCCACCAAGAGCTCCGACTGACCACACATGCACTTATCCGACACGATAAACATAGCTGACATCAATTGTAACAAAAAAAACATGATTTGTTCACTCCTGCCACAAACGCATGTATCGTCTCCTTTATGTCTTGTGTTTGACTCTCTTTTTTTTAGGGGTGTCTTGTGTTTGACTCTAACATATATCCTCTAGTGATATATCAAATCTAATTATAACACCATAAAAAATATCTGAACGATCTCCAAGAAACCTTACATAGTTGACGTATCATCTCGCATGGACAAGCCACATAACGGAATTCAAGTTTTTCAATAAACATGGGCCACAAGCCCAGCTTCATTTTAAACTGAAAACGAAAGCAACAAAATCAAGTATCATGCTCGCAAAAAGAAAGGTATCTAATGGCAAGAATTGAAGATTCTCCCTTGTATCCCAATATATAATTTGACCCGTTATACTCTCAATAATTTAGCATCAAGTTTGGAGCATTGAATAAATGAAATTAATGCATCAACGTGACATCAAGTTATGGGTGTCGCCCCAGATGTGGTTAACATGAAGGCATCGACTAGTAGACGACTATTCTATGACATGAACTCTGGTGCACTTGTTTCATTTCAAGAACCCAACCATCTGAGCTGCGCTCACTTCGCAACGTGCATGATATTTTAACAAGGTCCAAAGAATCTTAGAGCATCTACAGCCGGACATAGCAAATATGACCCCCTAAACATCCGCGGACACGCCCGGTCAGAGACCGGGCGTGTCCCCTATTTGTCCGTCCGCGCAGCCACACTCCTCATTTTCTTCCTCATATGTCCGGTCACTTGCACGTGATTGGTGGAGAGGGAGAGAGAGAAAGAAAAGAATGAATAAAGAAAAAAAAAGGTGGTCCGGGGTGGGGTCGTGTCCTACGTGGCGGACTGACCAGGCACGCCCGGGCGCGTCCGCGAGCCCTCATATCCTCCCTATATTTGAGATGGATATGAGGGTTCACGGACAATCCGGGCGTATAGGGATGATATGAGGGATCCGGTTGGGTCACTTTTTTCCTTCTCTCTCCTGTCCGGTCACTGACCGGGCGCGTCCACGGACGTATGAGGGGTCGTTTGAGACGTCTGGCTGTAGATGCTCTTACATAGTTGACATATCATCTCGCACGGACAAGTCACATAACAGAATTCAAGTTTTCCGATGAACAGGGGCCACATCCCCTTCTCCATTTTCATTGAAAACAAAACCAACAAAAAGAAAAGTATCTATTGGCAAGAATTGAATATTCTCCCGTCATCCCGAATTCAATATTTGACCCGTTCTCTCAATAATTCAGCGTCAAGCTTCCACAGCATTAATTACACGAGATAAATGCGTCAACGTGACATCAAGCTACGGCTGTCGCCCCCGGACGTGGTTAACATGGAGGCATCAACTACAGTATTAGACGACTATTCCCGTCGCTAATTAAACCATCGATCCCACGATCAAGCACTGCTCAGCTTCGAAGAAACGATCAACCAATGCAGGCCTCAGCTGGGGATCGCCCTTTCCGTGACATAACTGCCATGGCAAGTTGGCAACGGGAAGAAGTCTCGGCAACGTGTGATGCGGGGCGCATGTGGCCCAGTTGACGATCAATCTAATTTAATTTACCTCGCTGTTGATCGCGGCCGCTCTGATCCCTGACCGGCAACCGTATGGTGAGTGAGTGGACGCGGAGTGCAGGGGAGAGCCATCAATCCATTCGCCGGGCGCGCAAAGTCATGCCGCGCGGATAGCTTCGCCGGGAGACGAAGAAAAGACAGCGCTTCGGTCTCACTCATGGCAGAAACTCCAAAGACGGAGGAGGAAATGCCATGACGCTCACTGGCCCGTGTTGATTTGTCCGGATCCACCCGTGTGCCTTGTTTCCGGGGCGTCCGTCTGAGGTCGTCCGGTTCGCCAGCGACCGGCCGGTGGACGGGCTCGCCGCCTGCAAGACGGTAGACCGTAGACGCCAGGACATGTGCCTGCACGAGCTCGATCGCGAGTGACTTATTTTGTACTCGTGGCTTCTTTCGCTCACCAGCTGCTGGTCTTGGCGGTTGGTTGGCATCATGCATTAGCCGCTAATCATGCACTACGTCGCTTGTAAGTTTTATCTTCCAGTGTATTTATGTTGAGAATGTACAGTAGTACTACTGCATTCTCTACATTCCCGGGAGCACACTGGCATGGCGACACCGACAGGTGCCGTGCCTGCGTCGCTTGTAAGTTTTATCTTCCTATTAATTATGTACTGTACTCGATTCTTTCTTTTGAGAAACTACTGTACTCACTATATGTGGAGAATGCACGGTAACAGGACGTAACAGAGGAGTTGGACGATTCAAGGAATTTTTTTCAGAAATAGTACTATTTTTTGAACAAATTCGGAAAATAAGATCAAAACATCAGAAATTGCAAAACTAGCACACGGTCGTCCTACGGTTGGACGAAGTCTATGTGTCGTTGTACGATTGGACGAAACAGGAATGATTCGTCCAACGCTAGGACGAAAGGCTGGTTTCGGTTAACTGGGCCACGAAACGGGCCAGTTTCGTCCGCCACCGACAGCCCACGCATGTTTCGTCCAACCAGTGGACGAATCGTCCTGCCGATGGACGAATCGTCCTACCAGCGGACGAAACGGCTCGGGATAAGGCCGGCCGCCCTCTTCTTCCTCCTGCCTCCATTTCTCTCGGCTCTCTCTCTCTGTTCTTCGTTTTCTTCCCATATTTCTTCCTATTCCAGGCCATTTAGCCATTAAATCGAGTAGATGAAGCTAGAAACCGGCTACTAGTAACCCGATCCATCAATGGGGTAGAGAAGGGAAGCCGGCAGCCGCGTGTGGGGGAGAGGGTAGAGGAGGGAGGCCGGCGTGGAGGCAGCCATTGGAGCTTGGTCCCGGCTGTGGTGGAGCTTGGCAGGGGTGGGGGTGAGGCAGGGCGTCCATTGGAGGAGCTTGGCAGGGGCAGCCGTCTGCGGTGGCCGAGCTCGTGCGGGTTGGCCGTGGGCAGCTCGGTGCTCGGATTAGCGCGGAGGACAGGAGCTCGCCGGAGAAGCACGCGTCAAAGGTATAATCTCACATTTATGTTTAGTGCATTTTGATTTTAGGTATAATGAGCTTCACTTTTTTGTTAGTGTAAAAAAAATTGTTTAGTTCATAATATAAATGACGATTGTTTAGTTCGTTAGATCGGTTATTTACTTAGTGGTAGTCATGTATATGTGGTAGACATTTCTGTTAGTGTAAAAAAAATTATGTGGTACGTAGTGGTAGTCATGTATATGTCTGAAATTTTAATTGCGGTAATATGAATTTACTTAGACGGTAATATGAATTTTAATTGTGGGAGACATGTCTGAAATTTTAATTGCGGGAGACATGTTAGTGTACTAAAATTACTTACTTAGACGGTAATATAAATTTTAATTGCGGGAGACATGTCTGAAATTTTAGTTTGTTTGATCGGTTGTTTGCTTAGTGGTAGTCATGTATATGTGGCAGACATTCCGGTTATTGTAAAAAAAATTATGTGGTACTTAGTGGTTGATGGGTATGAATTTTTATGGCAGGAGACATGTCTGAACCAGTCAAATTTGTTGTTTACTATGGTTCTGGTAATGTCCGAACAAACGAGAGTGGGGTTGATCTGACTGAGTTTGCATATGTGGAGTTGCAACTGACCGATCCAGAAAAAGTGAACATTAGTCAGTTGAAACACTGGTTGACAACAAATTTCTCGCTTGATCCCAATGTGTGCACTGTCAGTAGTCAGTCAGTGTGGTCGAAATCCCGTACAAAAAATTTCTGGGAGTTGGTTCCGATAGATAGGACACATAAGTGGGTGACCTGGTTAGAATCCTGCAAACGCCGGAGGACTCACCCCGTTGCCTTAGTGCTCCCCATCCCCATGGAGGATCCTCTGGTACAAGGCGGCGGTGGTTACGAGCCTGGCCAGGTCAGTCAGCCGATTGATGAGATGGATGTAGCAGGGTCAGAACATATGGATGGTACTGAACTCGAGGGTCGGTCAGATTATGGGTCATACATTGGAGGGGACTACGATGCAGGGGAGAGTAGTCAGAACATAGGAGATCCTGATAGTGGCGAGGCTGATGGGGATGAGGAAGGATCGGAAATGCAGAATCTGATGGAAGAGGAAGACGAGGATGGATTGGCGGAGGATCTTGATTCCGAGAACTCAAATGAAGAAGATGGTGAAGAGAACGACGAGGAGGTACCGATTCCTGCTTCATGGAATCAGAGCCTCTCGAACGGCATGACCGTGAACGATGGTCATGAATCTTCCTGGGAGTATCATCGGAGCAAAGTCGAAATAGGGGGTATGTATACCACAAAGAAAAATCTGAAGGCAGCCGTGACAGAGTGGGCAATGTCCACGCAAAGGATTTTTCAAACGGACGTATCAACAAAAAAAACTTGACTTTGTCATGTATTATGAATAGTTGTCCCGCGAAGGTGCACGCCCATGTTCTAAAGTATGACGTGACTTGGGTTGTGACGAAGGTTGTGCCCCACAATTGTGTGATGAAATATCCGCTGGTGGATCATCCAAACCTTACTTCAAGTCTCATTGCGGAAGTCATGTTCAGTGAGATAGTGAGCAAGAAAGACATGGAAGCGAAACACATTCAGAATGCAATTAAGAGCAGATATAGTTACGAAATTCCGTATGGGAAGGCTTGGAGGGCCAAGCAGAGAGTGATGGAGAAGAGGTTTGGGACCTTCATCGACTCGTATGATAATGTTGTCCGTCTCCTGCACACATTGCAGGCGAGGAATCCTGGCACACATGTCGACATCCAGCACTTGACGCTGCCCGAATTCCCAGATTATAAGGTGCTGCATCGAGTGTTCTTCTCTTTCGCTATATGCATCGAAGCTTTCAGTCATTGCCTGCCTGTGTTGTGTGTGGATGGTACGTTTCTCACTGGTAAGTACAGGGGTCAGATCCTGACCGCTATAGGCGTGGACGGCAACAATCAGATCCTCCCACTTGCTATGGCCTTCATGGAGGGTGAGAACTTGGAGAGTTGGCTATGGTTCTTCAGGCAGCTAAAAATTGTAATTGTGAAGGACCGGCCAAATGTGTGCATCCTTCATGACAGGCATCCGGGTATACTGGCTGCCATTCGGGCACTGCAGACGCCAGGTTGGAACGAACCAGCACCATGGCAGGACATGCAGAGCCGATGGTGCATGCGCCATCTTGGGGCTAATTTTTACTCCCAGTTCAAGAATAAGCGCCTCATGAATATGTTCAAAAAGCTGTGCGCACAAAACCAACAAAAAAAGTATGATTTTTTGTGGAAGAAGCTCGATGAGTTCACGAAGGCACAGGTTAAGGAAAGGAGAGCTGCACAGGCTAAGCAACCAACTAACACAGAGCTAGAGCCAATTGAGCTTTGTGACTTGCCAGCATTTGACCCGCCCGGTACGAAGAGAAAGAAGGGGAGGGCAATAAAGAATTTTTCACAGTGGATAGAGAAAGAGCCTCCCGTGAAGTGGTCTTTGCTTCATGACACCCATGGAGCGAGGTATGGCACCATGACAACCAACCTTGCTGAGGTTTATAACTTTGTCCTCAGAGGGAATAGGGGTATGCCACTAACAGCAATTGTCGAGGGTGTTTTTCATGGCACGGTGAGGTATTTCAGAGATAGGCGCTTGAAATCTGAGAAGCATATTAAGAAGAACCCCGAAACACCTTACTGTGAAAAGATTATGCGGTACATGGCGAAGAAGCTCAAAAAAGCAAAGTTGCACACTGTCACAACCATTGGTAATCAAGAAAGGAGGTATGAGGTGCGCCTACCTACCGATAGATTCGGTTCTGCAAATGAGTTGAAGACACACGAGGTGAAAATTGGAAGTGGAGTCAGGCCAACATGTGAGTGCACATGCAACAAACCGAAGCTGCTCCACTTGCCTTGCTCACATGTGTTGGCTACATGTGGACAGTTAAAAATGGACGCGATCTCTTTCGTGTCTGAATATTATCTAAAAGAGTCGGTGCAGAATGCTTGGACCGGTGAGATGGTTGGATTTAGAGTTATGGGTAACTTCAACACGCTTAACCCGGATGACAGGCAATACATCCCAGACCCAGATATGATGCGGACAAGTAGAGGTAGAAGGAAGGTATGTCGCATCCGTAATGATATGGACGAATCTGAAGCTGGTGGGTGTGCTAGACAATGTTTGCTATGCGCTGGATATGGCCACAGGATGAAATATTGTCCCACTCGTACCGTTGGTGGTGATACTGCTGGTGCATCCACATCGACGGCTACAATACCAGTGGCTGCAACGTCAGTAGGAAGGCGTGGACGTGGCCGAGGCAGTCGAGGACGACGTGGATGGAGAGGGTGAGGGAGAGAGACTATGTTTTACTTTGTACTATGTGCAGACTATGTTTAACTTTGTAATATGTGCGGACTATTTTACTTTGTAATATGTGCGGACTATGTTTTACTTTGTGCGGAAATGGCTCCGTATCCTTTGCTCAATCCTACGATTGATGTAAAACATCGGGCTAGACATATGGAGGCTGGCCATGAGCTCCCTGTGTTGGTCACTCGCACTCCAAAGTCTGACTGGATGATACACCCTGATTGGACTGACAGGTATGTGTCGTTCTTATTCCAGTAGTACTTGAAAATATGCACACACTAATTGAATTTTGCATTCTTATTTTGCAGGCTAGCTTGGGCAGGACTTTTACCTTTGGCACGTATGATTGAGGCCACTAGAGAGGAGTGGGTTCACATCCCAGCATCTGAGGAGGGCACTGAGGACATCGATGAGTACAGAGAGAAGCACAGACGTTTCGGTTACGACAGGTCACTGCTCACATGCTTAGTGGACCGATGGAGGCCTGAGACTCACACGTTTCACTTTCCCTGGGGAGAGATGGCGCCTACTCTCCAGGATGTGTCCTACTTGTTGGGACTGTAGGAGATATGCCCTAGAGGCAATAATAAATGTTATTGATTATCTCCCTGTTCATAATTATGTTTATGTTCCATGCTATAACTGCAATGATTCTCGAGTCTGCAAATAAAACGAGGCTTGGAGGGAAACTCATGTGCACGTGTGGGATAATAAACGGTAAAATGTATTCCTAGTCAAGCCTCTATGACTGGCTCAAGTATTGCATGATGATCCTGTTTTCCTGATCATGGGCATGGCTATGCCGGCAATTTTGAGGGCACAGTGTTAGAAGAACATTTGTGTTGAATCGACCCGAATTGATGTTATGCTATGAGATTCATTCGTCATAAGTTAATGGTTAATAACACAGAGATGGTTAACGTTTGCATGATTCCTTAGACCATGAGAGTATCGAGTTTCTTCATGCTTGCTTCATGAACTTTGGGGTTTGTTAAACGTCATCCGTAAATGGGTGGCTATTACGGCGGCTTACGGGTTCATGGAAAAGTATGTCAAGTAACTTGATAGCTCAAGATTGGGATTTGCTCCTCCGACGATGGAGAGATATCTCTGGGCCCTCTCGGTGTTACGGTATCCATCATCGTCTGGCCAGACACTTTGTGATTTGATCACGGGGATGTCAGAACACGGGAACGAGAAAAGAGAACAATATCGGTAACGAGGTAACTGGCATAGTGGACAAGTTGTTGATCCACGGGGATGCCAACATGTCTCACCTCGGGTATTTGTAACATATCGCGAAGCAACAGGAATAGCACACGGCAACTGGAGGTTCACTCGAATATTCATTCGTGTGGGTATAGGGATCAATATGGGTGTCCACGGCTCCGATGTTGATCATTGATCGGAAGGGGTTCCGGGTCATGTCTATGCTTCACCGAACCTATAGGGTCACACGCTTAAGGGTCATCTATCTGCTGAATACTAGACAGGGAGTCTGAGAGAAAGTTTCCGGAAAAAGTTTTCGGAGACAGCGGAAAAGTTCCGAAGAGAGAGGTCACCGGATGAGTTCCGGTGAAACTGAAAAGTTGTTTCAGAGGATACCATAAAGTCAAATTGGTTTTGGCACATGCCTGATAATTCTTGGAGGGTGCCAGAATCATTCTGGAAACTTTCTGGAATTTTCCGGAATGAAAACCGGAAATGTTCCGGAGCTGCCGAAACCGCTTCAGATGCTTTTCGCAGATGAAAATCACTAAACCGGAATTGTTCCGGCTCGCGTTGAAAATTATTTTAGTGGGTACTGGAAATGTTCTAAGCCCACATAAATATTTTCAGTTCGATCAGACGCTGAAAAATGTCATCGTGAATAGTGAAAGTGCTTTTTGGGATATTTATGGAAAACCACCTTTTGGGATATTTCCAAAAGGCCTTCTAGAAGGCTTGGGGACCAAGGACCCTCCCTTGGGGGGGGGGCTTGGGTGTGGCCGGCCAAGATGGTGGAGCTCCATGGAGCTCCACATGGCCCTCCCTTTTCCCTTCCATGCCCTTTATGTGAGACATAAAGTAGGGGTATTTTGGTATTTTCAAGTGCCAACCCTACCCCTTGGTTTTCCTATAAATAGAGGAGTTGTGGGCTGCCATAGGACACACTCTTGCTCTCATACACAAGCCATGCATGATCTGGCCTTCTCTCTCCCTCCCAGCGAAATAGTTTCATAGAGCCGAAAGGCTGTCTGGGTTCCGGCAGGAACTAGTTCTGGACGGCAAAGCCCTGCCGGATAGATGACACCGTATGTGTGCAACTCTGTAGAGAGATCGTAGTTTCAGTCTTAGTTCGAGAGTGCCTCCCGGAGGGCTGTCCGTGTGACCGTCTGAGTTTCGGAGGTCCTCCCGAAGGGCTGTCCGCAACACCGTCCGGGGGACTGTACGACCGCCTCCCGAAGGGCTGTCCGAGGGGCAGATGAGGGTATACATCCTCGCGGTTAGGAGGTTGTAAATCCTAGCTGCGGGGATCTGCACCGCCGATCGTCATCGACTCTACTTCCGCTGCGCTATGAGTCGGTAACGAAAGAGATCAAACCTTGTATGCAGTCTCCATAGTGATCCTGGGCTGGTGCGTAGGTCGGAAATTTTTTGTTTTCTGCTGAGTTACCCAACAGTGGCATCAAGAGCCGTGCTATGCGTAGATGCAGGTTGCGATCTAGAATACATAGAGATGTATGGGTGTTGCACAATATAATTAGGTAGTAGATGAGATCTATTGCTGAAAATTATTTGTGCGGGTAGCAGATGAAATTTGTTACCCGATGTTCCTGTTGCTTCCCCTGAATTTGCGTAGTCCTGATCTTGACGGCATGGTGGAATCTCACAAAGTTCTGGCAATCCGCGATCCTTTCATGCTGCTCCTGAGTATGTTGATTGACAGATCAATGAAGTGCTAACAGTTCTTTGGGTTCCACCATAGTTGAGAAAGATGGATGTTTCGCAGACGAAAGGGCAATGCAGATGTGATCTGCACGGGGGTCACGCATATGACGAAGTTTAGTATGGGGCTCGAGATTTTATTATCTCGTGTTTCATACACCTTGGAAGGTTAATCTAGCAACTTGGATTATCATGCTTGATGATGGACGTTGGTAGCTTCGGTTTGTTTCGAAACCTTAGAAGCCACGTAAAACAAGTTTTTGCATGAACCGATTAGAGGTGTCTAACTTGGTTTTGCAGGATGGTTTGCATGTGCATGTGATGTGGTATAGCAGTGTTCATAATAATTTGATTATGTATGAGATGACTATATGATGTAAATTGATTAACATGACCTGCGTGTCATGATTCGGCATGATGGCTGGAGCCATATGATTGCACTTTAAATGACCTGCGTGTCAACCTTATGTAATGCACTTATTTTATTAAGCTATAGAGATAGCAATATTATCTGGTGCATCGACAAGGTGGTGGCAATCTTCGCGAAGGTAAACACCAACGCGAATGCCGAAGACGAAGAAATACAAGACTTCTCCGTCAGAAAGGGCAATACCATATCTTGCTATTATGAATTGCCTGAGATGTTTATCCCTTATGATGCACCCTTCTTGATTGCGCGGTAGTCGCTTTTTATTAGGGTGATCTCTCACAAAAATATCAAGTAGTTAGTGTTCTCCCAAGTGTAGCACCGTCACGGCACATAACTTTTCGGGGTGCGCCATGCTGACATGGGTACGAACGATTAGGGATGTGTGAGGTGGGTGAGTTGAGACCTCGTAGCAAGATCACTTGGTTGTCTTGACGTTCAGGCATGAAAGTCATGAGATCGGAACACACGCATCGAAAGATGAACAAGAGTCACATGGAGATGTGATCGGCAAGTTTGCCTAACGATTGAAGTTCTCGTCATCAGTGATGCTCACCATCAATGGCGTTGAATTGAAATTCGTGTCTTGAATCACTCAAAATCAATTATGAGAGATATTGATTTGAGTGGGAGCGCACTGAAGAATTAACTTGTTTAATTCTCAGTGCAATTAATCTTGAACACTGTCTAAGTGTGATTTGCATAATAAGTAGAATAATGGCTCGCGTTTCCACCTTCCCTGTTAAAATTGAATAGCTGTTAAATATCTGGTTAAAACTTTACGGTTGGTAACGTAATGTGAGGATTGTCCTCTAGAGTGCCGAGAAGGACTTTGTCCTATCGCATACTTTTGGTATTCTCCCGCTAATGCTATGGATGATATGACTCTCGTCCTTCGATCCAAAAGCTAAAATTCCGTTACAGTCAAGTGAAATATGTTTGCTTCCATGAGACCCGAACTTCGAAAGTTTGGATAGTTATGTGATATTCATGGAATCTGAAAATCATTTTCAGAGACAGACAAAGGCTAAAAGATATGAGATATCCAAAGCAATGTTTGTTTGCAAACTATTAGTAAAGGAGTTTACTATGCATTTACTGATAAGAGAGGGATCCAGGAGAACGCCTGTCATATGATGAAAGGTGAATAAAACAACAACTTAAAGAGAAAGGAAGTGTCCGAAGGGTGTTAGTAAGATTTTCACGCCTAGGAAATCCAGGGCTAACGCCACTCTTAAGTTGGATGCTTCTTCTGAGAGTAGGAGAAATACTGAAGGTTAAACTGTTAGAAGTATAATGGCAAAAGGATAGAAGACTGGAATATCCAGCTCATGTATGAATGTCATACAGGTTTTTGATGTATAGAAGGCTGGTCAAAAATATAGTTCTTGGGAATTATGGTTAAACATGTTAATCACTAATTCTTGGGTATTGTGAGTTAATCACAAAGATACCCGCTCGATTGCATTCTGTTGCAACTCGATGTAAGAACTACTATGGCCTGAAAGACTAGCCAGGAATGAGGTCTTGATACACGCTGGGAACATAGTAAAAGTTACTATACCTTCCATCAGTTTACCTATGTATTTATTTTCATAATTCATTTTAGAGTTTCACACTCTAGCCCTTTGCATAAAGTATCTTGCAAGAAGGTTGTTCATAAGAGAACTTTTGATGTTCGGTGTTATGAATAACATAAGGGCCATACTTTCATTATGAATGAAACGTGTGTTATGAATATTGATAAATAATACATTACCTCTGGGTTTACTTTCATAATTCATTTTAGAGTTTCACACTCTAGCCCTTTGCATAAGGTATCTTGCAAGAGAGTTGTTCATAAAAACAACAATTGTTGTTCAGTATTATGAATAACATGAAGGGCCATGCTTCCATCCTAGATGGGATGTATGTTATGAATATTGATGGAAGTATGATACATCCATAACACTGACGCTAAATGTCGCAAGACTAAAAGAATACCACACAAGTGTGGCACTACATTTGGTCACATTGGAGAAACCCGCATGGAAAATTCCATTATGATGGATTTTGAAGTCGTTTGATTTTGAATCATCTGACACTTGCACTTTCCTCTGAAAGGTGAAGTGACTGAAATACCGTTCACAGGCCATAAGGAACGAGCAAAGAACATATTGGTGATCATACATTATGATGTGTGTAGTCCAATAAAAGTTGTTGCAAGTAGTCGATTTATCTATCTTCAGAAATAACTCAAGTAGATATATGGATATTTACTTGTTGAGACGTAAGTCTGGATCTTTTGAATTCATTCATAAGGTTTTCAAAAATGAAGTAGAAGTTGTTGTAACAAGAAAATTATGTTTCTACAATTCGATTGCAGAAAGGAATATTTGAGTTACAAGTTTAGCGAATGTCTGATGAGTTGTGAAAGGGGTTTCATAACTTGCACCTCCCGGAACACCACTGCAAGTGGAAAGTCCGTGAAGATGTAATCGAACCATTTATGACATGGTAAGATCAAAGATGACATAAATAAATTTGCCATTACCCCTTTTTAAGAGTGATGCTTTAGAGACTGCGGCTTTTACACTGAAAAGAGATCCATCAGGTCTGTTGAAATGATGCCATGGTATGGTACGCCCAACCATGTTATATCTTTTCTTAACATTTGGAATATGGGGCTTGTGTAAAAGGTTACAAACCTATTCCAAATCAGACAAGTGCTACTTTGTAAGGTTATCCCAAGTCATTGGGTATTCCCCCACCACTATACCGAGGCAAAGGATTTTGCCGCAAAACGGTATGCTTTTAAAGAGAATAGTTCTTACAAAAGGTGAGTGGGAGGACAGTGCAAACTCGACGAGATAACCAGTATCTTCATCATCAGATCAAAGGAAAGAAACCTTGGAAGTGATTCCGAAGTTTCCTACTGCGACTGATACGGAAGTCTCTACAATAAAATGTATGGACTTCGGTCGAACTTGCAGCTGAACCCCGTAGGCAAGGCTCGTGCAAACCTCTCAGGTGCGCAAACGAGATATTGTTGTTGGACAACAGTATACCTATGATACACAAGGAAGCGGTGATGGGCCCTGACTCCGGAATTGGCTAAATTCCAATACAATCCGAGATAGTTTCCATATAAGTGATTCGAGATTAAAATCTTGATACACCTTTCGAAAGACTTAGAGTCTAACGAATATTTATGAAACTATAAACTGATGTGGATAAAATATTTTATCCATAAAGCTCGACTTGTTGAAATAACAAGTTCAAGGAGTTGACTACGATGAGGTTGTTTCACCGTAGCGATGCTTGAAGTCGGTTCTGGTTGAACTAGCAATTAATACATATTTCAATCATGAGATATGAAACATGGATGACAAAAGGATTTCCATCTGATGGAAATAAAACCTAGGACTTGTATGTGATATAGTCCAAAGTAATTTGTCGATCCAGAGGATGCTAGTAGGTATGCAAACTTCAGAGTTCCAGCGATGGACAGAAGAGAGCAAAGTGGAGTTGGAATCTTCGTTTTTGATGAAATGGTCAAAAGGGTTTTGACTTCATCAATGGGTAACGAAGATGCTTGTGATTCAAGAAAGTAAGTGGGAGCATAATAATATTTCTAAAACATTGTGTGCTTGACACATTGTTAATTGGAAGTAAATTTCTTGACATGAATTAAGGACTTCATTTGAAAATAGTTTTTTGATGAAGTGCTTGGGCTATATAGCCTCCATCTTAGGCATGATGATCTATGGAGATAGATTTACCTAATAGGGATAAGCAATGAATACATATTGACAAGATGCTAAAACCTTTTAGCATTTAAAACGCCAAGGAGTGATTCTTGCCGAAGTCACATGGAAAGAGTTTTCGCAAGACTCAGTGTGCCAAAACACTGATGAGTGAAATACATGATGGAGATTTCACACACTCTTGTGTTTGGATTAATCATGTATTCCATGGTATGTAAAACAACCAGATATGTCCGATACTCCAAAGTTGTTGCGAGTATGGATACCAAAGTGATCAAAGTACTGATCATAGGACAAACAGTGAAAGATGTCATTGAGTACTAGAGTAGTAGTGATGACATGTTTTCTCACAAAGCAGAGATTATGAAGTACTCGTTGTAAGTAATTACATCGATACAGTCTTCATCAATGCTCCATGCGATTTTTCGATTTAAGTTAAGGGTTTTGTGTGATACACAATATGGTGGCACGGTAGTTGGAAATTGTTCCAAACAAGATACTGTGGCAAATTCTATAACAAAGGCTAAGTATGTTGACGCTTAAGAAGCGACAAAGAAGTTGTTGAATCATATAGTTCATTCATGAACTTAGTATGGTTCCAAGATGGCTTTGGTCTATGGGACACTATTGCAGATAGTTGCTCCATAGCTCAGTCTGAGGAATCAGGTTTCGACCAATGATTCACACATATGCAAAGCCAAGTCCACACAAAATATGAATTTTGTGAAAGCGTGAAAACGCGAGGATATGCAAAGTTACACACGGAGCTGAAGTTGTCAGATCCGTTGGACATCAGGCTATACCACAAGCGAAGCATATTTTACACCAGTATGCCATAGGTGTAAAGTGCATTAGCATTGACTAGATTATTGACTCTAGTGCAAGTGGGAGTCTGTAGGAGATATGCCCTAGAGGCAATAATAAATGTTATTGATTATCTCCCTGTTCATAATTATGCTTATGTTCCATGCTATAACTGCAATGATTCTCGAGTCTGCAAATAAAACAAGGCTTGGAGGGGAACTCATGTGGACGTGTGGGATAATAAACCGTAAAATGTATTCCTAGTCAAGCCTCTATGACTGGCTCAAGTATTGCATGATGATCCTGTTTTCCTGATCATGGGCATGGCTATGCCGGCAATTTTGAGGGCACAATGTTAGAAGAACATTTGTGTTGAATCAACCCGAATTGATGTTATGCTATGAGATTCATTTGTCATAAGTTAATGGTTAATAACACAGAGATGGTTAACGTTTGCATGATTCCTTAGACCATGAGAGTATCGAGTTTCTTCATGCTTGCTTCATGAACTTTGGGGTTTGTTAAACGTCATCCGGAAATGGGTGGCTATTACGGCGGCTTACGGGTTCATGGAAAAGTATGTCAAGTAACTTGATAGCTCAAGATTGGGATTTGCTCCTCCGACGATGGAGAGATATCTCTGGGCCCTCTCGGTGTTACGGTATCCATCATCGTCTGGCCAGACACTTTGTGATTTGATCACGGGGATGCCGGAACACGGGAACGAGAAAAGAGAACAATACCGGTAACGAGGTAACTGGCATAGTGGACAAGTTGTTGATCCATGGGGATGCCAACATGTCTCACCTCGGGTATTTGTAACATATCGCGAAGCAACAGGAATATCACACGGCAACTGGAGGTTCACTCGAATATTCATTCGTGTGGGTATAGGGATCAATATGGGTGTCCACGGCTCCGATGTTGATCATTCATCGGAAGGGGTTCCGGGTCATGTCTATGCTTCACCGAACCTATAGGGTCACACGCTTAAGGGTCATCTATCTGCTGAATACTAGACAGGGAGTCTGAGAGAAAGTTTCCGGAAAAAGTTTTCAGAGACAGCGGAAAAGTTCCGAAGAGAGAGGTCACCGGATGAGTTCCGGTGAAACTGAAAAGTTGTTTCAGAGGATACCATAAAGTCAAATTGGTTTTGGCACATGCCTGATAATTCTTGGAGGGTGCCAGAATCATTCTGGAAACTTTCTGGAATTTTCCGGAATGAAAACCGGAAATGTTCCGGAGCTGCCGAAACCGCTTCAGATGCTTTTCGCAGATGAAAATCACTAAACCGGAATTGTTCCGGCTCGCGTTGAAAATTATTTTAGTGGGTACTGGAAATGTTCTAAGCCCACATAAATATTTTCAGTTCGATCAGACGCTGAAAAATGTCGTCGTGAATAGTGAAAGTGCTTTTTGGGATATTTATGGAAAACCACCTTTTGGGATATTTCCAAAAGGCCTTCTAGAAGGCTTGGGGACCAAGGACCCTCCCTTGGTGGGGCCCACTTGGGTGTGGCCGGCCGAGATGGTGGAGCTCCATGGAGCTCCACATGGCCCTCCCTTTTCCCTTCCATGCCCTTTATGTGAGACATAAAGTAGGGGTATTTTGGTATTTTCAAGGACCAACCCTACCCCTTGGTTTTCCTATAAATAGAGGAGTTGTGGGCTGCCATAGGACACACTCTTGCTCTCATACACAAGCCATGCATGATCTGGCCTTCTCTCTCCCTCCCAGCGAAATAGTTTCGTAGAGCCGAAAGGCTGTCTGGGTTCCGGCAGGAACTAGTTCTGGACGGCGAAGCCCTGCCGGATAGATGACACCGTATGTGTGCAACTCTGTAGAGAGATCGTAGTTTCGGTCTTAGTTCGAGAGTGCCTCCCGGAGGGCTGTCCGTGTGACCGTCTGAGTTTCAGAGGTCCTCCCGAAGGGCTGTCCGAGTGACAGTCCGAGTTTCGGAGGTCCTCCCGAAGGGCTGTCCGCAACACCGTCCGGGGGACTGTACGACCGCCTCCCGAAGGGCTGTCCGAGGGGCAGATGAGGGTATACATCCTCGCGGTTGGGAGGTTGTAAATCCTAGCTGCGGGGATCTGAACCGCCGATCGTCATCGACTCTACTTCCGCTGCGCTACGAGTCGGTAACGAAAGAGATGAAACCTTGTATGCAGTCTCCATAGTGATCCTGGGCTGGTGCGTAGGTCGGAAATTTTTTGTTTTCTGCTGAGTTACCCAACAGGACTACCTTTGGCGGGCCAGGCCATAGGCCCGTTGGAGGTACCATATAATTGGCGGGAGGACATGCAGGCACGTTTCGCAGGTATTCGGCCAGCTGATGGGATGGTGAACTTACGGCCTGATCCACATGGACCTCGGTTTATATGGTTGGGCCAGTTTCAGGTAAATCAATAGTTTTATATTCTTATCTATTTAGACATACATCTTCTCATTATTTAGCTTCCCATGTTCTTTGTTTCATGCAGATTGGCCTTCTAGGATATCCAGGCATAGACTTGTCGAGGCCACAGATTGATCGATGCCTAGAGGCATATATCTTGTGGCTGTTTGGCAAAGTGATGTTCACGGATAACCACGTCAACACTGTTGATGCCCGGTACATCAGTATTGCAAGAGAGATCGCGGACGCACGCGAAGCTCGTGACATCATGCCGAGGAGTTTTTGTTCTGCCGTCTTAGCAGCTACATACAGAGGTATGTGCAAGGCTTGCTTACTACGCGCTCCAAAATCAGGATTGCTAGGATGCCCACTGTTGTTGCAATTATGGTCGTACGAGAGGTTCCCTATCGGACGACCTAACATCTATGTTGAGGATCCATATGATGTTAGACAGATGGATGCAAATCCCATCGACTTGCCTACTTTTGGTACCGTGTGGACACGTAGAGCGGTATGTTTTTCATTATGACCGGTACTTTTTATTCTATGTTGACAAACCTGTTGCTCACAACTATATTTTTAATCTGTAGAGAAATTATGCACATCAACAAGTGAGTCGTTGTTACCCGTCCTTCACGGCACAGTTTGATACTTTGCACGAGGATCAGGTCATTTGGCAGCCTTACACGGCAGAGGAGATGGCTCGCAGATACCCCCGCGGGATTTCTAACTTGTGCACCAGAGATCACATATATTGGATGACCAAGGTAAAGATTATTTTTGACATCTTCGTGGAGGAGATGTCCCAACAAAGGGTTATGAGACAGTTTGGTAGGCGCCAATTGGCTAACCCAGTTCGCCCGGATCGTCCCCTCGAGTAGCATGTCCACGAGTAAGTTCATTCCTAACTTATCTAACGCATGTGTCCATATTTCTTTGTTTGTTGATTGTCCAACACATATCTCAATCTTAGTTTAAGCCGCAAAGGAGGAGAAAAAGCTCTTAGTGCCTGGATGCGGACCCTTCGACCGTACGTTGACTCGTGGCACGCGGCGGAGGCACAGGTCTGGGTTGAGAATGTCCCATTTCAGCCCCTGGATTTCGCCGCGTATCTCCAGATGTACAGAAGGTCGACTCGTCTATACTTGGTACTGACGGCAATTCCTGGCCAAATGCAGCCCCCTGGCACATCGGAGATGTACCCAATTGAGTCAATGGTGGGGATCAGACACCATGCTGTAAGTATCATGTCCCTCAAATGCGTGCACGTATCAAATCTTGAATACGTATATAACTTTGTGTTTATTCTTTTCAGGGTGAGTTGACTGAACAGGCTCAGGAGGATGTTGCTGCTCTTATTCACCGGGTTGAGACTGGGCCTCTTCCCCCCCAGGAGGAGCACGTCTCCTGGTTGAGGCGTCTTCAAGAGAATCTACGAGGTATCAAGCAGGCTATTTCGTGTACGCGCTCGTCTGACGTTGTGCCTCGTCGAGCAGCATAGCGCCCCCCGCGTCACTCATTGGACATTCACGATCCGCGGCCACATGTTTCGCCCCCTCTTCACTCTTTGCGCCGTCAGGATTCGCGCCCACAGGTATCGGCCCCTCGGCACTCTTTGCACCATCAGGGTCCGCGACCACATGTTTCGCCTCAGATTCCTCCCAGGGCACCACCTCCTTTCCAGCCCGAAAGTTCATCATGGCAGCAGCAACAGGTGCCGCAACAGGAAGAGGATTGGCTTCATCAACAGCAGTGGCAGTCGCAACATATGTGGCAAGGCAATAATTCATCATTCTTGTTAGTAATTGATTATAAATATGCAACTCACTATGACGTCGTTCATACCACAGACACTACTGAGGGACAGTACATGGCTTCGCCTGGGGGACACACTGCCGCGTTCGCGCGGCGCTCTTCCGCGTCCAAACTTGCCCATGCACGACGACCTCTTTCACGAATCTCGGTCACCGCCCAGTTCGGTTTTTTCGTGTCAATCCAACGATAGTACATGCACAGAGGCGGAGGAGACTACAACAAAAATAGAAATAGAAATATCAAATCAATAATAATATCAACAACGTGTTTATTCTTCGTGACTGAAACATACCGGAGGCCTGATGTACGGTGAAGTAGCAACGGGTGGATCTTCCTCATAATTGGCGCACATGAAAAACTTCATGCCCAACCAATCTGAAAAATCCGTCACCTCCTTCACCTTGCAGAGATCGCCACACCAACAATGAAGTACTTCCACCCCCCGAGGCAAAGTCACACTCTTCATTTTCGTAGGCCTAATGCTTTGATCCGAGCAAGGCAAACTCATAATGACTAGCGCGTTGGTGTTTTGAAGTGCGGCTGGACGATGGAGAAGAGAGTGAGAAAGAGCAAGCAGTGTGGGCAGAAACAAAGAGAAGAGCGTGAGAGAGCAGGCAACGGCATCTCGTATATAAAGATGAGGAGCACTGTGTTGTCGGTAGAAGAAAATAAAACACGCGCGTCCGCCGCAGCAACAGCACCGCACCGCACCGCAGACAGCAGGAATCAGACAAAGCAGACAGCAGGAATCAGACAAAGCAGACAAAGCAGACACCCACGCGCTCGGCCGAATCTTTGCCTAAAAATCAGCGCCGTTTGCATAAAAATCAGTGCCGTCATCATAACAAATCAGCGCGGTGCGATTCTGCCAATCACTACAGTCTGCCGTGAAAATCAGCGCATTTTGCTGCAGTGTGGGCATCGGAATCAGCGTCTGCGCATGGGAAAAAGCAAAGGAAAAGCGAGCTGGCCGAGGGAGAAGCCGTCGGTGGCAAAAAAACTTCAGTACAAAGTTGGAAAAAAACTCCAGTACAAAAAATTACACCAACACTACACCATGTTGTACTTCACATATGTCTATTTTATGTATGGGACATATTCATGTTTTATTTCAGTGGTCAATTGGTTTAGAGAGATAACACTTGTACTGCGAACTAAATGCATCCAACTGAAATTAAACATTACCACTGAATTAAACAGTACAACTGAATTAAACATTACAACTGAAATAAACAGTACAACTGAATTAAACACTACAACTGAAATTAAACAGTACTACATAAAACAGTACTACATGAATGCATCATCCTCCTCCTCCGTCGATGCAGATCTCTTGCCCTTTGTCGAAGTAGAACTCTTGGCCTTCGACGATGCGGTAGTCTTGACCTTGGTGCTCGGCATGAAGACGTCCTCTTCGTCCTCCGTCGATGCAGATCTCTTGCCCTTCGTCGATGTAGAGCTCTTGCCCTTCGACGATGTGGTAGTCTTGACCTTGGTGCTCGGCATGAAGAGGTCGTCTTCATCCTCACTGTCTGCTGACCATAAATCTGAATTATTCCTCGCAAGCCTGATGTAAGATTCACTCTTATGCAGTTTGACCTTCTGCCATCTGCCATGCAACCTGAGAAGTTCTTTCCGTATCTCCTCAAATGTCCTGGGAGGCCACCCACTCCTAGCTAATGAGTGAGCCAACTCATTCATTATGGTGTCACTACTGATGAGTTCCTCCCATGGAACTACTCTATCATCCATCTTGAAATTGGCGGCTAGACGGAGAAGATGATCGGACATACCAGAGTGAAAACTACGATCAAAAGGATAATGAGGATGAGACATCTCCACGAAAGGATGGCGGGAGCGAAAGGCGTGAGAGAAAGGGGGGACAGAAGGGCCTGCTCACCCACCTTACTGCGGATGTGGTTATATAGGTTCACAAGAGAAGATGGCGGGAGAGAAAGGCGGGAAAGAAAATGGCAGGAAAGAAAATGGCGGGAGAGAATGGCGGGAGAGAATGGCGGGAAAGAAAGTGGCGGGAGATTATAGCGGGAAAGAAAATGGCGGGATAGTAGGGCGGGAAAAGAAAATGGGGGGATAGTAGGGCGAGATAGTACGATCACTGTGGCAGATGGCTGAAAACAACAACTAGCTCCTGATCACGCTCTTTGAAGGTTATGAGCACCAAATTGTTTACTTCAATAGACGATGCCCGAAGAAAATTAGTGAAACCTTCCTTCTTGAGCACCATTCTATTACCCAAGCCAATAAAGTAGGAACAAGGAATGCTTACAGATATATCATCATCTTCAGAATCCAAAGTAATTTCAAGAGTTAAAGAACCAGTCCTAGGAATTGACACAAAATCCTTCAAACTCCTCACAACCATGCTCGGAATAACCTGACCAAAAACATCAAGTTATATGATGTTGAGCTTACAAATTTAAAACAGTATACTAGAGCAAAGAACAAAAAAATATACAGTAGCCAAAAACAAAGCTCACCATATGTTGACCATTAACATTCATGGAATCAATCCTATGAACAAAAGGAGTACACAATATGTAGTTGTCATCAAAGAGCTGTCGCGACATGAAATACATTTGCTGATAATTCAGACTGACACCACGACTATAAAAACAACTGTCAACAAGTTCCCTCTGAGTTTCACTCAGATCCTCAAGAGCTACAAAAAAATAATTTCACAAATTGAGCAGAACAGCAAAACGTATAAGCTGAAACAAAACTTTAAATCACTCAAAAAAAAAACTTACCAACACAGGGTAAAGGGAACAACATAACACCATCCCGATGAAAATCAACACCAATCATAGTTCCATAGTGCTCAAGCCTAACAGTCATCATGTCACGATGACGGAGACCATAATCATTCACAAGTTCCTCCCAGGAAGGACCATGGAATTTACTGCTCACCCGACCATGTGTAAACAGAACACCATATAAGTTACCCTCACTGTTGTGAAGAGCAAGATCAATATCTGTGTCACCCCTCCGAATAGCTAAAGCTCTGCACTCCTCAATGTACCGAGCAAGATGTGATCTAACACTGCACGGAACATACTACAAAAAGAATGGAAGCAAACATCATAATCATATAAACAAAGGCATTAGAATACATTCCAACCTAAACAACATCAACCATATGCCACAATCAGATAAACAAGATATAGAATCTTACAACACGCCTTGAACAGCGACGATCCAGCACCACAGTGGAGACAAACGCACAAGAATCAAAGGAAGAACAAGGGCCACCTGGAGCTCGGCAAAAGGGGCAAGCCATTACCTGCAAAGAAACGGTGACCAAAAAAATCACTACACTTGCCTGCTCACCCACCTTGCTGCGGAGGGGGTTTTATAGGGTCAGAAGAGAAGATGGCGGGAGAGAATGGCGGGAAAGAAGGGCGGGAACGAAACTGGCGGGAAAATGCACTCTTCGGCGAAGGAAATACCAAAAAAATAGAGTTTTCGTTCTGCAGAAAAACGAAACTGGCTTCGGTACCGAATGCATGGATGATTCAGCTTCTGTTTGAACGAAACTGATGTTTCGTCCAACCGTAGAACGAAACAGTTGTTTCGTCCAACCAGAGGACGACACGTCATGTTTCGGTCACTGGTTGACCGAAACGTCAGGTTTCGTCCAACCGTAGGACGACGGTGTGCTAGTTTTGCAATTTCTGATATTTTGATCTTATTTTCCGAATTTGTTCAAAAATAAGTACTATTTTTGAAAAAAAAAATCGATTCAAGGCCCCGGCGAATCACTAATCAGTCCCATCGGTTAAAATATGTGAGCATAGCAGCCAGCAGCACATCCGAAATTCCTAGTCTACGCCTTGGAAAATCCCTAGAGATACTTTCCCATCGCGTCGGCTCTGCCCTCTTCCCAACAGTCGCCATGACCTTTGCGGCTCTCAAGGCCACCACCACAGTGCACCGCCTCCCCGCGACTTCATCGTCCAACCTTGAGGCCTACCTCGCCCTCTCTGACGGCGTCGACAAGCTTCTCGAGATCTCCTGCTTCGCCCCATGCCCCACCCTCGATGCAAGGCCGCCCGCATCAAGTCCTTCGAGTTCAACCTCGATCGCTTTCTACCTCGGCAAGTTCGTCCAGGACGTCAACGCCCTCCACGCGCACTCCGACCTCCTCCCACAGCCTACTGTTCTCCTCGCGTACTGCGGCGAGGGTGTTAGAAATACAGCAGGCAAATCAACGACGGAAAAACAAACTCAAACACATGGGAGACATAAGGATTAACGTGGAAAAAACCTTCAAAGTGAAGGGAAAAAACCACGGGTGTCAGCCAACGAACTTCACTATATCGAGAAAGGTTCCAATCCAGGGATTTGCAACTGATCAAGTTATCCCGTGCGACGACTTACAAGAGGTATATGGAAGAATGAATGATGAAAATTGAAAACAAGACATGAACTTGACAATACCAAAGGGTCCAAGATTGAATACAGTTATTCTACAGAATGAATGATGTAAACTGACAATGACAAGGGGTTGAGGATGGAGTATAGTTATCCAGAGAATCAGTGCCCTTGATCTCCTTACAATACATAATCTACCAGATTAGCTAATCTGTTGATTCTCTCAATGAACATTAGTCCAATTGAATTTGCTTCAAAGGAATTATAGGCAAATGTGGTTCGTACATGCAGACCAAAATACAATTTAATGACATGTCTAATTGGCATGCATCAATATTCCTTATCGCTTTTGTTCATATCTTCTAAGACTCTAAGGGACAGTTTTTTTGGTAGCTTTTTTAGACTTTTAGAATAAGCTACCCCCTACCCAGTTTATTTTAAAAGCCCAACTAAAAATATATTTTTAGAAGCCTACTAGTCAAGTCTTAATTAGTAGGCTTTTAAAAAAATAAATTTGGTTGGGCTTCTAGAATAAGCTGGGTAGGGGCCAGCTTATTTCAGCTTATTCTGAAAGCCAGCAAAAGAACCGGCCCTAAGCTCTTTAGGAATGTTGGCTCATGTTACATTGGAGTTTTAGGGGTCACTAGTTGGCCCACATGAAGGGGGTGATTCGCTAATGTGTTATGCGTTTGAGTCCATTCCTAGGTGTGTTACGTACAAGAACAACTCAACGCAACTCAAGTGAAACAGACAACAAAGCAACCAACCCTAACTGTCTGCGTAAAAAAAACAAGTGAAAAAGAAGGAGGCTTAATCATAAAAGATGGAGGCTTAATTATTAAGGACGACACGGCAAAGTGCGCATCACCCTCTAGTCCTATATGATGCACGATGTGTCAAGCTGTCGAGCATTCACACAGGGGTTAACGAGCGAGTAATGATTTGGCCGGTCCGTTAAGGGTTTCAGTGATCCCTATTCTGGGAACCTTCTAGGAGGTTCCAAGCCAGAGTTTTTTCTGGTTTTGGGAACCCTTTAGGAGGTAACCTTTTTCCTGCTCGTTTTCTTTTATTTATTTTTCATGTTTCTTTTTTTTCTTTTATCTTTGTTTTTCCTTTTTCATTATTCTTTTTTTCTGCTTTTTTTCTTATTTCTTTCTTAAATTTCTGGTTTTTTAAAAAAGAATGCTCGTGTTTTTTCGAAAATTCTTCAGAAATTTCAGAAAAGTATTCGTTCTTTCAAATTTATTCGGGTTTTTCAAAATATGTTCATGTTTCAAGTTGTTCATCTTTTCAAGATTTCAAAAAAATTCAAATGTTTGTGTGTCCAAAATATGTTTCCATTTTCAAAAGAAATCTCAAATTTCAAAAGAATGTTCATGTTTAAATAATTGGGGATTTTCAAAAAAAATCCCATTATAAAAAATCATTCATGTCTTCAAATTTTGTCAAGAGTTTCAAAAAAATGTATATCCTTTAAAAAGTTGTTCATATATTAAAAAATACTCGTCATTTTCAAAAACAATTTGTGCTTTTACGAAAAAATTAGTTATTTTAAAAAATATCACAAATTTGCAAAATGTTCGCGTTACATAAAACATTTATTTTTCTTGACAAAAAATCAATTTTTTAAAGATGAGCAATTATGATATCCCAATTTCTTTCCAAAAAGTGAAGAATTTATGATGTTTTTAACAAGTTTTAAAAAATACAAACAATTTTCTGAAAACACGACATTTGGAAAACACGAACATTTTTTGATTTGTGAACAATTTTTCAGGATTCACAACATATTTTTGAATCACGATTGTTTTTAAATAAGTTTTTTTCTTGAAAATCCTCATCAATTTTCTGAAATTCCAACCATTTTTCTGGAAAGGAAAAGAAAAATAATTTTTTTGGATCTACGTTTGTTTGGTTTGTACTATATACTTGCGCTGCTATGTAGTCAGTAGTGCTCGTGATCTTTACTGGCTAGTAGGACACGCTCCATAGCCGGATGTCTTGTTTTGGTCCTCCATAAAGATCCACTTGCTTCGCTCGTGCGGCAGTGGATCGGCCCAGTCGAGTCGGCTGTGAGTTTGTTCGACAGTTTTTGCTCCTCCATAAAGATCCACTTGATTCATTAGCTACTTTTCCATTGGTTTATAGGTCTTTTTTGTTTTTGTTTTTCAACTGCTTTTCTACGTTTCTTTCTTTGATTTTGCTGATTTTTCAATTTCTTTCTTTGTTTCTTTGTTTTCCTTGGTTTTCTTTGTTTGCTTATCGTTTTCACTACTTTCTCTTTCTATCTTTATTCTTCGGTCTTGTTTGTTTCTTTTCTCGTGTTTCATCGGTTTTCTTTTGATTTCTCTTGGGTATTCATTGTTTTTATGCGTATTTTTGCTCTATTTCTAATGCATTTTCTAATACACGTTTAATATTTTACAAATAAAAGAGTAATATTTATTAAATACATGGTCAACATATTTTCTATACAAATTTAAGATTTTTCAAATGCTTGATTTTTTTGCATAGTAATACGTGTTTTCTTTATATCATAAGGATTATAGTACGAGTCATGTATACATCGACCTGACAAAAGTGAAAAGATCGCAGAACACTAGCCTTTGCAAAAAGGAGCATCGACCAAGAAGAAAAAATACAGTCAAGGCCGGAGAATTCTATGAACTTGACACCAACGCCCGTCACCTGCCTCTGGCGCCACCACAACAGCCACCAGCGAAAAGAATGATTGATCTGTAGGGTAACGCAGCAGAAAACAAAAAAATTTCGACCTACACACCAGCCCAGGACCACTATGGAGACTGCATACAAGGTTTGATCATTTTCGTTACCGACTCGTAGCGCAGCGGAAGTAGAGTCGATGACGAACGGCGGTGCAGATCCCCGCAGCTAGGATTTACAACCTCCCAACCGCGAGGATGTATACCCTCATCTGCCCCGCGGACAGCCCTCCGGGAGGCGGTCGGATAGTCCCCCGGATGGTGTCGCGGACAGCCCTTCGGGAGGACCTCCGAAACTCGGACTGTCACTCAGACAGCCCTTCGGGAGGACCTCCAAAACTCGGACGGTCACACGGACAGCCCTTCGGGAGGTACTCACGAACTAAGACCGAAACTACGATCTCTCTACAGAGTTGCACACATACGGTGTCATCTATCCGGCAGGGCTTCGCCGTCCAGAACTAGTTCCTGCCGGAACCCAGACAGCCTTTCGGCTCTACGAAACTATTTCGCCGGGAGGGAGAGAGAATGCCAAATCATGCATGGCTTGTGTATGAGAGTAAGGAATGAGGTTTGGGCAGCCCCCTCACCTCCTATTTATAGGAAAACCAAGGGGTAGGATGGGCATTTCAAAAATACCAAAACTTGCACATGAAGGAAACACTTTCCAAGGGCAAAATGGGAAAGCAAGTGGGCAAGTGGGGCTCCAAGGTGGAGCCCCCTTCTTGGCCGGCCACAACCCTTGTGGGCCCCCCCCAAGGTGGTCCCCATCCATCCATACCTTCTAGAAGCCTTTTGGGAAAATATCCCAAAAGGCACTTTTCCAAAAATATGCCAAAAAGCACTTTCACTATTCACGACGACATTTTTCAGTGTCTGGTCGAACTGAAAATATTTATGTGGGCTTAGAACATTTCCAGTACCCACCAAAATAATTTTCAATGCCATCCAGAACAATTCCGGATTAGTGATTTTCATCTGCGAAAAGCATCTGAAGCGGTTTCGGCAGCTCCGGAACATTTCCGGTTTTCATCCCGGAAATTCCAGAAAGTTTCCAGAATGATTCTAGCATCCTCCAAGAATTATCAGGCATGTGCCAAAACCAATTTGACTTTTTGGTATCCCCTGAAACAACTTTTCAGTTTCACCGGAACTCATCCGGTGACCTCTCTGCGGAACTTTTCCGCTGTCCGAAACTTTTCCGGCGTCCGAAACTTTTTCGGTGATTTTCTCTCAGACTCCCTGTCTAGTATTCAACAGATAGATGACCCTTAAGCGTGTGACCCTATAGGTTCGGTGAAGCATAGACATGACCCGGAACCCCTTCCGATCAATGATCAACATCGGAGCCGTGGACACCCATATTGACCCCTATACCCACACGAATGAATATTCGAGCGAACCTCCAGTTGCCGTGTGCTATTCCTGTTGCTTCGCGATATGTTACAAATACCCGAGGTGAGACACGTTGGCATCCCCGTGGATCAACAACTTGTCCACTATGCCAGTTACCTCATTGCCGGTATTGTTCTCTTTTCTCGTTCCCGTGTTCCGGCATCCCTGTGATCAAATCACCCTGTGTCTGGCCAGACGATGATGGATACCGTAACACCGAGAGGGCCCAGAGATATCTCTCCATCGTCGGAGGAGCAAATCCCAATCTTGAGCTATCAAGTTACTTGACATACTTTTCCATGAACCCGTAAGCCGCCGTAATAGCCACCCATTTACGGATGACGTTTAACAAACCCCAAAGTTCATGAAGCAAGCATGAAGAAACTCGATACTCTCATGGTCTAAGGAATCATGCAAACATTAACCATCTCTGTGTTATAAACCATTAACTTATGACGAATGAATCTCATAGCATAACATCAATTCGGGTCGATTCAACACAAATGTTCTTCTAACATTGTGCCCTCAAAATTGCCGGCATAGCCATGCCCATGATCAGGAAAACAGGATCATCATGCAATACTTGAGCCAGTCTTAGAGGCCAGACTAGGAATACATTTTACCGTTTATTATTCCACACGTGCATATGAGTCTTCCTCCGAGCCTCGTGGTTATTGTAGACTCGAGAACCATAGCAGTTATAGCATGGAACATAAACCTAATTATGAACAGGGAGATAATCAATAACATATATTATTGCCTCTAGGGCATATCTCCTACAGACTCCCACTTGCACTAGAGTCAATAATCTAGTCAATGCTAATGCACTTTACACCTATGGCATACTGGTGTAAAATATGCTTCGCTTGTGGTATAGCCTGATGTCCAACGGATCTGACGACTTCAGCTCCGTGTGTAACTTTGCATATCCTCGCGTTTTCACGCTTTCACAAAATTCATATTTTGTGTGGACTTGGCTTTGCATATGTGTGAATCATTGGTCGAAACCTGATTCCTCAGACTGAGCTATGGAGCAACTATCTGCAATAGTGTCCCATAGACCAAAGCCATCTTGGAACCATACTAAGTTCATCAATGAACTATATGATTCAACAACTTCTTTGTTGCTTCTCAAGCGTCAACATACTTAGCCTTTGTTATAGAATTCGCCACAGTATCTTGTTTGGAACAATTTCCAACTACCGTGCCACCATATTGTGTATTACACAAAAACCCTTAAATCAAATCAAAAATCGCATGGAGAAATGGTGAAGACTGTATCGATGTAACATATTACAACGAACTCTTCATGATTTCCGCTTGCGAGAAAACATGTCATCAGTACTACTCTAGTACTCAATGACATCTTTCACTGTTGTCCAATGATCAGTACTTTGATCACTTTGTTATCTATACTCGCAACAACTTTGGAGTATCGGACATATCTGGTTGTTTTACATACCACGGAATACATGATTAATCCAAACACAAGAGTGTGTGGAATCTCCATCATGTATTTTACTCATCAGTGTTTTAGGACACCGAGTCTTGCAAAACTCTTTCCATGTGACTTCGGCAAGAATCACTCCTTGGCGTTTTAAATGCTAAAAAGTTTTAGCATCTTGTCAATATGTATTCATAGCTTAGCCCCATTAGGTAAATCTATCTCCATAGATCATCATGCCTAATATTGAGGCTATTTAGCCTAAGCACTTCATCAAAAAACTATTTTCAAATGAAGTCCTAATTCGTGTCAAGAAATTTATTTCCAATTAACAATGTGTCAAGTACACACGGTTTTTAGAAATATTATTATGCTCCCACTTACTTTCTTGAATCACAAGCATCTTCGATACCCATTTGATGAAGTCAAACCCCTTTGACCATTCCATCAAAACCGAAGATTCCAACTCCACTTTGCTCTCTTCTGTCCATCGCTGGAACTCTAAAGTTTGCATACTTACTAGCATCCTCTGGATCGACAAATTACTTTGGACTGTATCACATACAAGTCCTAGGTTTCATTTCCATCAGATGGAAATCCTTTTGTCATCCAGGTTTCATATCTCATGATTGAAATATGTATTAATTGCTAGTTCAACCCGAACTGACTTTAAGGATCGCTACGGTGAGACAATCTCATCGTAGTCAACTCCTTGAACTTGTTATTGCAACAAGTCGAGCTTTATGGATAAAACATTTTATCCGTATCAGTTTTTAGTTCCATAAATATTCGTTAGACTCTAAGTCTTCCGAAAGGTGTATCAAGATTTTAATCTTGAATCACTTATATGGAAACTATCTCGGATTGTATTGGCATTTAGCCAATTCTGGAGTCAGGGCCCATCAACGCTTCCTTGTGTATTGTAGGTATACTGTTGTCTAACAACAATATCTCATTTGCGCACCTGATAGGTTTGCACGAGCTTTGCCTACGTGGTTCAGCTGCAAGTTCGACCGAAGTCCATACATTTTATTGTAGAGACTTTCGTATCAATCGCAGTAGGAAACTCCGGAATTACTTCCAAGGTTCCTTTCCTTTGATCTGATGACGAAGATACTGTTTATCTCGTCGAGTTGCACTGTCCTCCCACTCACCTTTTGTAAGAACTATTCTCTTTAAAAGCATACCGTTTTGCGGCAAAATCCTTTGCCTCGGTATAGTGGTGGGGGAATACCCAATGACTTGGGATATCCTTACAAAGTAGCACTTGCCTGATTTGGAATAGGTTTGTAACCTTTTACACAAGCCCCATATTCCAAATGTTAAGAAAAGATATAACAAGATTGGGCGTACCATACCATGGCGTCATTTCAACAGACCTGATGGAGCTCTTTTCAGTGTAAAAGCCGCAGTCTCTAAAGCATTACTTTAAAAGGGATAATGGTAAATCTATTTATGTCATCTTTGATCTTACCATGTCATAAATGGTTCGATTACATCTTCACGGACTTTCCACTTGCAGTGGTGTTTCGGGAGATGCAAGTTATGAAACCCCTTTCACAACTCATCAGACATTCGCTAAACTTGTAACTCAAATATTCCTTTCTGCAATCGAATTGTAGAAACATAATTTTCTTGTTACAATATTTTCTTCTTCATTTTGAAAACCTTTCGAATGATTTCAAAAGATCCAGACTCACGTCTCATCAAGTAAATATCCATATATCTACTTGAGTCATTTCTGAAGATAGATAAATCCACTACTTGCAACAACATTTATTGGACTACACACATCATAATGTATGATCACCAATATGTTCTTTGCTCGTTCCTTATGGCCTGTGAACGGTAGTTCAGTCACTTCACTTTTCGGAGGAAAGTTGTAAGTGTCAGATGATTCAAAATCAAATGACTTTAAAAACCATCATAATGGAATTTTCCATGCGGGTTTCTCCAATGTGACCAAATGCAGTGCCACACTTGTGTGGTATTCTTTTAGTCTTGCGACATTTAGCATCAGTGTTATGGATGTATCATATTTCCATCAATATTCATAACATACATCCCATCTAGGATGGAAGCATGGCCCTTCATGTTATTCATAATACTGAACAACAATTGTTGTTTTCATGAACAACTCTTTTGCAACAAACTTTATGCAAAAGGCTAGAGTGTGAAACTCTAAAATGAATTATGAAAGTAAATACAGAGGTAATGTATTATTATCAATATTCATAACATACTTCTCATTCATAATGAAAGTATGGCCCTTTTGTTATTCATAACTCTGAACATTAAAAGTTCTCTTATGAACAACCTTCTTGCAAGATACTTTATGCAATGGGCTAGAGTGTGTAAAACTCTAAAATGATTTATGAAAGTAAATACATAGGGAATACACCTATGGAAGGCATAGTAACATTTACTATGTTCCCTGCGTGTATCTAAACCTCATTCCTGGCTAGTCTTTCAGGCCATAGTAGTTCTTACATCGAGTTGCAACAGAATGCAATCGAGCGGGTATCTTTGTGATTAACTCACAATACCCAAGAATTAGTGATTAACATGTTTAACCATAATTCCCAAGAACTATATCTTTAACCAGCCTTCTATACATCAAAAACCTGTATGACATTCATACATGAGCTGGATATTCCAGTCTTCTATCCTTTTGCCATTATTCTTCTAATAGTTTAACTTTTAGTATTTCTCCTACTCTCAGAAGAAGTATCCAACTTAAGAGTGGTGTTAGCCCCGGACTTCCTAGGCGTGAAAGTCTTACTAACACCCTTCGGACACTTCCTTTCTCTTTAAGTTGTTGTTTTATTCACCTTTCATCATATGACAGGCGTTCTCCTGGATCCCTCTCTTATCAGTCTAATGCATAGTAAACTCCTTTACTAATAGTTTACTAACAAACATTGCTTTGGATATCTCATATCTTTTAGCCTTTGTCTGTCTCTGAAAATGATTTTCAGATTCCATGAATATCACATAACTATCCAAACTTTCGAAGTTTGGGTCTCATGGAAGCAAACATATTGCACTTGACTGAAAACGGAATTCTAGCTTTTTGGATCGAAGGACGAGTGTCACATGATCCATAGCATTAGCGGGAGAATACCGAAAGCATGCGATAGGACAAAATCCTTCTCGGCACTCTAGAGGACAATCCTCACATTACGTTACCAACCGTAAAGTTTTAACCAGATATTTAACAGCTATTCAATTTTAATAGGAAAGGTGGAAACGCGAGCCATTATTCTACAACTTTTATGCAAATCACACTTTAGACAATGTTCAGAATTAATTGCACCGAGAATTAAACAAGTTAATTCTACAGTGCGCTCCCACTCAAATCAATATCTCTCAAAATTGATTATGATTGATACAAGACCCGATTTTTGATTGTTCACCACGATGGTAGCGTCACAGATGACGAAAAATCTCAACCGGTAGGCCAACTTGCCAATCACATCTTTATGTGACTCTTGTTCATCTTTCGATGCGTGTGTTCCGAGCTCATGACTTTCATGCCTGAACGTCAAGACAACCAAGTGATCTCGCTGCGAGGTCTCAACTCACCCGCCTCACACTTCTCTAATCGTTCGTGCCCATGTTAGCATGTGACACCCCGAAAAGTTAGGTGCCGTGACGGTGCTACACTTGGGAGAACACTAACTACTTGATATTTTTGTGAGATATCACCCTAATAAAAGGCGACTACCGCGCAATCAAGAAGGGTGCATCATAAGGGATAAACATCTCAGGCAATTCATAATAGCATGATATGGTATAGCCCTTTGTGATGGAGAAGTCTTTCATTTCTTCGTCTTCGGCATTCGCGTCGGTGTTCACCTTCGCGAAGATTGCCGCCACCTTGTCGATGCACCAGATAATATTGCTATCTCTATAGCTAATAAAATAAGTGCATTACATAAGGTTGACACGCAGGTCATTAAAGTGCAATCATATTGCTCCAGCCATCATGCCGAATCATGACACGCAGGTCATGTTAATCAATTTACATCATATAGTCATCTCATACATAATCAAATTATTATGAACACTGCTATACCACATCACATGCACATGCAAAACCATCCTGCAAAACCAAGTTAGACGCCTCTAATCGGTCCATGGAAAAACTTGTTTTACGTGGCTTCTAAGGTTTCGAAACAAACCGAAGCTACCAACGTCCATCATCAAGCATGATAATCCAAGTTGCTAGATTAACCTTCCAGGGTGTATGAAACACGAGATAATAAAATCTCGAGCCCCATACTAAACTTCGTCATACGCGTGACCCCCGTGCAGATCATATCTGCATTGCCCTTTCGTCTGCGAAACATCCATCTTTCTCAACTATGGTGGAACCCAAAGAACTGTTAGCACTTCGTTGATCTGTCAATCAGCATACTCAGGAGCAGCATGAAAGGATCGCGGATTGACAGAACTTTGTGAGATTCCACCATGCCGTCAAGATCAGGACTACGCAAATTCAAGGGAAGCAACAGGAACATCGGGTAACAGATTCATCTGCTACCCGCACAAATAATTTTTAGCAATAGATCTCATCTACTACCTAATTATATTGTGCAATACCCATACATCTCTATGTATTCTAGATCGCAACCTGCATCTACGCATAACACGGCTCTGATACCACTGTAGGGTAACGCAGCAGAAAACAAAAAAAATTCGACCTACGCACCAGCCCAGGACCACTATGGAGACTGCATACAAGGTTTGATCATTTTCGTTACCGACTCGTAGCGCAGCGGAAGTAGAGTCGATGACGAACGGCGGTGCAGATCCCCGCAGCTAGGATTTCAACCTCCCAACCGCGAGGATGTATACCCTCATCTGCCCCGCGGACAGCCCTCCGGGAGGCGGTCGGACAGTCCCCCGGATGGTGTCGCGGACAGCCCTTCGGAAGGACCTCCGAAACTCGGACTGTCACTCGGACAGCCCTTCGGGAGGACCTCCAAAACTCGGACGGTCACACGGACAGCCCTTCGGGAGGCACTCACGAACTAAGACCGAAACTACGATCTCTCTACAGAGTTGCACACATACGGTGTCATCTATCCGGCAGGGCTTCGCCGTCCAGAACTAGTTCCTGCCGGAACCCAGACAGCCTTTCGGCTCTACGAAACTATTTCGCTGGGAGGGAGAGAGAATGCCAGATCATGCTTGGCTTGTGTATGAGAGTAAGGAATGAGGTTTGGGCAGCCCCCTCACCTCCTATTTATAGGAAAACCAAGGGGTAGGATGGGCATTTCAAAAATACCAAAACTTGCACATGAAGGAAACACTTTCCAAGGGCAAAATGGGAAAGCAAGTGGGCAAGTGGGGCTCCAAGGTGGAGCCCCCTTCTTGGCCGGCCACAACCCATGTGGGGCCCCCCCAAGGTGGTCCCCATCCATCCATAGCTTCTAGAAGCCTTTTGGGAAAATATCCCAAAAGGCACTTTTCCAAAAATATGTCAAAAAGCACTTTCACTATTCACGACGACATTTTTCAGTGTCTGGTCGAACTGAAAATATTTATGTGGGCTTAGAACATTTCCACTACCCACCAAAATAATTTTCAATGCCATCCGGAACAATTCCGGATTAGTGATTTTCATCTGCGAAAAGCATCTGAAGCGGTTTCGGCAGCTCCGGAACATTTCCGGTTTTCATCCCGGAAAATTCCAGAAAGTTTCCAGAATTATTCTGGCATTCTCCAAGAATTATCAGGCATGTGCCAAAACCAATTTGACTTTTTGGTATCCCCTGAAACAACTTTTCAGTTTCACCGGAACTCATCCGTTGACCTCTCTGCGGAACTTTTCCGCTGTCCGAAACTTTTTCGGTGATTTTCTCTCAGACTCCCTGTCTAGTATTCAACAGATAGATGACCCTTAAGCGTGTGACCCTATAGGTTCGGTGAAGCATAGACATGACCCGGAACCCCTTCCGATCAATGATCAACATCGGAGCCGTGGACACCCATATTGACCCCTATACCCACACGGATGAATATTCGAGCGAACCTCCAGTTGCCATGTGCTATTCTTGTTGCTTCGCGATATGTTACAAATACCCGAGGTGAGACACGTTGGCATCCCCGTGGATCAACAACTTGTCCACTATGCCAGTTACCTCGTTGCCGGTATTGTTCTCTTTTCTCGTTCCCGTGTTCCGGCATCCCTGTGATCAAATCACCCTGTGTCTGGCCAGACGATGATGGATACCGTAACACCGAGAGGGCCCAGAGATATCTCTCCATCGTCGGAGGAGCAAATCCCAATCTTGAGCTATCAAGTTACTTGACATACTTTTCCATGAACCCGTAAGCCGCCGTAATAGCCACCCATTTACGGATGACGTTTAACAAACCCCAAAGTTCATGAAGCAAGCATGAAGAAACTCGATACCCTCATGGTCTAAGGAATCATGCAAACATTAACCATCTCTGTGTTATAAACCACTAACTTATGACGAATGAATCTCATAGCATAACATCAATTCGGGTCGATTCAACACAAATGTTCTTCTAACATTGTGCCCTCAAAATTGCCGGCATAGCCATGCCCATGATCAGGAAAACAGGATCATCATGCAATACTTGAGCCAGTCTTAGAGGCCAGACTAGGAATACATTTTACCGTTTATTATTCCACACGTGCATATGAGTCTTCCTCCGAGCCTCGTGGTTATTGTAGACTCGAGAACCATAGTAGTTATAGCATGGAACATAAACCTAATTATGAACAGGGAGATAATCAATAACATATATTATTGCCTCTAGGGCATATCTCCTACATGATCACCTCATCACCCGATTTTGACGTGGCTCCATTGCTAATATACAACTTTGCGGACATCCAAGGTGGCTCACCAAAGGTGAAACCATTACCGTTGAACGAATCACACCAGAGCAACACTCCGGACTCGCCATCAAACTTCAGATCTGACACCCCCGCACAACTAAAACTTCGGAGGAGGAAACCATACGTTACTCAAAAAGAGGAGGAAATCATACCTGTCATCCATGAACCACGAACCCAGCACACGATCGACTATTTTCCAGATGTCGCGGATGCAGACCACAATCGGGATCTGCTCCTGGACTACCTCCCAAGCTCTGCATCGGCGCTGGAGCAAACGTCGTTGCAACGACAGAGCCCGGGTACACATGTTCACCACGAGGATGTCGCCGCCACACCATCCTTACTTGAACGGACTGGTTTCCAAATCTATCCCCAACCATAGACCCGATTGTCTCGCGGGTGAAGGATCGGAAGAATCATTATTCAGAGCCGTCATCGCCGCCGTCGAAGGCAAGACAATGAACACCCTAAAAAACCTAGACTACAAGGGACTAAATACGTTCCACATGCGTGGATCCGGCGGCCCCACTCACCATCGACGACCGAGGTACTCGACGGAGGGGAGCCGTCGTAGGACGGTGCCGAAAGGTTTGGCCTCTCCAGGCACGAGAGGGAAACTGTTTGCGTATCCTCTCCACGCTCCTACTCGAATGCTTGATTAACATTTCACAAATACCATAATAAATTATTTTGAATACATGGTCAACAAGCTTTCTATACACATTTAACATTTTTTAAATGCATAATGAACATTTTTCAGATACCAGATTAATTTTTTTAATACATGAACAACATTATTTCTATATAGATATAACTTTCTTCAGATGATTCATTACAAAATTTCCAATACAATTTTACATTTTTTAATATATGGTCAACATTTTATCTATACACATTTAATAATTTTTAAATGCTTGATTAACATTTTCCAAATACGTGTTTAACAATTTTTTTCAAATGGTTAGCTTAAAACTTTTTAAATACATTATCAATCTCTTTCACGCACATTGTATACTTTTTCTATACATATTTCGTATACAAGACAAACATCTTCTTTATACACATTTAACATTTTTCAAATACTTGGTTAACATTTTTTGGAAATGTTTTATGTAAAGTGTTTTTTCACAATACATTTATTTAGAATATGTGGAAGTGAGAAGTAAAGTGAGAGAATGAAAGAAAAAAATTGTTAAAAAAACAAAGTTGTGACCTCCCGCGCACAGGACCAGTCTATCTGCGCTATGCTTGACGCGAGGGCTACCCTAGGTCTCGCTATAAGCGACACAACTAGACACCTTATGTCACGTCAAGGCCGCTAGAGATGGCCGGCCTAGGTGCGCTGGAGGCCACATTCTTGTTTTTTTCTCTTTTTTGCATTGTTTACGCTTCCAAAAATACTAAACATATACATTACATAATTATTATTATTTTAATGTTAATCATGCATTTAAAAAATGGTAAATTTTTTATATAAATAATATTGACGATGTATACAAAAAATACAATGTGTGAAAATATATGATCATTTATTTCAAAAATCAATCTTTCTAAAAAAAGTTAAACAAGTATTTAAATTTTTTTAATAAAGCATTTGAAAAATACAAGGGTGTATAGTAAAAATGTTGACCATGTACTAAAAATTTGTAAATTTTGCATTTGCAAAATGTTAAATGTGTATCGTAAAAATGTTAACCATATTAAAAAATATTAATCTTGCATTTGAAAAAATATAAATCAGTATAAAATATGTTGACCAAGTATTTAAAAAATATTAGATGTGTATAGAAAAATTATTTGGCCATGCATTCAAAAAAGTTTAAATTCTATTTGAAAAATGGCAATTAAGCATTTGATAAAATGTTAAATGTGTATAGAAAAAAGGTTTTTTCATGAGAGTATAGAAAAAATGTTGATCATGTATTAAAAAATATTAATCTGGTATTTGTAGAATGTTAATGAAACATTTCAAAAATGTTAAACGTATATTAAAAAATGTTTTAGATATGTATCAAGTATGTGTATAGAACAAGTAAACCCGAGAGAAAATAAAGAAAACCAATAAAAAACAAGTAACAAACAAACAAAACCAAAGAAAACCAAAGAAAAAACACAGAAAAGAAAAATCCCAATGAAAATTAAGAAAGAAATAAAGAAAACCGAAGAAAACAATAGAAAGAGATAGAAAGGAAATAGTGAACACAGAGAAAAACGAAGAAAAAACTCATGAAAAAACAAGATAAAAACCCAGGAAGACTAGTGAAAGCTCGGCCCGTTTCACGTCAAGTAGGTCGCACCCTACTAATTTAGCACGAATCCGACACGGGACGAGTGGCTAGCAACGTGCCCATCATCGAGGAGACAAGGGATCGATCGGCATGTGCCCCCCTTTTGTTCTATATGGGGTCGGAACCCAGCCACGCCGACTATATGGGGGTGGGGGTCTTGTTATTTTATTTCTTTTTTTCTTCTAAAAAATTGTTCCCGATTTAAAAACATTTCTGGATTTCAAATATAGGTCAGCATTTCAAAACACAAATCCAATTTTATAACAATATTGACGAGTTTGAAAATTGTTCTTGAATTTTTAAAAAGTTTTAAGAATAGAAAAAAAAGTTTATGATATTGAAAAATGTTAAATAATTCGAAAACATGTTCATTATATTGAACAAATGTGCCCGGATTAAAAAATGTTGACTTTCAAAAAAGGTCATGAATGACAAAAACAATTAAGCGATTAAAGAATGTTTGGTGATTCGAAAAATAGACATGAATTCGAAAAAAAGTTCGTTAAATCAATAATGTTCATGAATTTAAAAAATTGTTCAGAAAAAATGTTCCCAAAAAAAGTTCCCAGGTTCAGAAAAATGAACACGGTTTTCAGAAACTCTTCATGATGATAAAAATGTTTGCAAATTTAAGAAAAATGTTCACAAATTGGAAAAATGTTACAACTTAAAATATGTCATGATTTCTGAAAAATGATCGCGATCGGAAAACAATATTGACAGAATTTTAAAAAGTGTTAGAAAATGACAAAGGGAACAGCAAAAAGGGAAGAAAATAATGAATGAACATATGAAAATGAAAGAAAAAACGAAAATGTAAAAAAATAAAGGAAAGAACGAGAATGCAAAAAATAAAAAAGAACCAAACAACGAAGAAAAGGAGAAAACTATCTCCGGAGGCTGTGCAACCTTCCATAACTGGGAAAATCTAGTTGGGCTAGTCCAAATGTACGTACTTGCGAGCTGAGCGATCATGCACGCCTAATAGGTTTGCTCTTGTAGTGAGCTCCTGCAGGCGGCTCGCACGGGCGACTCCGGGCTATCGGTTGTTTGTTCTAGGCTAAACCGGGTGACCGCTGACATGCAGCGATGGGGCCGGACCGAGTTTGGGTCAGTGAAGAGGCAGATTTCTCAACTTAAGACGCAGCTGCAAGATGCAAAAACCCGTGCAGTGGGGACTGGAAGCTCAGCAGAGATCCGGGTCCTAGAGGAAGAGTTGCGTGAGCTTTATGAATGTGAAGAAGTGCTGCACAGGCAGCGTTCTAGTGTGGACTGGCTGGCGGCCGGTGACCAAAATACTAAATACTTCTAGAATCGATGCTCACACAGGAAGAGAAAGAATACAATCAAATCATTGATCAAGGAGGATGGATCCCGGTGCGCGACGGATGAAGGCATGAGAGAGATGGCTGTTATTTTTTATGAACGTTTGTTTATGTCAGAGGGGTCGGCCGATGCACACTTGTTACTTGATTGTATTACCCCAGCTGTTACAGATGACATGAATTCGAGCTTAGAGGCTGCTATCACGGACGAGGAGATTGTGGTGGCCCTTTTCCAAATGGGACCAACAAAGGCGCCGGGGCCGGATGGCCTCCCGGCTATGTTTTACCAACGACACTGGTCTTTGGTAAAAGAGGACGTCTGTCGTGCGGTCCGGGACTTTTTGGACGGAGTAGCACCACCGGACAATTTTAATGCAACGGTTATTGTGATGATACCAAAGTAAACTCATCGGAGTTACTTTCGTAGTTTCGGCCTATTAGCCTTTGTAATGTCCTATATAAAATTGCCTCTAAGATCCTTACTAATAGGCTCAAGGGTAATCTCCCTATATTAATTTCGGAAGAGCAGAGCGCTTTCGTCCCCGGACGTCTCATCACAGATAATGTTATTGTGGCTTATGAGTGCGTGCATGCAATAAGGACACAGAAAAGGAGGAAGCCTCCGTGTGCGGTAAAACTAGATATGATGAAGGCGTACGACAGAGTGGAATGGATTTTTCTAGAGCAAATGCTTGCACGGTTTGGCTTTGCGCCGGAGTGGATGACTATGGTCATGCAGTGTGTCACGTCAACGAGCTTCTCAGTCAAGTTGAACGGAGGATATTTGAGGAGTTTTTTTAACCTCGAGAGGGCTGCAACAGGGTGATCCTCTATCACCATACTTATTCTTGTTCTGTGTGGAAGGCTTCTCCGCTCTGCTAAGGAAGGCTCAAGAGGAAAACAACATCAAAGGTGTTTCATTTGGGAGCACGGGCCCTCATGTGACACACCTTCTATTTGCAGATGATAGCATTGTTTTTCTAGAGGGCTCTCAGGACAACTTGGGTACATTAAAGGAGATCCTAAGGAAATATGAAGTCGTCCATTTTCTTTGGGAGGGGCTGTCCGCAAGAAGGTAAACAACTCCTTATGGAGGCTATTGGAATTGAGACTGAGGCCCTTGGGGAGAGATACTTGGGGCTCCCGACAGTGGTTGGGCACTCGAAGGATGGGACTTTCAAATATGTTACGGAATCCTCCAAAGGCAAAGTTTCAGGATCGAAAGGACATGGCCTCTCGAAGGCTGCAAGAGAAGTTTTAGTGAAATCTGTGCTTCAAGCAACACCGACCTATACCATGAGTTGTTTTCAACTCACGAAGAAGATGTGTCGGAACCTGACTTCGATCTCTTCCAAATTCTGGTGGGGGGCAGCTAATGGTGAACGGAAGGTGCACCGGATAGCATGGGACAAGATGTGTACTGCTAAACGAGATGGGGGTATGGGATTCAGAGATCCGACTGCTTTCAACCAAGCTCTTTTGGCTAAGCAAGCTTGGAGGATTTTACAGTTTCCGTCCTCTTTGTGTCCAAGGTGCTTAAGGCAAGATATTTTAGGGATGAGAGCATCATGACTACTACCTGTCCGGCTGGGGCCTCATACACTTTTTGAAGCATCTTATATGGGCGTGACCTGCTGCGGGAGGGCACCATTTGGCGCATAGGGGACGGCCAGAAAGTCCATATCGACCATGCAAACTGGATACCCAGGGAAGGGACTATGAGACCACTTGGGCAGGAATATGTTCATGGTGTGACGCGAGTTAGTGACTTGCTTACACCAAGCGGGATGGAATGGGACATGGGGAAACTGGAAAGGATGTTCTCACAGAGCGACGTTGATGATATTAAGCAAATAAAGATTGGCGGACCCCGGAATAGATGATTACCTGGCATGGAACTACACCAAGTCGGGGCAGTTTTCTGTAAGGTCAGCATATCACTTGAAAATGACGATGATGTAGGGTAACGCAGCAGAAAACAAAAAATTTCCGACCTACGCACCAGCCCAGGATCACTATGGAGACTGCATACAAGGTTTGATCTCTTTCGTTACCGACTCGTAGCGCAGCGGAAGTAGAGTCGATGACGAACGGCGGTGCAGATCCCCGCAGCTAGGATTTTACAACCTCCCAACCGCGAGGATGTATACCCTCATCCGCCCCACGGACAGCCCTCCGGGAGGCGATCAGACAGTCCCCCGGACGGTGTCGCGGACAGCCCTTCGGGAGGACCTCCAAAACTTGGACTGTCACTCGGACAGCCCTTCGGGAGGACCTTCGAAACTCGGACGGTCACACGGACAGCCCTTCGGGAGGCACTCTCGAACTAAGACCGAAACTACGATCTCTCTACAAAGTTGCACACATACGGTGTCATCTATCCGGCAGGGCTTCGCCGTCCAGAACTAGTTCCTGCCGGAACCAAGACAGCCTTTCGGCTCTACGAAACTATTTCGCTGGGAGGGAGAGAAGAAGCCAGATCATTGCAATGGCACTTGTATGTGAGAAAAGAGTGAGTTTGTGGGCAGCCCACTCACCTCTATTTATAGGAAAACCAAGGGGTAAAGTGGCCATTTCCAAAAACCCAAAAATGCCCATGAAGGAACACTTCCACAAGGGCATATTAGGGAAGTAATGGAATAAGTGGGGCCCCATGGTGGAGCCCAACATGTGGCCGGCCACCATCTCTTGGGGGCCCCCCCAAAGGGGTTTGCTTAGCCTCCAAGTCCTTCTACAAACCTTTTGGAAATATCCCAAAAGGTGACTTTCCATAAATATCCCAAAAAGCACTTTCACTATTCACGACGACATTTTTCAGCGTCTGATCGAACTGAAAATATTTATGTGTGCTTAGAACATTTCCAGTACCCACCAAAATAATTTTCAATGCCATCCGGAACAATTCTGGATTAGTGACTTTCATCTGCGAAAAGCATCTGAAGCGGTTTCGGCAGCTCCGGAACATTTCCGGTTTTCATCCCGGAAAATTCCAGAAAGTTTCCAGAATGATTCTGGCACCCTCCAAGAATTATCAGGCATGTGTCAAAACCAATTTGACTTTATGGTATCCCCTGAAACAACTTTTCAGTTTTACCGAAACTATTCCGGTGTTCTCTCTGCGGAACTTTTCCGCTGTCCGAAACTTTTCCAGTGTCCGAAACTTTTTCGGTGTTTTTCTCTCAGACTCCCTGTCTAGTATTCAGCAGATAGATGACCCTTAAGCGTGTGACCCTATAGGTTCGGTTAAGCATAGACATGACCCGGAACCCCTTCCGATCAATGATCAACATCGGAGCCGTGGACACCCATATTGACCCCTATACCCACACGAATGAATATTCGAGTGAACCTGCAGTTGCCGTGTGCTATTCCTGTTGCTTCGCGATATGTTACAAATACCCGAGGTGAGACATGTTGGCATCCCCGTGGATCAACAACTTGTCCACTATGCCAGTTACCTCGTTACCGGTATTGTTCTCTTTTCTCGTTCCCGTGTTCCGGCATCCCCGTGATCAAATCACAAAGTGTCTGGCCAGACGATGATGGATACCGTAACACCGAGAGGGCCCAGAGATATCTCTCCGTCGTCGGAGGAGCAAATCCCAATCTTGAGCTATCAAGTTACTTGACATACTTTTCCATGAACCCGTAAGCCGCCGTAATAGCCACCCATTTACGGATGACGTTTAACAAACCCCAAAGTTCATGAAGCAAGCATGAAGAAACTCGATACTCTCATGGTCTAAGGAATCATGCAAACGTTTAACCATCTCTGTGTTATTAACCATTAACTTATGACGAATGAATCTCATAGCATAACATCAATTCGGGTCGATTCAACACAAGTGTTCTACCAACAATTGTGCCCTCAAAATTGCCAGCATAGCCATGCCCATGATCAGGAAAACAGGATCATCATGCAATACTTGATCCGGTCATAGAGGCTTGACTAGGAATACATTTTACCGTTTATTATCCCACACGTGCATATGAGTCTTCCTTCGAGCCTCGTGGTTATTGTAGACTCGAGAACCATAGCAGTTATAGCATGGAACATAAACATAATTATGAACAGGGAGATAATCAATAACATTTATTATTGCCTCTAGGGCATATCTCCTATAGACTCCCACTTGCACTAGAGTCAATAATCTAGTCAATGCTAATGCACTTTACACCTATGGCATACCGGTGTAAAATATGCTTCGCATGTGGTATAGCCTGATGTCCAACGGATCTGACGACTTCAGCTCCGTGTCTAACTTTGCATATCCTCGCGTTTTCACGCTTTCACAAAATTCATATTTTGTGTGGACTTGGCTTTGCATATGTGTGAATCATTGGTCGAAACCTGATTCCTCAGACTGAGCTATGGAGCAACTATCTGCAATAGTGTCCCATAGACCAAAGCCATCTTGGAATCATACTAAGTTCATGAATGAACTATATGATTCAACAACTTCTTTGTCGCTTCTTAAGCGTCAACATACTTAGCCTTTGTTATAGAATTCGCCACAGTATCTTGTTTGGAACAATTTCCAACTACCGTGCCACCATATTGTGTATCACACAAAACCCTCAATTTAAACCGAAAATCGCATGGAGCATTGATGAAGACTGTATCGATGTAACCTTTTACAACAAACTCTTCATGATCTCCACTTGCGAGAAAACATGTCATCAGTACTGCTCTAGTACTCAATGACATCTTTCACTGTTGTCCCATGATCAGTACTTTGATCACTATGGTATCTATTCTCGCAACAACTTCTTTGGAGTATTGGACATATCTGGTTGTTTTTACATACCATGGAATACATGATTAATCCAAACACAAGAGTGTGTGGAATCTCCATCATGTATTTTACTCATCAGTGTTTCGGGACACCGAGTCTTGCAAAAACTCTTTCCATGTGACTTCGGCAAGAATCACTCCTTGGCGTTTTAAATGCTAAAAGCTTTTAGCATCTTGTCAATATGTATTCATTGCTTAGCCCCATTAGGAAAATCTATCTCCATAGATCATCATGCCTAATATTAAGGCTATTTAGCCCAATCACTTCATCGAAAAAAACTTTTCGAATGAAGTCCTAATTCATGTCAAGAAATTTATTTCCAATTAACAATGTGTCAAGTACACAAGGTTTTTAGAAATATTATTATGCTCCCACTTACTTTCTTGAATCACAAGCATCTTCGATACCCATTTGATGAAGTCAAACCCCTTTTGACCATTCCATCAAAAACGAAGATTCCAACTCCACTTTGCTCTCTTCTGTCCATCACTGGAACTCTGAAGTTTGCATACTTACTAGCATCCTCTGGATCGACAAATTACTTTGGACTGTATCACATATAAGTCCTAGGTTTCATTTCCATCAGATGGAAATCCTTTTGTCATCCATGTTTCATATCTCATGATTGAAATATGTATTAATTGCTAGTTCAACCCGAACCGACTTTAAGCATCGCTACTGTGAGACAATCTCATCGTAGTCAACTCCTTGAACTTGTTATTGCAACAAGTCGAGCTTTATGGATAAACATTTTATCCGTATCAGTTTTTAGTTCCATAAATATTCGTTAGACTCTAAGTCTTCCGAAAGGTGTATCAAGATTTTAATCTCGAATCACTTATATGGAAACTATCTCGGATTGTATTGGCATTTAGCCAATTCCGGAGTCAGGGCCCATCAACGCTTCCTTGTGTATTGTAGGTATACTGTTGTCTAACAACAATATCTCGTTTGCGCACCTGATAGGTTTGCACGAGCTTTGCCTACGTGGTTCAGCTGCAAGTTCGACCGAAGTCCATACATTTTATTGTAGAGACTTCCGTATCAGTCGCAGTAGGAAACTCCGGAATCACTTCCAAGGTTTCTTTCCTTTGATCTGATGACGAAGATACTGGTTATCTCGTCGAGTTGCACTGTCCTTCCACTCACCTTTTGTAAGAACTATTCTCTTTAAAAGCATACCGTTTTGCGGCAAAACCCTTTGCCTCGGTATAGTGGTGGGGAAATACCCAATGACTTGGGATAACCTTACAAAGTAGCACTTGTCTGATTTGGAATAGGTTTGTAACCTTTTACACAAGCCCCATATTCCAAATGTTAAGAAAAGATATAACATGGTTGGGCGTACCATACCATGGCGTCATTTCAACAGACCTGATGGATCTCTTTTCAGTATAAAAGCCGCAGTCTCTAAAGCATTACTCTTTAAAGGGATAATGGCAAATCTGTTTATGTCATCTTTGATCTTACCATGTCATAAATGGTTCGATTACATCTTCACGGACTTTCCACTTGCAGTGGTGTTCCGGGAGGTGCAAGTTATGAAACCCCTTTCACAACTCATCAGACATTCGCTAAACTTGTAACTCAAATATTCCTTTCTGCAATCGAATTGTAGAAACACAATTTTCTTGTTACAACAACTTTTACTTCATTTTTGAAAACCTTATGAATGAATTCAAAAGATCCAGACTTACGTCTCAACAAGTAAATATCCATATATCTACTTGAGTCATTTCTGAAGATAGATGAATCCACTACTTGCAACAACATTTATTGGACTACACACATCATATTGTATGATCACCAATATGTTCTTTGCTCGTTCCTTATGGCCTGTGAACGGTATTTCAGTCACTTCACTTTTCAGAGGAAAGTTGCAAGTGTCAGATGATTCAAAATCAAACGACTTCAAAATCCATCATAATGGAATTTCCATGCGAGTTTCTCCAATGTGACCAAATGCAGTGCCACACTTGTGTGGTATTCTTTTAGTCTTGCTACATTTTTGCGTCAGTGTTTATGGATGTATCATATTTCCATCAATATTCATAACATACATCCCATCTAGGATGGAAGCATGGCCCTTCATGTTATTCATAATACTGAACAACAATTGTTGTTTTATGAACAACTCTTTTGCAACAAACATTGTGCAATGGGCTAGAGTGTATGAAACTCTAAAATGAATTATGAAAGTAAACCCAGAGGTAATGTATTATTATTAATATTCATAACATATGTCTCATTCATAATGAAAGTATGGCCCTTATGTTATTCATAACACCGAACATCAAAAGTTCTCTTATGAACAACCTTCTTGCAAGATACCTTATGCAAAAGGCTAGAGTGTGAAACGAAAGTAAATACATAGGGAATACACATATGGAAGGCATAGTAACATTTACTATGTTCCCTGCTTGTATCTAAACCTCATTCCTGGCTAGTCTTTCAGGCCATAGTAGTTCTTACATCGAGTTGCAACAGAATGCAATCGAGCAGGTATCTTTGTGATTAACTCACAATACCCAAGAATTAGTGATTAACATGTTTAACCATAATTCCCAAGAACTATATCTTTGACCAGCCTTCTATACATCAAAAACTTGTATGACATTCATACATGAGCTGGATATTCCAGTCTTCTTTCCTTTTGCCATTATACTTCTAACAGTTTAACTTTCAGTATTTCTCCTACTCTCATAAGAAGCATCCAACTTAAGAGTGGCGTTAGCCCCGGACTTCCTAGGCGTGAAAGTCTTACTAACACCCTTCGGACACTTCCTTTCTCTTTAAGTTGTTGTTTTATTCACCTTTCATCATATGACAGGCGTTCTCCTGGATACCTCTCTTATCAGTTTAATGCATAGTAAACTCCTTTACTAATAGTTTGCAAACAAACATTGCTTTGGATATCTCATATCTTTTAGCCTTTGTCTGTCTCTGAAAATGATTTTCAGATTCCATGAATATCACATAACTATCTAAACTTTCGAAGTTCGGGTCTCATGGAAGCAAACATATTGCACTTTGACTGAAAAGGAATTCTAGCTTTTGGATCGAAGGACGAGAGTCACATGATCCATAGCATTAGCGGGAGAATACCGAAAGTATGCGATAGGACAAAATCCTTCTCGGCACTCTAGAGGACAATCCTCATATTACGTTACCAACCGTAAAGTTTTAAGCAGATATTTAACAGCTATTCAATTTTAATAGGGAAGGTGGAAACGCGAGCCATTATTCTACAACTATTATGCAAATCACACTTAGACAATGTTCAAAATTAATTGCACTGAGAATTAAAAGAATTAATTCTGCAGTGCGCTCCCACTCAAATCAATATCTCTCATAATTGATTGTGAGTGATACAAGATCCACATTTCAATTCAGCGCCATTGATGTGGACATCACTGATGACGAGAATTTCAATTGGTGGGCAAACATGCCGATCACATCTCTATGTGACTCCTGTTCATCTTTCGATGGGCGTGTTCCGAGCTCAGGACGATCAAGCCAGAACGTCAAGACAACCAAGTGATCTCGCTGCGAGGTCTGACCTCACCCGCCTCACACTTCTCTAATCGTTCATTCCCATGTGGACATGGCGCACCCCGAAAAGTTAGGTGCCGTGACGGTGCTACACTTGGGAGAACACTAACTACGTGATATTTTTGTGAGAGATCACCCTAATAAAAGCGACTACCGCGCAATCAAGAAGGGTGCATCATAAGGGATAAACATCTCAGGCAATTCATAATAGCATGATATGGTATAGCCCTTTCTGACGGAGAAGTCTTTCATTGCTTCGTCTTCGGCATTCGCGTCGGTGTTCACCTTCGCGAAGATTGCCACCACCTTGTCGATGCACCAGATAATATTGCGATCTCTATAGCTAATAAAAATAAGTGCATTACATAAGGTTGACATGCAGGTCATTAAAGTGCAATCATATGGCTCCAGCCATCATGCCGAATCATGACACGCAGGTCATGTTAATATTACATCATATAGTCATCTCATACATAATCAAATTAATATGAGCACTGCTATACCACATCATATGCACATGCAAACCATCCTACAAAACCAAGTTAGACGCCTCTAATCGGTTCATGCAAAATTTTATTTTACGTGGCTTCTAAGGTTTCGAAACAAACCGAAGCTACCAACGTCCATCATCAAGCATGATAATCCAAGTCGCTAGATTAACATTGCGGGGTGTATGAAACACGAGATAATAAAATCTCGAGCCCCATACTAAACTTCGTCATACGCGTGACCCCCGTGCAGATCATATCTCCATTGCCCTTTCGTCTGCGAAATTTCATCTTTCTTTTTAACTACGGTGGAATTCAATGAACTGTTAGCACTTCGTTGATCAATCAGGATCGCGGATTGCCAGAACATTGAAACTCCACCATACTGTTATCAAGATCAGAAATATGAAAATTCTAGGGAAGCAACAAGAACATCGGGTAACAGATTTCATCTGCTACCCGCACAAATAATTTTCAGCAATAGATCTCATCTACTACCTAATTATATTGTGCAACACCCATACATCTCTATGTATTCTAGATCGCAACCTGCATCTACGCATAGCACGGCTCTTGATGCCACTGCAGGGTAACGCAGCAGAAAACAAAAAATTTCCGACCTACGCACCAGCCCAGGATCACTATGGAGACTGCATACAAGGTTTGATCTCTTTCGTTACCGACTCGTAGCGCAGCGGAAGTAGAGTCGATGACGAACGGCGGTGCAGATCCCCGCAGCTAGGATTTTACAACCTCCCATCCGCGAGGATGTATACCCTCATCCGCCCCACGGACAGCCCTCCGGGAGGCGGTCAGACAGTCCCCCGGACGGTGTCGCGGACAGCCCTTCGGGAGGACCTCCAAAACTTGGACTGTCACTCGGACAGCCCTTCGTAACTCGGACGGTCACACGGACAGCCCTTCGGGAGGCACTCTCGAACTAAGACCGAAACTACGATCTCTCTACAGAGTTGCACACATACGGTGTCATCTATCCGGCAGGGCTTCGCCGTCCAGAACTAGTTCCTGCCGGAACCAAGACAGCCTTTCGGCTCTACGAAACTATTTCGCTGGGAGGGAGAGAAGAAGCCAGATCATTGCAATGGCACTTGTATGTGAGAAAAGAGTGAGTTTGTGGGCAGCCCACTCACCTCTATTTATAGGAAAACCAAGGGGTAAAGTGGCCATTTCCAAAAACCCAAAAATGCCCATGAAGGAACACTTCCACAAGGGCATATTAGGGAAGTAATGGAATAAGTGGGGCCCCATGGTGGAGCCCAACATGTGGCCGGCCACCATCTCTTGGGGGGCCCCCAAAGGGGTTTGCTTAGCCTCCAAGTCCTTCTAGAAACCTTTTGGAAATATCCCAAAAGGTGACTTTCCATAAATATCCCAAAAAGCACTTTCACTATTCACGATGACATTTTTCAGCGTCTGATCGAACTGAAAATATTTATGTGGGCTTAGAACATTTCCAGTACCCACCAAAATAATTTTCAATGCCATCCGGAACAATTCCGGATTAGTGACTTTCATCTGCGAAAAGCATCTGAAGCGGTTTCGGCAGCTCCGGAACATTTCCGGTTTTCTTCCCGGAAAATTCTAGAAAGTTTCCAGAATGATTCTGGCACCCAACAAGAATTATCAGGCATGTGCCAAAACCAATTTGACTTTATGGTATCCCCTGAAACAACTTTTCAGTTTTACCGAAACTGTTCCGGTGTTCTCTCTGCGGAACTTTTCCGCTGTCCGAAACTTTTCCGGTGTCCGAAACTTTTTCGGTGTTTTTCTCTCAGACTCCCTGTCTAGTATTCAGCAGATAGATGACCCTTAAGCGTGTGACCCTATAGGTTTGGTGAAGCATAGACATGACCCGGAACCCCTTCCGATCAATGATCAACATCGGAGCCGTGGACACCCATATTGACCCCTATACCCACACGAATGAATATTCGAGTGAACCTCCAGTTGCCGTGTGCTATTCCTGTTGCTTCGCGATATGTTACAAATAACCGAGGTGAGACATGTTGGCATCCCCGTGGATCAACAACTTGTCCACTATGCCAGTTACCTCGTTACCGGTATTGTTCTCTTTTCTCGTTCCCGTGTTCCGGCATCCCCGTGATCAAATCACAAAGTGTCTGGCTAGACGATGATGGATACCGTAACACCGAGAGGGCCCAGAGATATCTCTCCATCGTCGGAGGAGCAAATCCCAATCTTGAGCTATCAAGTTACTTGACATACTTTTCCATGAACCCGTAAGCCGCCGTAATAGCCACCCATTTACGGATGACGTTTAACAAACCCCAAAGTTCATGAAGCAAGCATGAAGAAACTCGATACTCTCATGGTCTAAGGAATCATGCAAACGTTTAACCATGTCTGTGTTATTAACCATTAACTTATGACGAATGAATCTCATAGCATAACATCAATTCAGGTCGATTCAACACAAGTGTTCTACCAACAATTGTGCCCTCAAAATTGCCGGCATAGCCATGCCCATGATCAGGAAAACAGGATCATCATGCAATACTTGAGCCGGTCATAGAGGCTTGACTAGGAATACATTTTACCGTTTATTATCCCACACGTGCATATGAGTCTTCCTTCGAGCCTCGTGGTTATTGTAGACTCGAGAACCATAGCAGTTATAGCATGGAACATAAACATAATTATGAACAGGGAGATAATCAATAACATTTATTATTGCCTCTAGGGCATATCTCCTACAGATGAACAAGGCGAGGACCGGACGGCCGGAGTCCTCGTCTTTGGTTCATAAGCATAGAGGATGGATGGCATTATGGAGTACAAATGCCACAAACAAGGCTAAGATTCATATGTGGAGACTCATGAGGAATGGACTAGCAGTTGGTGCGGAGTTATCACGGCAAAGCATCAAGAACGGAGTGTTTTGTCCAGTTTGTGGAAGAGAGGAAACACTCTCCCATCGGTTCTGGACCTGCCTACACTCGAAGATGTTCTGGAAAATCTTGCGGTCGGAGAAATGAGTTGCGGTGGCGACCCTGCCGTATTCAGCAAACTCCTCGAGCGCAATTACAAACTGGCTGCTAGGGTGGTTCGCCAAGGCTATGGACGATGAGAGAGCTGCAATGGTTCAGTCTATATATGGGCTATGGCTAGCGCGGAACGAGACGAAGGAAGGGAAGAAATTTTTTGATCCACGTGTAATAGCTGTATCCGTCGTGGCGTACATGGTTGAATGGAAAGTTGTCCATGAGAGGAAACCTTCTGACATGAATGCTAGAGAGGTGCAACGCTGGACAACTCCTGAAGCGGGATGGGTCAAAGCTAACGCTGACGGTGTTGTTTCCAAAAATGCAAGCAAGGGAGGAGGTTGCGTGATCCTCCGGGGTGACCAAGGCGACTTCCGCGCTGCAGCATGCGACTTCTTTGTCGGAGTAACGGATGTCGTGACGGCAGAACTGAAGGCATGTCGACGGGTTGTTGAGTTAGCTGCGGGAATTAACGTCCAGAAGCTACACCTTGAGACGGATAGCAAGTGGTTGCAGGCATGCTGAGCGATCCGAACAAGAACCTGTCGGCTGAGGGGCTGTGTGTGGAGGAGATTAAGGAAATGATGCGTGCTTTTAGTGATGTCAAAGTGTCATGGGTGCGTCGATCTGCGAATTACGCCGCTCATAGGTTAGCTAAAGTAGGGGTAGGAGAAGAACTTCGCAAAATGTGGCTGATGATGCCACCAGACTTTGTATTAAATGTGGTCTTAGATGAGATCCCAGACTTTTAAATTTTAATAAAGCGGCGTGATTAACTCTAAAAGAACTAATTTTCTTCTTTATTTTTCTCTATTTTCCTATGATTTTTTTGGTTTCTTAACATCATGAAATTAATTGTGTTTCTAAAATGTGAAATATTGAAAATTTAGAAAAGTTTTCTAAGATCACAAACATACGTTGGAAATTTGGGAGAATTTGTTTTTCCCAAATTTATGATTATTTTCTAAAATTGTATAAATTTTTATTGCATACATTTATAAAAGTCTATGAAAATTTTGAATAAGCAAACAATTTTAAGAAAATAAATATGTTTTTAAAATCCTACTAATTGGTAAAAAAGTATTGATAAAAAATAAAAATGGAAATGCAAAAGGGTATAGAGAAATAAAAAAGGCGTACCAAAACCTTCTAGAAGGTTACCAACCTGAAAATAGGTTGGTGTACAGTCGCTGACTCGCTCAGCTCTATGTTATGCGATACGTCTACAGTTTTGTGCAACAAGTGGCAAATCGGAAATGCCATGAGCTCAGTGGCGGAGCCAAGAGTCTGAATTTGGGTGTACAAAGTTTGAAAAGGAAATTTAATTGAGGACAAATAGCAAATATTATCCACGACAAAGTATTTATGCGAAAGACACCATCTCACATCGCCAATCGGTAATCTCTCTAGGCCTCTAGCTCATGAACAAAAAGTGACATGACCTAGCACGCTAGCTCTCGAGCTCCCCGTCGATTAGCGGCTCAAGCCAGATGGGCTCTTTGTGGTATCGGCGGACTGCCTTCATTGTGGGATTTTTGGGAGGAAAGAGTAAAGACAGAGTTGATATAAATGATAATAGGAGCTTGGGATACGAAAATCCAACTCTGAGCACGGGCTCAGCTGCTCCCGCTAACGAAAAAAAATCAAAAAAAGTACTAGAAAAATTCAAAAAATTCCAAAAAAAATTGTGTGGTAGATATTTTGATGCGCGAGGTTCGCTCCAAATTTTAAGTTATTTGGACATCTGAGTAGCTCTCGGCAAAAAAGACAAATCGGGTCAGAAAAGTTCGTGAACAGTAAACCTTTTTACAGACCCCGATTTGTCTTTTGAAGCCTCCTATTCAGCGCGCGGCGCACTGGGGGGAGTACCAGCGCGCACCCCTCGCTCCCCCTCGCGCGCATATTTTGGCCAGCCCATAAGCGGCGTCGGGGCGCCCCCTATTTTCATTTCTTGCTTTTTCTTCTGTTTTTGTTTCATCTTATTTAAATAAATTGGTATTTCAAAATATTTCCAAAAAATCAAAAACACTTGAGAATTTTGAAAACGTTCGCGGAGCCAAAAAAGTGTCCCTGAATACGAATAATGTTCACGAATTTGTTTATTTTTTTGTTATTTCATAAAATACTAGCGAATTTGGATATTGATGAACATTTTTTGAATTTGATGAAATTTTAGAAACATTATGGAAAATTTGTTTTGAATAGGATGAACATTTTTTCAGTTATATGAACAATTGTTTTGGAAAAAATGGATGTATTTTATTGAATTTGATGAACAATTTTCCAAATTGATGAAAAAAATTCTAATTTGATGAACATTTTTTGAAAAAGATGAACAAATTTAGAATTTGATGAACAAATTCTGAATTTTGATGAACATTTTGTATATCCCGATGAACAAAAAAATGAATTTGATAAATATTTTTAAATAATGATGAGCAATATTTACTATTCAATGAAGAAAATTTGAATCCAATGAACATTTTTTAACTTGATGAACAAAATTTGTATTCCAATTTGTTTTTTTAAAGTAGATAGACAAATTGTGAATTCGATGAACTTTTGTTGAATTCACTGAACAAAAAATTAATTTTGATGGAAAAAGTTCTCGGATTTAGAAAAATAGCGCAAAAAGGTGAAAAAGTAAAGAAGAAAAAAGAGAAAGAAAAAGGTAATAGGAAAAAAGGAAAAAAAATAAAGGAAAAAGAAAGGAAAATGGGCTGGCCCATACGACACCCGCGCTGCGAGGGAGGGACACGCTACCTCGATCGCGAGCGCCCTACGTGTCGTATAGGATTCCCCGGGATAGGTTGCTTGGCTGAATGGACCAATATTTCAAATTTATTACAGCCAGTGTATGGCACCAATGGCGGAGTTATGTTGAGGCAGGGGGGCGTTCCCCCCAGCTTTAGAAAAAAGTTGAAGAAAGAATTATTTGAAGGGTCCATATGAGGGAGCAAATAGCCTTTTGCCACCCTAGGTATTTTTCATTTATGTCCCCACTGTATGGCACAAACATGCTTACTTGAATTCCTTGAGCAGAAAAAAGTGGCTAGGAACAACGATGCACGTAATATAATTTGGTGTGCGCCGCCGCTGCGTAGTTAAAGAAAAGTGCTGCTATAACGACTAACCGTGAACTTGGAAGCACAGGTAACCACATACGACGATAAGTCGAGGTAGACATTTCAGAGCATAGCATTGGTAACTGTGGTAATTCGACACACGACCAAACACATGCACTAGCATCTGTGGTAAGTGTCTTTCCCTGTTTATGTTTTTTTTTTCAAAAATTATATACATTTTTTTGCGGACATTTATTAAAATATATTGACATTTTTTAAGAAGCAAACAGTTTTAACCAAATAAATATTTTTTGAAAATCCTACTAATTGGTTATTTTTTAATATATATTTTTGATAGGAATTAAAAATGAAAATGCCAAAGGGTAAAGAAATGTTAAATGTGTATAGAAAAAATGTTTTTTCGCGAGAGTATAGAAAAAATGTTGATCATGTATTTAAAAAATGTTAATCTGGTATTTGTAGAATGTTGATAAAACTTTTCAAAAATGTTAAACGTATATTAGAAAATGTATTAGATATGTATCAAGTATGTGTATAGAACAAGTAAACCGGAGAGAAAACAAAAAAAACCAATGAAAAACAAGTAACAAACAAACAAAACCAAAGAAAACCAAAGAAAAAACATAGAAAGGAAAAATCCCAATGAAAATCGAGAAAAAATAAAGAAAACCGAAGAAAACAATAGAAAGAGAAAGAAAGAAAATAGTGAACACAGAGAAAAACGAAGAAAAAACTCAGGAAAAAACAAGATAAAACCCCGGAAGTCTAGTGAAAGCTCGGCTCATTTCTCGTCAAGTAGGCCGCACCCTACTAATTTAGCACGAATCCGACACGAGACGAGTGACTAGCAGCGTTGCCCATCATCGAGGAGACAAGGGATCGATCGGCCTGTGCTCACCCTTTTGTTCTATATGGGGTCGGTACCTAGCCACGCCGACTATATGGGGGCAGGGGGCCTTGTTTTTTTATTACTTCTTCTAAAAAATTGTTCCCGATTTAAAAACATTTCTGGATTTCATATATAGGTCAGCATTTCAAGACACAAATCCAATTTTATTACAATATTGACGAGTTTGAAAATTGTTTCTTGAATTTTAAAAAGTTTTAGGAATTGAAAAAAATTCATGATAATGAAAAATGTTAAATAATTCGAAAACATGTTCATTATTTTGAACAAATGTGCCCGGATTAAAAAATGTTGACTTTAAAAAAATGGTCATGAATGACAAAAATAATTAAGCGATTAAAGAATGTTTGGTGATTGGAAAAATAGTCATGAATTCGAAAAAAAATCGTTAAACAAAAAATGTTCATGAATTTTAAAAATTGTTCAGAAAAATGTTCCCAGGTTCAGAAACATGAACACAGTTTTTTGAAACTGTTCATGATGATAAACATGTTTGCAAATTTAAGAAAAATGTTCACAAATTGGAAAAGTGTTACAACTTAAAATATGTCCATGAATTTTGAAAAATGATCGCAATTGGAACACAATATTTACAGAATTTTCAAAATATGTTAGAAAATGATAAAGGGAACAGAAAAAATAAAAGAAAATTACGAATGAACATATAAAAATGAAAGAAAAAACAAAATGTAAAAAAAAGGAAAGAACGAGAATGCAAAAAGCAAAAAAGAACCAAAAACCGAAGAAAAGGAGAAAAACTGGTCTCCGGAGGCTGTGCAACCTTCCATAACTGGGAAAATCTAGTTGGGCTAGTCCAAATATAAACGTGCTTGGGAGCTGAGTGACCATGCACTCCTAATAGGTTTGCTCCAGTAGTGAGCGACTGCCAACTAATTTTCTTTTTTATTTTTCTCTATTTTCCTATTATTATTTTTCTTAACAACATGAAATTAATTGTGTTTATAAAATGCGACATATTGAATAATTTAGTAAAGTTTTCTAAGATCACAAACATACATTGGATATTTGGGAGAATTTGTTTTTCCTAAATTTATGATTAAATTGTATATTTTTTTATTGCAGACATTTATAAAAGTCTATGAACTTTTGGAATAAGAAAACACTTTTAAGAAAATAAATATGTTTTTAAAACCCTACTAATTGGTTAAAAAATTGATGAAAAATAAAAATGGAAATGCAAAAGGGTAAAGAAAAATAAAAAAAGGCGTACCAAAACCTTCTAGAAGGTTACCAAAACCTGAAAATGGGTTGGTGTATAGTCGCTGGCTCGCTTTGCTCTATGTTATGCGATATGTCTACAATTTCGTGCAACAAGTGGCAAATCGGAAATGCCATGAGCTCAGTGGCGGAGCCAAGAGTCTGAATTTCGGTGTACAAAGTTTGAAAAGGCAATTTAATTGAGGACAAATAGCAAATATTATACGCGACAAAGTATTTATGCAAAAGACACCATCTCACATCGCCAATCGGCAATCTCTCTAGGCCTCCATCTCACGAACAAAAAGTAACATAACCCAGTACGCTAGCTCTGGAGCACCCCGTCAATTAGTGGCTCAAGCCAGATGGGTCTTTGTGGTATCGACAGACTGCCTAGATTGTGGGCCTTTTGGGAGGAAAGAGTAAAGACTGAGTTGGTATAAATGATAATAGAAGGTTCGGATAGCCGAAGCCTCCTATTCAGCACGCGGCGCGCTGGGGGGAGTACCAGCGTGCACCCCTCGCTCCCCCTCACACGCATATTTGAGCCAGCCCATAAGGGGCGCCCTGGCGCCCCTTATTTTCTTTTCTTGTTTTTTCTTCTGTTTTTTTATCTTATTTAAAAAAATTGGGATTTCAAAATAGTTCCAAAAATTCAAAAACAATTGAGAATTTTGAAAAAGTTCATTGATCCAAAAAGTGTCCCTGAATTTGAATAATGTTCACGAATTTGAAAAATGTTTGTTATTTCAGAAAATACTAGCGAATTTGGATATTGATGAATTTGTTTTGAATTTGATGAACCTTTTGAAACATTATGGAGATTTTTTTTGAATATGATAATCATTTTTTAAGTTATATTAACAATTGTTTTTGAAAAATGGATGAATGTTTTTGAATTTTATGAACAATTTTCGAGATCGATGAAAAAGTTTCTAATTTGATGAACATTTTTTGAAAACGATTAATTTTTTTAGAATTTGATGAACAAATTCTGAATTTTGATGAACATTTTGTAAATCCGGATGATCAAAAAATGAATTTGATAAACATTTTTAAATAATGATGAGCAATATTTACTATTCAATGAAGAAAATTTGAATCCAATGAACATTTTTTGAACTTGATGAACAAAATTTGTATTCCATTTGTTTTGAAAGAGTAGATAAACAAATTGTGAATTCGATGAATTTTTGTTGAATTCAATGAATTTTTGTTGAATTCAATGAAAAAAAATTTAATTTTGATGGAAAAAGTTATTGGATTTAAAAAATTTAGCGCAAAAAGGTGAAACAGTAAAGAAGAAAAAAGAGAAAGAAAAAGGTAAAAGGAAAAAAGGAAAAAATAATAATAATAATAATAGTAAAATAAACGAAAAAATATAGGAAATTGGGCCGGCCCATACGACACCCGCGCTGCGAGGGAGGTATACGCTACCTCGATTGCGAGCACCCTACGTGCCGTATATCATTCCCCGGGATAGGCTACTTGGCTGAATGGACCGATACTTTCAAATTTATTACAGCCAGTGTATGGCACCAGTGGCGGAGCTATGTTGAGGTAGGGGGGCGCTGCCCCCTAAAACATTATTTGAAGGGTCTATATGAGGGGAAAAATAGCCTTTTGCCACCCTAGGTATTTGTCATTTATGTCCCCCCCCCACACACACAAGGTTTTCATGTACCTCCGCCACTGTATGGCACAAACATGCTTACTTGAATTCCTTGGGTAGAAAAAAGTGGCTAGGGACAACGATGCATGTAATAAAATTTGGTGTGCACCGCCGCTGCATAGTTAAAAAAAAGTGGTGCTATAACGACTAACCGTGAACTTGGAAGCACAAGTAACCACATACGGCGATTTGTTATGCGATAACGACTAACCGTGAACTTCGAGGTAGGTAACCACATACGAAGAATTAAAAATGAAAATGGCAAAGGGTAAAGAAAAAGTAAAAGTAAAATAACCATACCGAAACCTTCTAGAAGGTTACCAAAACCTGACAATGGGTTGGTCAGTACAGTCGCTGGCTCGCTCGCTCTATGTTATGCGATACGTCTACAATTTTGTGGAACAAGTGGCAAATCTAAAATGCCATGAGCAGTGCGGAGCCAAGAGACTGAATTCGGGTATGCGAAGTTTGAAAAAAATATTAATAGAGGATAAACAACAAATATTATCCATGATAAAGTATCTTCGCAAAAAGACATCATCTCACATAGCCAATCGCTTTAGGCCTCCAGCTCAGGAACAAAAAATGGCATAACCTAACTGTTTTTGTTTTTAGAATCACCGTCCAACTTTATTTTATAATGTTTTTAGAAATTACAGTGATAGACGGAGGGAAGTGAGCCAAACATGGCGACCCACCCCCAAAGAAACTACAGCTTTAACCAGATTGTGAGCCTCAAAGTTTGATGATCTCTTCTCATATGATAATGACACACTACTGTAAGAGCACATTTCTCCATGTGTGGTTTTGGTAATTGATGTCAATCCCTATGGACTAATGGTTGCCTTGAGTTTTATTCAAAGGATTTGTCCATAGGCACTTCTTGAAGTCCATATGTTAGTTTCAAGGAGTTTATATGGTGACTAAGGTGGTATTCAAGGTTTTATCCAAAGATTGGTCATGTGAGAGTTGAGCTTATTGCAAGCATGTCTTGAATAAGAAGATTGTGTGAGCATTCATGTTTACTTTCAAGACATCATCTTTATGAAGAGAGAAGATAAGATACAAGGTTGATCAAGACAAGTCAAAGAGTGAATCAAGTTGATCAACATACAAAGCGTACAAGATGTATCGAGAGGGATCAAGTGATCCCATGGTCTGGTCAGCATTGTCCATTACGCTTTGTGTACTAACCCATAGTCTACGTGAGAGTTCTATGTGGGGTTAGGTATGTTTCCATGGGCTTGCCTCAAGAGGAAGATCTCATACAACCCATGGAGGATGACATCAAGATTGCGGTGTGCAAGTTCAAGTGGAGCATCACGAAGATTGCGGTGTGCAAGTTCAAGTTGGACCTGCCCCTCCTATAGTGCCAATGGTAGTATCGCTGGCAGGAGCGGTAGTACCGCTCCGGCGGCACTACCGCCTCCCTGACTGAGTCAGCTGTGGCTAGCAGGCAGGTCTTCCGTGCGGGCGGAAGTACCGATCCCCGGAGCGGTACTACCGCTTGTGTGCGGCTGGTAAGTGGGTAACGGGCAGATTCCCTTCCCCCTATAAACGGGGGTCTTCTTCCCCAATGGATCTTATCCTTTGAACTCGTATTTGCCCCCCATTGTTGACCTTCTTCGAGCTTGCTAACTCTCAATCCCTCCAATGATTCTTGTTAGTTCCTGAGGGAAAATAGAGAGGAGATCTAGATCCACATTTCCACCAATCACTTTCTCCTCTATGTGAGGGGAACCCCTTGGATCTAGATCTTGGAGTTCTTCGTGTTCTTCTTCGTTCTTCCTCTCATTTTCTTCCATAGCATTAGTTGTTTTGGTGGGATTTGGGAGGGAAGGACTTGGGCACTCGGTGTGCCCTTGCCACTGCATTTGGTGCATAGGTTTGAGTTCTCCACGGTGATACGTGGAAGTGAAGTTTGAAAAGCTTATTACTCTTGGGTGTTTGAGCACCCTAGAGCTTGTTCCTCTTGGGTGCCTTGGCACCCTAGACGGTTGGTGGTGTCTCGGAGCTCAATCATTGTGGTGTAAAGCTCCGGGCAAGCGTCGGGGTCTCCAATTAGGTTGTGGAGATTGTCCCGAGCAATTTGTACGAGTACCAGTGACCGCCCCCAAGGGTTACCAAAGTGTACGAGTACGGTGACTTCCCCCAAGGGTTGCCATTTGTATGGGTTCGGTGACCGCCCTCAAGGGTCCCTTAGTGGAATCACGACATCCTGCATTGTGCGAGGGCGTGAGGAGATTATGCTGGCCTTAGTGGCATCTGGAGAGCATTGTGCCTCCACAACGCTCCAAACGGAGATTAGCATCCGCAAGGGTGTGAACTTCGGGATACATCGTCGTCTCCGCGTGCTTCGGTTATTTCTTACCCGAGCCCTTTACTTATGCACTTTACTTTGTGATAGCCATATTGTTTCATGCTATATATCTTGCTATCACTCAGTTGTTTATCTTGCTTAGCATAAGTTGTTGGTGCACATAGGTAAGGCTAGTTGTTTAGGTTTTGTGCTTGACATATTAAACGCTAGTTTTATTCCGCATTTATTCAAGCCTAAACCGTAATTATTTTAAAGCGCCTATTCACCCCCTCTAGACGACATCCACATGCTTTCAACTACCAAATACACGTTGCTTCACTAAGAACTCCCTGATTATGATAGCATAGGCACAAGGATTGTTCTCTTTGACGTTTTTCACCACTTCTAGACAATCAGTGGCAAACTGAATATGAGATAGGCGAAGGTCAAGAGCAAGTGATAGTTCTCGCTGCAAGCTATGGCCTCCAACATCATAGGATCGGTGAGTCCTTCCATGACCATAGCCGACGCCACCAGAAATTTTCCTGTCGCATCTCTGCACACGGCGCTGACAGCTCCCCTGTAGCCTGCTCTCGATAGACCGCCGTCCACATTAATTTTTGCTAATCCAGGTTCAGGCGGGATCCACTTTCCTTGTACAACAGGTGACCTGATCGCTGAAGCTTGTTGCCTATGACACGTTCGAATTGCATCCATCATCTCAAGATTAACATGAAATCTTTGGATGAACAAGTAAGTTCGCTTTGAAACTCCTTTTCATGGACTGCCTTTCTCTTAGCCCACCAGATTGACCATATAGTGACAAGGGCTTTGACAACATCCGTGTGTGGTAAAGAGTCAATCAAACTAAAAAGGCAAAGCTTCGGATCCTCCTCTTTGGCTGCTGCAATGTACTCCTTTGGCCAAGTTACAGTCAAAGAAGGAGTGTCGCCATGAATCCGCTGCTCCATTACAGACAACACAAGTATCATTGCCCGCCATGTTCCTGCGGGCTCGTACATCTCCAGTAGATAGTGAAACTCTTGCCAATGCAGGTAACACAATGCACACCCGGCCCCCGCGTTGCCTAGCTTAGGCGACACGGGCGGCGACCCAACCCCGCCGTCAAGCAGCTCCCTCCACCGGTGCCTCCTCCCTCGCCGCCGCCTGGGGCCACCGCCGGGCAAAGCCCGCGTGCTGGCGGCGGCGGCGGGGTCTCTCCGTCGCTCGGCGCCCTTCCTGGGGGGGTCGCAGCTGGGAGCGCTCGATCCAGATGCCTCCGGCGTGATGCGCATGGCCGGGCCGACTGCTGGTCACGCGGCGGCCTCGGGCTTCTCCGGTTAGGCTGTGGTGGCGGGGGCGGCTGGTTTCGGTTGGTTTCGGCCAGATCCACGTGCAGCGCGGGGCGCGGATGGTGAGGCGCGGCGGGTGGGACGCCGGGGCGGCGGCCCCGGTCCGGGCTCCCGGCGTGCCCTGGGCGTGGACGGCGCGTGTGCGCGCGGCGTCGGCTCGGCTCCGGAAGTGCGCGTGGGGCGCAGATCGATGGCTGGGTGCGGCGGCGGCTGGCGCGCGTCGGGCGCGGCGACCGGCGGCTGGGCATGGTGGATGCGCTGCTCTGGAGTGCGCGGTGTGCTGCGGAAGGAGCTCGTCTGCTCTGCTGTCGCTCGTGCGGCTCCGATTGGATCTGGTGCGAGCTTGTGCTTCGATCTGGATGCTGCGTGTCGCGATGCGGCATAGGTTGCTGCGGTGGTGGTGGTCACGGTGGTGCTGCGGTGGTGGACGGCGTCTTCGGCCGGGGGGGGGGTGCGTCTCTGGTCGCGGTGGATCGTGGGATCCCGCGGCCAGACGGAGGTCGGCCTCAACAGGTGGTGGTTGGAGGGCGGCGGTCGGTGGTGGTAGGTGGACTGCCCATCTCCGGGAGAAATCTTTGCTCCGGTCTTCATCGGAGTCGGCGACGGCGGCGCCCGCGGGTGCCGTGATCTTTCTTGGAAGCGTCGTCGTGGAGCTGTGCTCCTCCTCCCCACGGCTTTGGCTCCAGAGGGAAACCTCAGATCCGCTGGATCGGGCGATGGAGGCGTCTTCGCGTCTTTCTCCTCCTTGGGGGCATCGTCTTGGAGCCGGCTACGACTGGGAGACTGGTGGATTGCGGCATCTTCGCCGTGGATGGCGGCATCTTCGCCGCGTGGTTTGCTAAGGCGGGGCGCTGGTTTCTGTTTGGCAACGATGATGGCGTCGAGTGGAGCTCGGGTCGCGGCGTGGACTTCGGTAGTCGGTTCTTCCCGGCGTGTCCGAGGTGCTCTCCCGTGGGTTGCTTGGTTGCTTTGAAGTCGGAGCTGCGGTGGAGCGGGTCCAGGTGGTGACGATGACAGGCGCTCGGTGGTCGTTTGCGGTGGGCACGATCGGCGCAAGTCCCACATATTTCCCTTGTGAGGCTCGTCGTCAAAGTCGGAGCTGTCGGTTGCTTGTGCGTGTGGTCTTCCGATGGCATGTGCCGTCGTGGTTTGTCCCATGTCGGTGGCCAGGTTGGCCGGTGGTGCCCATGTCATGTGGGTTGGGTTGTATCGGTTTTAGCCCGGTTTTCCGTCAATTAACCGGGCAATTCTCTTCTTCTTAATCAATGAAAATGGCAAATCTTTTGCCTCGTTTCAAAAAAAAAAAGAAACTCTTGCCAATCTCCACGCAATAACCTAGCCGGATAGCTCTGGAGCTCCCCGTCGATTAAGGGCTCAAGCCAGATGGGCTCTTTGTGGTATTGGCCGACTGCCCAGATAGTGGGCTTTTTGGGAGGAAAGAGTGAGAAGAGAGTTGATACATGATAATGGGAGGTGGGATAAGCTGCTTGGCTTAGTGGAACAATATATTTGAATTTAGCTAGTGTATGGCACAAACATGTTGACTTGAATTCTTTGGGCAGAAGGAAGTGGCTAGGGACAACGACGCCGGAAATGCCGTTTGGAGCTCGGCCTCCATGGAGGCCGGTCTTTGGAAAATTGAAAAATCATCAAAATTCATATTTTATATTTCAAAAAAATTCTGAAAAAAATACAGATATACATGGAGGCATAACACACATGTGTGTAAATTTTCAGGATGAAATACGTTGAAACGAGGGCTGTGCAAAGAAGAGAAATCTGTGGCTGTTTAACACATGATACTATTCATCCCAAAAATCCATGAATTTGTTCTTTTTGCACAGATCGCATCTCAAGGTATTTCATCCTGAATTTTTGCACACATATACATTTCATCATTGTATACTTGCATATTTTATTTCAGATTATTTTGAAACCAAGAAATTTGAAATTTGAATTTTTAAAAAATAAAGGGCTCCATGAAGGCCGAGCTCCAAAAGGCCCTACTCCAACGACGCACGTAATAAAATTTAGCTGCGCCGCCGCTGACGTAGTTAAAAAAAATGTGGTGCTATAACGACTGACCGTGAACTTTTTTTTTTTAGCCGACTAACCGTGAACTTTTTTTGAGGGTAAGTCGAGGTAGACATCGGATGGTTAGAGGGACCAGGGTTCAAATCCTGGTGCTCGCATTTATTTCTGGATTTATTTCAGGATTTTCGGCGATGTGCATTCAGTGGGAGGAGACGTTCCCGTCGACGACGAGGTGCCTATGGTGACTTCATAAATTTCAAGATGATATGCCGGCTCAGTCTCTCGGAGGTGCTCATAAGGATAGGGTGTGCGTGTGTGCGTTCATAGGGATGAGTGTATCGCGTGTATATGAGCGCTTGCGTCTGTACTGTGTTCAAAAAAAACATAGCACTAGCATGTGCGGTAATTCGACACGCGACCAAACAAGTGGAGGACAAGTATCTGCCGTGACGTGACGTGCTACTGGCTGGCTTTGGCCGAGCTCCTTTGCGTTTCCGGCTGGTTTGCTTTGCCGCTCCTGGTACGTTTCAACAACAAGACTCTGGATAAGGTATAGTATTTCCCATTTTTACCAATAAGAAAAATGAATAATAGAATTCCAAGTACTGCTAGTACTGCTAGTCCAGTCTGATTCGCTGGCACAATATTCAACGAGAATTAAAAGCGACAGCTATCGTTGTAGCAGAATGAAAAAATGTGTACAGAGTGAGTCTTGGAATACTACACTTACGGCATCTAAGAGCATCTACAGCCGGACCTAGCAAATCTGACCCCTTAAACGCCCGCGGACGCGCCCGGTCAGTGACCGGGCGTGTCCGTTTTGAGCCTCTATAATTTGGTCCGCGCAGCCACACTTTTCATTTTTCTTCTCATATGTCCGGTCACTTGCACGTGATTGGTGGAGAAGAAGAGAGAGAAAGAAAATAATGAATAAGAAAAGAGAAAAGGTGGTCCGGGGTGGGGTCGCGTCCTACGTGGTGGACTGAACGGGCGTGTCCGGGTGCATCCGCGAGCCCTCATATCGTCCCCATATTTGAGATGGATATGAGAGTGCCGGTCAGTCCGGGCGTTTGAGACGAATATGAGGGGTCCGGTTGGGTCGCATTTTTGTGACCGATCAGTGACCGGGAGGGCGTTCCGGACATTTAAGGAGCATATAGGGGGTCCGGCTGTAGATGCTCTAACACTGATCCGCAAATTTGCTCTGACATCTGTCTGTGAGCATGGATATGGGAGTCGGTCACCAAACACTATCAACAAACACTCGACCCGGCGTCATAACTAGGGTATCATTTATATCAAATTATATCTTGGCCGTGTATGAAAACCGATCCCAGAGAAAACCCAGCAAATAGGATAACTAGGGTATCCTCAAATTTGCCTAGATACTGTATCGCTCCCAGAGAATATCTTGGCCGTGCATGCAGCAGGCGACATAACTAGGGTTTCGGTCGCCGGCGGCGGCGACAGCGGCAAATAAGTCCGGCGCCGGTTCAGACGTCGCGGGTTCATCTCTCCCTACAGGGGTTGATCTTGTTGGAAATATGCCCTAGAGGCAATAATAAAATGGTTATTATTATATTTCCTTGTTCATGATAATTGTCTATTGTTCATGCTATAATTGTATTAACCGGAAACCGTAATACATGTGTGAATACATAGACCACACCATGTCCCTAGTGAGCCTCTAGTTGACTAGCTCGTTGATCAATAGATGGTCATGGTTTCCTGACCATGGACATTGGATGTCGTTGATAACGGGATCACATCATTAGGAGAATGATGTGATGGACAAGACCCAATCATAAGCATAGCACAAGATCGTGTAGTTCGTCTGCTAGAGCTTTTCTAATGTCAAGTATCATTTCCTTAGACCATGAGATTGTGCAACTCCCGGATACCGTAGGAATGCTTTGGGTGTATCAAACGTCACAACGTAACTGGGTGACTATAAAGGTGCACTACAGGTATCTCCGAAAGTGTCTGTTGGGTTGGCACGAATCGAGACTGGGATTTGTCACTCCGTGTGACGGAGAGGTATCTCTGGGCCCACTCGGTAATACATCATCATAATGAGCTCAATGTGACTAAGGAGTTAGTCACGGGATCATGTGTTACGGAACGAGTAAAGAGACTTGCCGGTAACGAGATTGAACAAGGTATAGGGATACCGACGATCGAATCTCGGGCAAGTAACATACCGATGGACAAAGGGAATTGTATACGGGATTAATTGGATCCCCGACATCGTGGTTCATCCGATGAGATCATCATGGAACATGTGGGAGCCAATATGGGTATCCAGATCCCGCTATTGGTTATTGGCCGGAGAGGTGTCTCGGTCATGTCTGCATGGTTCCCGAACCCTAGGGTCTACACACTTAAGGTTCGGTGACGCTAGAGTTGTAATGGGAATTGTATGTGGTTACCAAAAGTTGTTCGGAGTCTCGGATGAGATCCCGGATGTCACGAGGAGTTCCGGAATGGTCCGGAGGTAAAGATTTATATATGGGAAGTCCTATTTTGGCCACCGGAAAATGTTCGGGATTTTTCGGTATTGTACCGGGAAGGTTCTAGAAGGTTCCGGAGTGGGGCCCACCTGCATGGGGGGAACCCACATGAACGTGGGTAGTGGGGGTAAGGCCCCACACCCCTGGTCAAGGCGCACCAAGACCCCCCCTTAGAAGGAATAAGATCATATCCCGAAGGGATAAGATCAAGATCCCTAAAAAGGGGGGATAACAATCGGTGGGGAAGGGAAAGGATGGGATTTCTTTCCTCCCACCTTTGCCAACGCCCCAATGGACTTGGAGGGCAAGAAACCAGCCCCCTCCACCCCTATATATAGTGGGGAGGCGCATGGGAGCTGCACCCCTTGCCCCTGACGCAGCCCTCCCCCTCCTACTCCTCCTCCGTAGTGCTTAGCGAAGCTCTGCCGGAGAACCACGAGCTCCACCGCCACCACGCCGTCGTGCTGCCGGTTCTCTCCCTCAACTTCTCCTCCCCCCTTGCTGGATCAAGAAGGAGGAGACGTCCCCGGACTGTACGTGTGTTGAACGCGGAGGCGCCGTCCGTTCGGCGCTTGGATCGGATCTTCCGCGATTTGAATCGTCGCGAATACGACTCCATCAACCGCGTTTTTTGCAACGCTTCCGCTTAGCGATCTTCAAGGGTATGAAGATGCACTCCCTCTCTCTCGTTGCTAGCATCTCCTAGATTGATCTTGGTGACACGTAGGAATTTTTTTGAATTATTACTACGTTCCCCAACAGATCTCTCCTGCATGGATTGATTCCATGGCATGAGTGCTTCAGGCACTTCCTCGTTGTGTATGGCTCCCTGGGGTTTTTGCACTGAGAACGTGTCTTTCGATCGGATCTGAAGTTTTCATTGGATTTGTTCGGTTTTTTTCAAGTTTTTCTGTCCCGGCACCGCGTGTGGCAGCGATCGGTTTTCTGTACCGAAGCTGCGTGTGTCAGCAATCGGTTTTCTTTCCCGAAGCTGGGTGTGTCAGCGATCGGTTTTCTGTCCCGGCGTTGCCTTTGGCAACGATCGGTTTTCCCTCCTGCAGCTTGGCTGTTTCGTTGGCGAGATCTTGGGTGATTGTCGGGCGCAATGAAAATTTTATGTTGGAACTGCCGTGGCATGGCTAGTGCCGCGACAGAAAGAGCGCTTCTGGACGTCCAGAAGCAACGGGGGACCGGATGTTGTCTTTCTGTCTGAGACGCATCTGAACACAGTTAAGGCAGAGAAAATCTGGAAAAAGCTGAAGATGGACATCATGGAGGTTCAGGAAAGCAATGGGCGAGTGGTGGCTTATTGCTGTATTGGCGGACACCGATGGCAATACAACGGAGAGACAAAGACACGAACTTTATAGATGTTATCGTTGGGGATGGCACGGATGAGGCTTGGAGGTTTACAGGGTTCTATGGTGAACCAAAATGGGAGGACAAGCACCGCTCGTGGTCATGTTTGCGTGATCTGCATCAGCGGATAAATCTCCGTTGGATGGTAGCGGGGGACTTTAATGAGATTTTATACTCCCATGAGAAGGAGGGTGGTGCAGCTAGACCGATGCACATGATGCAAAACTTCAGAGATTCTCTTGTTGATTGTGAATTGGAAGATATGGGGTGCAGTGGAGATCTATACACTTGGAGAAGGAGGAGGCTGAGAGAGTGCCTGGATAGAGCAGTTTGTAATGGTCAATTCCCTAACGTGAAAGTCACTAACGCGACACATACAAAATCTGATCATCGATCGATCTTCATTGATACGGAGGGAGAGACACAGGGGGGTCATTAACGAACCCACCAGAGATGTTTCGAGTCCAGGTGGCTACAAGAGGAGAATGTAATGCAAATTGTGACTGAGGCTTGGGAGCGAACCAATCTGGTGGCGCCCTTTGCAGAGCGAACTGCGTGCGTTCATGCAACCTTGCATGAGTGGGATCGGTCGATATTGAAGGCGCCTCATAGGCGCTTAAAGGAACTGAAGGCGGAGTTGGAAGCACTGCGGCCGGGCCCTCTCATTGATGAGGCGGGAGACAGGCAGCGGATTTTGCTGATGGAGATAGAAGACAATCTGGAGAAGGAGGAGATTTACTGGGTACAACGCAGCTGTGCCAATTGGCTGAAATCTGGGGATCGTAATACCAACTTCTTTCATAACTTTGCATCGGCTAGGAAGAAAAGAAACTACATCAAGTGGCTGCTTGATGATTCAGGTGTTTGGAGAGAGGACAATGAGGCTATGAGCAGTTTGGTTACGGAGTATTTCCAGCACCTCTTTACAACCGAAGTTAATGTCCCAGCGATGAATGTTATTAATAAAGTTAAAAGGCGTGTTATGGATTATATGAATGATGCACTCATGGCCCCTTATATGGAGGAGGAAGTTAGGAAAGCCTTATTCAGTATTGGAGACTTGAAAGCACCAGGTCCGGACGGTTTGCATGCTATCTTTTATAAAAAGTTTTGGCATCTGATCGGAGGAGATTTATCAAAGGAGATCCTTGCAGCAATTAATTTAGGTTCTATCCCGGAAGGTTGGAACACTACCACTATTGTCTTGATACCCAAAGTGGAAAACCCAGAAAAGATCACCCAGTTCAGACCTATAAGCTTATGCAATGTGGTTTATAAGGTGATCTCAAAAATGCTTGCTGCACGCCTAAAGGTTTTTCTCCCAGATATAATTAGTGAGAACCAAAGTGCTTTTGTGCCAGGACGTATAATTACTGATAACGTAATTGTTGCATATGAGTGCTTACATACGATGAAAAAGAGAAAGAAGGGCAAATTTGGAACATGTGCAATCAAACTAGATATGCATAACGCTTACGACCGAGTTGAATGGGTGTTTCTGGAGGCCATGCTTACCAAACTGGGATTTCACGCTGATTGGATTCAAATGGTAATGTCTTGCGTAAGATCCGTCGAGTATAAAGTCTGTTTCAACTCAAATGAAACTCAATCATTATTACCAATGAGAGGCTTGAGACAGGGAGATCCTCTCTCCCCATATCTGTTCCTATTGTGTGTTGAAGGACTGTCAAGCCTGATTGCTCATGAGGAAGAGGCTGGTAACTTGAATGGATTGCAGGTGTGCAGAGATTCTCCAACGATATCCCATCTACTCTTTGCTGATGACTCTCTTATTCTCATGAGGGCTGATGCTCAGAATGCAACCTCCTTGCGTGGGATTCTCGACGAGTACTGTGCAGCCTCAGGTCAAATGGTGAGTGAGCCGAAATGCTCTATATTTTTTAGTCCTAACACAAATGTTGAGGTAAAGGCTGAAATATGCCAAACTCTGAATATAATGACGGAGTCTATTTCAGATAAATATTTGGGTCTGCTAGCCATGATAGGGGTGGACCGTGTGGACTGTTTTAAACACATTATAGAAAGAATACAAGCTATGGTGAATGGTTGGAAGGAGAGGACTCTCTCATTTGGAGGTAAAGAAGTTTTGCTGAAAGCGGTGGCCCAGGCCATCCCAACATATGCGATGAGTGTATTTAAATTTCCGAAGAAAATTTGCAAGGGGATCACTGATGCAATGTCGCAGCATTGGTGGGGTGACGAGGATAACCAACGAAGGATGCATTGGTTCGCATGGTGGAAAATGTGCATACCAAAGGAGAGAGGAGGAATGGGTTTCCGGGACATTTATAGTTTTAACTTGGCAATGCTAGCAAAGCAGTGTTGGAGGCTGATTGAAAATTTTGGATCCCTGTGTGCTCGAGTCCTAAGAGCCAAGTACTATCCTACAGGAGATATACTTAACTGTCAAGTGAAGAAGGGGTCATCCTATGTGTGGCAGAGTATCTGGGCGGGAGTCCAAACCTTTAAGAAGGGCTGCATCTGGAGGGTAGGCAATGGAGAAAAGATAAATATATGGGCTGATTGCTGGATCCCGAACAGTGCATCCAAGAAAATCTTAACTGTACAAGGGAACCAAGTACTTACCAAAGTGAATGAGTTGATTGATCCAATTACAGGTGAATGGGATGAGGAACTAATCCGGGAGAATTTCTGGCCCATAGATGCTGGACGTATATTGCAAATCCCATTATATCAGGCAATTACGGAGGACTATGTCGCTTGGCATCTCACGAAGAGTGGCATCTTCTCGGTACGCTCTGCTTATTATAAGCAGTGGGAAGCGAACTACGATACAGAAGATGGTGGCCTGGCTCGCTACTCCACAGTGCCCCACCCAGTTTGGAAGATGCTCTGGAGCATGAAAGTTCCAGCGAAAGTAAAAAATTTCATCTGGAGATGCTTGCATAATGCAGTCCCCTGCCGGAGTATCCTAATGAACCGCCATGTGGGAAATTTGTCCCAATGCCCTTATTGCATTGACGGTGTGGAGGACCTCCTCCATATGTTGTTCCAATGTGCGAGATCTCAGGCAGTGTGGGAAGCGTTGGGGATTGCTGCTGATATCAACTTTGCTTCTATAACTGATCGTGCAGGTTCAGCGGTTCTAGAGTTCATTCTCTGTGATGAATCTTATCGGCGCCAATACTCTGGTGTGGTGGAGTTGCCGGAGCTCATCTCTACTTGTTGCTGGTTCCTATGGTGGCAACGGAGACAATATGTGCGAGGGGAAGTGATTCTATCTGCAGAACGCATGGCGATGGCGGTGGTTGCTCTAACGATCAACTATGGGTGCGACTCACATGCCAAAACCACTCCCAAGACCAATACATGGCCATTGTACTTGGCAGGTCAGTTAGTCATAAATGTTGATGCCTCCTTCATAGAAGGAGATTATACTTTGTCCTGTGGTGCTGTCATCCGTGATCACCGGGGATCCTTTATGTCCGTGTCCACGGCAAGACCGGAACATGTCGCAGATGTCTTCTCGGCAGAAGCGGCGGCTCTGCTTGAAGGTCTGAAGCTAGCAAGAGATACAGGATGCCAAAACTTGGTGGTGAGATCAGACAATATTACTGTGGTGGATGCAATCAGGCGGAATGAAGGATATTTCATGGTAGCAGTGCCGATCTTTGATGAATGTCGTAGTTTCCTAGAAGATTTAGGGAAGTTTACTGTTGAGCATTGTATTAGGGAGTCAAATTATGTAGCTCATGAGCTGGCTAGATGGGGTCATGCGAATAGTCCATCTAGATGGGTTGATGCTCCGCCTGATTTTATTGTATTTCAATTGGCTGACGATGTATCTATCCTGTGATTAATAAAGTAAGCTTTCCCGTAAAAAAAAAACACTCGACCCTATTTTTTTAAGTCCGCGCGTTTTGGAATATATAGTCTAAAATAGCTTAAATGATTTAATTTTAAAAAGTTTAAATATTACACTCCAACATTATTGTCCCCCTTAACGGCACACATATGCTTAATCAGATCTTTCTTCAATTGCTCGTGAGTTGCTAGATGCCAAATTTGTTGATGTATTTGAACAAACTCTTTAAATGTGATCAGATTTTGGTTAGGAAGTTTGATAGGCTTACTCATGTTTTCAAAATCAAGAGCAACATCTTCACCCTCATGCTTCACGGTCATGTTGTGCGTGATCACACAACAGGTCATCACCTCCCACAAGGTCCCCATATCTCACTGTTTATAAGGTCCATGAACAACTGCAAAACGTGCGTGCAGAACTCCAAATCCCCTCTCAACATCCTTTCTATCTGCTTCTTGTCTTTGGACAAACTGAGACTTTTTCTGACCAACTAGGTTAGAGACAATATTAACAAAGGAAACCCAAGGACAATAGATACCTTCAACCTAATAGTAACTCATGTTGTACTCATGCCCATTGACAGTATAGTGGCAAGGAGGAACTTTTCCTTCGGTCAGCCTAGCAAAAAATGGTGATCGCTGCAACACATTGATGTCATTATGAGACTAGGGCATGCCAAAGAAAGCGTGTCAAATCGAAAGATCATGTGATGCAACTGCGTCAAGAATGATGGTGGGCTTCTTAACATGAAACTGATATTGCCCTTGTCAAGTTTTTGGGCAATTCTTCCATTTCCAATGCATGCAGTCAAGAGATCCGAGCAAACCTGGCCACCCTCTTGCTTCAAAGATTTCCAAGATTGTCTCGGTGTCTGCCACAGTTGGTTCTCTCAGGTGTCAAGGTAGAAACACATCGACCACGACAGTTGCAAACCGGATCATTGCATATCCGCATGTGCTCTCAGACATCCATAGGTAGTGGTCCCACGAATCAGCGGTTGTGCCATATGCAAGCATCCGCAGTGTGGCCGTGCACTTCCAGTAACTAGAGAACCCAATCCTTTCCACGACCTCCTTGTTCAAGATGAAGTAGTCATCAAAGGATCAGACGCCATGGTAGAGACAATAGAAGAAATTTTTGCGCATCCAAAAGCGCTGGCGATTTTTTTTAGAGAAGAGGGCATCGGGGGCAAAGTAATCGTCCATCAGTGTCAAATAATCATGCGCCCGGTTGCGGTTGACCACTTAATGGTCCTTGACCAGTCCTTTGAAACTGAGAACATGCTCCTCCGCACGCTCCGCGTCTACAAGCACCGCCTACATCATTGTCATGTCATCCATGTAGTCCTCCTCGTCGGGCAACTCAACATAGTGCTCGTATATGTACTCGATATCTGAATGCATTGCTTCAAAGAAGAAGGAAAAAAAATAGATCAAGCAATTCACTGAACATGTGCCGGGCATGATGAGCATCGTAGGAGCGGATGGTACTTGCATAGTGGTTTGAGGACAGGTGTAGAAAGGCGGCGAAGGAGAAGCAACATGGAGCCCGGTTGTACCGTTGGAGGTGACAGACTTGTCAAGTTTTGACAGGGGTGTGATGTAGCGACCGGGTTGGTGGAGCGACGTCGAGTGTGATACTTGTGATCTGCGTTGGGTTTTTCGTGAAGAGGAACGGGTAATTGCAGCACAAAGTGGGTAAGTATTTCCCTCAGTTATGAAACCAAGGTTTATCGAACCAATAGGAATATCAATCCTCAACCGTCTTCAGCGGCTGCACACAAAAGAGCAAACAACTTGCACCCAAGGCGGGCAAGAGGGTTGTCAATCCCCTTGATCTCGTTATTTGCAAGCAAGTGAAGTGTGTAGATAATAGTAGATAATTGTAAATAAAATAAAAGATAAATAAAGGCAGTGAGGTAATAGCAATGTTTGTAGATTTATAAGTGAATAGACCCGGGGGCCATAGTTTTCCCTTGCGGCATCTCTCATATGGGCAGCATACGATGGGTAACAAATTACTGTTGGGCAATTGATAGAAAAGCGGATAGTTATGGGATTTTCACGACAATGATCATGTGTATATAGGCATCACCTCTATAAACAAATAGGCCGACTCCTGCCTGCACCTATTACTATTACTCCACTCATCGACCGCTATCCAGCATGCATCTAGAATATTAAGTAAAACAGAGTAATGCATGCAGAATGATGACATGATATAGACAAAGTAAACTCAAGCAATATGAATAAACCCCATCGTGTTATCCTTAGTAGCAACAACACAAAGACGTATCTTGTCCCTTTCTGTCACTGGGATATAGAGCACCGTCAGGTTGAACCTACCACAACACACCCCTCCCACTGAAGATAGATCAATATACTTGGCCAAAGCACATCGATATATCGGAGAGAATTACGAAGCTATAATGATCATGTAAATAAGAATCTTAATATTCAGAGGTGACTCAAATACTTTTCATGAATAATCTGAACATAAACCCACAAGTCATCGGATCCCAACAAACACACCGCATGATAGGATTACATCGGATAGATCAAAGCGAAGATGCGATGATCATTGTATTGAAGATCAAGAGATAGAGAGATTGCCATCAGGTACTAGCTATGGACCCATAGGTCTATGGTGAACTACTCACACATCATCATGAGGGCAGCAAGGTTGATGAAGAGGCCCTCCGTGATTGATCCCCCCTCCGGCAGGGTGCCGGAACGGAGCTCCAGATGGCTTCACGACGAAATAGAGACTTGCGACGGCGTAAAAAGGGTTTCGGGACTTCCTCTAGGGTTTTTCGAATTATGAGAATTTATAGGCCAGAGAGGGGCATCGGGAGACGCCCGAGGGGGCCAACACACATCAGGGCGCCCCCAGGACGCGCCCTGTTGCGTGTTGGTGCCCTCGTGCGGCCTTCGGTCTGCTCCCGAAGCTTCCAGGTCTTCTTTTGGTCCATAAAAAATCATAAAAAAGATTCGTGGCAATTGAACTTCGTTTGGTACTGTAAACCTAAAAAGTAAAAAACATGTAGAAAATAGCAACTGACATTGGGCACTGGGTCAGTAGGTTAGTGCTCAAAAATATTATAAATTGGTAAATAAAGACCCAAAAAGTATCCTAGAATGATAATATATCAGCATGGAACAATAAAAAATTATAGATACGTTGGAGACGTATCAAGCATCCCCAAGCTTAATTCCTGCTCGTCCTCGAGTAGGTAAATGATAAAAACAGAATTTTTGATGTGACTTGCTATCCATTATGTAATCTTTTTCATGTATGCTCATTGAGAAATGATGAATCAACAAATATTAACATAGCAATACTTATAAGTATAAGAAACAAAATCATCAATCTTTCAAAGTATATGATCCTGAAAAAATGTTTACCCCCCATTCATCTTATTATATTAGCAAGGCATGGCTCCATGTTCACCACATTAGTACAAATGTCAAGCACCACGGTGTCCAAGTCAGGCAATTGGATCGTACTTTTCAATATGCATCAACTTTCTTTTCTTCATGCAATACATAAGCATGAGCCATTGGACATATCATTTAGGTGGAATAGAATATGGTGGTAGATATCAAAGGGGCAAAAAGTGGAGAAGATAGTCTCACATCAACTAGGCATACCAACGGGCTATGGAGATGCCCATCAATAGATGTCAATGCAAGGAGTAGGGATTGTCATGCAAATGATGCACTAGAGCTATAAGTGTATGAAAGCTCAAATGAAGCTAAATGGGGTGTGCATGCAACTTCCTTGCTCATGAAGACCTCAGGCATTTGAGGAAGCCCGTCATAGGAATATACAAGCCAAGTTTATAATAATGAAAAAGTGATTCCCTCTAGCATATGAAAATGTCATAACATGAGACTCTCTATATGAGGAACAAGGTGCCACTTTGAGGCACAAGTGTGGTAAAGGATAGTCGCAAAGTCCCTTCTCTCATTTTCTCTCATTTTTTTATTCAGAATGGTGGGCTCATTTGGCCTCCCCCATTTTTATTTCCTCACTGGGACAATGCTCTAACAATGATGATCATCACACTTTTATTTACTTACAAGTTACAACTCAATATGAAGAACTGATAGAAAGATATGACTCTATATGAATGCCTCTGGCAGTGTATCAGGATGTGCAATGATGTAGCGTGACATGTATCAAAAATATGATGAACGGTGGCTTTGCCACAAATACTATGTCAGCTCTATATGATCATGCAAAGCAATATGATGATGAACGAACTAGTCATGTGAAGTGACGATGGAATTTGCATGGCAATATATCTCGGAATGGCTATGAAAATGCCATGATAAGTAGGTATGGTGGCTATTTTGAGGAAGATATAACGAGGCTTATGTGCAACAGGCGTATCATGTCACGGGGTTTGGATGCACCGGTGAAAGTTGCACCGATCCTCAAGGTGAGAATCGGCTATGCACGGTACCGAAGAGGCTAGCAAATATGAGGAGGTGAGATTGCGTATGTACATGGTTTCACATTAGTCATAAAGAACTCATATACTTATTGCAAAGTTTTATTAGTTTTATCACAAATCAAAGTACTACTCGCATGCCCCGAGGGAGGAGGTTGGTAGGAGTTAGCCATCGCGCGCCTCCGACCCGAAACAACACTAGGATTTCAACTAGGAATAGAAATGCTCACACATCATCACCATGCCTCTTTAATTTTTAGACGAACAAGAAGTTAACCTCTCTTAATATCGACACTTCTATGAATCAACAATTATGAACTCACACCCTTTTCATATTACCACATCAATATCATTAACCCATAATTTCTCTATATGTGCTACATGATGGTTTTGATTATCACTCATTGAATACCTAATATTTTTGAACTAGTCTTATGACCCATGCAAATTACCATCATTATTTATTAACTCTCAAACAAATATAAATGAAGAACAAGAGTGAAATTATTTATATAAAATCTATACGCCACCGTGCTCAAAAAGATATAAGTGAAGTACTAGAGCAACTGCTAAGCTCAAAAGATATAAGTGAAGCACATAGAGTATTCTAAAAAATTATGATGAAGGTGTGTCTCTCTTAAATAGGTGTGTCCAGAAAACGATGATTGTGGCAAACTGAAAGTAAAATAAAACAAAAACAAATGACACTCCAAGCAAAACTCATATCATGTGATGAATAAAAATATAGCTTCAAGTGACATACCGATGGATTGAGACGAAAGAGGGGATACCTTCCGGGGCATCCCCAAGCTTAGACGCTTGAGTCTTCTTTAGAATATTACCTTGGGGTGCCTTGGGCATCCCCAAGCTTAGGCTCTTGCCGCTCCTTATTCCTTTGTCCATCGTGATAACACCCAAAACTTGAAAACTTCAATCACACAAAGCTCAACAAAACTTCGTGAGATCCGTTAGTATAAGCAACATATTGAATACTTTAGATACTGTTATAAATTGATTCTTATTTCATAATTGCATAATAGGTACTGTATTCTAACTTCTCCATGGCTTATACTTCCCGATACAATCCATAGCATAATCAAAACAAGCAAACTATGCAAGCAAAAACAGAATCTGTCTAAAACAGAACAGTCTGTAGCAATCTGTAGAGAACCTGTACTTATGTAAATCTAAAAATTCTAAAAAATTAAGAAAACCTCTAAAATTTGTATATAAATACTTTGTAAAAACTTCAGATCATTATCACGCTCCGGTTAAAAATGAAAATTCCTGTACCCGAGTCAAAAGTTTCTGTTTTGTTTCAGCATCAATTCTACTCATCTTATGAGTCATCCAAAGGCTTTACTTGGCACAAACACTAATTAAACATAAAAAATAACCATTACAGAGGCAATAATCATGTTATCAAAAACAAACGGGAAGTAAAAAGTAAAAATAAAGATAACTATTTGGTTGCCTCCCAACAAACGCTATTGTTTTATGCCCCTAGATAGGCATAATGCATAATTTCAAGTATTGTCATCTTTGACACTCCACCCATAAGTAGCTCTCATGATTTATCCATCCCTTTCTTTAATGGTAATTGGAACCTTATGTTTCCCTCTTTCATGTCAATAATTGCACCTATAGTTCACAGGAAAGGTCTTCCAAGTATTATGGGACAAGTAGGATTGCAATCAATATCAAGCACAATAAAATCTACATGAACATAATATTTATTTGCAATAATAAGCACATCATTAATTCTACCTAGAGGTTTATTAATGGTAGAATCTGCAAGATGCAAGTTAAGGGAACAATCTTCAATATTAGTGAGACCAAGCACATCACAAAGAGATTTAGGAATAGTTGAAACACTAGCACCAAGGTCACACAAGGCATTGCATTAATATTTATTTATCTTTATTTTGATAGTAGGTTCCCACTCATCATGCAATTTTCTAGGAATAGAAACTTCAAGCTCAAGTTTCTCATCATAAGCTTTTATCATAGCTTCTACTATATGTTCGGTAAAAGGTTTGTTTTGTTCATAAGCATTGGGTGAGCTAATAATGGTTTGCAACAAAGAAATACATTCTACTAAAGAGAAATTATCATAATTAAAGTCTTTGTAATCCAAAATAGTGGGCACATCACTAGTTAAAGTTTTGACCTCTCCAAACCCACGTTTTTCAGTTTTAGCATCAAAATCATCACCCTCCAAGCAAACGGGACGCATCTCAACTAGAGTTGACTCATCTCCAGTCCCTTTATCATTTATATTCAAAGAAGTAAACAAAGATTCAATAGGAGAAGTACCAATCATTTTAATATCTTCATCATGATTCCGGTTAAACCCGGGTGGAAGAGCCTTTTCTTAGAATTCCCGCTTAGCTTTCAACTTAGCGGTCCTCTCCTTACTTCCATTAATAGATATTTGGATACATTTAATAGTCTCATTAAAATCATGCTTAGGTGGCAAAGCTTTACTTTTAAGAGTTTCTACATCACAATTATATCCATGTTTTTAGCCAAAGCATCAACTACATGCAATTTTTCTTCTACCATAGTGTTGAAAACCTTTTGAGAATTAACAAATTCTTTAATTGTGTTCTCAAGATTAGAGGGTATCATATTAGAATTTGTAAAAGAGTTTCCATAAGAATTGCCATAAGAATTTCCATAGTTGTTAGAGGAATTACCGGGATACGGTCTGGAATTGAAATTTCCTCTATAAGCATTGTTGTTGAAATTGTTTCACGAGATAAAGTTCACATCAATAGCATCATTATTTAGCTCAATAAAAGTAGACAAGGGCATATCATTGGGATCAACATGAGCATTTTTACTAGCAACCATATTCATAAGAGCATCCACTTTTTCACTCAAAGTAGCGATTTCTTCAACAGAATTTACCTTCTTACCGGTTGGAGCTCTTCCGGTATGCCATTGAGAATAATTTGTCATAATGTTGTACATAAGTTTTGTGGCCTCTCCTAAGGTAACATCCATAAAGGTACCACCTGCAGTAGAATCTAGAAGATTTCTAGACACAAAGTTTAGTCCAGCATAGAAGTTTTGGATAATCATCCACATATTTAAGCCATGAGTGGGTCAATTTCTTATCATCAATTTCATTCTCTCCCAAGCTTGTGCAACATGCTCTTGATCTTGCTGTTTAAAATTCATTATTTGATTTCTAAGGGAGAGGATTTTTGCAGGAGGAAAATACTTGGCAATAAAGGCATCTTTACACTTATCCCATGTTCCAATACTATTACGAGGTAAAGATGAAAACCAAGTTTGAGCTTTATCTCTTAGTGAAAAAGGAAATAATTTTAATTTCACAATATCATTATCCATATCCTTTTTCTTTTGCATATCACATAATTCAACAAAGGTATTAGGGTTTTTTTCATCTGTGCCCCTGGTTCCTTAGTTGTACTCATTCATCCCCACGCTCTTAACGTTTGCTCACTTTTCCTCACTCCCTTGTCTGAAACCCTCACGAATGGTCATAGCAAAGGATGCCGTCGGGTCAATGGTTTGACCGTTAACTCTAACGAGTGGGTCCGCATCGTAAGGGCAACTCCAAATCGTACACCCATGTCCGCTTGGGGCAAAACGGACAGACGGGCCGTCGCCTCGGAGACGCGTGGCTTCGTCCCACCTACCCCCACCGCCCAAAGTAAATGTGCACGTGCGGCGGACCCCGGTCGTCAGCCACCCACCTTTGGGTCATCATCCTTCTTTAAGTGGAAACTCATGGACCGGCCAGTCCACACTCCATAGTAGCTTCCGCTTCCAAAGCCAATCATGCCCCCTCCACCCCCGGCAGGTTCTAGAAACCCTAACCCGTCGCCGTCGCCATGACCTGGCCGTGGTCCGGGAAGGGGAAGCATGGCCATGAGGCCGGCTCATCCTCTGGTAGGTGCCGCTCCGGCCGCTCTAGGAGCCCACCACCACCACCACATGCTCCGCCCGCTCCGCTCGCATTTGCAATCGGTCCGCCGGCCGCCCCGCAGTGCACGCGCCCGTACGTCGGCGTGGAAATATGCCGAATGTACTGGGAGACGGCGACGCCATTGCCGTGGGGAGATGCCCACCTCCCCAACAACTGGCACATGTCCACGGATCGGGTGCCAATCCCTCCGGTGCCGGTGAGCGGCCGCGCGTGCCTGCCTCCGAATCTCCTCCACGACCCAAGGTACAACATCAACTCGCCGCTGTGGGATGCATGGCTCCAGGACGAGCACGACCTGCGGCGGCAGTCATTTTTTGCCGGTCGTCTACCTAGCCCACGCCGACGACGTGCTACTAACCCGCCCCAAGTGCGCGGTCGTAGGCGTGTCTGCGGACTCACCCCGACACCATCTCCGTCCCCGCCACCACCACCTCCGATGACCGAGGAGGAGGAGGCCGAGCTCATTAGGCGTGTCATGGACGAATTCACGCGCACGCACGACGAGCGTCAATGGGTGAACATGGAGAGGGCGATGACCCTCTCTACGGCCGGCGACATAGCCATCCCTGAGCTGGAGATGGCCACCGTCGTCAAGAAGGAGGTGAAGGAGGAGGTGGCGGAGGAGCCGCCCCTTGCGGCATGGAACCCCCGGCTGGTGGGCCAGAAGTGGGGGTGGTCGGCCACTGTGTCGGAGATGGCCGACGCGCTTACTTTCCAGCCATGGGCACCCACGCCGCCACGGTCACCCGAACCGGAGCGGGAGCCACGGGAGGAGGTGTTGCAGGCGCCGCAAGCGCCTCCGGCCTGGCAGGGGCCGCCAGCCCACCTTTGGCAGCCGCCTCCCAACGTCGACCTCACCAGCGACGACGAGGAGTAGGACGGCGCTCCTGAAGACGGCGGCGACTTCACCGGCGGGCGACATTGTCTATATTTTATCTGTGTTTTATATTTTTATCTGTGTTTTTATATTAGTTGCTACGGGCCTTGTGTATATTTTTACCCTTTTATCTATGTTTTATATTTAAAATTGGCTAGTTAATGCATGACAGACTTATGAACTAGGGCGCCCTATGAACTATCGCCGGCCTCTGTGGTCGGCATTAATGTTTAATTAAAGCTAATGCATGGTGATGTGATGTTGGAATGCGATGTGATGTTTAATTAAGGCAAAACTTGAATTTGAACTAACATTTGAATTATAAGCGACATGTTGATCCTAAGTTGTAATGATCATGTTATCCTATGTTGCAATGATCTAACAACAAACAAAACAAAAATAGACTCCTAAACCCTAACCCTAAACCCTAACCCTAACCCTTTATTGCAAATTATTATAAAGACAGTTCAAATTTTCAAAAATGAAAAAATAAGTTTAGATCCTTCTTACTCACACTGAAATGGAGTTCTGGTGATTTTTTTGATTTTTCGTAAACATAAACCCACTTCCACTCTCTTCTCGAACTCTATACAACCCCGTACGTGATAGCTCGTATGTGTGAAGGATTTTTCATGGAAATGTCCATAAACCAAGATTATTATTATTTTTTATAACCATGTCACATACAACGGCATTGTGCACAAGTCTTACATTTTTTGATTTTTTTTCAAATTAGTTCTGCTCATTTGAACTTGGAAATGGTAGTTCACCTCAAAAGAAGGTTTTTCTTTAAAATGACCCTAAACCAAGTTTATATTTTTTAGGGTAACTATGTCTTATAAAACGACGAACAGGGAAGGTTTCATATTTTTTGATTTTTTTAATTAGTTAAGGTCATTTGAAAGTTCGTCAAACCTAAGATAACCCCGCTAACTGGCTCAAAACCCCACAGCATCTCTCCAAACCCTAATGTCAAACTACAGTCGTCCTATCATACCCTAGCGCCAAGCGACAACCGTCAGATATGGTCTTCTAGAAGGATTTCCTAGGGCAGGCTGCGTGCAGGCTCCGCGCCGTTGGATCACATGGACGGCTCCGCATCGTTGGATCATTGGGCGATCCGCGAGAGGTTGGTTCTGCTCGCCCACTCGTCCACGCAAAATGAAACCAAGTCCTGGTTGGGCCTTCGCTAGGCGTTGACTGTCGAGGGAGGATTCACCGCTCCGGCTCCCTGTCCTTATCCATAGCCGGCTATTTAAGCCGGACGGTGTCCCCCAGCCCTAGCTCATCTGCCCACTCCCTCTCTCCACTGGCACCCGAGCACTCCCCTCTCCGAGCCCCTCATCCATGCCACCACACTGCTAGTACTACACAATCGAACACCGTCTCTTCCTCCTTCGGCAGGTCCAAATCCGGAGGCAAGCAAGGCTATCTCTGGAATCGGAGGAGGATTTCGAGGAGGGGAAGGAGATGGGGAGGAGGCTCCAGAGGAGTAGCCACAGGAGTCGGAGGAGGAGGCGCCGTCGCAGGAGCCGGAGGAGGAGGTGCCAACGGTCATGGATTCGTGGCCCGAGCAGCTGGCCATCCTCAACTCCATCCGCTCGGAGTCAGCTGCGGAGGCCCGGCGTTTTCGTCAACAGCAGATGGAGGCAGCGCGGGCGGCGCAGGAGGAGGCACAGGCGGATCAGGCTCCGGCGCAGGCGGATCAGGCCATCTTCGACGACGAAGACGCGTAGTGCACTAGGTAGTACATAGGACATTGATAACCCACAAGTGTAGGGATCGTTTGTAGCCTTTTTCGATAAGTAAGTGTGTCAAATCCAACGAGGAGCTAAAGGTAGAACAAATATTCCCTCAAGTTCTATCGACCACCGATACAACTCTACGCACGCTAATGCTTGCTTTACCTAGAACAAGTATGAAACTACTTTGCGGGAATAAAACTAGAAGTACTTTGCAAGATAATAAAGAACGTGGAAATAAAAGTTAGGTGCTGTTTAAATAAAAGAAAAATAAAAGTAAATAACTTAGTAGAAAGCTTTTTGTGTAACGCAAGAGCAAGATTGTCCCTAGGCAATTGAATATAATATGATAGATACTTGTCATATTCAATGAGGGAGAGGCATACGCTAACACACTTTCCGTACTTGGATCATATGCACTTATGATTGGAACTCTAGCAAGCATCCGCAACTACCAAAGTTCATTAAGGTAAAACCCAACCATAGCATTAAGTATCAAGTCCCCTTTACTCCCATACGCAACAACCCACCTACCCGGGTTTATGCTTCTGTCACTCAAGCAACCCACCATAGGAAAATCATGAACATATTGCAACACCCTACAGCGGGGATCCCTCATGCTTGCGCGACACGGAGGGCACCATAGGACAGCACCATATCAACATACAACTCACATCCATAACATCATACCCCAATTAACCCATAGGACAAAAGAGATCTACTCAAACATCATAGGATAGCCAGATATCATTGGGAAATAATATATGGAGTTGAGAACCATGTTTAAGTAGAGATTACTGCGGGGAAGAGAAGTGTTACACCGCTGCATAGAGGGGGGAGAGTTGGTGTTGACGGCGGCAAGATTGTTGATGTAGATCGCCGTCACGATGCTTGCCCCTGCGGCGTTCCAGCGCCACCGGGAGAGAGGTGGAGAGAGCCCCCCTCCTTCTTCTTCTTCCTTGGCCTCCCCTAGATGGGTGGAGAGTCTCCCCTCTGGTCCATGGCCACCATGGTGGCGGAGGGGCAGGAGCCCCTCCTAGATTGGATCTCCCTCTCTGTTCTCTTCTGTTTCGCGTTCCTGTTTTCTGGCCGAAAACCGTTTCTTATATTCCCGGAGATCCGTAACTCCGATCGGGCTGAAATTTTGAGGGGATTTTTATCCAGAAATTAGCTTCCTTGCGCCCGAAGGAGAGCTCCAACCGACTTATGAGCTGGGCACAACCCACCAGGGGGCGGCTGGGCCCTGGGGACCGCCCTGGTGTCTCGTGGGGGCTGTGGGCCTCCGTTTGCGTTGATTCCAGTTCTCAAAATTTACAAATATTCCAAAAAAAACTTCTTATATTTTTATTGCATTTGGACTTCGTTTGATATGGATATTCTGTGAAACAAAAAACATGCAACAAACAGGAAGTGACACTGGGCACTGGATCAATAGGTTAGTCCAATAAATCATATAAAATGTTGCCAAAAATATGTGAAAGTTGTATAATAATGGCATGAAACAATGAAAAATTATAGATACGACGGAGACGTATCAGCATCCCCAAGCTTAATTCCTGCTCGTCCTCGAGTAGGTAAATGATAAAAAAGATATTTTTTGATGTGGAATGCTACCTAGCATAATCTTGATCATATATCTAATCATGGCATTAATATTAAGACACAAGTGATTCAAAGCAATAGTCTAGTTTTGACATAAAGACATTAATACTCAGGCATCCCAACAAACAATCATGCCTTTCAAAATATCAAGGCTAAAGAATGCTATCCGTACAAAATCATATAGCCTTGTCATGCTCTGTCTTCTTAACACAAACTATAAATCATGTACTACCCCGGTGTCAGCCAAGAAATTGGTTCATACTTTTTAACGCGCTTTAGCATTTTCAACTCTCACACAATACATGAGCGCAAGCCATGGATATAGCACTATGGGTGGAATAGAATATGGTGGTAGGTTTCAAAGGGGTAAAAGTAGAGAAGAAAGTCTCGCATCAACTCAGCGTATCAACGGGCTATGGAGATGCCCATCAATAATATCAATGCGAGGAGTAGGGATTGCCATGCAACGGATGCACTAAGAGCTATAAGTGTATGAAAGCTCAATATGAAAACTAAGTGGGTATGCATCTAACTATAATGAAAAATTCCCACTAGTATATGAAAGTGACAACACAGGAGACTCTCTATATGAAAAACATGGTGCTACTTTGAAGCACAAGTGTGGAATTAGCATGCCCCTATTCCTTCTTCTTTCATTTTTTTTTCTTTTTTTCTTTTCCTTTTTCTTTTTTTCCTTTTTTTCTTTTTCTTTCTTTGTCCGGAGCCTCATCCCGATTTGTGGGGGAATCATAGTTTCCATCATCCTTTCATCACTGGGGCATGCTCTAATAATGAATAATGATGATCATCACACTTCTATTTACTTACAACTCAATACTACAACGATAGTAGAACAAAGTATGACCCTATATGAATGCAATGATCTAGCGTAGCAAAGATATCAAAAAATGGACAAGCCATGAAAACATCATGCTAGCTATCTTACGATCATGTAATGCAATATGACAATGAATGCTCAAGTCATCAAAACAGAGGCGGTGGAAGTTGCATGGCCATATATCTCGGAATGGCTATGGAAATGCCATAATAGGTAGGTATGGTGGCTGTTTTGAGGAAGATATAATAAGGCTTATGTGTGATAGAGCGTATCATATCACAGGGTTTGGATGCACCGGCGAAGTTTGCACCGACTGTCGAGGTGAGAAAGGGCAATGCACGGTACCGTAGAGGCTAGCAAATTGCGGAAAGGTAAGAGTGCGTATAATCCATGGACTTACATTAGTCATAAAGAACTCACATACTTATTGCAAAAGTTTTATTAGCTCTCTCGAAGCAAAGTATTACTACGCATGCTCCTAGGGGGGAGGTTGGTAGGAGTTAACCATCGCCCCCCCCGACCTTCACACAAAGATAGACAATCAAGAATAAATTGTGCTCCAACTTCCTAGCATAACGGGAGACTATACGTGCATGCTTCGGGAATCACAAACCTTAACACGAATATCTTACTAAACACGATCATCCACTAGTACCTCCCACATATTATCACCTCTATATCACCAAACTATTGCAAGGAATCAAACACATCATATTCAGTGATCCCTAAGTTTTATGTAGGATTTTATGACTAACCATGTGAATGACCAATTCCTGTTGACTCTCTAAATAGATATAAGTGAAGCAAGAGAGTTTAATTCTTTCTACAAAAGACCACGCTCTAATAAATATAAGTGAAGCAAAAGAGCATTCTACGAATAACGGTTTTCTATGTGAAGAGAAACATGCCATCCAAACTTCAAATGATATAAGTGAAGCACATGAAGCATTCTATAAAGCCATACTCAAAAGATATAAGTGAAGTGCAATGAGCATTCTATAAATCAACCATGGACTATCTCATACCAGCATGGTGCATAAAATAAAAGTGAAAACTAAACAAAAAAGACGCTCCAAGATTTTACGCATATCATGTGATGAATAAAAATATAGCTCCTAGTCACATACCGATGATTTGGAATAAAAGAGGGGATGCCTTCCCGGGGCATCCCCGAGCTTAGACGCTTGAGTCTTCCTAGAATATTACCTTGGGGTACCTTGGGCATCCCCAAGCTTAGTCTATTGCTGCTCCTTATTCCTTCTCATCGTGATAACGCCCAAAACTTGAAAACTTCAATCACACAAAACTTAACAGAAAATTCGTGAGATCCGTTAGTACACATAACACCAAATCCCATCATGTCTTGCCATAACATTATTGCATAATTATAATCTAACATTAACCACCGTATGCTATCACAATTCTATGGCTCCCAAGTCAATGGGGCTCAACAAGAATTCAAACATAAGCACGCAAAGCAGCTATAACAACAATCTGTGAAAAACAGGACAGTCTGTAAAGATTTGTAGACACGTATACTTATGTAGCTCAAACATTTCTGAAAAATTAGGACGTGATAAATTATTTGCATAAGAGTACTGTGTAAAAATTTCAGAATTTTTGCACGCTCCAGTAAAATATGAAAATTCAAACACCACGGAAAAAGTTTCTGTTTTTGCACAACACACATCAAACAAGCAATTCAAACATCCTAAAGGAAAATATTGGCACAATATTTTTATAATACAATGGATTTGTACAAGGGGATAATTATTTTTGTTGGAAAAGTTTCCGTGATTCAAGATTCACAAAGTTTCCATGGGCATGAACAAAAGTTCAAGGCTAGCCCCCACTTCAACGATGCTCATCATCTCTTCTCACTTTCACCTTTCTTTTTGTGAAGTTTTAGGTTCCCCTCTATATATTTTTTGTTTTTAAACTTTATAAAAGCACACAACAGAAATAAATGACTCTCTAAACTTCCGGGTTGTCTCCCTGGCAGCGCTTTCTTTAAAGCCATTAAGCTAGGCATAAAGTGCTCAAGTAATGGATCCACCCGGATCCCAAGGTATATCAAAGCCAATTTTAATTAACAATGATTTTTAATTTAGTAGTGAGCACAAAGTGATATATATCATGTGACAATGAAGTCTAACTCTCTTCCTATGCATCGGCATGTCATACAAGAACAATTCATGCACATTAAGTAAAAGGCCAATGCATAGTATAAACGGTTTCTTGCAATTTTATAGTATTGGAAACATAGAGAGGTGAAGATGTAGTTCCTCTCTCATAATAATTGCAAGTAGTAGCAACAAGCACATTCATATTATATTCATCAAAATCATCATGTGTAGTAGCAAAACGCAACCCATCAATGTAATCCTTAATAAGAGCACACTTCTCCGATATAGTGTAGTTGGGAGAATTCAAAAAGATAATAGGACTATCATGTGTGGGTGCAATAGCAACAATTTCATGCTTAACATAAGGAACTATAGCAAGTTCATCCCCATAAGCATAATTCATATTGGCATCATGGCGACAAGCATAACAAGCATCAAGTTCATCAAAAAGGGATATTTCAAACGAATCCAAAGGATCATAGCAATCATCATAGCATTCATCCTTTGGTATGTGCGAAGTGAAATTAAACAATGTATGAGTTGAAGAGTTACTCTCATTAGAAGGTGGGCACAGGTAGCTAATCCGCTCTTCCTCCTTTTGTTCTTTACTCTCCTCCTCATCTTTTTCATCTAATGAGCTCACAATTTCAGCAACTTCTTCTTCCATAGATTCCTGCAAAATATTAGTCTCTTCCAAGGCAGCGGTCATTATTTCAATACATTATTTAACATAAGCATTAGAAGCATAGTTTTCATAGCAATATTTAAGTATGGCAAAAATTTCAGATTTGTAAATAGTAGCATCATACTTTTCAATCAAAGAAGCAATTTCATAAGCACCCTTAAAAGCAACAAATTCTTCAATTTGTTCAACATCAAAATAACAATAGGCTTCCTTGGCATAAGAAGATAGTATTTCATTATCATTAAACACACATTGGTAGGGAAGGTGTTTTTTAGTTTCTTCAGAACAACAAGTAAAATCATGTAATTCACATAAGTTCCAAGCATAGCAACACAAAGTATTAATTTGATGCCACAAGAGTTTCCCTTTTTGAGATATGTGGTGTCGCACATAATAAGCATGCTCATTTAATGATTTTCCCTCAACTAAGATAGTTGGGTTTTTAGCACGAGCACAAATGGATCGAAGATGAGCCAAGTAATATTCTTCGGTAGTACGGAACACTAGTGGTTCCTCAACTTTTGGAGCAGCAAGTACATCTATTTTTTTGGTATTTTGCGTTTCCTACCCATATCTAAAGATAGAAAACAAGAGCACAAAATAAAAACTACTTAGTGATAAAGCAAACAAGCCCACACGAGAATATTCACCCTACGCTATTGTTCCCCGGCAACGGCGCCAGAAAAAGGTCTTGATAACCCACAAGTGTAGGGGATCGTTTGTAGACTTTTTCGATAAGTAAGAGTGTCGAACCCAATGAGGAGCTAAAGGTAGAAAAAATATTCCCTCAAGTTCTATCGACCACCGATACAACTCTACGCACGCTAATGCTTGCTTTAACTAGAACAAGTATGAAACTACTTTGCGGGAATAAAACTAGAAGTACTTTGCAAGATAATAAAGAACGTGGAAATAAAAGTTAGGTGCTGTTTAAATAAAAGAAAAATAAAAGTAAATAACTTAGTAGAAAGCTTTTTGTGTAACGCAAGAGAAATATTGTCCCTAGGCAATTGAATATAATATGGTAGATACTTGTCATATGCAATGAGGGAGAGGCATACGCTAACACACTTTCCGTACTTGGATCATATGCACTTAATATTGGAACTCTAGCAAGCATCCGCAACTACCAAAGTTCATTAAGGTAAAACCCAACCATAGCATTAAGTATCAAGTCCCCTTTACTCCCATACGCAACAACCCACCTACTCGGGTTTATGCTTCTGTCACTCAAGCAACCCACCATAGGCAAATCATGAACATATTGCAACACCCTACAGCAGGGATCCCTCACGCTTGCGCGACACGGAGGGCACCATAGGACAGCACCATATCAACATACAACTCACATCCATAACATCATACCACAATTAACCCATAGGACAAAAGAGATCTACTCAAACATCATAGGATAGCCAAATATCATTGGGAAATAATATATGGAGTTGAGCACCATGTTTAAGTAGAGATTACAGCGGGGAACAGAGGTGTTACACCGCTGCATAGAGGGGGAGAGAGTTGGTGTTGACGGCGGCAAGATTGTTGATGTAGATCGCCGTCACGATGCTTGCCCCGGCAGCGTTCCGGCGCCACCAGGAGAGAGCCCCCCTCCTTATTATTCTTCCTTGGCCTCCCCCTAGATGGGAGGAGAGTTACCCCTATGGTCCATGGCCTCCATGGAGGCGGAGGGGCAGGAGCCCCTCGTAGATTGGATCTCCCTCTCTGTTCTTTTCTATTTCGCGTTCCTGTTTTCTGGCCGAAAACCGTTTCTTATATTCCCGGAGATACGTAACTCTGATCGGGCTGAAATTTTGAGGGGATTTTTATCCAAAAATTAGCTTCCTTGTGCCCGAAGGAGAGCTCCAACCGACTTACGAGCTGGGCACAACCCACCAGGGCGCGCCTGGGCCCTAGGGGCATGCCCTGGTGTCTCGTGGGGGCTGTGGGCCTCCGTTTGCGTTGATTCCACTTCTCAAAATTCACAAATATTCCAAAAAAAATCTCCGTAAATTTTTATCACGTTTGGACTTCGTTTGATATGGATATTATGTGAAACAAAAAACATGCAACAAACGGGAACTGGCACTGGGCACTGGATCAATAGGTTAGTCCAATAAATCATATAAAATGTTGCCAAAAATATGTGAAAGTTGTATAATAATGGCATGAAACAATCAAAAATTATAGATACGATGGAGACATATCAGATATATATTGCATGCTTTTGTATGGACATAATGGATTGAGGGAGTGACATTTTTCTAGACGAGCATGACCTGCGACGGCAGTCCTTCTTCGGTTTGTGGCAGCTGGAAGCTGTAGTGACATTCATCCCCATAAAAGAAGCAAGCATAACATAGATGGAGGGAGTGACATTTTTCTAGATGGAGGGAGTGACATTCATCCCCATAAAAGAAGCAAGCATAACATCCTCAAGGATGGCCAGTTGGTGGCCCTCCAGCTCAGGGATGGCCACGTCGCCTCGGTACTGATGGTGCCCCTCCTTCAGTACTGCACCCTCGTCTCGGTCTGTGGCAGCTGTAAGGTGGAGACGCGTGCGAGAAGAGAGGAACCAGCGGCAGCGATCATGGCTGCGTCCGTGGTGGCACACATCGGTGCATGCAGGCAGGCTAGCTGGATCACGTGGCATGTATAGCAGGCTTCTGTATAGTGGCGGCGCACATCGGTGCATGCAATGGCCCAACAGTCCAACAAAACCAAGGCCCAACGGTCCAACCAGCGCCACCGCCCAACGCGGCCCCACTTGCCAGGTCCAACGAGCGACACACTCCAGTGCGGCCCCACTCGCCAGAGTTAACGGTCAAACCATTGACCTAACGACATCCTCCGATGTGACCATTCGTGAGGGTTTCGGACAAGAGAGAGGGGAAAAGTGAGCAATTGTTAAGAGCGTGGGATGAAGGAGTACAACTAAGGAACCAGGGGCACATGAATAGAAATCCCAAGGTATTAAGATGTGACGCGGGATCCTCATTAGGACTTCCCGAAAATTGATCTTTCATGACAAGATATAGCAATGCAACATTGATATCAAAAGCCTCTGCACTAGTGGCGGGTGGTATAGGAGTACTAATAAAATCATTGTTATTAGTATTTGAGAAGTCACACAACTTACTAGTATCTTGAGACATGGTGACCAAACAAGCCAAGTAACAAGCAAGACAAGTAAACTAGCAAGTAAAAGGAGCAAAGGAGTAAACTAGTGACAAGCAAAGATAAATATTTTTGTATTTTTGATTTTTATGAAACAAACTAAATATAACAGCAAATAAAAATATAAATAAGTGAATGAAAATTTGTGTGAAGTTACTTGATAGTTCATGATGATATTCCCCGGCAACGGCGCCAGAAATCCTTCCTGAAACTTGTGATCTGCGTTGGGTTTTCCGTGAAGAGGAACGGGTAATTGCAGCACAAAGTGGGTAAGTATTTCCCTCAGTTATGAAACCAAGGTTTATCGAACCAATAGGAATATCAATCCTCAACTGTCTTCAGCGGCTGCACACAAAAGAGCAAACAACTTGCACCCAAGGCGGGCAAGAGGGTTGTCAATCCCCTTGATCTCGTTATTTGCAAGCAAGTGAACTGTGTAGATAATAGTAGATAATTGTAAATAAAATAAAAGATAAATAAAGGCAGTGAGGTAATAGCAACGTTTGTAGATTTATAAGTGAATAGACCCGGGGCCATAGTTTTCCCTAGTGGGATCTCTCATGTAGGCAGCATACGGTGGGTAACAAATTACTGTTGGGCAATTGATAAAAAAGCGGATAGTTATGCGATTTTCATGGCAATGATCATGTGTATATAGGAATCACTTCCATAAACAAATAGGCCGACTCCTGCCTGCACCTATTACTATTACTCCACTCATCGACCGCTATCCAGCATGCATCTAGAGTATTAAGTAAAACAGAGTAATGCATGGAGAACGTTGACATGATGTAGACAAAGTAAACCCAAGCAATATGAATAAACCCCATCGTGTTATCCTTGGTGGCAACAACACAAAGACATGTCTTGTCCCTTTATGTCACTGGGATATAAAGCACCGTCAGGTTAAACCTACCACAACGCACCCCTCCCACTAAAGATAGATCAATCTACTTGGCCAAAGCACATCGATATATCAGAGAGAATTATGAAGCTATAATGATCATGCAAATAAGAATCTTAATATTTAGAAGTGACTCAAATACTTTTCATGAATAATCTGAACATAAACCGACAATTCATCGGATCCCAACAAACACACCGCACAACAGGATTACATCGGATAGATCAAAGCGAAGATGCGATGCTCATTGTATTGAAGATCAAGAGATAGAGAGATTGCCATCTAGGTACTAGCTATGGACCCGTAGGTCTGTGGTGAACTACTCACACATCATCATGAGGGCGGCAAGGTTGATGAAGAGGCCCTCCGTGATCGATCGCCCTCCGGCAGGGTGCCGGAACGGAGCTCCAGATGGCCTCGCGATGGAATAGAGACTTGCAGCGGCGTAAAAAGGGTTTCGGGACTACCTCTAGGGTTTTTGGAATATATGAGAATTTATAGGCCAGAGAGGGGCGTAGGGAGACGACCGAGGGGGCCAGCACACATCAGGGCCCGACCCCCCCCCATGGCGTGCCCTGTTGCGTGCTGGTGCCCTCGTGCGGCCTCCGGTCTCCTCTCGAAGCTTCCAGGTCTTCTTTTGGTCCAGAAAAAATCATAAAAAAGTTTCGTGGCAATTGTTCTTCGTTTGATACTGTAAACCTGAAAAGTAAAAAATATGCAGAAAACAACAACTGGCACTGGGCAATGGGTCAATAGGTTAGTGCTCAAAAATATTATCAATTGGTAAATAAAGACCCAAGAAGTATCCTAGAATGATAATATATCAGCATGGAACAATAAAAAATTATTGATACGTTGGAGACGTATCAGAGTGCAAGAGAGAAACGCCGAAGGACAAAAAATGACAGGATGGAGGCACGGGGTCTGGAAGGGGTTTTGGGTGGGCCGGGGGTGACGGAGTCCTACGTGGCTGTTGTGTCCGGACTCTCGCAAAGTCCCCCACCCCTAGTTTGTCTCGGATTTGCCGAAAAAGTATGCCTGGACCGCTCGACGGACTGATACAGAGGGTCCGCTTTGGAGGTGCCCTTAGAGCTACTCTAACAAACCCCCTACACTGAAAATCTAAAATACATCACTCGTTCTATTTATCTATAAATTTTTGAAATATTAACATATTCCTTACACTATCTCATACCATTGTTACTCTAACAATGTGTTTTAATTATTGTTTGCACCCTTGTTACATTAACTATGCCATTTAGAATACAAAATCATCAACAATACACGAGGTAGTGCAGAGGTCTCACTAGTGATCTATATAGTGTTTATCTTTCTACACATGCAATTAGGTTTTACTCCGAATCTCATATTCATTAACCAATGCAATTATACTACTCCCCTGTCTCGAATTACCTGCCTTAAATTTGTCTAGATACATATATATCTAGACACGTTTCATATCTAGACAAATCTAAAATAAGTAATTTGGGACAAAGATAACAATATAAATATAAACTTGATTATGAACATGAAAAATCAAATGATAATAATTTTATTGTTGCCTCTAAGGCATATTACCAACACCGTCGACACCATAGGGAAATTTCAACTTTCTTCCTCCTCTTGCCACGATCGTGTTTGAAACAACATGTCGTCCATTAATCACCGGCGAGTGGGGCAAACGTGAGAGCTAACCACTCACCCATTAATGGCAGTAGCTCACTCGGATTCTCAAAGAAACCGTTCGGATGGCCACCGTGACCTCGGTCTCAAGCTATAAAAAGCCCGACGGAGATCTTTCCCAATTCAAGCCCTAAATGTCACCCCCTCCTCACTGCCTCCTTCTCTCCCATCTCCTCTACTCTTAGTGACAATGTTGTGGCGCAAGAAGGCAACCTATTGGCTGAACTTGGCGGCGGAGCAGAACCTCCCGTCGTAGACATCGAGCAATCGCAGGGCGAACACTCCTTATGGTAGCCGACGCATCCTCCTTCCATGGCGGAATGCACGGGGGAGATATAGACTCGTGGCGGCACAGGAGCAGGCGCGGTGGATCCGGCACCTAGGGCGCCATAGTGCCCGTGAGCGAAATCATCCACATCGACGCCGACTTACTTGGCATAGAGGAGCCTGATGGCCTAATCGTGGCCATGATGCAACTCTCCAAGCTTGAAGCGGAGCGCATCCTGGAGCACTTCGCCCTACTCGGACCGACAAGGAGGAGTCGACGCAGTCGGTGGTTCTCACTTGTTGCACCTACCCCTATTCCTATCTCGAAGACCTCAATTCAGATGAGTAGGAGAACGCCGACGCCGTGGCGGGCTAGTCTAGGTAGTAGTACGAATGTCGCTTAACCACACTGTAAAGTCTCGCAGACTATATGTAATGCAACACATTTTTATCGCTAAATATATACACTTTTTAAAAATATATGTAATTTGGTTTCTAACTAATATAGAGTACTTGATAACTATCATTGCTGATACATGTGCACACATAGAGTAAAGTGAAATTAAATTGGTGAAAGGATCGATACGGTTGACTAGAGGGGGGGGGGGTGAATAGGCAACTACCAATTTTTAACTTTTCTTTAACAAAGTAGGTTTAGCAACAAATAGGTTGTCTAGATATGCAACTAGGTGAGCAACCTATATGATGCTAACGACAATAACAACACAAGCAAGCAAAGGATACAATATAAGTAAAGCTTGCACAAAGTAAAGGTAAGAAGTAACCACAAGTCCGATGGAGGCGAGGATGTGTTACCGAAGTTCCTTCCCTTTGAGGGGAAGTACGTCTCCGTTAGAGTGGTGTGGAGGCACAACGCTCCCCAAGATGCCACTAAGGCCACCGTATTCTCCTCACACCCTCACACAATGCGAGATACTGTGATTCCACTAATGGTGCCCTTGAAGGCGGCAACCGTACCTTTACAAACAAGGTTGGGGCAATCTCCACAACTTAATTGGAGGCTCCCAACACCACCATGAAGCTTCACCACAATGGAATATGGCTTCGAGGTGACCTCTTCCGTCTAAGGTGCTCAAACACCCAAGAGTAACAAGATCCGCAAGGGATTAGCGGGGGGAATCAAATTTCTCTTGGTGGAAGTGTAGATCGGAGCCCTCTCAACCAAACTCTAGAATCTCAACAAGTTTTGTTGGCTAGGGGGAGAGATCGGGAAAAAAATGAGCTAAGGAGCAACAATGGAGCTTTAGGGGGAAAAGAGGTAAGGTCTCTTGGAGAAGAAGACCCACTTATAAAGGAGAAGAGAATCTGACCGTTTTCTGCCCACAAGTCAAGTATAAGCGGTAGTACCGCTCGAGGGAGCGGTACTTCCGCTCACATGGAAGTATCGGGCTTCACACGCAGTTGACACGGTCAGGTAGGCGGTAGTTCTGCCTGAGCGGTACTACCGCTCTTGCCAACAGTACTTCCGCTTGGCACTGTAGAAAGCCCGGACTTAGCAGAAATGAGGAGGGCAGCACGGCAGTACCGCGCTGAGCGGTACTTCCGCTGATTACTGCCGCTCAAAAACTGCTCGAGTGTCGAAGACATCAGAGAGCTTAAATAAGCGGAAGTAGGGCCGGGTGTGGAGGACGGCAGTACCACTCGAGCGGTACTACCGCCCCGCTACCAGCGGTACTTCCGCTAATTATGGGAAACGACACCCGAAGGATCCAGAGAGGAAAAATAAGTGGTAGTGACCCTAGTATCGCTGGGGCGGTACTACCGCTCTGCAGCGTGGTACTTCCGCTTATATGCAACTGAGGAGCCTTTGGGGCAGAATAGAAGCTCCAAAGCACCCGGAAACGGAAGGGGAGCAAATGTGTACGTGATAGTTCCTCCCAACCTTTCCAAATGCGGATCCCCTCTTGATAGTACGTATTTTCCTATGATTCAAGTCCACCAACACTAAATCGATAGAAAACACCGTCTTCTCTTTTAACCACTGAGGGAAAATAACCGTCTCGTGCCATATGATAATCTCTGAAAGTTGTCTTACACCATAATAAAGTACTCACAAGTCTGGACAACATAAACCAAAGCAATCAAATAAACTAGTTCACGAGAGAGAAAATACGAAGATAAAAATAAACACTCGTGACTTAGCAAATCCCTAAGCACTCTCTCCCCCTTTGGCATCAAGACACCAAAAAGGGCACAGAGGACTAGAACGATCCAGGGTGATGGTAAGCTCATGATAGACATCAATCCTCGGGCTCATCATCATCCTCCTCCTCATCATCCTCCTCCTCTGACTCAGCCCATGGACAGTTCTTATTGACCCACACCTCCTCATCAGTGATCCTGTCCTCAGAGCCGCTGTGAACCTCCAGACCTATCTTCCTCATGATCAACTTGTCACGGCTGTGACCCTTCTTGGCCTCCACATGAGCCTTATACTGACCCTTCACCTAGAAATAGAGAAGAGTCTTCATCTTTGCTGTGAGCTTGGCAGCCCATGATGGAACGATCTCAGATGGTGGAGCATATGTGTCATCAGTGTAATATGGCTCTGGCTCATCATCAGAATCATTGGGGGCAATCTCAGGACTAGATGGCACAACACCCCAATTCTCCTTCACATGGAGCTTAAGAATACCGTGATTCACCATGTTTTCAGTCACAAGAGCCTCATCAGGGAACGAAGCAGCCCAAGTATCCTCAATAAGCTTAAAGAGATAAGGGCCATAGATAGGCACCTTCCTGTCAAGAACAACTGAACTAAGCTCCCTTCACATAATGTAGGAAACATCCAAAGTTGAGTCTCTGCCTCTCTCCTTTATGCACATCAACAACACATTCACGAGAGAAGAGTGAACCTGGTCCTTGTTCCCAACATGAGGGAAAAGAGTGTTGCGAAAGATGCGGTGCATAATATCCAGAAATGGAATGAGCTCAGTGCGTGTACCCTTGGCAGTCTTCACCATGATACGTCCATTTTGAATCATGATTTCCTACTGTAATTTACTTTGTTTTGTTGAATAACAATGCTTTGGGGAGTGATTCTAATGCCTTTTATCTCATAATATGCAAGGTTTACACAAAGAGGGAGAATACTGCCAGTTGGAATTCTGGACCCAAGAAAAGCACGTCAGAGATACCTATTCTGCACAACTCCAATGAAGCTAAAAATTTACGGAGATTATTTTTGTATTTAATAAAAATTACTGGAGCTGAAAACTACCGGAGGAGGACCCCCAAGTGGGCACAACCCACCAGGGCATGCCAGGCCCCCCTAGGCGCGCCCTGATGGGTTGTGCCCAGCCTGGCCCGCTTCTGGTGCCCATCTTCTGGTATAAATTCCCAAAAAACCTAAAAAAATTAGGAGGAGGACTTTCGGGACGAAGCGCCACCGCCTCGAGGCGGAACTTGGGCAGGAGCACGTTTGCCCTCCGGCGGAGCGATTCAGCCGGGGAACTTCCCTCCCGGAGGGGGAAATCAAAGCTATCGTCATCACCAACACCCCTCTCATCTTTGGGAGGCCAATCTTCATCAACATCTTCAACAACACCATCTCCTCTCAAACCCTAGTTCATCTCTTGTGTTCAATCTTTGTACCGGAACCTCAGATTGGTACCTGTGGGTGACTAGTAGTGTTGATTACCTTGCGTAGTTGATTACTATATGGTTTATTTGGTGGAAGATCATATGTTCAGATCCATTATGCTATTCATTACTCCTCTAATCTTGAGCATGATTATTATTTGTGAGTAGTTACCTTTGTTCTTGAGGTCACGGGAGAAGTCATGTTGCGAGTAATCATGTGAATTTGATATGTGTTCGATATTTTGATGATATGTATGTTGTGATTCCCTTAATGGTGTCATGTGAACCTCGACTACATGACACTTCACCATTCATGGGCCTAAGGGAATGCATTGTGGAGTAGTTATTAGATGATGGGTTGCTAGAGTGACAGAAGCTTAAACCCTAGTTTATGCGCTATTTCGTAAGGGGCTGATTTGGATCCACATGTTTAATGCTATGGTTAGACTTTGTCTTAATACTTTTCTCGTAGTTGCGGATGCTTGCGAGGGGGTTAATCATAAGTAGGTTGTTAGTTCAAGTAAGAACAACACCTTAGCACCTGTCCACCCACATATCAAATTATCAAAGTAGCGAACACGAATCAAACCAACATGATAAAAGTGACTAGACGAAATTCCCGTGTACCCTCAAGAACACTTTGCCTAATACTAGTGATTGTTCTGGCCTGTCCTTTGCCTCAAAAGGATTGGGCTACCTTGCTGCACTTTGTTTACCGTTACCGTTATTTGCTCGTTACAAATTACCTTGCTATCAAACTATCTGTTACCTACAATTTCAGTGCTTGCAGAGATTACCTTGCTGAAAACCGCTTGTGATTTCCTTCTGCTCCTCGTTGGGTTCGACACTCTTACTTCTCGAAAGGACTACGATTGATCCCCTATACTTATGGGTCATCAAGACTCTTTTCTGGCGTCGTTGCTGGGGAGTGAAGCGCTCTTGGTAAGTGGAAATCGGTAAGGAAAAACTTATACTACATGCTGAAATTTATTGCTACTTGCTACTATGGAGAACAATCCTTTGAGGGGTTTGTTCGGGGTATCTTCACCTCGACCAGAACCACAATTAGTAACCCCTCAACCTACAGCACCTACTGAAAATGTTACTTATAAAATTCCTTCGGGTATGCTAGAACAACTGCTTGCTAAACCTTATGCAGGAGATGGAACTGAACATCCTGATATGCACCTATTATATGTGAACGAAATATGTGGATTATTTAAGCTTGCAGGTTTACCCGGAGATGAAGTTAAGAAGAAGGTTTTCCCTTCATCTTTGGAGGGAATAGCATTGACATGGTATAGGCTATGTGATGATCTTGGATCGTGGAACTGGAATCGTTTGCAATTGGAATTTCACCAAAAGTTTTATCCCATGCATCTAGTTCATCGTGATCGGAATTATATATATAATTTTTGGCCTCGTGAAGGAGAAAGTATCTCTCTAGCTTGGGGGAGGCTTAAGTCAATGCTATATTCATGCCCCAATCATGACATTCCGAGGGAAGTTATCATTCAGAATTTTTATGCTCGGCTTTCTCATAATGATCAATCCATGCTCGATAGATCTTGTGCTGGTTCTTATATGAAGAAGACTATTGATTTCAAGTGGGATCTCTTAGAAAGAATTAAACACAACTCTGAAGATTGGGAACTTGACGAAGGTAATGAGTCAGGTATGAAGCTTGAATTTGATTGTGTTAAATCTTTTATGAATACCGATACTTTTCATAAGTTTAGCACTAAATATGGACTTGACTCTGAGATAGTAGCCTCTTTCTGTGAAGCATTTGCTACTCATGTTGACCTCCCTAAGGAGAAGTGGTTTAAATATCATCCCCCTATTAAAGAAGAAATTAAAGAACCGGTCATAGCTAAAGAAGAAACCATCTTTTACAATGTTGATCCAGTTGTGCCTACCGTTTATATTGAAAAACCACCTTTCCCCGTTAGGATAAAGGAACATGCTAAGGTATCAACTGTGGTTCATAAGAGTAATATAAGAGCACCTAAACCCCCTGAGCAAATTAAAGTAGAACCTAGTGTTGCTATGGTTAAAGATCTCTTGGTAGAAAATGTTGATGGGCATGTCATCTACCTTTGTGATGAAGCTGCTATAATTGCTAAACCTGATAAGAAAGTTAAACCTAGACCTATAGAAGGCTTGCCCGTTGTCTTAGTTAAAATAGGAGATCATTGCTACCATGGTTTATGTGATTTAGGTGCTAGTGTGAGTGCTATCCCTTTTACCTTATACCAAGAAATTATGAATGAAATAGCACGTGCTGAAATGGAAGATATTGATGTTACTATTAAACTTGCTAATAGAGACACTATCACACCACTTGGGATTGTTAGAGATGTTGAAGTCTTGTGTGGGAAAGTAAAATACCCTACTGATTTTCTAGTCCTTGGTTCCCCACAAGATGAATTTTGTCCCATTATCTTTGGTAGACCTTTCTTGAGCACCGTCAATGCTAAGATAGATTGTGAAAAACAAATCGTCCGTGTCAGTTTTGGTAATGTGTCTCATGAGTTTAATTTTTTCCAAGTTTAGTAGACAACCTCGTGATAAAGCGCTACCTAGTAAGGATGAGATAATTGGTCTTGCTTCTATTGTTGTGCCTCCTACTGATCCATAAGAACAATATTTGCTTGACCATGAAAATGATATGCACTTGCGTGAAAGAAACGAAATAGATAAAATTTTCTTCGAACAACAACCTCTCCTGAAACACAATTTTCCTATTGAAACCCTTGGAGGTCCTCCTCCACCTAAAGGTGATCCTGTGTTTGAATTGAAACAATTGCCTGACACTTTGAAGTATGCTTATCTTGATGAGAAAAAGATATATCCTGTTATTATTAGTGCTAACCTTTCAAAACATGAAGAAGAGAGATTGTTGAAAGTTCTAAGGAAGCACCGGGCTACTATTGGATATACGCTTGATGATCTTAAGGGCATTAGTCCCACTCTATGTCAGCACAAGATCAATATGGAACCTGATGCTAAACCCGTTGTTGATCACCAACGACGATTGAATCCCAAGATGAAAGAAGTGGTAAGAACTGAAATATTAAAGCTTCTGGAAGCAGGTATAATCTATCCCATAGCTGATAGTAGATGGATAAGTCCCGTTCATTGTGTCCCTAAGAAAGGAGGTATTATCGTTGTTCCTAATTATAAGAATGAACTCATTCCACAAAGAATTGTCACTGGCTATAGAATGGTAATTGATTTTAGAAAATTAAATAAAGCTACTAGGAAAGATCATTACCCTTTGCCTTTAATTGATCAAATGCTAGAGAGACTATCTAAGCACACACACTTTTGTTTCCTAGATGGATATTCTGGTTTCTCTTAAATACCTGTGTCACAATCCGATCAAGAGAAAACCACCTTTACTTGCCCTTTTGGAACCTATGCTTATAGACGTATGCCTTTTGGTTTATGCAATGCACCTGCTACCTTTCAAAGATGTATGACTACTATATTCTTTGATTTTTGTGAAAAAATTGTGGAGGTTTTCATGGATGATTTTTCCGTTTACGAAACTTCTTTTGATGATTGCTTAAGCAACCTTGATCGAGTTTTGCAGAGATGTGAACAAACTAATCTCGTATTGAATTGGGAAAAGTGCCACTTTATGGTTAATGAAGGTATTGTCTTGGGGCATAAAATATCTGAACGAGGTATTGAGGTGGATAAAGCTAAAGTTGATGCAATTGAGAAAATGCCATGTCCTAAAGATATTAAAGGTATTCGAAGTTTCCTTGGTCATGCTTGTTTTTATAGGAGGTTCATTAAAGACTTCTCTAAAATTTCTAGGCCTCTTACTAATCTTTTGCAAAAGGATATCCCTTTTGTTTTTGATGACGATTGTGTGGAAGCCTTTGAAACACTCAAGAAAACCTTAACCTCTGCACCTATTGTTCAACCACCTGATTGGAACTTGCCTTTTGAAATTATGTGTGATGCTAGTGATTATTGTTGTTGGTGCTGTTCTAGGACAAAGAGTTGATAAGAAATTGAATGTTATCCATTATGCTAGTAAAACTCTAGACAGTGCCCAACGAAATTATGCTACTACTGAAAAAGAATTTTTAGCAGTTGTGTTTGCTTGTGATAAATTTAGATCCGATATTGTTGACTCCAAAGTTATTGTTCACACCGATCATGCTGCTATAAAATATCTTATGGAAAAGAAAGATGCTAAACCTAGACTTATTAGGTGGGTTCTTTTGCTTCAAGAATTTGACTTACATATCGTTGATAGGAAAGGAGCTGAGAACCCCGTAGCTGATAGCTTGTGCAGGTTGGAAAATATTCCCGATGACCCACTACCTATTGATGATAGTTTCCCTGACGAACAGCTAGCTGAAATAAGTGACTCACACAACACGCCTTGGTATGCTGATTATGCTAATTACATTGTCGCTAAATATATACCACCTAGCTTCACATATCAACAAAAGAAAAAATTCTTCTATGACTTGAGAAATTACTTTTGGGATGACCCACATCTTTATAAAGAAGGAGTAGATGGTATTATTAGACGTTGTGTACCTGAGCATGAACAGGAACAAATCCTACGAAAATGTCATTCCGAAGCTTATGGAGGACATCATGCGGGAGATAGAACTGCTCATAAGGTATTGCAATCTGGTTTTTATTGGCCTACTCTCTTCAAGGATGCCCGTAAGTTTGTCTTATCTTGTGATGAATGTCAAAGAATTGGTAATATCGGTAAGCGTCAGGAAATGCCTATGAATTATTCACTTGTTGTTGAACCATTTGACGTTTGGGGTTTTGATTATATGGGGCCTTTTCCTTCCTCTAATGGGTACACTCATATTTTGGTTGCGGTTGATTATGTCACTAAGTGGGTAGAAGCTATTCCAACTAGTAGTGCTGATCATCACACCTCCATTAAAATGCTTAAAGAAGTTATCTTCCCGAGGTTTGGAGTCCCTAGATATTTAATGACCGATGGTGGTTCACATTTTATCCATGGTGCCTTTCGTAAGATGCTTGCTAAAATATGATGTTAACCATAGAATTGCATCACCCTATCATCCTCAATCTAGTGGTCAAGTTTAACTTAGCAATAGAGAAATAAAATTAATATTACAAAAAACTGTCAATAGGTCTCGTAAGAATTGGTCTAAGAAATTGGATGATGCACTTTGGGCCTATAGATAAGCTTATAAAAATCCTATGGGTATGTCTCCATACAAAATGGTCTATGGGAAAGCTTGTCAATTGCCTCTAGAACTAGAACACCAAGCATTTTGGGAAATTAAAGAACTCAACTATGATTTCAAACTTGCCGGTGAAAAGAGGTTATTTGATATAAGCTCACTGGATGAATGGAGAACCCAAGCCTATGAAAATGCCAAGCTATTCAAAGAAAAAGTAAAAAAGATGGCATGACAAAAGAATCCAAAAGCGGGAATTCAAAATAGGAGATTATGTTCTTTTGTTCAACTCTCGTTTAAGATTTTTTGCAGGAAAGCTTAACTCAAAATGGGAAGGACCATATATTATGGAAGAGGTTTATCGTTCTGGAGCTATCAAGATTAATAACGTGTGGCACCCCGATAGAGGGCCGACGTACGCCAGCCCCAGGATAAGACCTGGCGCACGTCAAAGACATGATACAGCAATTCCAGGCACAAAAATGGCTTATTATTATACTGGAGTATTACAATACTGTTGCTTACAACAATATGCATAGCTCCAAGGCTAACTAAGTGACGGCAGAGGTCTTGGCAATGACGTCTCTGGCTGAGCTCCATAACTCACAGGACTGGCTTGGTTACACTCTAGCACGACGGATCTTCTCCTGCAACTGGCCACGTGCAAGGCTAGGTGAGTACTTTGAATGTACTCGCAAGACAACCAAATACATAGCATCCAAACAAACAGATGACAAAGCAAGCACTATGCTATATAAGAATTTATCCTAAGCATGGCATAAACTTACTGTAAAACACACATCAAGCATAGCATATCCTGGATCAGGCATATAATCTACCTAGCATGGCAATGAATACGTTAAGTACTTAGAGTACTTACTGTACCGAATACCAACTTACTCTCTTCTGGGTTGTCACACAACCCTCGACATACTCAAGATCCAACCTGAACTAATTCAGGTCCAATCCAAAGCGTGTGGTCATCCGACCACTCATCATATAGCCATCCCTTGGCTAACATATCATATTCCTGACACCATCTGATGTCTATCAAAGATGAGTTCTTCCATCATTACTAACACTGCTACGGTTGACCACCTACTGAGGTCTGGATGGGCTGTCCAATACCGTGGACTTGGCTATTCGAATAGATTTTGACACTCTGCAGAGGTTGCGCACTTTACCCACACCATGAAGCACCTGGGCCTAGCCTCGAGATCCGACTCGGGTGGACCAGCGTTGCTTCAACAAAACCTGACTGACTCGTGACTCTTTCATCATACCACCGGCACTCTTCCTCCCCCGGAGGTCAGCCTTGGGTGGCCCCTGTGTCATCATGACACCTGTGTCCTCATGACACCTGCCACCTCCGTGGCCAAACTCTGTAGACCCAAGCAAGGCCTACTGTCCCAAACAGGGACGTGCGCACAAAACTCAACAACAACTGGGCTCACGAGGTTATCGCTGCTTACCGGGCCAGGGTAGCACGCCGCGCATAACCTTCCCTCTTTAGTGGCACCGGTGAAAGATCACGCAGTCAGACCCGGTCAAGGCCGTCCCATACCAGCAAATGTGGTTGCACGAGTATGCCCGGACAGGTGACTCAAGATCAACCAACTAGGTTGCATTAATTCAGTTCCTCATGTCCACAAACTGCCGGATGAAACCCAAAATAATCATAGACAGTAATCTCTTAATTCAACTCAGCATATCGACGGATAGTCACAGCAGGAGATCACTACAGTGCTAGCATGACTATGTCATTAGCAATATTATCACTAGTATGGCAACGTTAAAATAAGGCACGATAGTAGATGAAGAGTAATGCTAGCATCTGTACCACATGTGCATGCAAATGCAAATTAACAGATAGTAGATAAACACACAGGGTGCAAGCAAAGTCATCACGCAAGTCCGGAGCTCATGGAAGAGGTTGGCTTGCCTGGGGGTCGATGAGTACGCCGGGAGGAAGCACGATCACCTCACGGAAGAAATCGCCGGACAGGGGTCTCTCTCAGAGGGCTCGATTGGAGGGCAAGGGCAAAATGGTTATTTCCACTGTGTGAACACATAGTGAAAATGGTACCATTGGAACGGGCTCGACGAGACGAAAACGTGGGCGCTGGTTTTACCTGATTCCGAGCTACGGTCGCAAAGATATGAGCGTTCGAATGCTAGGGACTAATCTGTAAAAAGAATCCCTACAAATAGGTCCCTGGCTGAAAAACAGAACGCGCATTTCTCCATAATACGCCTCCTGAGCAGGAAAGCGTATTTTCGGCCGAAGCAGAGCAGAGTACGCTTTCTAACTTGGAAAGCGTACATTCTAAAATACGCCTTCACTTAAACTGGTCAACGGGTCCTCCTGGTCAGCGCAGTGTCTATGACGCGTGGGGCCCGCCATCTCTCTCTCTCCTCCTCCCTGGTTTTCTTCCTCACCGCGACAGAGACATGGGGGAGAGCGCCGGTCGCCGGCCTGGCCATCGCCTGGCTGCCCGAGGGGACCCGCCGGAGAGCGCAGCAGCTCCGCCAGCCCGCACCGCGCCCGGGGGTGGCCTCAGCTGAGCTCCGGGCGACCTGCAGCGCCGGGGCGGTGGAGGTCCGCGGCGGCCGAGGGGCTCGACGGAAGGGCTTGCTCCGGTGAGCTTCCTCGCCGGAGTTTGAGGGCGGCGGCGGTCTGCGGGGTCCAAGGGAGGGCTAGGGAGCAGAGGAGAGGGAGGGGGAAGGACCAAGGCGCCGGAATGGCTGCGGGATCCGACGGCGGCCTTCGGCCATTGGAGCAATGGGGAAGCTCCAAGAGCTTTGGGGAGTGGCTGGGATGCTTGTTGGCCAGGGGAGGGCTCGGGGCACGCTCTATTTATAGCCAGGGGGAGAAACTACTCGACGCCGGCCGAAGCTCCGAGAGCTCACCGTCGCGGCGACGCTCCGGCGGTTGCCAGAGGTGGCTGGGAGCTTCGGGACAAGGGGGAGAGGGGTCTGGAGGGTTCACGCACGCGCTGGGCAACTCTACGACATCCATGGACAGCCTGGAACGCGCTGGAGATCCGCTACCGACGATGCCAATGCACAGAGCGCGGTTTTGGCACGCTCTGCCCGTGGTCACCGCGTGTCCACGGCGATGCCACGATGCACTCGATGCCAAACCATGTCTAGGCTATTCACCATCCTATCCTGAGTTGACTCATGCTTCTGAAAGTCACGGGGAAGCACTGAGGTGACTGGTCCATGGCCAAATAGTCTCCAGCAGCACACTGTTTGTGCTGTGGTGTGGTCACCTCAGTACACCTCTTGGCCTGATCCTTGGCATGGGTCAATCATCTACTAGGGTCACTAACCTGGCAAAATCTCAGCTCAAATGAGCAAAGATAACTAGCACTTCCTTTGTAACTTGGCAATCTGACCAGAAATGCAAGAGATGATGCTGGGGTCAAATGGCTACATAGATATGGATGATTTTTGGAGGATAGCTATGATTTGGACACAAGAATGGACTGGACAAGTTTCAGATCAAATTGATCATCTATGATGGTACTTCCTTCACAGAGATGCAATCTGGTCAGAAACTTGAGAAAATGATAGAAAAAGATTAGCTTGGAGAGATGAGCTGGTTTTTGGTTTACAGTAGTAACATATCAATATGCACTACCTTGCCAAATTTCAGCTCAATTAAATCAAGATAACAAGCACTTCCTTCACAAAGTGCGAGACTGGACAGAAATAGAAATCAGATGGTTCTGAGGAGTTGGCTATATTAAAAGGTCTGAAATTTGGAGGATATTAATTATTTAGGCATATGGAGTCATTGTAAAAGTTTCATACCAATTGCATGAGTACAAATGGTACTTCCTTCACAATGCTCCAATCTGGACAGAAACTTGAATAAATTGCTGAGGAAGATTGGATAAATGGAATGGGCTAATTTTTTAAGGACAAGGATAATTTATCATAATTAATTACCCTACAAAGTTTTAGCCCAAGGAGATCAAGGAATCATGCACTTCCTTTGCAAATGGGAAATCTGGACAGAATTTGCAAATGGAAGTGGTGCTCAAAATTTTAATTGGGGAACTTGATATTTTGATGGAAATGGAAAATATATGGATATGAGAAGCTCCACAAATTATTTGGGATTTTTCCTGACTACCAAAATGGTAGTTCCTTTGGAAAGGCCCCAAATTGGAATATTGGCTTTAAATGGGAAAAGGCAACTTCCCCTATTTAATTATAGCCAATATTTTTATGACAGCTCAACATAACCACAAAGAATATCTCCACAAGTTTTCATGACCTCTGGAGATGGATAGATATTTTCCTGGATTTAATTCCTCAGAAAGGCAGAATAAGGAATTAATTCTGGATGGGAAATATTGCTTATGACTTAGCAATATTTTTGCACATCTAGGGTTTATGAGGGAAAAAGGATCTCTGGAAATTTTGGGAGGATCAACAGAGCAAGGAAAATGATAGCTCCTTTGCAATCACAAAGGCCGGATTTCCAGTTCCAATATTTCGGAACTAGGGTCTGAATAAGATTCAGGGTTTGCTGACAGAGGGTTGACTGGCACAAGAGCATGGGAAAGGCACTGAGAGGTTGGGGAAAGACTGGATTCACCTGGTCACTTGCCAAATTCCAGAGGAAAAATTCGGGAGAGAAAAGCTAGGAAGGAATAATAGCACAAAAATCGATAACCCAATTTTTGGGGTGTTATATAACGCCGAAGGTACTAACCCAAAGGTAGTCAATGGGCAGAGAATTAAGCACTATATCTCAGGTACGCCTATTAACGTTGAAAGCAATGTTATCCAAACCATGACACCGGAGGAACACATTAAAGAAACCTTCCGGAATACTCCAGATTATTTAAAAATAGGAGGTACGTGATACAGTAAGTAAACGGACTCTGAAAAATCCGCAAAAATATTTTTTGTCAGTTTTGGAATATTCTAGAATTTTGGAAATAAAAAAATAAACCGGAAGGTGATCGAGGTGAGCATGATACACCAGGGCACGCCAGGCACCCCTGGGCGTGCCCTGGTGGGTTGTGCCCACTTTGAATGCCTTCCCGACTCCATTTTCCTTCCAAATACTTATTTCCCAAGAATAAAAATTCTCTATATATACCCCCGACTGTTTTGACGACCGCATCGCAGAAAAATCCTCTGTTCTTGTTTCTTGTTGTTTTCTCTCTAGATCTAGATCTCCATGGCTCCACCAAGCTCCTCCAAGGACAAGTTCTTCGAGAAGGTCATCAACCCGTACTTTCCGGAGGTGATGAAGCACCCTCAAGCCATTGAGATGCGTGAGGGGGTGCTCCACATCCGCGATGTTCAAGGACCCAAGAAGACCGGAAGCGTGGAGGCTAGGCTTGAGGCGGTGGAGCAGGAAATCTTCAAGTGCCAGAAGATGGTGGAGCGTGGACTTAGTGCCAATCACTCCATGATCACGGAATTTACCCGTGGTCAAACGGTATCCTGCACATCTTGGGATTTGTTTCCCTCTGCGAGATGTTTCTAGGATGCCAGCCCCACTTTGATTTATGGAGAAAGTATTTCTGTCTCGTCCCCCGCAATCGGGGAGGGTCAATCCGGGAAGTGGGTGGAGCCGAAGTGTGGCGTATAGCCGGGACAGGGTATCCCATCGGGACCCCAAATAAGGAATCCGAAGGGTGGGCCTCAGAGTGGTTTTATATTGAGGATGTCCCCTTATTCGACCCAGCTTGAAGGGGTTTGCCCGAATACTCCGACGCTCCCTTAACAAAACGATTCAATTGGCGTCCGAAGGGCTCCTCCCAAGAGGAGAGCGCTGAGGTAAAGTGTCTAGCCGCCCAGGTGAAGCTGCTAGCTCATAGCAAGCTAACCATCATCGATGTGATGGCCGCTACCATTACCCATTGTGTTCAACGTCTTCAACAAAGGATTCATCCCCTGTGGCGTTACAACGGGACAAGCGACAGAACCCGCTCCCGACGGCAAGGGCCCGCCCATGAGGCAGCGTTGGTGGCCATATTGGTCGATCTCTTTAAAGGAGAAAAAGAAGAATTTGCTCACCTGAAGATCAGAGAGGGCTACTCAACTCATAACCCCATTGAATGGGTAAGTTCATTCACACATCCATAGCTCGGAACGCTTATATTTGATTTTACTAATCGGAACTCCGTGTCTTTCTGAACAACAATGGAGGCATTGGATCGAGACAGTTAACTTCCCCGCCCCACAACCTGAGAATTATTCCCATAACGATGACCCCGGATTTCACGATGAGCCAGAGATTTCGATTGATTTCGAGGACGGGACCTTTTACCAGAGGAGTATCGATGAATCTAAGGTGGCCCTTCAGGCCAATCACCCCGGGTCACTTCCTTCCTCCGTAGTAAGTAAAAAAGAAGGCTTCTTCTCAGAAAGGACGTGCGCCCCCAGTCATTACGTACATACCGACTTCTACCCCCAAGGGTCGCCGGACCACGCGCCGAACACCATTGAGGGTAACACCGGCAAGGTCCGCATCAAATGGCAGGAAGACTCCAGAGCGAGGGACGACGGCGGGAATCACATCGACTGCTCCCCCCAGCAAGAGGTGCTTTACATTAACCTTGCAATCCGGTCATTGTTTTATCCGCTTTAAACACTCATGGTTTCTGACCTAAATACTCAGGAGGTGAGTACAACCACCTTCATCCGAAGACGTTAACAAGGCATCAGGTAGACCTCATGAACCGAGGTCTTTGGCACATGCCGAAGTGGATGCAGGAGTCCCTGTTGCTGACCAGCCTCCCGAGGATTAGGGGGAAGTCTTGGTTACTAATTCCGAGGTTGAAAGTGCGATGAATCAACGGTGGCGGAAAGAGTCATTGCGTCACCCAATATTTTCTGACCAAGAGTCTAATGCTCTTAGTTCAGTGGACTCATACCTCGGAGCTGCTCGAGCAGGACTCGATGGAGCCGCTAGACTATTGTCCTCCAGCCTGCAGGTGAGTGGTCGGTTTTGACAACCGAACACAATTCCTAACCCAGTAGCCCCCGAGCCTTAATTTGGATGGGTTGGCCGAATTTTAAGGGTCTAATTTTTGTTATATGTATGCTTCAGCAACAAAACGAGAAGTTGTCGGCAGATCTCGAGTTGAGTCAGGCTGAGTTGCGAGACATTAAGGCCGAACTTGAGTAGGTGAAAGAGTTCACCAGAGAGGCACATGGTGAGTAAAGAGTATTGTTATGTCCGGAAGTTGTTGAGACATCTTTTCTGACGAAAGATTGTTTCATGGCAGCCTAGTCCATAAGGCAGCTACATAAGGATTTGGATGCTTCCCGAGGATCTCAAAGGTATGCTGAGTCTCAGTTGGAGGCTGGTCGTCGTATATTGATTCGAAGTCTTGTGGAGAAGAACAAGCTCAAGGCGGAAAACCAGCAAAAAGCCGAAGAAATTGAGAGTTTAAAAACTCAATTGATGCAAGCCCATGAAGAGAACCAAAGATTAAAGGGTGGCATGTTCTGTAAGCGAAATTCTAACCTAGAACTCCGTAAAGCACTTTTATCGTGCCAAATGTAAGAAGCATGTCGTATTTCGTGCTTAGGTCTCCTGACCGGGCGTCTCGAGGAAGAAGCCGGCTCATTCGGAGGGGACCTATTGAAGGAACTGTCCGTCGTGCACGAGCGGGCTCGGAAAGCTATGAAGAGCATGACCAAGGCACTCTGGCCAGCCTAGACGCCTCCGGAAGGGATGGCCGAGCTGGCCGATCAATTTAGAGGAGCTCGAAGCCGTTTTGAATTATGGAAGACCTCGGCTTGTCGAGAGGGAGCGTGAGAGGCGTGGGCCATGGTGAAGACCCGCTTTACCAAACTCAACCCAGAGCACTTGGCTCAGGTTGGGCCGGTACCAGATGGTCGAGAGGTACCTCTGCACTTGGTTTATGACCAAGTGATGCCTGCCGCTCGCATTTCACAAGAGGATTGCGCCCTTGATGCCATAATAGATCATCTCGATTGACAGCCTAGTGTTTGATTCTATGTAGCTATGTACTTTACATCAAACCGACTCCGTCCGTGCTGTAAACGTTGTCTTAACCGGCCATCGGCTTCTGCCTCCCTCGTCAATAGCTAGGGAGTGTTTCGTACTATGTATCCTGCAATAAAAGGAAATCATTTTGGAGAACTAGGCAATCCGGCCCTCTGGTGCGAACAGACGAAACACGCATAGGGAGGTATGTTATACTACTATTTAACATAAGAAACATCTTCCGAAGAAAATAGTTCCTCTATGGGTTCCTTTCTTCGGGTTCTTACGTAGATCGTAGACGTCATAGCCATGTACCCGTAGTATGCGGATAGTTTGCTATTTTGGGGGAATAATCGCTATTTGTCGTGAAGAGCACCAACTATATTTTCTTCCTCTGTGGCCGACCAATTTGCTTCTTAAGAACTCTAGCCTTCGTCTTCACTCGTCTGAGGTACGTATCCGGCTAATCCGATCGTAACAATCGCAGAGGTGCTCCCTTTACCCCCTAGCCGAACAATCGGGAATGTAGAGGGTAAGCATAGGAGCAAGGCAACCCGGCTTGGCTAAATGTTAAGCCCAATTAGTGCATAAAATGACGCAAGACGATGCTGGAATGGTGCATACAAGACAAATAGATGCGGAAAATAATATTGCTTTGCTTCGTTAAGAAGCCCCCAGGCGTTACCGGGTAAAACATTTGAGAATGTATGCCGATGAAATCTTAACATAGTTTGGTTTAACCGTACATAGCCTGATAAAATCTAACCAATCTTGTAAACGTAAATAAGGAAGGGAGGGGGGAAATACAAGGGTTAAGAGAAGGTGACGACACCGGTCTAGCTGTAGAAGCGCCGAAGGCGAGCTGCGTTCCATGGGTTCGGTTCGAGGCGATTGTCTTGCGGGTTGCGAAGGTGATACGTCCATTTTGCATTATGATTTTATATTGATATTTATTGCATTATGGGCTGCTATTACACATTATGGTACAATACTTATGCCTTTTCTCTCTTATTTTACAAGGTTTACACGAAGAGGGAGAATGCCGGCAGCTGGAATTCTGGACTGGAAAAGGAGGAAATATGAGAGACCTATTCTGCACAACTCCAAAAGTCCTGAAAAGTCACGGAGAATTATTTTGGAATATATAAAAAATATTGGGCGAAATAAATACCAGAGGGGACCCACCAGGAGGTCACAAGCCTGGGGGGCGCGCCCTACCCCCCAGGGCGATGGGTTTTTCGTCGATACAGAGAGTTACGGCGGCAGAACGGAGAGTCTCCCTTTATTTCTGTGGTTTCTGGGATTTATAGGATTTTTCAGTGCGCCCCTGTGGCTTGTGGGCCCCCTGGCAGGCCTCCAGTGCCCATCTTGTGCTATATGGAGGGTTTTGACCTGGAAAAAATCATAAGAGATCTTTCGGGATGAAGCGCCGCCGTCTCGAGGCGGAACGTGGGCAGAAGCAATCTAGGGCTCCGGCGGAGCTGTTCTGCCGGGGAAACTTCCCTCTGGGAGGGGGAAATCGAAGCCATCGTCATCACCAACGATCCTCTCATCGAGAGGGGGTCAATCTCCATCAACATCTTCACCAGCACCATCTCCTCTCCAAACCCTAGTTCATCTCTTGTATCCGATCTTTGTCTCAAAACCTTAGATTGGTACCTGTGGGTTGCTAGTAGTGTTGATTACTCCTTGTAGTTGATGCTAGTTGGTTTACTTGGTGGAAGATCATATGTTCAGATCCTTAAGGATAATTAATACTCCTTTGATTATGAACATGAATATGCTTTGTGAGTAATTACGTTTGTTCCTGAGGACATGGGATAAGTCTTGTTATAAGTAATCTTGTGAATTTGGTATTCGTTCGATATTTTGATGAGATGTATGTTGTCTTTCCTCTAGTGGTGTTATGTGAACGTCGACTACATGACACTTCACCATTATTTGGGCCTAGGGGAAGGCATTGGGAAGTAATAAGTAGATGATGGGTTGCTAGAGTGACAGAAGCTTAAACCCTAGTTTATGCGTTGCTTCGTAAGGGGCTGATTTGGATCCATATGTTTCATGCTATGGTTAGATTTATCTTAATTCCTTTTTCATAGTTGCGGATGCTTGAGAGAGAGGTTAATCATAAGTGGGAGGCTTGTCCAAGTAAGGGCAGCACCCAAGCACCGGTCCACCCACATATCAAATTATCAAAGTAACGAACGCGAATCATATGAGCATGATGAAAACTAGCTTGACAGAAATTTCCATGTGTCCTCGGAAGCGCTTTGCTTTATATAAGAGTTTGTCCAGGCTTGTCCTTTGCTACAAAAAGGATTGGCACTAGTAGAAAATAGGCCTTCCGTTTAACCCTTTAGTCCCGGTTTGGCTTTGGCCCGGGATTAATGTGACCATTAGTCCCGGTTCCAACGGCTAGGAGCGGTCGGGGGGCAGGGGCACCATTAGTCCCGGTTCATTTGGGACCTATAGTCCCGGTTTGTATCACAAACCAGGAATAAAGGGGTGGTGGCAGGCTGGTGTCAGCCTGGGGCCCCCACGAGCCCTTTTAGTCCCGGTTGGTTATACAAACCGGGACTATAGGTGGACCTTTAGTCCAGGTTTGTATAACCAACCGGTACTAAAGCTTTCCCTATATAAACCTTTCGTCCAGCCCGACTCCATTTCTCTGTTTTCTCCATTCGAATTCCCCTCTCTGTTCTTCCCCTAGCTCGAGCTCCTCCCTCCATTTTTTCCAAGATTTGTCAAGATTTAAGGCACCCCAATCCATCCAAGTGTCCACAAAGGTTAGCAACTTTGTCCTTTCATTTCTTATTGCTAGATCAGCTCGTGCAATGATTTATAAGTATAGTGATTTGTGGGTTTTAGTTTGGGTGTAATTATGTGGTAGTTTTTTGATTTATATGCAATTTGAGCTCAAATTAACTCCTTAGTTTGCATATGTGTAGGTGTGGTTTACTTAGTGTGCCTTCCCGTCCCCGTCCTAACCACCGTCGATCATCCGCACCATCCCGTCGCCGGCACCACCTTGGTGAGCCTCTTCTTGTGTTCTTATCATTTTTATTAAAAAAAATCTTATTTGTATGATTTAGATAGTTACTTGCATAATTTTCTTACTTGTATGATTGTTGTTATATATAGTGCCATGGTTATGATATCCGTGCCCATTGGCCCTCGTCCGGTTTACGATTCGGATGTGGTATATTCTCTTTTATAACTATTAGTTGCATTTCGTGTTAATGACAATTATGCCCATCAAGTTGACAAAGATATTTTTATCTAGGAGGTAGTTGAACCGAAAATGCCAACCGACCCTATTGTCGAGAAGTTAAATTTAGTTGAAAAAGAAAACGAGGATTTGAAAGGAAAATTCAAAAGAGTTGAAGAAGAGAAGATGAAATTGGAGTTGTACGTTGCTGATGTCGTCCATGATCACAAGATCAAGATGGATGCAATGCGCTTGAAGATTAGAAAGATTAGAAAATATGCCATTAATAAAGAGGCTTGGTATCATTATGCTGTTGGATCAATTGCTACCTTAGTTGCGATTTTGATCGCATTTGTTGTTGCATTTAAATGTTTTATCTAGATAGTTGTATGTTGTTTTATGAGAAAATAAGTGTGTATGAACTTTATGTATGAACTTGTATTAATTTGGTCTTTTCGGTGATGTGTAATGAAGATGAACCGGCAATGGATGTATGATGACCGACGCTCTCCCCAGTTCATTAATGGCGTGTAGAGTTTTTTGCGTGCGGCTGAGGCAAACAAGCGTGATGGTTTTATGTGTTGTCCATGTGGTGTGTGTAAGAATGATAAGACTTACTCTAGCTCAAAACAGATTCACGTCCACCTGTTTACGTCCGGTTTCATGTCCGGCTATAATTGTTGGACCAAGCACGGAGAAAGAGGGGTTCTGATGGAAGAGAATGAAGAAGAAGAGGATGACGACAACTATCCTGGGTGTCCTGAATATGATGGTACTACAATGGGGGAAGAGAATGAAGAAGAAGAAGCTGAGGCATCATATGAGCCCGCTGATGATCTTGGTCGGGCCATTGCTGATGCAAAGAGAAACTGCGAAAGTGAAAAGGAGAAGTTGAAGTTGCAGCGCATGTTAGAGGATCACAAAAAAGGGTTGTACCCAAATTGCGAAGATGACAACACAAAGCTCGGTACCACACTGGAATTGCTGCAATGGAAGGCAGAGAATGGTGTACCTGACAAGGCATTTGAAAAGTTGCTGAAAATAATGAAGAATAAGCTTCCAAAGGACAACGAATTGCCCGATAGTACATACGAAGCAAAGAAGGTTGTCTGCCCTCTATGATTGGAGGTGCAGAAGATACATGCATGCCCTAATGACTGCATCCTCTTCCGCGGTGAGTACGAGAATTTGAATGCATGCACGGTATGCAATGCATTGCGATATAAGATCGGTCGCGATGACACTGGTGATGATGTTCAGGGCGAGCGCCCCAGGAAGAGGATTCCTGCCAAGGTGATGTCGTATGCTCCTATAATACCACGGTTGAAACGTTTGTTCCAAAACAAAGAGCATGCCAAGTCGTTGCGATGGCACAAAGAAGACCGTAAGAAAGACGGGAAGTTGAGAGTACCCGCTGATGGGTCGCAGTGGAGAAAAATCGAGAGAGAGTGGCCGGACTTTGCGGATGACCCAAGGAACTTATGGTTTGGTTTAAGTGCAGATGGCATTAATCCATTTGGGGAGCAGAGCAGCAAGCATAGCACATGGCCTGTGACTCACTAGTAGAAAACGGACCTTTCGTCCCGAGCATTAGTCCCGGTCTGGTCACGAGCCGGTACTAAAGATGGTATTAGTCCCGGTTCGTGCCGGCTCCAACGGCTAGGAGTAGGGTGACCTTTAGTACCGGCTCGTGAGCGATCTTTAGTACCGGATCGTGTCACGAGCCGGTACTAAAGGGGGCGTGGCAGGCTGTTGGTCAGACTTGGGCCCCGCTTGCACCTTTAGTACCGGCTGGTGACACCAACCGGTACTAAAGTGCAACCTTTAGTACCGGTTGGTGTCACCAGCTGGTACTAAAGACTTCCTACATATACGGGCTTCGTCCGCAGCCGATCGAAGGGGCTCTCATTTCTCTGTTTTCTCCCCTGTTCTTCTTCTTGCTCGAAGCTCATCCTCCATTTTGCCAAGGATTTGTCAAGATTTAAAGGCACCCCATCTATCCAAGTGTTCATAAAGGTTAGCAACTTTGCTCCTTGATCTCTCATTGCTAGATTAGCTTGTGGTATGCTCAAAGATATGTGATTTGTGGGTTTTAGCTAGGTTTTGGAGGAGTGGTCATTATGTGGGAGTTTATTTGATTTATATGCAATTTGAGCTCAAATTAACTTGTTAGGTTGCATATGTGTAGGTGTGGTTTATTTGGTGCCTTCCCATCCCTGTCCTAACCACCGTCGATCGTCCGCACCGTCTCGTCGCGGCACCGGCCACCTTGGTGAGCCTCTTGTTCTTCTTAAAACCTTTCTGTTAAAAAAAATTACTTGTATGATTTAGATAGCTGCGTGTACGATTTACTTACTTGTATTATTGTTAGTTATTCTATAGTGTCATGGTTATGGTATCAGCCCACGTCGGCCCTCGTCCAGTCTATGATTCAGATGTGGTATGTCGTTATCTTTTATAACTATTTCACACATCATCTAATGTCTATGACAATTAATTATGCCACCAAATTGATGTAGATGTTTTTATCTATAGGAAGTAGTTGAACCAGAAATTCCAACCGACTATGCAATTCTGCTCGAGAAATTAACACAAGCTGAAAAAGAAATTGATCATTTAAAAGAAAAATTGAAAAGAACTGAAGATGAGAAGATGGGATTGGAGTTGCATGTTGCCGATATCGTCGATGATCACAAGAACAAGATGGCTGGAATGCGCTTGAAGCTTAGAAAGATTAGAAAATATGCCATTGATAAAGAGGCTTGGTATCATTATGCCGTTGGCTCAATTGTTACTTTAGTTTCGATTATGATCGCATTTGTTGTTGCATTTACATGTTTTAGATAGTTGTATGTTGTTTTATGAGATGTATGTATGAACTATAAGTATCTATTATTTGCAGTAATAACATTTGGTCACTGCTAGCTCTACTTTTGGTTGTAATGTGATGATGAAGTTGTATTAATTTGGTCACTTCGATGTTGTGTAGTGAACATGAGCCGGCAATGGATGTACGATGACCGACTAAGTCCAGGGTTTCTTAATGGCATGCATGATTTTCTTCGTGTGGCTGAGGCAAACAAGCAGAATGGTTTCATGTGTTGTCCATGTCTTGACTGTAAGAATGATAGGAATTACTCTAACTCAAAAACCCTTCACGTCCACCTACTTGAGAAGGGTTTCATGCCACACTATAATGTTTGGACCAAGCACGGAGAAAGAGGGGTTATAATGGAAGACAATGAAGAAGAAGAGGATGATGACAACTATCCTTTCGCCGATACAACAATGGGGGAAGCTGAAGAAGAGGCATCAATGGGGGAAGCTGAAGAAGAGGCATCAGATGAGCCCGCTGATGATTTGGGTCGGGTCATTGCTGATGCAAAGAGAAACTGCGAAAGTGACAAGGAGAGGTTGAAGTTGAAACGCATGTTAGAGGATCACAAGAAATTATTGTATCCAAATTGTGAAGATGACCAGAAAAAGCTGGGTACCATGCTGGAATTGCTGCAATGGAAGGCGAAGAATGGTGTAACTGACAAGGGATTTCAAGAATTGCTGATAATGATAAAGAAGATGCTTCCAAAGGATAACGAATTGCCTGAAAGTACGTACGAAGCAAAGAAGGTTGTCTGCCCTCTAGGATTAGAGGTGCAGAAGATACATGCATGCCCTAATGACTGCATCCTCTATCGCGGTGAGGAGTACGAGAATTTGGATGCATGCCCGGTATGCGGTGCACTGCGCTATAAGATCCCCCGTGATGACCCTGGTGATGTGGAGGGCGAACGCCACAGGAAGAGGGTTCCTGCCAAGGTGATGTGGTATGCTCCTATAATACCACGATTGAAACGTTTGTTCCAAAACAAAGAGCATGCCAAGTTGTTGCGATGGCACAAAGAGGAACGTAAGAAAGACGGGATGTTGAGAGCACCCGCTGATGGGTCGCAGTGGAGAAAAATTGAGGGGGAGTCTGAGGACTTTGCAGCTGACGCAACGAACTTATGGTTTGGTCTTAGTACAGATGGCATGAATCCTTTTGGGGAGCAGAGCTCCAGTCACAGCACCTGGCCCGTGACTCTATGTATCTACAACCTTCCTCCTTGGTTGTGCATGAAGCGGAAGTTCATTATGATGCCAGTGCTCATCCAAGGCCCTAAGCAACCCGGCAACGACATTGATGTATACCTAAGGCCACTAGTTGATGAACTTCTACAGTTGTGGAAAAAACCAGGTGTACGTGTGTGGGATGCGCACACACAGAAGGAAATTGACCTACGAGCGTTGCTGTTTGTAACCATCAATGATTGGCCTGCTCTTAGTAACCTTTCAGGACATACAAACAAGGGATACAATGCATGCACGCACTGTTTAGATGATACTAAAAGTATATATTTGGATAAATGTAAGAAGAATGTGTACCTGGGACATCGTCGATTTCTACCGATCAAGCATATCTTAAGAAAGGCAGGCAACCATTTCAAACGTGAGCCAGATAGCCGGAAGAAGCCTGGCCTCCGTACTGGTGAATATATATTTGATATGGTCAAGGATTTACAGGTAATCTTTGGAAAGGGTCCTGGCAGACAATCTGTTCCGAATGACGCCAATGGACACGCACCCATGTGGAAGAAGAAATCTATATTTTGGGAACTTGAATATTGGAAAGTCCTAGAGGTCCGCAATGCAATCGACGTGATGCACGTGACGAAGAATCTTTGTGTGAACCTGCTAGGCTTCTTGGGCGTGTATGGAAAGACAAAAGATACACCGGAGGCACGGGAGGACAAGCAAAGAATTAACGAAAAAGACGGCATGCCTCCAAAGCAGTATCAAGGTCCTGCCAGCTACGCTCTTACGAAAGAAGAGAAGGAAATCTTTTTTGAATGCCTGCTCTGTATCAAGGTCCCGTCTGGCTTCTCGTTGAATATAAAGGGAATAATAAATATGGCAGAGAAAAAATTTCAAAATCTAAAGTCTCATGACTGCCACGTGATTATGACGCAATTACTTCCGGTTGCACTTAGGGGGCTTCTACCGGAAAATGTTCGATTAGCCATTGTGAAGCTATGCGCATTCCTCAATGCAATTTCTCAGAAGGTAATCGATCCAGAAATCCTACCAAGGTTACAGAATGACCTGGTCCAATGTCTTGTCAGTTTCGAGTTGGTGTTCCCTCCATCCTTCTTCAATATTATGATGCACGTTCTAGTTCACCTAGTCGAAGAGATTAACATTCTGGGTCCTGTATTTCTACACAATATGTTCCCCTTCGAGAGGTTCATGGGAGTCTTAAAGAAATATGTTCATAACCGTGCTAGGCCAGAAGGAAGCATCGCCAAGGGATATGGAACAGAGGAGGTTATTGAGTTTTGTGTTGACTTTGTTCCTGACATTAAGCCGATTGGTCTTCCTGAATCGCGGCATGAGGGGAGACTGGGTGGAAAAGGCACATTAGGAAAGAAAGAAGCAATAAATATGGACGGGCATTCTTTCACTCAAGCACACTACACGGTTCTACAAAATTCCACCTTGGTGACTCCATATATGGAGGAACACAAGGATATTGTACGGTCCAAGAACCCGGAGCAGTCTGACCCCTGGATTGAACGTAAACACATGGAGACTTTTGCCGGTTGGTTGCAAACAAAGCTCATCAATGACAACGATGTTCCAGATGAACTGTACAGGTTGGCCAAGACACCAAGTTCGACTGTAACGACTTTCAAAGGGTACGAGATAAATGGGAATACATTTTACACGATCGCCCAAGATAAAAAGAGCACCAACCAAAACAGTGGTGTCCGCTATGATGAAACCAACTTTCAAGACACATATTATGGTTACATAGAGGAGATATGGGAACTTGACTATGGACCTAATCTTAAGGTCCCTTTGTTTCGGTGCAAATGGGTCAAATATACTGGAGGCGGGGTACAGCTAGCAGACCCACAGTACGGAATGACAACATTGGATCTCAACAATCTTGGATACACAGACGACTCATTCGTACTAGCCAATGATGTGGCTCAGGTTTTCTATGTGAAGGACATGTCTAGCAAACCGAGGAGAAAAAAAGATAAGCAAGCGAATACATCATACGATGAGCCAAAGCGCCACATAGTTCTTTCAGGGAAAAGAAACATTGTGGGAGTGGAGGACAAGATAGACATGTCAGAAGATTATGAAAAGTTTCATGAAATCCCTCCCTTCAGAGTGAAGACTGACCCAAGCATCCTGTTAAATGATGAAGATTCTCCATGGTTACGGCGCAATCATAAGCAAGGGACAAACACGCAGAAAAAGTCTTACACCGCGAGATCCAACTCTGGGATGTGACCGGCTTCACCGTCATCACTTTCTATGTGAAGGACATGCATGCATTTTCTAGCATGGTATCTTTGTAACATTTTGTACACGAAGTGCATCCACCAGTTTGTACACGAAGTGTAATAGTTTGTAACAGTAACCAGTTTGTACATGAAGTGTAACAGTAACCAATTCAGGGATGTGGGTGGGTGAAATTATGTGAAATTATGATGTCATGCCAAATTATGATGTCCGGAGTTAAAATAAGTTATTAAAAATGGAGAGGCGCAATGCTCACCTACACGTTGCTTAGCTTCAGGCCTTGAGAAACTGCAGATAGCTCCGTGCAGTCTACACCATTTCCTCAAGCCTGAAGCTAAGCAACGTGCAGGTGAGCATTGCGCCTCTCGCTTCATCGTCTCTGCACTCAGGGCTTATAAACCGCTGCGAGTCCCTCTCGCTTGGCGAGGTGGGACTAAATTTTAGCCACTCCCAGGACCGAGGTCGTACCAATCAGGAAGAAGCACACGGATCGTGTGTTTCTTTCAAGCGCTTGTGAGCTGTTGGATCAGCACTATAACTAGTCCCGGTTCGTGCTAGCAACCGGGACTAAAGAGGCACACGACCCTATATATAACCCACCTCTCGGACATGTTTGACACTTAGTGTGTGTACTCATTCGGATTCAAATCATTCGGATTCCCTGCATACGGTCCGACGGTGCATTTCATATGCGGGCACTCACGAGCCACCATCGGGCTGTATGCAGGGGAAACCGTGTGTTTTGTTGATCTATCTAGAAATCCTTTAGTTCATCGACCGAATACAAATCATTCGGATTCCCTGCATACGGTCCGACGGTGCATTTCATATGCGGGCACTCACGAGCCACCGTCGGGCTGTATGCAGGGGAAACCGTGTGTTTTGTTGATCTATCTAGAAATCCTTTAGTTCATCGACCGAATACAAATCATTCGGATTCCCTGCATACGGTCCGACGGTGTATTTCATATGCAGGCACTCACGAGCCACCGTCGGGCTGTATGCAGGGGAAACCGTGTGTTTTGTTGATCTATCTAGAAATCCTTTAGTTCATCGACCGAATACAAATCATTTGGATTCCCTGCATACGGTCCGACGGTGCATTTCATATGCGGGCACTCACGAGCCACCGTCGGGCTGTGTGCAGGGGAAAGGATGATGCTCAATTGTCCGTTTTGTACACGAAGTGCATCCAGTTTTTGCCGTAACCCTATCAACTTTTTATAACATGCTATGTGGGTGAAATGATGATACCATGCCAACTTTCAACCTTTTCAGAGTCCATTTGTAGTGCTTTTCAATTTTAGGGTCATTTAGCTCAAAAAAATCAGTAAGTGCATGAAAAATACCAAATGAATTCAGAAAGGGTTGAAAATTGATGATGTGGCTTTCAATTGTGCATTTTGAACACACAAAAAGTCTGGAGTTCAAATAAGTTCAAAAAAATGAAATCCCTTTGTAACACATGAGTTTTCGTCCGAAACCCTCATACTTCGAAAGAGATTGTCCAATTTGTACACGAAGTGCATCCAGTTTTTGCCGTAACCCTCTCAACTTTTTATAACATGCTATGTGGGTGAAATGATGATACCATGCCAACTTTCAACCTTTTCAGAGTCCATTTGTAGTGCTTTTCAATTTCAGGGTCATTTAGCTCAAAAAAATCAGTAAGTGCATGAAAAATACCAAATGAATTCAGAAAGGGTTGAAAATTGATGATGTGGCTTTCAATGGTGCATTTTGAACACACAAAAAGTCTGGAGTTCAAATAAGTTCAAAAAAATGAAATCCCTTTGTAACACATGAGTTTTCGTCCGAAACCCTCATACTTCGAAAGAGATTGTCCAATTTGTACACGAAGTGCATCCAGTTTTTGCCGTAACCCTCTCAACTCTTTAGAAGTTGCTATGTGGGTGAAATTATGATGTCATGCCAAGTTACAGCCTTTTCAGAGTCCATTTGTAGTGCTTTTCAAATTCAGGGTCATTTAGCTCAAAATAAATCATTAAATGCATGAAAAATATCAAATGAAGTCGGAAAGGGTTGAAAATTGATGATGTGCCTTTGAATGGTGCATATTGAACACACAAAAAGTATGGAGTTCAAATAAGTTATTAAAAATGAAATCCCTTTGTAATAGATGAGTTTTCGTCCGAAACCCTCATACTTCGAAAGAGATTGTCCAATTTGTACACGAAGTGCATCCAGTTTTTGCCGTAACCCTCTCAACTCTTTAGAAGTTGCTATGTGGGTGAAATTATGATGTCATGCCAAGTTACAACCTTTTCAGAGTCCATTTGTAGTGCTTTTAAAATTCAGGGTCATTTAGCTCAAAATAAATCATTAAATGCATGAAAAATATCAAATGAAGTCAGAAAGGGTTGAAAATTGATGATGTGCCTTTGAATGGTGCATATTGAACACACAAAAAGTATGGAGTTCAAATAAGTTATTAAAAATGAAATCCCTTTGTAATAGATGAGTTTTCGTCCGAAACCCTCATATACTTCGAAAGAGATTGTCCAATTTGTACACGAAGTGCATCCAGTTTTTGCCGTAACCCTCTCAACTCTTTAGAAGTTGCTATGTGGGTGAAATTATGATGTCATGCCAAGTTACAACCTTTTCAGAGTTCATTTATACTGCTTTTCAAACTCGAGATATGACATTTCAAATGCCATTTTATCAAATTGTCTTATACAGCAGTTGAAGTTGTTCAAACAAGCATGGAAATGCCATAAACAGATTCTTCATATTTTTCTGATATTTTTTCATATATTATTTATTTCCATTGGAGTCATAGATTTTTTTCTATGATTTTTTAAAGTTTAGGGGTTTTCCTGAAAATAATAATGAATATCGAATTAAAAAACCTTTAGTACCGGTGCTAGCCACGCACCGGTACTAAAGGTCCTCCGGGGAGGACCTTTAGTACCGGTGCGTGGCTAGCACCGGTACTAAAGGGTCTTTAGTACCGGTGCGAGCCACGCACCGGTACTAAAGGGGTGCGTGGTATAAATAGGAACGCCCTTAGTCCCGGGCCGAGCCACGCACCGGGAGAGCTCAGTTTGCGCCGCCAGGCTGCCGAAATTAGCCCCCGCGCCCTCGCCGTCGCCCTCGCCGCCGTCGCACCACCACCGCCGCCCACGCCCCTCGCCGCCCCCGCCCCGGCCAGCCCCGCCCCTCCCCAGTCCCGCCCCACCGCTCTGGTCCCGCCCCGCGACGCCCTCCGCCGCCTCGTTCCTCCCCAGCCCCTCCCCGACCCGCCGACCGCTGCCCCCGCTCCGGCCCTGCCCCGCCACGCCCTCCGCCGCCCCGTCCTGGCCCGTCCCCGACCTGCCGTCGGCCCCCGCCACGGTCCCGCGCCGCCCAGCAGTCCGTCGCCCCGCTGCCCCGTCCTGCTACGTCGGGGACCCGTCGGTGAGGCCCCTTAGATGAATTTGATAATGTTTGTATATATGAATTTGATGAATTTGATGATGTTTGTATATATGATGAATATATGATGATGTTTATGTTCTGTAGTTAAATTTGATGATGTTTTTAGATGAATTTGATGATGTTTTTAGATGAATTTGATGATGTTTGTATATATGATGAATATATATATATATGATGATGTTTGTATATATGATGAATGGTTTTATCCGTCGGAATCAAGTGACAATAGAGTGGGTCGAGAAAACCGATGTGTTCTTGAAGGAAAAAAAGGAAAAAGAAAAAAGGAAAAGAAGAAAATATAAGAAGAAGAAGAAGAAGAAGAAGAATAAGAAAATGAAGAAGAGGAGGAGGAGAAGAAAAAAGAAGAAGAAGAAGAAGAAGAAGAAAAAAAGAGGAGAGGAGGAGAAGAAGAAGAGGAGGAGAAGAAAAAAAGAAGAAGAAGAAGAAGAAGAAGAAGAAGAAAAAAGAGGAGAGGAGGAGGAGAAGAAGAAGAAGAAGAAGAACAAGAACAAGAAGGAGAGGAGGAGGAGGCCCCCCCACTAGATTTTGTTTAGGTTTATTTAGATTGTCGGGGGTCGAGGATCGAGGGGACACCCCGACACGGCACCCCCAACACCCCGACCCAGACATGACACCCCCCGACACCCCGACCCCGACACGGCACCCCCGACCACGACACAGCACCCCGACCCCGACACGACACCCCCGACACCCCGACCCCGACACGACACCCCGACACGGCACCCCCGACCACGACACAGCACCCCGACCCCGACACGACACCCCCGACACCCCGACGCCGACACGACACCCCGACACCCTGACACGGCACCCCCGACCACGACACAGCACCCCTACCCCGACACGACACCCCCGACACCCCGACACGACACCCCCGACACCCCGACCCTGACCACGACACATCACCCCTATTTAGTTGGTTAGTTAGTTAGTTTAGTTAGTTAGGTTAGTTTAGTTAGATAGGTTAGTTTAGTTAGTTAGTTAGTTAGGTTCTTAGGTTATTAGGGTATGTGTTAATTTTGTTAATTTTGTTAGATGCTAAGTGTTATTTAATTTGTTAAGTGTTATTTAATTTGTTAGATGCTAAGTGTTAATTTTGCTAAGTTTTATTTAATTTGTTTTCATAATTAAGTGTTTCTTCTCGACGTCGATGATGCCGATCCCGCATCCTCGTCGTCGAGTCGCCGGAGGAGGTCACTTGCTTGAGCCGAGGGGCCCTGTCAGGGACTGGGCTCCGCCGGGCTGGTACTGGGAGGTGCTGCCTTCCGGGCGGCGCAGCTTGGTGAGGAGCCAGCCCGTCGTTGACCCGGAGGTTCTGTGGTGGCGGCCGCATGGGCCACGGACGATTCGGAGGCTTGAGTCCCCCGCGGAGGTGGTACAGTACCATGTCAGCAAGGAGAACGAGCACGTCCGTCGCTACATGGCAGCTTTGGAGGTCAGGTCCGACAATACCTGGCAGATTCTTCAGGGATCTCACTGGAGCTATGTTCCTGTGATGGTTCCTTCTCTTTGGGTGTCCACCGCCCGCCCCGATATCCGCCGGGCGCTAGGGTTCTAGCTAGATCGATATATTAGCTACTATATATGTATTATTATGATGTATTAGCTAGAACTACTATATATGTATTCGATGATGCATTATTAATTAACTATCAGTTATTTTGCTTCTTGAATGCATGCTAATTTGAATACTAATTTGTTTTATCTATATTATTATGGATTAGTTATTAAGCTATGGACAATACCGGTAGAGCTCATGAAGAGGACATCTTCGACATGATACGCTGCTCCGAAAACCCAGCGGACCTTCAGGGTGAATCACATGATGATGACGGCTCACAATATCTGAACGGTTACGGTGATGGATGTGAGGCCGAGAAAGAACAACTTATGTTCCAAAATCCGGAACAACTAACAATGTCCGGCGAGGTATATACACATATTAGCCTCTGGTGATCATTACATGTGTATTAATTGATTTATATATATATATATATATATATATATTAACAAATCTTTTTTCTTTTAATTATCAGCCCTCCGGATCGAGCCAATCTAGTAGAAAGGTACGAGGCGGTGCCAAAATATTGGACGGCAACGTAAAGCTCAATCTTGATGCTTTCAAACCTAATGGCGCACCGACTCACCCTGATGCCAATGCCAAGACATTTGTGCGTCAATGCGGAGTGGTTGTTAGGGATGGAGTCCCGATCACAATGCAAGAATGGATTCAACCAAACAACCCAAAACCAGGAGTGAATTATGTCGATACAAGAATTAAAGATGCCCTTTGGCGAGATCTCATGGAGCATTTCATCCTACCAGATTCTCTCTCGGAGCGCCAAAGGAACAAAGTCAAGGAGTTTGCTCTCCATAAGATGGCCGACGCGTTCCAGACTTGGAAGAAAAGATTATGGACCGAGTACAACGCTAGAGGCCAGAAGGCGCCAAAATTCATAGGAATATACGAGAAGGTAAGGAATCACTATGACGCATTTATCGAGTACAAGACATCGGAAGCTGCTATGGAGAAGTCGGCAAAGAATCAGATAAATGCGAAGAAAAAAAGTATCACCATAAACTAGGGACAGGTGGATACAAGTCAGCCATTCCTAAGTGGGATGCATTAGAGAATAAGATGCTTGCTGAAGGGATCACTCCAGTAACCTTCAAGTGGCCCAAGAGGTGCAGGAATTGGTTTTTTGCGCATGGGGGAAAGTTGGACCCAGCAACAGGGAAGATTATTGCACTGGCCAGTCTGAAGCATGCATCAGATGAGTTGATTGAAGCAATAAAAGCTGCCCAAGAAGGACGGTTTCACCCCAATAGAGAGAACGACGAGCTTACACTCGCCCTCGGGAATGCCGAACACGAAGGACGAACACGAGGCGTGGGCGTTGTTCCGTGGTACGAGGGGTTTGCGGGATGGAAGGACAGTTATAAAAGCCGTTTGAGAAAAAAGAAGGTGGAAGCAGACCGACTTTCAAAGTTGGAACAGAAGTACGAGCAGCAGCAGAGGCAGATACAGTTACTGACCCAGCAAAGGGAAACTCCGCAGCAGGAGGCAGGGGAACCCGTCCCATCTACACTGCCGAAAAGCAGCGTGGGTTCCACGGGGGCACCGCTGGGTCACACCCCCGTGGATGATATCACCGAGAAGACATCTTGTGAGCTAATCCAGAAAATGAAGAACATACCCGTGCGGGTCGCGACGGGCTATGCTTTACCAAATACACCTGGTGTTCTCTGGCATTGCAATCCGGTTCCAGCTGGGTATGCTCGTGTCGCGGTGGACGCAATAGAGCCAGGATATGATCAACTATTGCTTGACATCCCTGGAGGTGAGGGGGAGTCCACACTGGCAGAAGCCGGCCGTGGTCTCATTCTATGGAGTAAGGACTGCATCGTCTTTCCACAAACGGCGCTAAGGCCACCGGCTCCTCCGAGTATCGATGTCCAGCGCGAGGGATCCCAGCCAGAGGCATCGCAGCACCAGCAGTCCTCCCCACCTCGCCAGCAGTCCTCCCCACCTCGCCAGCAGTCCTCCCCACCTCCCCAGCAGTCCTCCCCACCTCGAGAGGCGTCCCACCTCGCCAGCAGTCCTCCCAACCTCGGGACGGAGCACGACGCGAGTCCATATCATCGATATCGATCTCCGCCGCGTGAGCCGACTCCACCCCGGCAGCGGTCCCACCAGCAGGGCTCCCAAAAGAGGAAGGCCACCAGCAGTCCTCTTCGGAGGAAAGCAAAGAAGAAACCCGAGCCTCCGGCCAAAAGGAAGCTGCCTTACGACATGACAGCAGAGGAAAACGAAATTGAATGCGACCGCCAATTGAAAGCCTTTTTTGCAAAGAAGACCGTGACGCCAAAGGAGGTAATACCCAAGGAAGTCCAAGAGCACTTTATGGAACACTTTATTGATCGACCCCCGGCATATGTCGAGCGTATGCCGACACACTATGAGCGACAGATTCAGAAGGCAAGTGAGCAGAGAAGTCGGCCCAGCCCAAGGAAGAAGTCGGGAAGTACGGCATCAACGACAGGTGGTACTACTACCGGGAAAACAGTTCCCTAGCTGGGAGAACAATCCAAGCAATCGATCTCTCCGCTCAAGGTGAGTACCAATCCAAGCAAGCAATCGATCCAACCAGTCGACGTGCAAGGCAACCCAATCGACCTCGAAGAAGTAGAGGCTGCAGGTCTCACTCTTGGCCAAATCCTTGGCACCGAGGAATTCCGCCGGTACGGTGCAACTGAGTACGCAATGCAATATGCCAAAGGAAAACCACTTGTCACACCCGAGGAGTACAAGGAACTACCAACTGCGATGCGACGGTTGCATGATTGGTACCTGCGTGAAGTAGAGCGAGGGGAGACGGCGGTCATGGTCAAAGTAAGGAAAGAGCATTACGTCAATGCATGTGACATATGTCTTGAATTCTCAGAACTTTTCTAGTTATACCACATGGACTCTATTGACAAAACTCTCATCAGTTGCTATTGTCTGTAAGTGATTTATATCTTTAATAATTTAAGTCTCTAGCTAAGATATCGTTCATTGGCTTATCCTCACTATATATGTTCTTTTCTACGCTATTATGTAGATTGAAGATGTGGGAATTGAAACAAGATGGAATCGATGACATTGGGTTCATCGACCCAAATACCGTTAATGGTCATGTGGTAAAACATTATGCCAAGGACACAGAAGATCTCTTGGAAAATTTTCTAGAGGCACTAATGAATACCAAATCTACTATAATATTTCCTTACAACATGGGGTGAGTGTTTACTCTCTTGTATACTACAAATTCTATTTTTGCTTACTAGCTCGCTGTCAAGTGTAGTTGATGAGTTATATGCATGCCTACTTAATTATATAAACTTCTGCGCAGAGACCACTATATCCTCCTAAATATTATCCTCGCGGATGGACTTGTTCAAGTGTACGACTCACTAGATACACTAGAACAATCATACGTGGACTTGTATTTTATGATAGAACGGTAATTTCAATCTTTATCAACCTCGCTTTCTTTCATTATTTCCTGATATCAAAAGTAATTATAATAACTCTTTCGTTCTTTTTCTTTGCCGCGTAGTGTTTGGAAAAAGATGATAGAAAAAAACCATCACGGTCGTCAATGGAAACCGAAGCTAAAGTGGAAAAAGATGCAGGTAATTAAGCAGTACTACTAGGTCCGCGCATCTCTTTAATTCTAGTTTCAATACCATTATCATGCTTGATTATTAATTATCTTATTGACTTCTATTCTTTTGCAAAGTGCGCGAAGCAGCCACAGGGGACAAATTTATGTGGATACTTCCTCTGCGAGAACGTTCGCATCCAGACCGAAGGCCGTATACGTCGCAGAGGAGCACGTGAAAGACAACTCCAGGTTTGGCAGATGATGTCGAAGCTCTCACCCGAGCAACGCTTTGTAGCACTTCAACAGGAATTTGCGGCATTTCTTCTTCAACATGTCATTGATGTAAACGGAGAGCACTATTACTTACCGCCGCCTCAATAATGCCAGCAAATTAGTAGTAGAAAACTGAGATTTCATCCGGAGCACTAGCTAGCTAGTCCCGGCCGGGTTTTGGGCCTTAAGTTATAAGTCCAGAATATATATGGATGTGTAATTCCATTTGTATATATACTGTGTATGAGATATTGTATATTATATTACATATATATATATGCATCAACTTGTGTAATTAATGTTTACAGTATGTAGCACCGTAAAATAAATTTGAAATGAATGGAAAACACAATAAATAGAGAGGAAAACTAAAACCTAATTAAAAGCGAAAACAAAAAAAAACAGAACACTTAGTACCGGTTGGTGATACCAACCGGTACTAAAGGTCCTCCACCACCAGCCCACGCAGGCAGCCACGTGGTGGGCCTTTAGTACCGGTCCGTGGTCCAACCGGTACTAAAGGTCTGGACCTTTAGTCCCGACCCTTTAGTACCGGCTGGGGAACCGGTACTAAAGTCCCTTCCCGACCGGGACTACTGGTCGACATTCTACTAGTGTACTCTATGTATCTATAACCTTCCTCCTTGGTTGTGCATGAAGCGGAAGTTCATTATGATGCCAGTGCTCATCCAAGGCCCTAAGCAACCCGGCAATGACATTGATGTGTACCTAAGGCCATTAATTGATGAACTTTTACAGATGTGGAATAAAAAAGGTGTACGTGCGTGGGATGAGCACAAACAGCAGGAGTTTGACCAGCGAGCGTTGCTATTTGTAACCATCAATGATTGGCCTACTCTTAGTAACCTTTCAGGACAGACAAACAAGGGATACCATGCATGCACGCACTGTTTAGATGAGACTGAAAGTATATATTTGGACAAATGCAAGAAGAATGTGTACCTAGGACATCGTCGATTTCTTCCGACCAAGCATGCCTTAAGAAAGAAAGGCAAACATTTCAAAGGTGAGGCAGAACACCGAAAGAAGCCGTCCTTCGTACTGGTGATGACATACTTGATATGGTCAAGGATTTACAAGTAATATTTGGAAAGGGTCCTGGCGGACAATCTGTTCCGACTGACGCTGAGGGACGCGCACCCATGTGGAAGAAGAAATCTATATTTTGGGAGCTATAATATTGGAAAGTCCTAGAGGTCCGCTCTGCAATCGACGTGATGCACGTGACGAAGAATCTTTGCGTGAACCTGCTAGGCTTCCTGGGTGTGTATGGGAAGACAAAAGATACACCGGAGGCATGGGAGGACCAGCTACGTGTGCACGAAAACGACGGCATGCATCCAAAGCAGTATCAAGGTCCTGCCAGCTACCCTCTTACCAAAGTAGAGAAGGAAATCTTCTTTGAATGCCTGCTCAGTATGAAGGTCCCGTCTGGCTTCTCGTCGAATATAAAGGGAATAATAAATATGGCAGAAAAAAAATTCTAGAACCTAAAGTCTCATGACTGCCACGTGATCATGACGCAATTGCTTCCGGTTGCGTTGAGGGGGCTTCTACCAGAAAATGTTCGATTAGCCATTGTGAAGCTATGTTCATTCCTCAATGCAATTTCTCAGAAGGTAATCGATCTGGAAATCCTACCAAGCTTACAGAATGATTTGGTCCAATGTCTTGTCAGTTTCGAGTTGGTGTTCCCACCATCGTTCTTCAATATTATGATGCATGTCCTAGTTCACCTAGTCGAAGAGATTGCCATTCTGGGTCCTGTATTTCTACACAATATGTTCCCCTTTGAGAGGTTCATGGGAGTCTTAAAGAAATATGTTCGTAACCGTGCTAGGCTAGAAGGAAGCATCTCCAAGGGCCATGAAATAGAGGAGGTTATTGAGTTTTGTGTTGACTTTATTCCTGACATTAAGCCGATTGGTGTTCCTCAATTGCGGCATGAGGGGAGACTGCGTGGAAAAGGCACGCTTGGACCAAAATCAATAATATGTAGGGACGGGCATTCTTGGGCGCAAGCACACTACACAGTTCTACAGAATTCTACCTTGGTGACCCCGTATATCGAGAAACACATGGATATTATACGCTCGAAGAACCCAGAGAAGTCTGACCCCTGGATTCAACGTACACACATGTAGGTGGTTGGTTGCGAACACATCTCATGAATGACGACAATGTTGAAGATGACTTGTACTTGTTGGCCAAGAGACCATCTTTGACTATATTGACTTTCCAAGGGTACGAGATAAATGGGAATACATTTTACACGATCGCCCAAGATAAAAAGAGCACCAACCAAAACAGTGGTGTCCGCTTTGACGATGCGGCAAACAGCAAGGAGAAGGACACATATTATGGTTACATAGAGGAGATATGGGAACTTGACTATGGAGGTGATTTGAAGGTCCCTTTGTTCCGGTGCAAATGGGCCAATCTGACTGGAGGAGGGGTAATGGTAGACCCGCAGTACGGAATGACAACAGTGGATCTCAACAATCTTGGGCACACAGACGAAACATTCGTTCTAGCCAATGATGTGGCGCAAGTTTTCTATGTGAAGGACATGTCTACCAAACCGAGAAAAAGGAAAGATAAGAAAGAGGATACATCATACGATTAGCCAAAGCGTCACATAGTGCTTTCTGGGAAAAGAAACATCGTGGGAGTGGAGGACAAGACAGACATGTCACAAGATTATGAAAAGTTTGATGAAATTCCTCCCTTCAAAGTGAAGACTGACCCAAGCATCATGTTAAATGATGAAGATTGTCCATGGTTACGGTGCAATAATCAAGGGATACACGCAAAGAAAAAAATTATACCCCAAGATCCCACTCTGGGATGTGATTGGCTGCACCGTCATCACTTTTCTTCTCTAGTGAGTAGCCGGGATGGTCTAGTTTGTATACGAAGTGCATCCAGTTTTTGTTGTAACCCTCTCAACTTTTTAGCACATGCTATGTGGGTGAAATGATGATACCATGCCAAGTTTCAACCTTTTCAGAGTTCATTTCTGGTGCTTTTTAATTTCAGGGTCGTTTAGCTCAAAAAAATCATTAAATGCATGAAAAATAGCAAATGAAGTTAGAAACGGTTGGAATTTGAAGATGTGGCTTAGAATGGTGCATATTGAATGCACAAAAAGTCTGGATTTGAAACTAGTTTAAAAAAAATGAAATGCCTTTGTAACAAATGAGTTTTCGTCCGAAACCCTCATACTTCGAAGGAGATGGTCTAGTTTCTACACGAAGTGCATCCAGTTTTTGCCGTAACCCTCTCAACTTTTTAGCACATGCTATGTGGGTGAAATGATGATACCATGCCAAGTTTCAACCTTTTCAGAGTTCATTTGTGGTGTTTTTAATTTCAGGGTCGTTTAGCTCAAAAAATCATTAAATGCATGAAAAATGGCAAATGAAGTTAGAAAGGGTTGAAATTTGAAGATGTGGCTTAGAATGGTGCATCTTGAATGCACAAAAAGTCTGGAGTTGAAACTAGTTTAACAAAAATGAAATGCCTTTGTAACAGATGAGTTTTCGTCCGAAACCCTCATACTTCGAAGGAGATGGTCTAGTTTGTACACGAAGTGCATCCAGTTTTTGCCGTAACCCTCTCACCTTTTTAGCACATGCTATGTGGGTGAAATGATGATACCATGCCAAGTTTCAACCTTTTCAGAGTTCATTTGTGGTGCTTTTTAATTTCAGGGTCGTTCAGCTCAAAAAAATCATTAAGTGCATGAAAAATGGCAAATGAAGTTAGAAAGGGTTGAAATTTGAAGATGTGGCTTAGAATGGTGCATATTGAATGCACAAAAATTCTGGAGTTGAAACTAGTTTAAAAAAACGAAATGCCTTTGTAACAGATGAGTTTTCGTCCGAAACCCTCATACTTCGAAGGAGATGGTCTAGTTTGTACACGAAGTGCATCCAGTTTTTGCCGTAACCCTCTCAACTTTTTAGCACATGCTATGTGGGTGAAATTATGATACCATGCCAAGTTTCAACCTTTTCAGAGTTCATTTGTGGTGCTTTTTAATTTCAGGGTCGTTTAGCTCAAAAAATCATTAAATGCATGAAAAATGGCAAATGAAGTTAGAAAGGGTTGAAATTTGAAAATGTGGCTTAGAATGGTGCATATTGAATGCACAAAAAGTCTGGAGTTGAAACTAGTTTAAAAAAATGAAATGCCTTTGTAACAGATGAGTTTTCATCCGAAACCCTCATACTTCGAAGGAGATGGTCTAGTTTGTACACGAAGTGCATCCAGTTTTTGCCGTAACCCTCTCAACTTTTTAGCACATGCTATGTGGGTGAAATGATCATACCATGCCAAGTTTCAATCTTTACAGAGCTCATTTGTGGTGCTTTTGAATTTCAGGGTCGTTTAGCTCAAAAAAATCATTAAGCGCATGAAAAATGGCAAATGAAGTTAGAAAGGGTTGAAATTTGAAGATGTGGCTTAGAATGGTGCATATTGAATGCACAAAAAGTCTGGAGTTGAAACTAGTTTAAAAAAATGAAATGCCTTTGTAACAGATGAGTTTTCATCCGAAACCCTCATACTTCGAAGGAGATGGTCTAGTTTGTACACGAAGTGCATCCAGTTTTTGCCGTAACCCTCTAAACTTTTTAGCACATGCTATGTGGGTGAAATGATGATACCATGCCAAGTTTCAACTTTTTTAGAGTTCATTTCTGGTGCTTTTTAATTTCAGGGTCGTTTAGCTCAAAAAAATCATTAAATGCATGAAATATAGCAAATGAAGTTAGAAACGGTTGGAATTTGAAGATGTGACTTAGAATGGTGCATATTGAATGCACAAAAAGTCTGGAGTTGAAACTAGTTTAAAAAAATGAAATGCCTTTGTAACAAATGAGTTTTCGTCTGAAATCCTCATACTTCGAAGGAGATGGTCTAGTTTCTACACGAAGTGCATCCAGTTTTTGCCGTAACCCTCTCAACTTTTTAGCACATGCTATGTGGGTGAAATGATGATACCATGCCAAGTTTCAACCTTTTCAGAGTTCATTTGTGGTGCTTTTGAATTTCAAGGTCGTTTTGCTCAAAAAAATCATTAAGCGCATGAAAAATGGCAAATGAAGTTAGAAAGGGTTGAAATTTGAAGATGTGGTTTAGAATGGTGCATATTGAATGCACAAAAAGTCTGGAGTTGAAACTAGTTTAAAAAAATGAAATGCCTTTGTAACAGATGAGTTTTCATCCGAAACCCTCATACTTTGAAGGAGATGGTCTAGTTTGTACACGAAGTGCATCCAGTTTTTGCCGTAACCCTCTCAAGTTTTCAGCACATGCTATGTGGGTGAAATGATGATACCATGCCAAGTTTCAACCTTTTCAGAGTTCAATTCTGGTGCTTTTTAATTTCAGGGTAGTTTAGCTCAAAAAAATCATTAAATGGATGAAAAATAGCAAATGAAGTTAGAAACGGTTGGAATTTTAAGATGTGGCTTAGAATGGTGCATATTGAATGCACAAAAAGTCTGGAGTTGAAACTAGTTTAAAAAAATGAAATGCCTTTCTAACAAATGAGTTTTCGTCCGAAATCCTCATACTTCGAAGGAGATGGTCAAGTTTCTACACGAAGTGCATCCAGTTTTTGCCGTAACCCTCTCAACTTTTTAGCACATGCTATGTGGGTGAAATGATGATACCACGCCAAGTTTCAACCTTTTCAGAGTTCATTTGTGGTGCTTTTTAATTTCAGGGTCGTTTAGCTCAAAAAAATCATTAAATGCATGAAAAATGGCAAATGAAGTTAGAAAGGGTTGAAATTTGAAGATGTGGCTTTGAATGGTGCATATTGAATGCACAAAAGTCTGGAGTTGAAACTAGTTTAAAAAACTAAAATGCCTTTGTAACAGATGAGTTTTCGTCCGAAACCCTCATACTTCGAAGGAGATGGTCTAGTTTGTACACGAAGTGCATCCAGTTTTTGCCGTAACCCTCTAAACTTTTTAGCACATGCTATGTGGGTGAAATGATGATACCATGCCAAGTTTCAACTTTTTTAGAGTTCATTTCTGGTGCTTTTTAATTTCAGGGTCGTTTAGCTCAAAAAAATCATTAAATGCATGAAATATAGCAAATGAAGTTAGAAACGGTTGGAATTTGAAGATGTGACCTAGAATGGTGCATATTGAATGCACAAAAAGTCTGGAGTTGAAACTAGTTTAAAAAAATGAAATGCCTTTGTAACAAATGAGTTTTCGTCTGAAATCCTCATACTTCGAAGGAGATGGTCTAGTTTCTACACGAAGTGCATCCAGTTTTTGCCGTAACCCTCTCAACTTTTTAGCACATGCTATGTGGGTGAAATGATGATACCATGCCAAGTTTCAACCTTTTCAGAGTTCATTTGTGGTGCTTTTGAATTTCAAGGTCGTTTTTCTCAAAAAAATCATTAAGCGCATGAAAAATGGCAAATGAAGTTAGAAAGGGTTGAAATTTGAAGATGTGGTTTAGAATGGTGCATATTGAATGCACAAAAAGTCTGGAGTTGAAACTAGTTTAAAAAAATGAAATGCCTTTGTAACAGATGAGTTTTCATCCGAAACCCTCATACTTTGAAGGAGATGGTCTAGTTTGTACACGAAGTGCATCCAGTTTTTGCCGTAACCCTCTCAACTTTTCAGCACATGCTATGTGGGTGAAATGATGATACCATGCCAAGTTTCAACCTTTTCAGAGTTCAATTCTGGTGCTTTTTAATTTCAGGGTAGTTTAGCTCAAAAAAATCATTAAATGCATGAAAAATAGCAAATGAAGTTAGAAACGGTTGGAATTTTAAGATGTGGCTTAGAATGGTGCATATTGAATGCACAAAAAGTCTGGAGTTGAAACTAGTTTAAAAAAATGAAATGCCTTTCTAACAAATGAGTTTTCGTCCGAAATCCTCATACTTCGAAGGAGATGGTCAAGTTTCTACACGAAGTGCATCCAGTTTTTGCCGTAACCCTCTCAACTTTTTAGCACATGCTATGTGGGTGAAATGATGATACCACGCCAAGTTTCAACCTTTTCAGAGTTCATTTGTGGTGCTTTTTAATTTCAGGGTCGTTTAGCTCAAAAAAATCATTAAATGCATGAAAAATGGCAAATGAAGTTAGAAAGGGTTGAAATTTGAAGATGTGGCTTTGAATGGTGCATATTGAATGCACAAAAGTCTGGAGTTGAAACTAGTTTAAAAAACTAAAATGCCTTTGTAACAGATGAGTTTTCGTCCGAAACCCTCATACTTCGACGGAGATGGTCTAGTTTGTACACGAAGTGCATCCAGTTTTTGCCGTAACCCTCTCAACTTTTTAGCACATGCTATGTGGGTGAAATGATGATACCATGCCAAGTTTCAACCTTTTCAGAGTTCATTTGTGGTGCTTTTTAATTTCAGGGTCGTTTAGCTCAAAAAAATCATTAAGTGCATGAAAAATGGCAAATAAAGTTAGAAAGGGTTGAAATTTGAAGATGTCGCTTAGAATGGTGCATATTGAATGCACAAAAATTCTGGAGTTGAAACTAGTTTAAAAAAACGAAATGCCTTTGTAACAGATGAGTTTTCGTCCGAAACCCTCATACTTCGAAGGAGATGGTCTAGATTGTACACGAAGTGCATCCAGTTTTTGCCGTAACCCTCGCAACTTTTTAGCACATGCTATGTGGGTGAAATGATGATACCATGCCAAGTTTCAGCCTTTTCAGAGTTCATTTGTGGTGCTTTTTAATTTCAGGGTCGTTTAGCTCAAAAAATCATTAAATTTATGAAAAATGACAAATGAAGTTAGAAAAGGGTTGAAATTTGAAGATGTGGCTTAGAATGGTGCATATTGAATGCACAAAAAGTCTGGAGTTGAAACTAGTTTAAAAAAATGAAATGCCTTTGTAACAGATGAGTTTTCATCCGAAACCCTCATACTTCGAAGGAGATGGTCTAGTTTGTACACGAAGTGCATCCAGTTTTTGCCGTAACCCTCTCAACTTTTTAGCACATGCTGTGTGGGTGAAATGATGATACCATGCCAAGTTTCAACCTTTTCAGAGTTCATTTGTGGTGCTTTTTAATTTCAGTGTCGTTTAGCTCAAAAAATCATTAAATGCATGAAAAATGGCAAATGAAGTTAGAAAGGGTTGAAATTTGAAGATGTGGCTTAGAATGGTGCATATTGAATGCACAAAAAGTCTGGAGTTGAAACTAGTTTAAAAAAATGAAATGGCTTTGTAACAGATGAGTTTTCATCCGAAACCCTCATACTTCGAAGGAGAAGGTCTAGTTTGTACACGAAGTGCATCCAGTTTTTGCCGTAACCCTCTCAACTTTTTAGCACATGCTTTGTGGGTGAAATGATGATACCATGCCAAGTTTCAACCTTTTCAGAGTTCATTTGTGGTGCTTTTTAATTTCAAGGTAGTTTAGCTCAAAAAAATCATTAAATGCATGAAAATGGCAAGTGAAGTTAGAAAGGGTTGAAATTTGAAGATGTGGCTTAGAATGGTGCATATTGAATGCACAAAAAGTCTGGAGTTGAAACTAGTTTCAAAAAAACGAAATGCCTTTTAACAGATGAGTTTTCGTCCGAAACCCTCATACTTCGAAGGAGATGGTCTAGTTTGTACACGAAGTGCATCCAGTTTTTGCCGTAACCCTCTCAACTTTTGAGCACATGCTATGTGGCTGAAATGATGATACCATGCCAAGTTTCAACCTTTTCAGAGTTCATTTGTGGTGCTTTTTAATTTCAGGGTCGTTTAGCTCAAAAAAATCATTAGGTGCATGAAAAATGGCAAATGAAGTTAGAAAGGGTTGAAATTTGAAGATGTGGCTTAGAATGGTGCATATTGAATGCACAAAAAGTCTGGAGTTGAAACTAGTTTAAAAAATGAAATGCCTGTGTAACAGATGAGTTTTCGTCTGAAACCCTCATACTACGAAGGAGATGGTCCAGTTTGTACACGAAGTGCATCCAGTTTTTGCCGTAACCCTCGCAACTTTTTAGCACATGCTATGTGGATGAAATGATGATACCATGCCAAGTTTCAACCTTTTCAGAGTTCATTTGTGGTGCTTTTTAATTTCAGGGTCGTTTAGCCCAAAAAATCATTAAATGCATGAAAAATGGCAAATGAAGTTAGAAAGGGTTGAAATTTGAAGATGTGGCTTAGAATGGTGCATATTGAATGCACAAAAAGTCTGGAGTTGAAACTAGTTTAAAAAAATGAAATGCCTTTGTAACAGATGAGTTTTCATCCGAAACCCTCATACTTCGAAGGAGATGGTCTAGTTTGTACACGAAGTGCATCCAGTTTTTGCCGTAACCCTCTCAACTTTTTAGCATATGCTATGTGGGTGAAATGATGATACCATGCCAAGTTTCAACCTTTTCAGAGTTCATTTGTGGTGCTTTTTAATTTCAGGGTCGTTTATCTCAAAAAATCATTAAATGCATGAAAAATGGCAAATGAAGTTAGAAAGGGTTGAAATTTGAAGATGTGGCTTAGAATGGTGCATATTGAATGCACAAAAAGTCTGGAGTTGAAACTAGTTTAAAAAAATGAAATGCCTTTGAAACAGATGAGTTTTCATCCGAAACCCTCATACTTCGAAGGAGATGGTCTAGTTTGTACACGAAGTGCATCCAGTTTTTGCCGTAACCCTCTCAACTTTTTAGCACATGCTATGTGGGTGAAATGATGATACCATGCCAAGTTTCAACCTTTTCAGAGTTCATTTGTGGTGCTTTTTAATTTCAGGGTAGTTTAGCTCAAAAAAATCATTAAATGCATGAAAATGGCAAATGAAGTTAGAAAGGGTTGAAATTTGAAGTTGTGGCTTAGAATGGTGCATATTGAATGCACAAAAAGTCTGGAGTTGAAACTAGTTTAAAAAAAATGAAATGCCTTTGTAACAGATGAGTTTTCGTCCGAAACCCTCATACTTCGAAGGAGATGGTCTAGTTTGTACACGAAGTGCATCCAGTTTATGCCATAACCCTCTCAACTTTTTAGCACATGCTATGTGGGTGAAATGATGATACCATGCCAAGTTTCAACCTTTTCAGAGTTCATTTGTGGTGCTTTTTAATATCACGGTCGTTTAGCTCAAAAAAATCATTAAGTGCATGAAAAATGTCAAATGTAGTTAGAAAGGGTTGAAATTTGAAGATGTGGCTTAGAATGGTGCATATTGAATGCACAAAAAGTCTGGAGTTGAAACTAGTTTAAAAAAATGAAATGCCTGTGTAACAGATGAGTTTTCGTCCGAAACCCTCATACTTCGAAGGAGATGGTCTAGTTTGTACACGAAGTGCATCCAGTTTTTGCCGTAACCCTCTCAACTTTTTAGCATATGCTATGTGGGTGAAATGATGATACCATGCCAAGTTTCAACCTTTTCAGAGTTCATTTGTGGTGCTTTTTAATTTCAGGGTCGTTTATCTCAAAAAATCATTAAATGCATGAAAAATGGCAAATGAAGTTAGAAAGGGTTGAAATTTGAAGATGTGGCTTAGAATGGTGCATATTGAATGCACAAAAAGTCTGGAGTTGAAACTAGTTTAAAAAAATGAAATGCCTTTGTAACAGATGAGTTTTCATCCGAAACCCTCATACTTCGAAGGAGATGGTCTAGTTTGTACACGAAGTGCATCCAGTTTTTGCCGTAACCCTCTCAACTTTTTAGCACATGCTATGTGGGTGAAATGATGATTCCATGCCAAGTTTCAACCTTTTCAGAGTTCATTTGTGGTGCTTTTTAATTTCAGGGTAGTTTAGCTCAAAAAAATCATTAAATGCATGAAAATGGCAAATGAAGTTAGAAAGGGTTGAAATTTGAAGTTGTGGCTTAGAATGGTGCATATTGAATGCACAAAAAGTCTGGAGTTGAAACTAGTTTAAAAAAAATGAAATGCCTTTGTAACAGATGAGTTTTCGTCCGAAACCCTCATACTTCGAAGGAGATGGTCTAGTTTGTACACGAAGTGCATCCAGTTTATGCCATAACCCTCTCAACTTTTTAGCACATGCTATGTGGGTGAAATGATGATACCATGCCAAGTTTCAACCTTTTCAGAGTTCATTTGTGGTGCTTTTTAATATCACGGTCGTTTAGCTCAAAAAAATCATTAAGTGCATGAAAAATGGCAAATGAAGTTAGAAAGGGTTGAAATTTGAAGATGTGGCTTAGAATGGTGCATATTGAATGCACAAAAAGTCTGGAGTTGAAACTAGTTTAAAAAAATGAAATGCCTGTGTAACAGATGAGTTTTCGTCCGAAACCCTCATACTTCGAAAGAGATGGTCTAGTTTGTACACGAAGTGCATCCAGTTTTTGCCGTAACCCTCTCAACTTTTTAGCACATGCTATGTGGGTGAAATGATGATACCATGCCAAGTTTCAACCTTTTCAGAGTTCATTTGTGGTGCTTTTTAATTTCAGGGTAGTTTAGCTCAAAAAAATCATGAAATGCATGAAAAATGGCAAATGAAGTTAGAAAGGGTTGAAATTTTAAGATGTGGCTTAGAATGGTGCATATTGAATGCACAAAAAGTCTGGAGTTGAAACTAGTTTAAAAAAAACGAAATGCCTTTGTAAAAGATGAGTTTTCGTCCGAAACCCTCATACTTCGAAGGAGATGGTCTAGTTTGTACACGAAGTGCATCCAGTTTTTGTCGTAACCCTCTCAACTTTTTAGCACATGCTATGTGCGTGAAATGATGATACCATGCCAAGTTTCAACCTTTTCAGAGTTCATTTGTGGTGCTTTTTAATTTCAGGGTCGTTTAGCTCAAAAAAATCATTAAGTGCATGAAAAATGGCAAATGAAGTCAAAAAGGGTTGAAATTTGAATATGTGGCTTAGAATGGTTCATATTGAATGCACAAAAAGTCTGGAGTTGAAACTAGTTTAAAAAAATGAAATGCCTTTGTAACAGATGAGTTTTCATCCGAAACCCTCATACCTCGAAGGAGGTGGTCTAGTTTGTACACGAAGTGCATCCGGTTTTTGCCGTAACCCTCTCAACTTTTTAGCACATGCTTTGTGGGTGAAATGATGATACCATGCCAAGTTTCAACCTTTTCAGAGTTCATTTGTGGTGCTTTTTAATTTCAGGGTCGTTTAGCTCAAAAAAATCATAAAGTGCATGAAAAATGGCAAATGAAGTTAGAAAGGGTTGAAATTTGAAGATGTGGCTTAGAATGGTGCATATTCAATGCACAAAAAGTCTGGAGTTGAAACTAGTTTAAAAAAAACGAAATGCCTTTGTAACAGATGAGTTTTCGTCCGAAACCCTCATACTTCGAAGGAGATGGTCTAGTTTGTACACGAAGTGCTTCCAGTTTTTGTCGTAACCCTCTCAACTTTTTAGCACATGCTATGTGCGTGAAATGATGATACCATGCCAAGTTTCAACCTTTTCAGAGTTCATTTGTGGTGCTTTTTAATTTCAGGGTCGTTTAGCTCAAAAAAAACATTAAGTGCATGAAAAATGGCAAATGAAGTTAGAAAGGGTTGAAATTTGAATATGTGGCTTAGAATGGTGCATATTGAATGCACAAAAAGTCTGGAGTTGAAACTAGTTTAAAAAAAATGAAATGCCTTTGTAACAGATGAGTTTTCGTCCGAAACCCTCATACTTCGAAGGAGATGGTCTAGTTTGTACACGAAGTGCATCTAGTTTTTGCCGTAACCCTCTCAACTTTTTAGCACATGCTATGTGGGTGAAATGATGATACCATGCCAAGTTTCAATCTTTTTCAGAGTTCATTTGTGGTGCTTTTTAATTTCAGGGTCGTTTAGCTCAAAAAAATCATTAAATGCATGAAAAGTGGCTAATGAAGTTAGAAAGGGTTGAAATTTGAAGATGTGGCTTAAAATGGTGCATATTGAATGCACAAAAAGTTTGGAGTTGAAACTAGTTTAAAAAAATGAAATGCCTTTGTAACAGATTAGTTTTCGTTCGAAACCCTCATACTTCGAAGGAGATGGTCTAGTTTGTACACGAAGTGCATCCAGTTTTTGCCGTAACCCTCTCAACTTTTTAGCACATGCTATGTGGGTGAAATGATGATACCATGCCAAGTTTCAACCTTTTCAGAGTTCATTTGTGGTGCTTTTGAATTTCAGGGTCGTTTAGCTCAAAAAATCATTAAATGGATGAAAAATGGCAAATGAAGTTAGAAAGGGTTGAAATTTGAAGATGTGGCTTAGAATGGTGCATCTTGAATGCACAAAAAGTCTGGAGTTGAAACTAGTTTAAAAAAAATGAAATGCCTTTGTAACAGATGAGTTTTCGTCCGAAACCCTCATACTTCGAACGAGATGGTCTAGTTTGTACACGAAGTGCATCTAGTTTTTGCGGTAACCCTCTCAACTTTTGAGCACATGCTATGTTGGTGAAATGATGATACCATGCCAAGTTTCAACCTTTTCAGAGTTCATTTGTGGTGCTTTTGAATTTCAGGGTGGTTTAGCTCAAAAAAATCATTAAGTGCATGAAAAATGGCAAATGAAGTTAGAAAGGGTTGAAATTTGAAGATGTGGCTTAGAATGGTGCATATTGCATGCACAAAAAGTCTGGACTTGAAACTAGTTTGAAAAAATGAAATGCCTTTGTCACAGATGAGTTTTCGTCCGAAACCCTCATACTTCGAAGGAGATGGTCTAGTTTGTACACGAAGTGCATCTAGTTTTTGCCGTAACCCTCTCAACTTTTTAGCACATGCTATGTGGGTGAAATGATGATACCATGCCAAGTTTCAACCTTTTGAGAGTTCATTTGTGGTGCTTTTTAATTTCAGGGTCGTTTAGCTCAAAAAAATCATTAAATGCATGAAAAATGGCAAATGAAGTTAGAAAGGGTTGAAATTTTAAGATGTGGCTTAGAATGGTGCATATTGAATGCACAAAAAGTTTGGAGTTATAACTAGTTTAAAAAAATGAAATGCCTTTGTAACAGATGAGTTTTCGTTCGAAACCCTCATACTTCGAAGGAGATGGTCTAGTTTGTACACGAAGTGCATCCATTTTTTGCCGTACCCCTCTCAACTTTTTAGCACATGCTATGTGGGTGAAATGATGATACCATGCCAAGTTTCAACCTTTTCAGAGTTCATTTGTGGTGCTTTTCAATTTCAGGGTCGTTTAGCTCAAAAAATCATTAAATGCATGAAAAATGGCAAATGAAGTTAGAAAGGGTTGAAATTTGAAGATGTGGCTTAGAATGGTGCATCTTGAATGCACAAAAAGTCTGGAGTTGAAACTAGTTTAAAAAAAATGAAATGCCTTTGTAACAGATGAGTTTTTGTCCGAAACCCTCATACTTCGAACGAGATGGTCTAGTTTGTACACGAAGTGCATCTAGTTTTTGTGGTAACCCTCTCAACTTTTGAGCACATGCTATGTGGGTGAAATTATGATACCATGCCAAGTTTCAACCTTTTCAGAGTTCATTTGTGGTGCTTTTGAATTTCAGGGTCGTTTAGCTGAAAAAAATCATTAAGTGCATGAAAAATGGCAAATGAAGTTAGAAAGGGTTGAAATTTGAAGATGTGGCTTAGAATGGTGCATATTGCATGCACAAAAAGTCTGGAGTTGAAACTAGTTTAAAAAAATGAAATGCCTTTGTAACAGATGAGTTTTCGTCCGAAACCCTCATACTTCGAAGGAGATGGTCTAGTTTGTACACGAAGTGCATCTAGTTTTTGCCGTAACCCTCTCAACTTTTTAGCACATGCTATGTGGGTGAAATGATGATACCATGCCAAATTTCAACCTTTTGAGAGTTCATTTGTGGTGCTTTTTAATTTCAGGGTCGTTTAGCTCAAAAAAATTATTAAATGCATGAAAAATGGCAAATGAAGTTAGAAAGGGTTGAAATTTGAAGATGTGGCTTAGAATGGTGCATATTGAATGCACAAAAAGTCTGGAGTTGAAACTAGTTTAAAAAAAATGAAATGCCTTGGTAACAGATGAGTTTTCGTCCGAAACCCTCATACTTCGAAGGAGATGGTCTAGTTTGTACACGAAGTGCATCCAGTTTTTGCCGTAACCCTCACAACTTTTTAGCACATGCTATGTGGGTGAAATGATGATACCATGCCAAGTTTCAACCTTTTGAGAGTTCATTTGTGGTGCTTTTTAATTTCAGGGTAGTTTAGCTCAAAAAAATCATTAAATGCATGAAAAATGGCAAATGAAGTTAGAAAGGGTTGAAATTTGAAGATGTGGCTTAGAATGGTGCATATTGAATGCACAAAAAGTCTGGAGTTGGAACTAGTTTAAAAAAAATGAAATGCCTTTGTAACAGATGAGTTTTCGTCCGAAACCCTCATACTTCGAAGGAGATTGTCTAGTTTGTACACGAAGTGCATCTAGTTTTTGCCGTAACCCTCTCAACTTTTTAGCACATGCTATGTGGGTTAAATGATGATACCATGCCAAGTTTCAACCTTTTTAGAGTTCATTTGTGGTGCTTTTTAATTTTAGGGTCGTTTAACTCAAAAAAATCATTAAATGCATGAAAAGTGGCTAATGAAGTTAGAAAGGGTTGAAATTTGAAGATGTGGCTTAAAATGGTGCATATTGAATGCACAAAAAGTCTGGAGTTGAAACTAGTTTAAAAAAATTGAAATGCCTTTGTAACAGATGAGTTTTCGTTCGAAACCCTCATACTTCGAAGGACATGGTCTAGTTTGTACACGAAGTGCATCCAGTTTTTGCCGTAACCCTCTCAACTTTTTACCACATGCTATGTGGGTGAAATGATGATACCATGCCAAGTTTCAACCTTTTCAGAGTTCATTTGTGGTGCTTTTGAATTTCAGGGTCGTTTAGCTCAAAAAATCATTAAATGCATGAAAAATGGCAAATGAAGTTAGAAAGGTTTGAAATTTGAAGATGTGGCTTAGAATGGTGCATCTTGAATGCACAAAAAGTCTGGAGTTGAAACTAGTTTAAAAAAATGAAATGCCTTTGTAACAGATGAGTTTTCGTCTGAAACCCTCATACTTCGAATGAGATGGTCTAGTTTGTACACGAAGTGCATCTAGTTTTTGCGGTAACCCTCTCAACTTTTGAGCACATGCTATGTGGGTGAAATGATGATACCATGCCAAGTTTCAACCTTTTCAGAGTTCATTTGTGGTGCTTTTGAATTTCAGGGTCGTTTAGCTCAAAAAAATCATTAAGTGCGTGAAAAATGGCAAATGAAGTTAGAAAGGGTTGAAATTTGAAGATGTGGCTTAGAATGGTGCATATTGCATGCACAAAAAGTCTGGAGTTGAAACTAGTTTGAAAAAATGAAATGCCTTTGTAACAGATGAGTTTTCGTCCGAAACCCTCATACTTCGAACGAGATGGTCTAGTTTGTACACGAAGTGCATCTAGTTTTTGCCGTAACCCTCTCAACTTTTTAGCACATGCTATGTGGGTGAAATGATGGTACCATGCCAAGTTTCAACCTTTTGAGAGTTCATTTGTGGTGCTTTTTAATTTCAGGGTCGTTTAGCTCAAAAAAATCATTAAATGCAAGAAAAATGGCAAATGAAGTTAGAAAGGGTTGAAATTTTAAGATGTGGCTTAGAATGGTGCATATTGAATGCACAAAAAGTTTGGAGTTGAAACTAGTTTAAAAAAAATGACATGCCTTTGTAACAGATGAGTTTTCGTCCGAAATCCTCATACTTCGAAGGAGATGGTCAAGTTTCTACACGAAGTGCATCCAGTTTTTGCCGTAACCCTCTCAACTTTTTAGCACATGCTATGTGGGTGAAATGATGATACCACGCCAAGTTTCAACCTTTTCAGAGTTCATTTGTGGTGCTTTTTAATTTCAGGGTCGTTTAGCTCAAAAAAATCATTAAATGCATGAAAAATGGCAAATGAAGTTAGAAAGGGTTGAAATTTGAAGATGTGGCTTTGAATGGTGCATATTGAATGCACAAAAGTCTGGAGTTGAAACTAGTTTAAAAAACTAAAATGCCTTTGTAACAGATGAGTTTTCGTCTGAAACCCTCATACTTCGACGGAGATGGTCTAGTTTGTACACGAAGTGCATCCAGTTTTTGCCGTAACCCTCTCAACTTTTTAGCACATGCTATGTGGGTGAAATGATGATACCATGCCAAGTTTCAACCTTTTCAGAGTTCATTTGTGGTGCTTTTTAATTTCAGGGTCGTTTAGCTCAAAAAAATCATTAAGTGCATGAAAAATGGCAAATAAAGTTAGAAAGGGTTGAAATTTGAAGATGTCGCTTAGAATGGTGCATATTGAATGCACAAAAATTCTGGAGTTGAAACTAGTTTAAAAAAACGAAATGCCTTTGTAACAGATGAGTTTTCGTCCGAAACCCTCATACTTCGAAGGAGATGGTCTAGATTGTACACGAAGTGCATCCAGTTTTTGCCGTAACCCTCGCAACTTTTTAGCACATGCTATGTGGGTGAAATGATGATACCATGCCAAGTTTCAGCCTTTTCAGAGTTCATTTGTGGTGCTTTTTAATTTCAGGGTCGTTTAGCTCAAAAAATCATTAAATTTATGAAAAATGACAAATGAAGTTAGAAAAGGGTTGAAATTTGAAGATGTGGCTTAGAATGGTGCATATTGAATGCACAAAAAGTCTGGAGTTGAAACTAGTTTAAAAAAATGAAATGCCTTTGTAACAGATGAGTTTTCATCCGAAACCCTCATACTTCGAAGGAGATGGTCTAGTTTGTACACGAAGTGCATCCAGTTTTTGCCGTAACCCTCTCAACTTTTTAGCACATGCTGTGTGGGTGAAATGATGATACCATGCCAAGTTTCAACCTTTTCAGAGTTCATTTGTGGTGCTTTTTAATTTCAGTGTCGTTTAGCTCAAAAAATCATTAAATGCATGAAAAATGGCAAATGAAGTTAGAAAGGGTTGAAATTTGAAGATGTGGCTTAGAATGGTGCATATTGAATGCACAAAAAGTCTGGAGTTGAAACTAGTTTAAAAAAATGAAATGGCTTTGTAACAGATGAGTTTTCATCCGAAACCCTCATACTTCGAAGGAGAAGGTCTAGTTTGTACACGAAGTGCATCCAGTTTTTGCCGTAACCCTCTCAACTTTTTAGCACATGCTTTGTGGGTGAAATGATGATACCATGCCAAGTTTCAACCTTTTCAGAGTTCATTTGTGGTGCTTTTTAATTTCAGGGTAGTTTAGCTCAAAAAAATCATTAAATGCATGAAAATGGCAAGTGAAGTTAGAAAGGGTTGAAATTTGAAGATGTGGCTTAGAATGGTGCATATTGAATGCACAAAAAGTCTGGAGTTGAAACTAGTTTAAAAAAAACGAAATGCCTTTTAACAGATGAGTTTTCGTCCGAAACCCTCATACTTCAAAGGAGATGGTCTAGTTTGTACACGAAGTGCATCCAGTTTTTGCCGTAACCCTCTCAACTTTTGAGCACATGCTATGTGGCTGAAATGATGATACCATGCCAAGTTTCAACCTTTTCAGAGTTCATTTGTGGTGCTTTTTAATTTCAGGGTCGTTTAGCTCAAAAAAATCATTAGGTGCATGAAAAATGGCAAATGAAGTTAGAAAGGGTTGAAATTTGAAGATGTGGCTTAGAATGGTGCATATTGAATGCACAAAAAGTCTGGAGTTGAAACTAGTTTAAAAAATGAAATGCCTGTGTAACAGATGAGTTTTCGTCTGAAACCCTCATACTACGAAGGAGATGGTCTAGTTTGTACACGAAGTGCATCCAGTTTTTGCCGTAACCCTCGCAACTTTTTAGCACATGCTATGTGGATGAAATGATGATACCATGCCAAGTTTCAACCTTTTCAGAGTTCATTTGTGGTGCTTTTTAATTTCAGGGTCGTTTAGCCCAAAAAATCATTAAATGCATGAAAAATGGCAAATGAAGTTAGAAAGGGTTGAAATTTGAAGATGTGGCTTAGAATGGTGCATATTGAATGCACAAAAAGTCTGGAGTTGAAACTAGTTTAAAAAAATGAAATGCCTTTGTAACAGATGAGTTTTCATCCGAAACCCTCATACTTCGAAGGAGATGGTCTAGTTTGTACACGAAGTGCATCCAGTTTTTGCCGTAACCCTCTCAACTTTTTAGCATATGCTATGTGGGTGAAATGATGATACCATGCCAAGTTTCAACCTTTTCAGAGTTCATTTGTGGTGCTTTTTAATTTCAGGGTCGTTTATCTCAAAAAATCATTAAATGCATGAAAAATGGCAAATGAAGTTAGAAAGGGTTGAAATTTGAAGATGTGGCTTAGAATGGTGCATATTGAATGCACAAAAAGTCTGGAGTTGAAACTAGTTTAAAAAAATGAAATGCCTTTGTAACAGATGAGTTTTCATCCGAAACCCTCATACTTCGAAGGAGATGGTCTAGTTTGTACACGAAGTGCATCCAGTTTTTGCCGTAACCCTCTCAACTTTTTAGCACATGCTATGTGGGTGAAATGATGATACCATGCCAAGTTTCAACCTTTTCAGAGTTCATTTGTGGTGCTTTTTAATTTCAGGGTAGTTTAGCTCAAAAAAATCATTAAATGCATGAAAATGGCAAATGAAGTTAGAAAGGGTTGAAATTTGAAGTTGTGGCTTAGAATGGTGCATATTGAATGCACAAAAAGTCTGGAGTTGAAACTAGTTTAAAAAAAATGAAATGCCTTTGTAACAGATGAGTTTTCGTCCGAAACCCTCATACTTCGAAGGAGATGGTCTAGTTTGTACACGAAGTGCATCCAGTTTATGCCATAACCCTCTCAACTTTTTAGCACATGCTATGTGGGTGAAATGATGATACCATGCCAAGTTTCAACCTTTTCAGAGTTCATTTGTGGTGCTTTTTAATATCACGGTCGTTTAGCTCAAAAAAATCATTAAGTGCATGAAAAATGGCAAATGAAGTTAGAAAGGGTTGAAATTTGAAGATGTGGCTTAGAATGGTGCATATTGAATGCACAAAAAGTCTGGAGTTGAAACTAGTTTAAAAAAAATGAAATGCCTGTGTAACAGATGAGTTTTCGTCCGAAACCCTCATACATCGAAAGAGATGGTCTAGTTTGTACACGAAGTGCATCCAGTTTTTGCCGTAACCCTCTCAACTTTTTAGCACATGCTATGTGGGTGAAATGATGATACCATGCCAAGTTTCAACCTTTTCAGAGTTCATTTGTGGTGCTTTTTAATTTCAGGGTAGTTTAGCTCAAAAAAATCATGAAATGCATGAAAAATGGCAAATGAAGTTAGAAAGGGTTGAAATTTGAAGATGTGGCTTAGAATGGTGCATATTGAATGCACAAAAAGTCTGGAGTTGAAACTAGTTTAAAAAAAACGAAATGCCTTTGTAACAGATGAGTTTTCGTCCGAAACCCTCATACTTCGAAGGAGATGGTCTAGTTTGTACACGAAGTGCATCCAGCTTTTGTCGTAACCCTCTCAACTTTTTAGCACATGCTATGTGCGTGAAATGATGATACCATGCCAAGTTTCAACCTTTTCGGAGTTCATTTGTGGTGCTTTTTAATTTCAGGGTCGTTTAGCTCAAAAAAAATCATTAAGTGCATGAAAAATGGCAAATGAAGTCAAAAAGGGTTGAAATTTGAATATGTGGCTTAGAATGGTTCATATTGAATGCACAAAAAGTCTGGAGTTGAAACTAGTTTAAAAAAATGAAATGCCTTTGTAACAGATGAGTTTTCATCCGAAACCCTCATACCTCGAAGGAGGTGGTCTAGTTTGTACACGAAGTGCATCCGGTTTTTGCCGTAACCCTCTCAACTTTTTAGCACATGCTTTGTGGGTGAAATGATGATACCATGCCAAGTTTCAACCTTTTCAGAGTTCATTTGTGGTGCTTTTTAATTTCAGGGTCGTTTAGCTCAAAAAAATCATTAAGTGCATGAAAAATAGCAAATGAAGTTAGAAAGGGTTGAAATTTGAAGATGTGGCTTAGAATGGTGCATATTCAATGCACAAAAAGTCTGGAGTTGAAACTAGTTTAAAAAAAACGAAATGCCTTTGTAACAGATGAGTTTTCGTCCGAAACCCTCATACTTCGAAGGAGATGGTCTAGTTTGTACACGAAGTGCTTCCAGTTTTTGTCGTAACCCTCTCAACTTTTTAGCACATGCTATGTGCGTGAAATGATGATACCATGCCAAGTTTCAACCTTTTCAGAGTTCATTTGTGGTGCTTTTTAATTTCAGGGTCGTTTAGCTCAAAAAAATCATTAAGTGCATGAAAAATGGCAAATGAAGTTAGAAAGGGTTGAAATTTGAATATGTGGCTTAGAATGGTGCATATTGAATGCACAAAAAGTCTGGAGTTGAAACTAGTTTAAAAAAAATGAAATGCCTTTGTAACAGATGAGTTTTCGTCCGAAACCCTCATACTTCGAAGGAGATGGTCTAGTTTGTACACGAAGTGCATCTAGTTTTTGCCGTAACCCTCTCAACTTTTTAGCACATGCTATGTGGGTGAAATGATGATACCATGCCAAGTTTCAATCTTTTTCAGAGTTCATTTGTGGTGCTTTTTAATTTCAGGGTCGTTTAGCTCAAAAAAATCATTAAATGCATGAAAAGTGGCTAATGAAGTTAGAAAGGGTTGAAATTTGAAGATGTGGCTTAAAATGGTGCATATTGAATGCACAAAAAGTTTGGAGTTGAAACTAGTTTAAAAAAATGAAATGTCTTTGTAACAGATTAGTTTTCGTTCGAAACCCTCATACTTCGAAGGAGATGGTCTAGTTTGTACACGAAGTGCATCCAGTTTTTGCCGTAACCCTCTCAACTTTTTAGCACATGCTATGTGGGTGAAATGATGATACCATGCCAAGTTTCAACCTTTTCAGAGTTCATTTGTGGTGCTTTTGAATTTCAGGGTCGTTTAGCTCAAAAAATCATTAAATGGATGAAAAATGGCAAATGAAGTTAGAAAGGGTTGAAATTTGAAGATGTGGCTTAGAATGGTGCATCTTGAATGCACAAAAAGTCTGGAGTTGAAACTAGTTTAAAAAAAATGAAATGCCTTTGTAACAGATGAGTTTTCGTCCGAAACCCTCATACTTCGAACGAGATGGTCTAGTTTGTACACGAAGTGCATCTAGTTTTTGCGGTAACCCTCTCAACTTTTGAGCACATGCTATGTGGGTGAAATGATGATACCATGCCAAGTTTCAACCTTTTCAGAGTTCATTTGTGGTGCTTTTTAATTTCAGGGTCGTTTAGCTCAAAAAATCATTAAATGCATGAAAAATGGCAAATGAAGTTAGAAAGCATTGAAATTTGAAGATCTGGCTTAGAATGGTGCATATTGAATGCACAAAAAGTCTGGAGTTGAAAGTAGTTTGAAAAAAATGAAACGCCTTTGTAACAGATGAGTTTTCATCCGAAACCCTCATACTTCGAAGGAGATTGTCTAGTTTGTACACGAAGTGCATCCAGTTTTTGCCGTAACCCTCACAACTTTTTAGCACATGCTATGTGGGTGAAATGATGATACCATGCCAAGTTTCAACCTTTTCAGAGTTCATTTGTGGTGCTTTTTAATTTCAGGGTCGTTTAGCTCAAAAAAATTATTAAATGCATGAAAAATGGCAAATGAAGTTAGAAAGGGTTGAAATTTGAAGATGTGGCTTAGAATGGTGCATATTGAATGCACAAAAAGTCTGGAGTTGAAACTAGTTTAAAAAAAATGAAATGCCTTGGTAACAGATGAGTTTTCGTCCGAAACCCTCATACTTCGAAGGAGATGGTCTAGTTTGTACACGAAGTGCATCCAGTTTTTGCCGTAACCCTCACAACTTTTTAGCACATGCTATGTGGGTGAAATGATGATACCATGCCAAGTTTCAACCTTTTCAGAGTTCATTTGTGGTGCTTTTTAATTTCAGGGTCGTTTAGCTCAAAAAAATCATTAAATGCATGAAAAATGGCAAATGAAGTTAGAAAGGGTTGAAATTTGAAGATGTGGCTTAGAATGGTGCATCTTGAATGCACAAAAAGTCTGGAGTTGAAACTAGTTTAAAAAAAATGAAATGCCTTTGTAACAGATGAGTTTTCGTCCGAAACCCTCATACTTCGAATGAGATGGTCTAGTTTGTACACGAAGTGCATCTAGTTTTTGCGGTAACCCTCTCAACTTTTGAGCACATGCTATGTGGGTGAAATGATGATACCATGCCAAGTTTCAACCTTTTCAGAGTTCATCTGTGGTGCTTTTGAATTTCAGGGACGTTTAGCTCAAAAAAATCATTAAGTGCATGAAAAATGGCAAATGAAGTTAGAAAGGGTTGAAATTTGAAGATGTGGCTTAGAATGGTGCATATTGCATGCACAAAAAGTCTGGAGTTGAAACTAGTTTAAAAAAAGGAAATGCCTTTATAACAGATGAGTTTTCGTCCGAAACCCTCATACTTCGAAGGAGATGGTCTAGTTTGTACACGAAGTGCATCTAGTTTTTGCCGTAACCCTCTCAACTTTTTAGCACATGCTATGTGGGTGAAATGATGATACCATGCCAAGTTTCAACCTTTTGAGAGTTCATTTGTGGTGCTTTTTAATTTCAGGGTCGTTTAGCTCAAAAAAATCATTAAGTGCATGAAAAATAGCAAATGAACTTAGAAAGGGTTGAAATTTGATGATGTGGCTTAGAATGGTGCATATTGAATGCACAGAAAGTCTGGAGTTGAAACTAGTTTAAAAAAATGAAATGCCTTTGTAACAGATGAGTTTTCGTGCGAAACCCTCATACTTTGAAGGAGATGGTGTAGTTTGTACACGAAGTGCATCCAGTTTTTGACGTAACCCTCTCAACCTTTTAGCACATGCTATGTGGGTGAAATGATGATGCCATGCCAAGTTTCAACCTTTTCAGAGTTCATTTGTGGTGCTTTTTAATTTCAGGGTCGTTTAGCTCAAAAAAATCATTAAGTGCATGAAAAATAGCAAATGAACTTAGAAAGGGTTGAAATTTGATGATGTGGCTTAGAATGGTGCATATTGAATGCACAGAAAGTCTGGAGTTGAAACTAGTTTTAAAAAATGAAATGCCTTTGTAACAGATGAGTTTTCGTGCGAAACCCTCATACTTTGAAGGAGATGGTGTAGTTTGTACACGAAGTGCATCCAATTTTTGTCGTAACCCTCTCAACCTTTTAGCACATGCTATGTGGGTGAAATGATGATGCCATGCCAAGTTTCAACCTTTTCAGAGTTCATTTGTGGTGCTTTTTAATTTCAGGGTCGTTTAGCTCAAAAAAATCATTAAGTGCATGAAAAATGGCAAATGAAGTTAGAAAAGGGTTGAAATTTGAAGATGTGTCTAAGAAGGGTGCATATTGAATGCACAAAAAGTCTGGAGTTGAAACTAGTTTAAAAAAAATTAAATGCCTTTGTAACAGATGAGTTTTTGTCCGAAACCCTCATACTTCGAAGGAGATGGTCTAGTTTGTACACGAAGTGCATCTAGTTTTTGCCGTAACCCTCTCAACTTTTTAGCACATGCTATGTGGGTGAAATGATGATACCATGCCAAGTTTCAACCTTTTTAGAGTTCATTTGTTGTGCTTTTTAATTTCAGGGTCGTTTAGCTCAAAAAAATCATTAAATGCATGAAAAATGGCAAATGAAGTTAGAAAGCATTGAAATTTGAAGATCTGGCTTAGAATGGTGCATATTGAATGCACAAAAAGTCTGGAGTTGAAAGTAGTTTGAAAAAAATGAAACGCCTTTGTAACAGATGAGTTTTCATCCGAAACCCTCATACTTCGAAGGAGATTGTCTAGTTTGTACACGAAGTGCATCCAGTTTTTGCCGTAACCCTCACAACTTTTTAGCACATGCTATGTGGGTGAAATGATGATACCATGCCAAATTTCAACCTTTTGAGAGTTCATTTGTGGTGCTTTTTAATTTCAGGGTCGTTTAGCTCAAAAAAATTATTAAATGCATGAAAAATGGCAAATGAAGTTAGAAAGGGTTGAAATTTGAAGATGTGGCTTAGAATGGTGCATATTGAATGCACAAAAAGTCTGGAGTTGAAACTAGTTTAAAAAAAATGAAATGCCTTGGTAACAGATGAGTTTTCGTCCGAAACCCTCATACTTCGAAGGAGATGGTCTAGTTTGTACACGAAGTGCATCCAGTTTTTGCCGTAACCCTCACAACTTTTTAGCACATGCTATGTGGGTGAAATGATGATACCATGCCAAGTTTCAACCTTTTCAGAGTTCATTTGTGGTGCTTTTTAATTTCAGGGTAGTTTAGCTCAAAAAAATCATTAAATGCATGAAAAATGGCAAATGAAGTTAGAAAGGGTTGAAATTTGAAGATGTGGCTTAGAATGGTGCATATTGAATGCACAAAAAGTCTGGAGTTGGAACTAGTTTAAAAAAAATGAAATGCCTTTGTAACAGATGAGTTTTCGTCCGAAACCCTCATACTTCGAAGGAGATTGTCTAGTTTGTACACGAAGTGCATCTAGTTTTTGCCGTAACCCTCTCAACTTTTTAGCACATGCTATGTGGGTTAAATGATGATACCATGCCAAGTTTCAACCTTTTTAGAGTTCATTTGTGGTGCTTTTTAATTTTAGGGTCGTTTAACTCAAAAAAATCATTAAATGCATGAAAAGTGGCTAATGAAGTTAGAAAGGGTTGAAATTTGAAGATGTGGCTTAAAATGGTGCATATTGAATGCACAAAAAGTCTGGAGTTGAAACTAGTTTAAAAAAAATGAAATGCCTTTGTAACAGATGAGTTTTCGTTCGAAACCCTCATACTTCGAAGGAGATGGTCTAGTTTGTACACGAAGTGCATCCAGTTTTTGCCGTACCCCTCTCAACTTTTTACCACATGCTATGTGGGTGAAATGATGATACCATGCCAAGTTTCAACCTTTTCAGAGTTCATTTGTGGTGCTTTTGAATTTCAGGGTCGTTTAGCTCAAAAAATCATTAAATGCATGAAAAATGGCAAATGAAGTTAGAAAGGGTTGAAATTTGAAGATGTGGCTTAGAATGGTGCATCTTGAATGCACAAAAAGTCTGGAGTTGAAACTAGTTTAAAAAAAATGAAATGCCTTTGTAACAGATGAGTTTTCGTCCGAAACCCTCATACTTCGAATGAGATGGTCTAGTTTGTACACGAAGTGCATCTAGTTTTTGCGGTAACCCTCTCAACTTTTGAGCACATGCTATGTGGGTGAAATGATGATACCATGCCAAGTTTCAACCTTTTCAGAGTTCATTTGTGGTGCTTTTGAATTTCAGGGACGTTTAGCTCAAAAAAATCATTAAGTGCATGAAAAATGGCAAATGAAGTTAGAAAGGGTTGAAATTTGAAGATGTGTCTTAGAATGGTGCATATTGCATGCACAAAAAGTCTGGAGTTGAAACTAGTTTAAAAAAAGGAAATGCCTTTATAACAGATGAGTTTTCGTCCGAAACCCTCATACTTCGAAGGAGATGGTCTAGTTTGTACACGAAGTGCATCTAGTTTTTGCCGTAACCCTCTCAACTTTTTAGCACATGCTATGTGGGTGAAATGATGATACCATGCCAAGTTTCAACCTTTTGAGAGTTCATTTGTGGTGCTTTTTAATTTCAGGGTCGTTTAGCTCAAAAAAATCATTAAGTGCATGAAAAATAGCAAATGAACTTAGAAAGGGTTGAAATTTGATGATGTGGCTTAGAATGGTGCATATTGAATGCACAGAAAGTCTGGAGTTGAAACTAGTTTTAAAACATGAAATGCCTTTGTAACAGATGAGTTTTCGTGCGAAACCCTCATACTTTGAAGGAGATGGTGTAGTTTGTACACGAAGTGCATCCAGTTTTTGTCGTAACCCTCTCAACCTTTTAGCACATGCTATGTGGGTGAAATGATGATGCCATGCCAAGTTTCAACCTTTTCAGAGTTCATTTGTGGTGCTTTTTAATTTCAGGGTCGTTTAGCTCAAAAAAATCATTAAGTGCATGAAAAATGGCAAATGAAGTTAGAAAAGGGTTGAAATTTGAAGATGTGTCTAAGAAGGGTGCATATTGAATGCACAAAAAGTCTGGAGTTGAAACTAGTTTAAAAAAAATTAAATGCCTTTGTAACAGATGAGTTTTTGTCCGAAACCCTCATACTTCGAAGGAGATGGTCTAGTTTGTACACGAAGTGCATCTAGTTTTTGCCGTAACCCTCTCAACTTTTTAGCACATGCTATGTGGGTGAAATGATGATACCATGCCAAGTTTCAACCTTTTTAGAGTTCATTTGTTGTGCTTTTTAATTTCAGGGTCGTTTAGCTCAAAAAAATCATTAAATGCATGAAAAATGGCAAATGAAGTTAGAAAGCATTGAAATTTGAAGATCTGGCTTAGAATGGTGCATATTGAATGCACAAAAAGTCTGGAGTTGAAAGTAGTTTGAAAAAAATGAAACGCCTTTGTAACAGATGAGTTTTCATCCGAAACCCTCATACTTCGAAGGAGATGGTCTAGTTTGTACACGAAGTGCATCCAGTTTTTGCCGTAACCCTCTCAACTTTTTAGCACATGCTATGTGGGTGAAATGATGATACTATGCCAAGTTTCAACCTTTTGAGAGTTCCTTTGTGGTGCTTTTTAATTTCAGGGTCGTTTAGCTCAAAAAAATCATTAAATGCATGAAAAGTGGCAAATGAAGTTAGAAAGGGTTGAAATCTGAAGATGTGGCTTAGAATGGTGCATATTGAATGCACAAAAAGTCTGGAGTTGAAACTAGTTTAAAAAAAATGAAATGCCTTTGTAACAGATGAGTTTTCGTCCGAAACCCTCATACTTCGAAGGAGATGGTCTAGTTTGTACACGAAGTGCATCTAGTTTTTGCCGTAACCCTCTCAACTTTTTAGCACATGCTATGTGGGTGAAATGATGATACCATGCCAAGTTTCAACCTTTTCAGAGTTCATTTGTGGTGCTTTTCAATTTCAGGGTCGTTTAGCTCAAAAAATCATTAAATGCATGAAAAATGGCAAATGAAGTTAGAAAGGGTTGAAATTTGAAGATGTGGCTTAGAATGGTGCATCTTGAATGCACAAAAAGTCTGGAGTTGAAACTAGTTAAAAAAAATGAAATGCCTTTGTAACAGATGAGTTTTCGTCTGAGACCCTCATACTTCGAAGGAGATGGTCTAGTTTGTACACGAAGTGCATCTAGTTTTTGCCGTAACCCTCTCAACTTTTTAGCACATGCTATGTGGGTGAAATGATGATACCTTGCTATCGGGGATATACCCCGCGGTATGACCCGGAATGATTATGACCCGGTTACAGTTCTAACCCGGCAGACAATTGTAACACGGCAGACAATTGTAACCCGGCTGCTACAGTACCAGGATGTTAACCCGGCTGCTACAGTGCCAGGATGTTAACCCGGCTGCTACAGTGCCAGGATGTTAACCCGTCCAACAGTAGCTGACCCGGCCAACAGTGTTAACCCGGCAAACAGTGTTACCCAGTGAACAGTGTTATCAGACAGTCCCGGAGACGAGTCTCTGAAGATAAGCCCTGGTTGTAAGCCGCCCGTTGGAGATAAGAAGCCCAGGACTCCGAAGCCCATGAAGAGAAGCCCACGATGGGAAGTCATAGTAAGTTAGTCTCAATCCGACTTAGACTCTACATGTAAACCGCCCCTTCAGCCTTTATAAGGAGGGGCGGGTCACCCCAAGAGGGTCAGGTTAGACGTCTTCATAGACAGGTCTTAGAGACAGGTCAAAAAAGATAGTCAGATTAGAGGTTCTCGAGATTAGAGGTAGCGACTCCGCACCCTTGTACCGAGATCGTCATCGTCATCAATATAAGACACAAGCAGGACGTAGGCTTTTACCTCCACCATGAGGGGCCGAACCTGGGTAAAAACTCCGTGTCTCTCGTCCCGCTCAACCCCTCTCAAGCTACCAGTTAGATGCGTTGGCCCCACGACTAAGTCCTTACACTAGGACATCCTGCCGTGACAAATCCACGACAGTTGGCGCCCACCGTGGGGCCACGCACGGTGGTGTTGAGTTCTTGGAGGGATCTCTCTCAGGGATCGAGGAGTTCGCAATTTTCCGGATGAAGAAGAGCCGGTTTGGAAAGATCTGTATTAAGGTTCAAGGGAAATTAGGGTTAGGGTTGTGATATGCTTGCTGCTGCAAATTGCCGAGATCGACAGAAAATTCAGTTGGGTCCGATGGCTACTACAAATATCAGCCGTCGATTCACAATGGGTCAAAGTTCTGAAGCGATTTATCAGTCACGACAAGCCGCATCATGGGTGTGCTGCTGTTCATACCTCTCGTTAACCCAACAAATAGTGAATCATCAGACAAGGATATACAACGTGGGTGGTCAAACCAACTATGACCCGGAGGAAAAAGTGGACTTGGGCACAAACTGTTTTTGCCCCCGAAGACGCCCATGCCTCGGCCTGTATTGTTGTTCGGCCGCAGCCCCGCGGTGCCGCCGGCTCTCCAACCGCCGGCTCAGCCGCGCCTCGCCACTAAGCTGCCGCGGCCTCCCCTCACCTCTGACCCGGTCCGCGCTTCCTCCAAGCCGCCGGACGTCCAGCTCCGTGCCTCTACCGGCCGTTTCCACCTCGGTCTCGAGCTGCCCTTGCCGGAGCAGGCCTCTGAACCGCCGTTGAATCGCCATCGTCACCTTCAAACCGCCAACTCCATGGTCCCACGCGTTGAGCTGATCGCGGCCTCGCCTCTGCCAGGGCCCGCTTCCGCCGTTGCCTGCCTGAGCCACCGCCTCACCTCAGCTGGCCGTTTGCCGAGTCGCCGCAACCAGTGCTTTGACTCCGACCCGCCGTTTGTGCCTCAAGTCACCCTCTGTCAAGTTGCCGCTCACCTCCGATGCACGCCGAGCCGCCAGGGCTCGTTGACCCACCACTGCCGTAGCTGCTCCGGGCCTCCTCAACAGCAGCGGTACCAAACCAACCTCGCTTTCCGTCCTCGCCACAGCTCGGCCTCCATCGTTGAGCCGCCGCGCGTGAGCCACTCCTGGCAGTGAGCTGTTGCCTGCTCCAAGCCGCCGCGTCACCCCGTGAAGACTCGGTCGCCACAAGCCGCCTCGCCTCCGCTTCAGTCACAACGAGCATCCGTACAACCCGCTAATGGCCACTGCTGCTCCTCCACGCTGCGAGCCGCCCTGCCTCGGTGCTCGCCTCTGTCAAGCCGCCGGATCCATCCTTGCCGCTCCGAGCGCCGCCTTCATCAACACAGCCGCGCAGGGCCAGCCTCTGCTTCGAGCTGCCCGGCCACTCCTGCAGTGTTTCGTCTCCGCGACGAGTCGCCTTCGCCGTCGCGGCGTGTGCCGTCTCTGCAAGTCACCCGGCGCCTTAATCCTCCTTCCTCGGTTTACGCCGGGTAGCCGCGGCCTCGTCCCCGCGGCTCTGTTTCGAATCACCTCGCTGCTCCTGCCGCCGTGGCCTCGTCTCCGCCAAGTCACCGCCGCCGCGAGTCGCCCCGGCCTCGAGCCGCTGCCTCCAGGGCTGGCCCCGCTCCGCTTCCGCCGCGAGTCGCCATGGCCTGGCCTCGCCTCGTTGACTCGCCGCGGCCCTCCGTCGCTTCAAATCGCCGTGGTTCGCCCCCGCGCTACCACGCACCTCTGCTGCCGCGACCCGCCGTGGCCGGCCCCGAGCCGCCCCGCCACGCCGCTGCGCCTCGCCAACACACGCCCACCGCGCCCGCCGCTACCGTTCCCCGCCGCCTGCGCTCCATCCCACCGCCTCTGCCTTGCCTCCGGCCGGCTCTGCCGCGCCCGCCGCTGCCGCTCCCCGCCGTCGGTGCTCCGCCTCTCCTCCGGCCGCCGCGCCCCTCGCGTCCGTGTCGACCACGAGTCAAACCGCCGTGGTCCATCACCGCCAGCCGCCCCGCCGGAATTTCTCGGGCACGATGCCATCACCGCTGAGCCGCCCCGATAGCCGGCCGTCTCTACGACCTCGCCTCCAGGTGCCGCGTTCAGGTCGCTGTTGTGTCCACGTCGAGCTGCCACCATGGGTTGTGCGCAGCCTCCTTCGAGCCACCGTTGGACCTCGCTGCTCCTGAGTCACCTCCTATCCGAGTCGCCGTCGAGCCGCCGCAGCGCTTGAGCCATCCTGCAACCGCTCAAGCCGCCGCAGCTGAGCTGTGCCGCGCCTCACCTCCTTCAGCCACCCTTACCAGTGGGCCTGAAATCGCCGCTGTGGCCTTGCTCGCTGTGGCTCGCTGCCGTACCGCTCCGGGCTGCCTCCTCTGTGGTCGTGGGTCGCCTCCGCTGTGACCCGCCGCGTCATTTTTTCTGCCGCATTTGAGCCATCTCACTTCACTGAGACCCGCCGTGCCTGGGCCACGGTTGCAACCTCAGCTGGTTAATCCCCTTTTGCAAGAGTAGGGGAGAGTGGTTAAATTGTCATTGCAAGTACTGAAAGTTATTCACGGAACGGTCATCTATTGTCCGGGCGAATCAGGTGAACTCCTTCCGGTCTATCTTTATAGATGCAATTTTTCTCTCGAAGAGCAATTACTCTCGTCTGTGAAACCCTTTGTGCAGGACAAAAGTGGTACCATGCCACGGATACGGAGAGCCTGCTGCTGGCGTCCTTCTGCACCAATGCCCGTCTGCACCGGCTTACAACGCCCGTGGCCGACTCTCCCGCCCACGCTGGCTTACAACGCCCGTGGCCGACTCTCCCGTCCACGCTGGCTTACAACGCCCGTGGCCGACTCTCCCGTCCACGCTGGCTTACAACGCCGCGGCCGTCTCCCGCGACCGCACTGGCTTACAAATGCCATGGCCAACTTGCTGTTCGGGCGGGTCTATAGCGCCGCGGGCGACTCGCATGTCCGCGCCGGCTTACAATGCCACGGGGGAATCTCGCGTTTACATCAACACATCGGTATCGCGCACGCTCACCCGCCAGTATGAGCCGCCCAATGAGTGCGGCAAGCCGCCTTAGCCGCGGCATGGTTTTCACCAACAACGCCACGGCCGTCCCTCGCGACAGCACCGGCTTACAACGCCGCGATGGATTTCTACGTCTACTCCAACACACCGGAGCAATCCATACAAACTGCTCAGCGGATGCGCGCGAGTGCCGCCCCTGCGGTCCAAACTACATTGGCCTACTGATGCCGTGCTCGCCTGTACTAGCCGCCCAACGGACGCGCGCAAGACGCCGCCCACAGTCAGATCTACATCAGCATATCGGTGCAGTGTTCGTCTATACGAGCCGTCCAAATGGACAGGCGCACAAGTCGCCGCCACTGCGGTTTGGTTGACTTCAACAACTTGCCGGGACGAACCGTGGACCGGATTATTAAAACAGTTCATACGGGATCATCTATAACCCGCCATGGTCAACCTCAACCTTCAGTGGAGACTCTCAAGCCGCCTCTTCGAGTCGACTTAAGACTCGGGGGGCTACAGACATGGCTCGACACATTTCGTCATTTTCAACGAGAACCCCGGGTCATTGCAAGGAAGTTAACCCAATCCTGGGGGCTACTATATTATTGGCGGAAGATTAAAAGTTGCCCAAGAGGACGAACCGCCGTGATGCACCGTTCAAACATGGGTGCCCGGATTTATTGGATCATCATAAAGTCGCTTGGAGGCTTCTGTCATTTCTTCATACAAGATGGTGGCTTACAAGATGGCGACTTACAAGGTGGTGCATAAAGTTGATATCATCGACAAGGTCATTTGGGGGCTTCCAACCCGCCGGGTTTAGCTCGCTCACCATCTTGATCGGCTCTTCAGCCACAATAGTAAACAATACGGCAGCTTACAAGTTAAGCTGTCCACATGACGCCGGCTTACAAGACGGTACACAAGTTGATATCATCGACAAGGTCGTTTGGGGGCTTTCAACCCACCGGGTTAAGCTTCAAACCCTCTCGATCAGGCTCTTCAGCCACTGTAAGGCGGGTCGTGGACCCAAACGTTGACTCCGTCAACAAAGATCACTAGGGGTGCAGCGAGTTGTGAACTTACCCCCTTTTTCGATCTGCAAGGCCGGGTTATACCTGCCTGTAAGTAGCTGCCGCTTTGCCAGGGGTGCAGCGAGTTCTAAAACTTACCCCCTGCAAGGGCCTCTTACAGCGGCGAGGATAAACTTACCCCCTATTTCGATCTATCAGGCCGAGTTATACCTGCCTGTAAGTAGCTGCCGCGTTGCCAGGGGTGCAGCGAGTTCTAAAACTTACCCCCTGCAAGGGCCTCTTACAGCGGCGAGGATAAACTCTCTCATCTGCTGCGTACTCTCCGCCAAGTGGCTCGTCATAACCTTGAGGTTCAAACGACGGATTAACGTCACGTGAGAAGTAGCTTATGGGTTCTAAGGGTATTCACCCCCTGCTGTGTCTCTTTCTGGTTCGTTGCGCTCTTATCAGTTAATCTCGTCTAGAGACCCTGAGCCGTTCAAAGGAATTGACGGTCAATCTCGCTAGAGACCCTACACTGGTATGAGTTCAAGCATCAAGTCCACCCAGAAGAACCATCATATGAATAAGAGGAAGGAAAAGCAAGAACATCATACATTGCATCATACATTGCATCATGCATTACATCATACATACATATCATGCCGGTTTGCCAAACCGGGTCAGAGCAAGATTATGAAAGAAGAAGCAAGGCTATACGAGATTTTAACATCTCCGGGTTGTGCTTTTTCAAGCCGCCCTTACAACAATACAGAACATACTCTGTCTTGTTTGTTTTTGCAGGTCTTGTCTCCTAAGATAAACCGCCAGAACAAATAGATCTTTAATAGCCAACATGGCTGGATCTTCATCATGGATTTCTCAAACATATATTCGCCGGGTTGCACCGCAACCACGAGCAGGGATTTTCATCTTCAAAATACCGGGTAAAGGCATTATTCCAGAATATTCGACAAAATACCGGGTTACAACCACGGTCAAGGATTCATTCAAATTGTGGTGAGTCATATTATTCTCACGTAGTCCCGAGTCGCCGCAGGCAGACGACCCGATACTTGGGGGCTACATTATTCAAATCCAGTTTATATAAAGTATGCAAGTCCCATGTCGCTGCAAGCATGCATCACGGCACTTGGGGGCTAATGCAAGTTGGTTTTCAAATCATTACATCGTTAACAAGACCCTGTTATCTCAAGGAGATGAGCCAGCCTTTCTATATTTTTCTAAGTCCCAGCCCAGTACTTCTTACTGACCCGGCACTTGGGGGCTACACCGCTCAGATCAAATTTTCTAAAAGTCCCAAGTCGCCGCAGGCATGCGACCCGACACTTGGGGGCTACAGTATTCAGCTGTTCAAGCAGATTATAAGGTCCAAATTGAAGACCCGGCCCATCACATGCTGATGAGCCGGCCCTTGGGGGCTACACATGTGAAATACAGAACACTCAGAATATATCTGGCGACTCAGATGACAACCCAGATTTCTCAACATTCAACACCAAGTTCAAAAGTCCCAGGTTGCTGCAGGCAAGACAACCCGGTACTTGGGGGCTACATATGTGGAACATTCAATTTATGACTGGTGATGCAGATGAGCAATCCAGCTAATATGAAGCAAGTCTTAAGGCTATCACTACGTTTCCCTTCTTAAGACTTGGGGGCTACAGGTAATATGGATATGAGGAAGATATGTCTTCAAATTCTCAGTTATGAGGAACCAAGCAAATTTATCAAGCCAAGGCAGTTGATAATAAGGGTTATTTTTTCTTCAAGAAGCCAGCGTCAGTATATTGATATGACAGAGTTTCAGAATTTTCAGGAGCTGATGAACTGGTATTTTTGAGTGAACTGGTCCCTTTACATATTCTTATTTCAGGAGGTTACCATGAATAAATTCAAGCTAACCTGGGGGCTAATGTCGGGGATATACCCTGCGGTATGACCCGGAATGATTATGACCCGGTTACAATTCTAACCCGGCAGACAATTGTAACCCGGCAGACAATTGTAACCCGGCTGCTACAGTACCAGGATGTTAACCCGGCTGCTACAGTGCCAGGATGTTAACCCGGCTGCTACAGTGCCAGGATGTTAACCCGGCAAACAGTAGCTGACCCGGCCAACAGTGTTAACCCGGCAAACAGTGTTACCCGGTGAACAGTGTTATCAGACAGTCCCGGAGACGAGTCTCTGAAGATAAGCCCTGGTTGTAAGCCGCCCGTTGGAGATAAGAAGCCCAGGACTCCGAAGCCCATGAAGAGAAGCCCACGATGGGAAGTCATAGTAAGTTAGTCTCAATCCGACTTAGACTCTACATGTAAACCGCCCCTTCAGCCTTTATAAGGAGGGGCGGGTCACCCCAAGAGGGTCAGGTTAGACGTCTTCATAGACAGGTCTTAGAGACAGGTCAGAAAAGATAGTCAGATTAGAGGTTCTCGAGATTAGAGGTAGCGACTCCGCACCCTTGTACCGAGATCGTCAACGTCATCAATATAAGACACATGCAGGACGTAGGCTTTTACCTCCACCATGAGGGGCCGAACCTGGGTAAAAACTCCGCGTCTCTCGTCCCGCTCAACCCCTCTCAAGCTACCAGTTAGATGCGTTGGCCCCACAACAAAGTCCTTACACTAGGACATCCTGCCATGACAAATCCACGACACATGCCAAGTCTCAACCTTTTCAGAGTTCATTTGTGGTGCTTTTGAATTTCAGGGCCGTTTAGCTCAAAAAAATCATTAAGTGCATGAAAAATGGCAAATGAAGTTAGAAAGGGTTGAAATTTGAAGATGTGGCTTAGAATGGTGCATATTGCATGCACAAAAAGTCTGGAGTTGAAACTAGTTTAAAAAAATGAAATGCCTTTGTAACAGATGAGTTTTCGTCCGAAACCCTCATACTTCGAAGGAAATGGTCTAGTTTGTACACGAACTGCATCTAGTTTTTGCCGTAACCCTCTCAACTTTTTAGCACATGCTATGTGGGTGAAATGATGATACCATGCCAAGTTTCAACCTTTTGAGAGTTCATTTGTGGTGCTTTTTAATTTCAGGGTTGTTTAGCTCAAAAAAATCATTAAATGCATGAAAAATGGCAAATGAAGTTAGAAAGGGTTGAAATTTGAAGATGTGGCTTAGAATGGTGCATATTGAATGCACAAAAAGTCTGGAATTGAAACTAGTTTAAAAAAATGAAATGCCTTTGTAACAGATGAGTTTTCGTCCGAAGCCCTCATACTTCGAAGGAGATGGTATAGTTTGTACACGAAGTGCATCTAGTTTTTGCCGTAACCCTCTCAACTTTTTAGCACATGCTATGCGGGTGAAATGATGATACCATGCCAAGTTTCAACCTTTTCAGAGTTCATTTGTGGTGCTTTTGAATTTCAGGGTCGTTTAGCTCAAAAAAATCATTAAGTGCATGAAAAATGGCAAATGAAGTTAGAAAGGGTTGAAATTTGAAGATGTGGCTTAGAATGGTGCATATTGAATGCATAAAAAGTCTGGAGTTGAACCTAGTTTAAAAAAATAAAATGCCTTTGTAACAGATGAGTTTTCGTCCGAAACCCTCATACTTCGAAGGAGATGGTCTAGTTTGTACATACACGAAGTGCATCTAGTTTTTGCCGTAACCCTCTCAACTTTTTAGCACATGCTATGTGGGTGAAATGATGATACCATGCCAAGTTTCAACCTTTTCAGAGTTCATTTGTGGTGCTTTTTAATTTCAGGGTCGTTTAGCTCAAAAAAATCATTAAGTGCATGAAAAATGGCAAATGAAGTTAGAAAGGGTTGAAATTTGAAGATGTGTCTTAGAATGGTGCATATTGAATGCACAAAAAGTCTGGAGTTGAAACTAGTTTAAAAAAAATGAAATGCCTTTGTAACAGATGAGTTTCATCCGAAACCCTCATACTTCGAAGGAGATGGTCTAGTTTGTACACGAAGTGCATCCAGTTTTTGCCGTAACCCTCTCAACTTTTTAGCACATGCTATGTGGGTGAAATGATGATACCATGCCAAGTTTCAACCTTTTCAGAGTTCATTTGTGGTGCTTTTGAATTTCAGGGTTGTTTAGGTCAAAAAAATCATTAAGCGCATGAAAAATGGCAAATGAAGTTAGAAAGGGTTGAAATTTGAAGATGTGGCTTAGAATGGTGCATATTGCATGCACAAAAAGTCTGGAGTTGAAACTAGTTTAAAAAAATGAAATGCCTTTGTAACAGATGAGTTTTCGTCCGAAACCCTCATAATTCGAAGGAGATGGTCTAGTTTGTACACGAAGTGCATCTAGTTTTTGCCGTAACCCTCTCAACTTTTTAGCACATGCTATGTGGGTGAAATGATGATACCATGCCAAGTTTCAACCGTTTCAGAGTTCATTTGTGGTGCTTTTTAATTACAGGGTCGTTTAGCTTAAAAAATCATTAAATGCATGAAAAATGGCAAATGAAGTTAGAAAGGGTTGAAATTTGAAGATGTGGCTTAGAATGGTGCATATTGAATGCACAAAAAGTCTGGAGTTGAAATTAGTTTAAAAAAATGAAATGCCTGTGTAACAGATGAGTTTTCGTCCGAAACCCTCATACTTCGAAGGAGATGGTCTAGTTTGTACACGAAGTGCATCCAGTTTTTGCCGTAACCCTCTCAAATTTTTAGCACATGCTATGTGGGTGAAATGATGATACCAAGCCAAGTTTCAACCTTTTCAGAGGTCATTTGTGGTGCTTTTTAATTTGAGGGTAGTTTAGCTCAAAAAATCATTAAATGCATGAAAAATGGCAAATGAAGTTAGAAAGGGTTGAAATTTGAAGATGTGACTTAGAATGGTGCATATTGAATGCACAAAAAGTCTGGAGTTGAAACTAGTTTAAAAAAAACGAAATGCCTTTGTAACAGATGAGTTTTCGTCCGAAACCCTCATACTTCGAAGGAGATGGTCTAGTTTGTACACGAAGTGCATCCAGTTTTTGTCGTAACCCTCTCAACTTTTTAGCACATGCTATGTGCGTGAAATGATGATACCATGCCAAGTTTCAACCTTTTCAGAGTTTATTTGTGGTGCTTTTTAATTTCAGGGTCGTTTAGCTCAAAAAAATCATTAAGTGCATGAAAAATGGCAAATGAAGTTAGAAAGGGTTGAAATTTGAAGATGTGGCTTAGAATGGTGCATATTGAATGCACAAAAAGTCTGGAGTTGAAACTAGTTTAAAAAAAACGAAATGCCTTTCTAACAGATGAGTTTTCGTCTGAAACCCTCATACTTCGAAGGAGATGGTCTAGTTTGTACACGAAGTGCATCCAGTTTTTGTCGTAACCCTCTCAACATTTTAGCACATGCTATGTGGGTGAAATGCTGATACCATGCCAAGTTTCAACCTTTTCAGAGTTCATATGTGGTGCTTTTTAATTTCAGGGTCGTTTAGCTCAAAAAAATCATTAAGTGCATGAAAAATGGCAAATGAAGTTAGAAAGGGTTGAAATTTGAAGATGTGTCTTAGAATGGTGCATATTGAATGCACAAAAAGTCTGGAGTTGAAACTAGTTTAAAAAAATGAAATGCCTTTGTAACAGATGAGTTTTCGTCCGAAACCCTCATACTTCGATGGAGATGGTCTAGTTTGTACACGAAGTGCATCTAGTTTTTGCCGTAACCCTCTCAACTTTTTAGCACATGCTATGTGGGTGAAATGATGATACCATGCCAAGTTTGAACCTTTTGAGAGTTCATTTGTGGTGATTTTTAATTTCAGGGTCGTTTAGCTCAAAAAAATCATTAAATGCATGAAAAATGGCAAATGAAGTTAGAAAGGGTTGAAATTTCAAGATGTGGCTTAGAATGGTGCATATTGAATGCACAAAAAGTCTGGAGTTGAAACTAGTTTAAAAAAATGAAATGCCTTTGTAACAGATGAGTTTTCGTCCGAAACCCTCATACTTCGAAGGAGATGGTCTAGTTTGTACACGAAGTGCATCTAGTTTTTGCCGTAACCCTCTCAACTTTTTAGCACATGCTATGTGGGTGAAATGATGATACCATGCCAAGTTTCAACCTTTTCAGAGTTTATTTGTGGTGCTTTGTAATTTCAGGGTCGTTTAGCTCAAAAAAATCATTAAGTGCATGAAAAATGGCAAATGAAGTTAGAAAGGGTTGAAATTTGAAGATGTGGCTTAGAATGGTGCATATTGAATGCACAAAAAGTCTGGAGTTGAAACTAGTTTAAAAAAACGAAATGCCTTTCTAACAGATGAGTTTTCGTCTGAAACCCTCATACTACGAAGGAGATGGTCTAGTTTGTACACGAAGTGCATCCAGTTTTTGTCGTAACCCTCTCAACCTTTTAGCACATGCTATGTGGGTGAAATGATGATACCATGCCAAGTTTCAACCTTTTCAGAGTTCATATGTGGTGCTTTTTAATTTCAGGGTCGTTTAGCTCAAAAAAATCATTAAGTGCAAGAAAAATGGCAAATGAAGTTAGAAAGGGTTGAAATTTGAAGATGTGGCTTAGAATGGTGCATATTGAATGCATAAAAAGTCTGGAGTTGAACCTAGTTTAAAAAAATAAAATGCCTTTGTAACAGATGAGTTTTCGTCCGAAACCCTCATACTTCGAAGGAGATGGTCTAGTTTGTACATACACGAAGTGCATCTAGTTTTTGCCGTAACCCTCTCAACTTTTTAGCACATGCTATGTGGGTGAAATGATGATACCATGCCAAGTTTCAACCTTTTCAGAGTTCATTTGTGGTGCTTTTTAATTTCAGGGTCGTTTAGCTCAAAAAAATCATTAAGTGCATGAAAAATGGCAAATGAAGTTAGAAAGGGTTGAAATTTGAAGATGTGGCTTAGAATGGTGCATATTGAATGCACAAAAAGTCTGGAGTTGAAACTAGTTTAAAAAAAATGAAATGCCTTTGTAACAGATGAGTTTTCGTCTGAAACCCTCATACTTCGAAGGAGATGGTCTAGTTTGTACACGAAGTGCATCTAGTTTTTGCCGTAACCCTCTCAACTTTTTAGCACATGCTATGTGGGTGAAATGATGATACCATGCCAAGTTTCAACCTTTTCAGAGTTCATTTCAGGTGCTTTTGAATTTCAGGGTCGTTTAGTTCGAAAAAATCATTAAGTGCATGAAAAATGGCAAATGAAGTTAGAAAGGGTTGAAATTTGAAGGTGTGGCTTAGAATGGTGCATATTGCATGATCAAAAAGTCTGGAGTTGAACCTAGTTTAAAAAAAATGAAATGCCTTTGTAACAGATGAGTTTCATCCGAAACCCTCATACTTCGAAGGAGATGGTCTAGTTTGTACACGAAGTGCATCCAGTTTTTGCCGTAACCCTCTCAACTTTTTAGCACATGCTATGTGGGTGAAATGATGATACCATGCCAAGTTTTAACCTTTTCAGAGTTCATTTGTGGTGCTTTTGAATTTCAGGGTCGTTTAGCTCAAAAAAATCATTAAGCGCATGAAAAATGGCAAATGAAGTTAGAAAGGGTTGAAATTTGAAGATGTGGCTTAGAATGGTGCATATTGCATGCACAAAAAGTCTGGAGTTGAAACTAGTTTAAAAAAATGAAATGCCTTTGTAACAGATGAGTTTTCGTCCGAAACCCTCATAATTCGAAGGAGATGGTCTAGTTTGTACACGAAGTGCATCTAGTTTTTGCCGTAACCCTCTCAACTTTTTAGCACATGCTATGTGGGTGAAATGATGATACCATGCCAAGTTTCAACCGTTTCAGAGTTCATTTGTGGTGCTTTTTAATTACAGGGTCGTTTAGCTTAAAAAATCATTAAATGCATGAAAAATGGCAAATGAAGTTAGAAAGGGTTGAAATTTGAAGATGTGGCTTAGAATGCTGCATATTGAATGCACAAAAAGTCTGGAGTTGAAATTAGTTTAAAAAAATGAAATGCCTGTGTAACAGATGAGTTTTCGTCCGAAACCCTCATACTTCGAAGGAGATGGTCTAGTTTGTACACGAAGTGCATCCAGTTTTTGCCGTAACCCTCTCAAATTTTTAGCACATGCTATGTGGGTGAAATGATGATACCATGCCAAGTTTCAACCTTTTCAGAGGTCATTTGTGGTGCTTTTTAATTTGAGGGTAGTTTAGCTCAAAAAAATCATTAAATGCATGAAAAATGGCAAATGAAGTTAGAAAGGGTTGAAATTTGAAGATGTGACTTAGAATGGTGCATATTGAATGCACAAAAAGTCTGGAGTTGAAACTAGTTTAAAAAAAACGAAATGCCTTTGTAACAGATGAGTTTTCGTCCGAAACCCTCATACTTCGAAGGAGATGGTCTAGTTTGTACACGAAGTGCATCCAGTTTTTGTCGTAACCCTCTCAACTTTTTAGCACATGCTATGTGCGTGAAATGATGATACCATGCCAAGTTTCAACCTTTTCAGAGTTTATTTGTGGTGCTTTTTAATTTCAGGGTCGTTTAGCTCAAAAAAATCATTAAGTGCATGAAAAATGGCAAATGAAGTTAGAAAGGGTTGAAATTTGAAGATGTGGCTTAGAATGGTGCATATTGAATGCACAAAAAGTCTGGAGTTGAAACTAGTTTAAAAAAACGAAATGCCTTTCTAACAGATGAGTTTTCGTCTGAAACCCTCATACTTCGAAGGAGATGGTCTAGTTTGTACACGAAGTGCATCCAGTTTTTGTCGTAACCCTCTCAACCTTTTAGCACATGCTATGTGGGTGAAATGATGATACCATGCCAAGTTTCAACCTTTTCAGAGTTCATATGTGGTGCTTTTTAATTTCAGGGTCGTTTAGCTCAAAAAAATCATTAAGTGCATGAAAAATGGCAAATGAAGTTAGAAAGGGTTGAAATTTGAAGATGTGTCTTAGAATGGTGCATATTGAATGCACAAAAAGTCTGGAGTTGAAACTAGTTTAAAAAAATGAAATGCCTTTGTAACAGATGAGTTTTCGTCCGAAACCCTCATACTTCGAAGGAGATGGTCTAGTTTGTACACGAAGTGCATCTAGTTTTTGCCGTAACCCTCTCAACTTTTTAGCACATGCTATGTGGGTGAAATGATGATACCATGCCAAGTTTCAACCTTTTGAGAGTTCATTTGGGGTGATTTTTAATTTCAGGGTCGTTTAGCTCAAAAAAATCATTAAATGCATGAAAAATGGCAAATGAAGTTAGAAAGGGTTGAAATTTCAAGATGTGGCTTAGAATGGTGCATATTGAATGCACAAAAAGTCTGGAGTTGAAACTAGTTTAAAAAAATGAAATGCCTTTGTAACAGATGAGTTTTCGTCCGAAACCCTCATACTTCGAAGGAGATGGTCTAGTTTGTACACGAAGTGCATCTAGTTTTTGCCGTAACCCTCTCAACTTTTTAGCACATGCTATGTGGGTGAAATGATGATACCATGCCAAGTTTCAACCTTTTCAGAGTTTATTTGTGGTGCTTTTTAATTTCAGGGTCGTTTAGCTCAAAAAAATCATTAAGTGCATGAAAAATGGCAAATGAAGTTAGAAAGGGTTGAAATTTGAAGATGTGGCTTAGAATGGTGCATATTGAATGCACAAAAAGTCTGGAGTTGAAACTAGTTTAAAAAAAACGAAATGCCTTTCTAACAGATGAGTTTTCGTCTGAAACCCTCATACTTCGAAGGAGATGGTCTAGTTTGTACACGAAGTGCATCCAGTTTTTGTCGTAACCCTCTCAACCTTTTAGCACATGCTATGTGGGTGAAATGATGATACCATGCCAAGTTTCAACCTTTTCAGAGTTCATATGTGGTGCTTTTTAATTTCAGGGTCGTTTAGCTCAAAAAAATCATTAAGTGCATGAAAAATGGCAAATGAAGTTAGAAAGGGTTGAAATTTGAAGATGTGGCTTAGAATGGTGCATATTGAATGCACAAAAAGTCTGGAGTTGAAACTAGTTTAAAAAAAATGAAATGCCTTTGTAACAGATGAGTTTTCGTCCGAAACCCTCATACTTCGAAGGAGATGGTCTAGTTTGTACACGAAGTGCATCTAGTTTTTGCCGTAACCCTCTCAACTTTTTAGCACATGCTATGTGGGTGAAATGATGATACCATGCCAAGTTTCAACCTTTTCAGAGTTCATTTCAGGTGCTTTTGAATTTCAGGGTCGTTTAGTTCGAAAAAATCATTAAGTGCATGAAAAATGGCAAATGAAGTTAGAAAGGGTTGAAATTTGAAGGTGTGGCTTAGAATGGTGCATATTGCATGCACAAAAAGTCTGGAGTTGAACCTAGTTTAAAAAAAATGAAATGCCTTTGTAACAGATGAGTTTCATCCGAAACCCTCATACTTCGAAGGAGATGGTCTAGTTTGTACACGAAGTGCATCCAGTTTTTGCCGTAACCCTCTCAACTTTTTAGCACATGCTATGTGGGTGAAATGATGATACCATGCCAAGTTTCAACCTTTTCAGAGGTCATTTGTGGTGCTTTTTAATTTGAGGGTAGTTTAGCTCAAAAAAATCATTAAATGCATGAAAAATGGCAAATGAAGTTAGAAAGGGTTGAAATTTGAAGATGTGACTTAGAATGGTGCATATTGAATGCACAAAAAGTCTGGAGTTGAAACTAGTTTAAAAAAAACGAAATGCCTTTGTAACAGATGAGTTTTCGTCCGAAACCCTCATACTTCGAAGGAGATGGTCTAGTTTGTACACGAAGTGCATCCAGTTTTTGTCGTAACCCTCTCAACTTTTTAGCACATGCTATGTGCGTGAAATGATGATACCATGCCAAGTTTCAACCTTTTCAGAGTTTATTTGTGGTGCTTTTTAATTTCAGGGTCGTTTAGCTCAAAAAAATCATTAAGTGCATGAAAAATGGCAAATGAAGTTAGAAAGGGTTGAAATTTGAAGATGTGGCTTAGAATGGTGCATATTGAATGCACAAAAAGTCTGGAGTTGAAACTAGTTTAAAAAAAACGAAATGCCTTTCTAACAGATGAGTTTTCGTCTGAAACCCTCATACTTCGAAGGAGATGGTCTAGTTTGTACACGAAGTGCATCCAGTTTTTGTCGTAACCCTCTCAACCTTTTAGCACATGCTATGTGGGTGAAATGATGATACCATGCCAAGTTTCAACCTTTTCAGAGTTCATATGTGGTGCTTTTTAATTTCAGGGTCGTTTAGCTCAAAAAAATCATTAAGTGCATGAAAAATGGCAAATGAAGTTAGAAAGGGTTGAAATTTGAAGATGTGTCTTAGAATGGTGCATATTGAATGCACAAAAAGTCTGGAGTTGAAACTAGTTTAAAAAAATGAAATGCCTTTGTAACAGATGAGTTTTCGTCCGAAACCCTCATACTTCGAAGGAGATGGTCTAGTTTGTACACGAAGTGCATCTAGTTTTTGCCGTAACCCTCTCAACTTTTTAGCACATGCTATGTGGGTGAAATGATGATACCATGCCAAGTTTCAACCTTTTGAGAGTTCATTTGGGGTGATTTTTAATTTCAGGGTCGTTTAGCTCAAAAAAATCATTAAATGCATGAAAAATGGCAAATGAAGTTAGAAAGGGTTGAAATTTCAAGATGTGGCTTAGAATGGTGCATATTGAATGCACAAAAAGTCTGGAGTTGAAACTAGTTTAAAAAAATGAAATGCCTTTGTAACAGATGAGTTTTCGTCCGAAACCCTCATACTTCGAAGGACATGGTCTAGTTTGTACACGAAGTGCATCTAGTTTTTGCCGTAACCCTCTCAACTTTTTAGCACATGCTATGTGGGTGAAATGATGATACCATGCCAAGTTTCAACCTTTTCAGAGTTTATTTGTGGTGCTTTTTAATTTCAGGGTCGTTTAGCTCAAAAAAATCATTAAGTGCATGAAAAATGGCAAATGAAGTTAGAAAGGGTTGAAATTTGAAGATGTGGCTTAGAATGGTGCATATTGAATGCACAAAAAGTCTGGAGTTGAAACTAGTTTAAAAAAAACGAAATGCCTTTCTAACAGATGAGTTTTCGTCTGAAACCCTCATACTTCGAAGGAGATGGTCTAGTTTGTACACGAAGTGCATCCAGTTTTTGTCGTAACCCTCTCAACCTTTTAGCACATGCTATGTGGGTGAAATGATGATACCATGCCAAGTTTCAACCTTTTCAGAGTTCATATGTGGTGCTTTTTAATTTCAGGGTCGTTTAGCTCAAAAAAATCATTAAGTGCATGAAAAATGGCAAATGAAGTTAGAAAGGGTTGAAATTTGAAGATGTGGCTTAGAATGGTGCATATTGAATGCACAAAAAGTCTGGAGTTGAAACTAGTTTAAAAAAAATGAAATGCCTTTGTAACAGATGAGTTTTCGTCCGAAACCCTCATACTTCGAAGGAGATGGTCTAGTTTGTACACGAAGTGCATCTAGTTTTTGCCGTAACCCTCTCAACTTTTTAGCACATGCTATGTGGGTGAAATGATTATACCATGCCAAGTTTCAACCTTTTCAGAGTTCATTTCAGGTGCTTTTGAATTTCAGGGTCGTTTAGTTCGAAAAAATCATTAAGTGCATGAAAAATGGCAAATGAAGTTAGAAAGGGTTGAAATTTGAAGGTGTGGCTTAGAATGGTGCATATTGCATGCACAAAAAGTCTGGAGTTGAACCTAGTTTAAAAAAAATGAAATGCCTTTGTAACAGATGAGTTTCATCCGAAACCCTCATACTTCGAAGGAGATGGTCTAGTTTGTACACGAAGTGCATCCAGTTTTTGCCGTAACCCTCTCAACTTTTTAGCACATGCTATGTGGGTGAAATGATGATACCATGCCAAGTTTCAACCTTTTCAGAGTTCATTTGTGGTGCTTTTGAATTTCAGGGTCGTTTAGCTCAAAAAAATCATTAAGCGCATGAAAAATGGCAAATGAAGTTAGAAAGGGTTGAAATTTGAAGATGTGGCTTAGAATGGTGCATATTGCATGCACAAAAAGTCTGGAGTTGAAACTAGTTTAAAAAAAAGAAATGCCTTTGTAACAGATGAGTTTTCGTCCGAAACCCTCATAATTCGAAGGAGATGGTCTAGTTTGTACACGAAGTGCATCTAGTTTTTGCCGTAACCCTCTCAACTTTTTAGCACATGCTATGTGGGTGAAATGATGATACCATGCCAAGTTTCAACCGTTTCAGAGTTCATTTGTGGTGCTTTTTAATTACAGGGGCGTTTAGCTTAAAAAATCATTAAATGCATGAAAAATGGCAAATGAAGTTAGAAAGGGTTGAAATTTGAAGATGTGGCTTAGAATGGTGCATATTGAATGCACAAAAAGTCTGGAGTTGAAATTAGTTTAAAAAAATGAAATGCCTGTGTAACAGATGAGTTTTCGTCCGAAACCCTCATACTTCGAAGGAGATGGTCTAGTTTGTACACGAAGTGCATCCAGTTTTTGCCGTAACCCTCTCAAATTTTTAGCACATGCTATGTGGGTGAAATGATGATACCAATCCAAGTTTCAACCTTTTCAGATGTCATTTGTGGTGCTTTTTAATTTGAGGGTAGTTTAGCTCAAAAAAATCATTAAATGCATGAAAAATGGCAAATGAAGTTAGAAAGGGTTGAAATTTGAAGATGTGACTTAGAATGGTGCATATTGAATGCACAAAAAGTCTGGAGTTGAAACTAGTTTAAAAAAAACGAAATGCCTTTGTAACAGATGAGTTTTCGTCCGAAACCCTCATACTTCGAAGGAGATGGTCTAGTTTGTACACGAAGTGCATCCAGTTTTTGTCGTAACCCTCTGAACTTTTTAGCACATGCTATGTGCGTGAAATGATGATACCATGCCAAGTTTCAACCTTTTCAGAGTTTATTTGTGGTGCTTTTTAATTTCAGGGTCGTTTAGCTCAAAAAAATCATTAAGTGCATGAAAAATGGCAAATGAAGTTAGAAAGGGTTGAAATTTGAAGATGTGGCTTAGAATGGTGCATATTGAATGCACAAAAAGTCTGGAGTTGAAACTAGTTTAAAAAAAACGAAATGCCTTTCTAACAGATGAGTTTTCGTCTGAAACCCTCATACTTCGAAGGAGATGGTCTAGTTTGTACACGAAGTGCATCCAGTTTTTGTCGTAACCCTCTCAACCTTTTAGCACATGCTATGTGGGTGAAATGATGATACCATGCCAAGTTTCAACCTTTTCAGAGTTCATATGTGGTGCTTTTTAATTTCAGGGTCGTTTAGCTCAAAAAAATCATTAAGTGCATGAAAAATGGCAAATGAAGTTAGAAAGGGTTGAAATTTGAAGATGTGTCTTAGAATGGTGCATATTGAATGCACAAAAAGTCTGGAGTTGAAACTAGTTTAAAAAAATGAAATGCCTTTGTAACAGATGAGTTTTCGTCCGAAACCCTCATACTTCGAAGGAGATGGTCTAGTTTGTACACGAAGTGCATCTAGTTTTTGCCGTAACCCTCTCAACTTTTTAGCACATGCTATGTGGGTGAAATGATGATACCATGCCAAGTTTCAACCTTTTGAGAGTTCATTTGTGGTGATTTTTAATTTCAGGGTCGTTTAGCTCAAAAAATCATTAAATGCATGAAAAATGGCAAATGAAGTTAGAAAGGGTTGAAATTTCAAGATGTGGCTTAGAATGGTGCATATTGAATGCACAAAAAGTCTGGAGTTGAAACTAGTTTAAAAAAATGAAATGCCTTTGTAACAGATGAGTTTTCGTCCGAAACCCTCAAACTTCGAAGAAGATGGTCTAGTTTGTACACGAAGTGCATCTAGTTTTTTCCGTAACCCTCTCAACTTTTTAGCACATGCTATGTGGGTGAAATGATGATACCATGCCAAGTTTCAACCTTTTCAGAGTTTATTTGTGGTGCTTTTTAATTTCAGGGTCGTTTAGCTCAAAAAAATCATTAAGTGCATGAAAAATGGCAAATGAAGTTAGAAAGGGTTGAAATTTGAAGATGTGGCTTAGAATGGTGCATATTGAATGCACAAAAAGTCTGGAGTTGAAACTAGTTTAAAAAAACGAAATGCCTTTCTAACAGATGAGTTTTCGTCTGAAACCCTCATACTACGAAGGAGATGGTCTAGTTTGTACACGAAGTGCATCCAGTTTTTGTCGTAACCCTCTCAACTTTTTAGCACATGCTATGTGCGTGAAATGATGATACCATGCCAAGTTTCAACCTTTTCAGAGTTTATTTGTGGTGCTTTTTAATTTCAGGGTCGTTTAGCTCAAAAAAATCATTAAGTGCATGAAAAATGGCAAATGAAGTTAGAAAGGGTTGAAATTTGAAGATGTGTCTTAGAATGGTGCATATTGAATGCACAAAAAGTCTGGAGTTGAAACTAGTTTAAAAAAATGAAATGCCTTTGTAACAGATGAGTTTTCGTCCGAAACCCTCATACTTCGAAGGAGATGGTCTAGTTTGTACACGAAGTGCATCTAGTTTTTGCCGTAACCCTCTCAACTTTTTAGCACATGCTATGTGGGTGAAATGATGATACCATGCCAAGTTTCAACCTTTTGAGAGTTCATTTGGGGTGATTTTTAATTTCAGGGTCGTTTAGCTCAAAAAAATCATTAAATGCATGAAAAATGGCAAATGAAGTTAGAAAGGGTTGAAATTTCAAGATGTGGCTTAGAATGGTGCATATTGAATGCACAAAAAGTCTGGAGTTGAAACTAGTTTAAAAAAATGAAATGCCTTTGTAACAGATGAGTTTTCGTCCGAAACCCTCATACTTCGAAGGAGATGGTCTAGTTTGTACACGAAGTGCATCTAGTTTTTGCCGTAACCCTCTCAACTTTTTAGCACATGCTATGTGGGTGAAATGATGATACCATGCCAAGTTTCAACCTTTTCAGAGTTTATTTGTGGTGCTTTTTAATTTCAGGGTCGTTTAGCTCAAAAAAATCATTAAGTGCATGAAAAATGGCAAATGAAGTTAGAAAGGGTTGAAATTTGAAGATGTGGCTTAGAATGGTGCATATTGAATGCACAAAAAGTCTGGAGTTGAAACTAGTTTAAAAAAAACGAAATGCCTTTCTAACAGATGAGTTTTCGTCTGAAACCCTCATACTTCGAAGGAGATGGTCTAGTTTGTACACGAAGTGCATCCAGTTTTTGTCGTAACCCTCTCAACCTTTTAGCACATGCTATGTGGGTGAAATGATGATACCATGCCAAGTTTCAACCTTTTCAGAGTTCATATGTGGTGCTTTTTAATTTCAGGGTCGTTTAGCTCAAAAAAATCATTAAGTGCATGAAAAATGGCAAATGAAGTTAGAAAGGGTTGAAATTTGAAGATGTGGCTTAGAATGGTGCATATTGAATGCACAAAAAGTCTGGAGTTGAAACTAGTTTAAAAAAAATGAAATGCCTTTGTAACAGATGAGTTTTCGTCCGAAACCCTCATACTTCGAAGGAGATGGTCTAGTTTGTACACGAAGTGCATCTAGTTTTTGCCGTAACCCTCTCAACTTTTTAGCACATGCTATGTGGGTGAAATGATGATACCATGCCAAGTTTCAACCTTTTCAGAGTTCATTTCAGGTGCTTTTGAATTTCAGGGTCGTTTAGTTCGAAAAAATCATTAAGTGCATGAAAAATGGCAAATGAAGTTAGAAAGGGTTGAAATTTGAAGGTGTGGCTTAGAATGGTGCATATTGCATGCACAAAAAGTCTGGAGTTGAACCTAGTTTAAAAAAAATGAAATGCCTTTGTAACAGATGAGTTTCATCCGAAACCCTCATACTTCGAAGGAGATGGTCTAGTTTGTACACGAAGTGCATCCAGTTTTTGCCGTAACCCTCTCAACTTTTTAGCACATGCTATGTGGGTGAAATGATGATACCATGCCAAGTTTCAACCTTTTCAGAGGTCATTTGTGGTGCTTTTTAATTTGAGGGTAGTTTAGCTCAAAAAAATCATTAAATGCATGAAAAATGGCAAATGAAGTTAGAAAGGGTTGAAATTTGAAGATGTGACTTAGAATGGTGCATATTGAATGCACAAAAAGTCTGGAGTTGAAACTAGTTTAAAAAAAACGAAATGCCTTTGTAACAGATGAGTTTTCGTCCGAAACCCTCATACTTCGAAGGAGATGGTCTAGTTTGTACACGAAGTGCATCCAGTTTTTGTCGTAACCCTCTCAACTTTTTAGCACATGCTATGTGCGTGAAATGATGATACCATGCCAAGTTTCAACCTTTTCAGAGTTTATTTGTGGTGCTTTTTAATTTCAGGGTCGTTTAGCTCAAAAAAATCATTAAGTGCATGAAAAATGGCAAATGAAGTTAGAAAGGGTTGAAATTTGAAGATGTGGCTTAGAATGGTGCATATTGAATGCACAAAAAGTCTGGAGTTGAAACTAGTTTAAAAAAAACGAAATGCCTTTCTAACAGATGAGTTTTCGTCTGAAACCCTCATACTTCGAAGGAGATGGTCTAGTTTGTACACGAAGTGCATCCAGTTTTTGTCGTAACCCTCTCAACCTTTTAGCACATGCTATGTGGGTGAAATGATGATACCATGCCAAGTTTCAACCTTTTCAGAGTTCATATGTGGTGCTTTTTAATTTCAGGGTCGTTTAGCTCAAAAAAATCATTAAGTGCATGAAAAATGGCAAATGAAGTTAGAAAGGGTTGAAATTTGAAGATGTGTCTTAGAATGGTGCATATTGAATGCACAAAAAGTCTGGAGTTGAAACTAGTTTAAAAAAATGAAATGCCTTTGTAACAGATGAGTTTTCGTCCGAAACCCTCATACTTCGAAGGAGATGGTCTAGTTTGTACACGAAGTGCATCTAGTTTTTGCCGTAACCCTCTCAACTTTTTAGCACATGCTATGTGGGTGAAATGATGATACCATGCCAAGTTTCAACCTTTTGAGAGTTCATTTGGGGTGATTTTTAATTTCAGGGTCGTTTAGCTCAAAAAAATCATTAAATGCATGAAAAATGGCAAATGAAGTTAGAAAGGGTTGAAATTTCAAGATGTGGCTTAGAATGGTGCATATTGAATGCACAAAAAGTCTGGAGTTGAAACTAGTTTAAAAAAATGAAATGCCTTTGTAACAGATGAGTTTTCGTCCGAAACCCTCATACTTCGAAGGACATGGTCTAGTTTGTACACGAAGTGCATCTAGTTTTTGCCGTAACCCTCTCAACTTTTTAGCACATGCTATGTGGGTGAAATGATGATACCATGCCAAGTTTCAACCTTTTCAGAGTTTATTTGTGGTGCTTTTTAATTTCAGGGTCGTTTAGCTCAAAAAAATCATTAAGTGCATGAAAAATGGCAAATGAAGTTAGAAAGGGTTGAAATTTGAAGATGTGGCTTAGAATGGTGCATATTGAATGCACAAAAAGTCTGGAGTTGAAACTAGTTTAAAAAAAACGAAATGCCTTTCTAACAGATGAGTTTTCGTCTGAAACCCTCATACTTCGAAGGAGATGGTCTAGTTTGTACACGAAGTGCATCCAGTTTTTGTCGTAACCCTCTCAACCTTTTAGCACATGCTATGTGGGTGAAATGATGATACCATGCCAAGTTTCAACCTTTTCAGAGTTCATATGTGGTGCTTTTTAATTTCAGGGTCGTTTAGCTCAAAAAAATCATTAAGTGCATGAAAAATGGCAAATGAAGTTAGAAAGGGTTGAAATTTGAAGATGTGGCTTAGAATGGTGCATATTGAATGCACAAAAAGTCTGGAGTTGAAACTAGTTTAAAAAAAATGAAATGCCTTTGTAACAGATGAGTTTTCGTCCGAAACCCTCATACTTCGAAGGAGATGGTCTAGTTTGTACACGAAGTGCATCTAGTTTTTGCCGTAACCCTCTCAACTTTTTAGCACATGCTATGTGGGTGAAATGATTATACCATGCCAAGTTTCAACCTTTTCAGAGTTCATTTCAGGTGCTTTTGAATTTCAGGGTCGTTTAGTTCGAAAAAATCATTAAGTGCATGAAAAATGGCAAATGAAGTTAGAAAGGGTTGAAATTTGAAGGTGTGGCTTAGAATGGTGCATATTGCATGCACAAAAAGTCTGGAGTTGAACCTAGTTTAAAAAAAATGAAATGCCTTTGTAACAGATGAGTTTCATCCGAAACCCTCATACTTCGAAGGAGATGGTCTAGTTTGTACACGAAGTGCATCCAGTTTTTGCCGTAACCCTCTCAACTTTTTAGCACATGCTATGTGGGTGAAATGATGATACCATGCCAAGTTTCAACCTTTTCAGAGTTCATTTGTGGTGCTTTTGAATTTCAGGGTCGTTTAGCTCAAAAAAATCATTAAGCGCATGAAAAATGGCAAATGAAGTTAGAAAGGGTTGAAATTTGAAGATGTGGCTTAGAATGGTGCATATTGCATGCACAAAAAGTCTGGAGTTGAAACTAGTTTAAAAAAAAGAAATGCCTTTGTAACAGATGAGTTTTCGTCCGAAACCCTCATAATTCGAAGGAGATGGTCTAGTTTGTACACGAAGTGCATCTAGTTTTTGCCGTAACCCTCTCAACTTTTTAGCACATGCTATGTGGGTGAAATGATGATACCATGCCAAGTTTCAACCGTTTCAGAGTTCATTTGTGGTGCTTTTTAATTACAGGGGCGTTTAGCTTAAAAAATCATTAAATGCATGAAAAATGGCAAATGAAGTTAGAAAGGGTTGAAATTTGAAGATGTGGCTTAGAATGGTGCATATTGAATGCACAAAAAGTCTGGAGTTGAAATTAGTTTAAAAAAATGAAATGCCTGTGTAACAGATGAGTTTTCGTCCGAAACCCTCATACTTCGAAGGAGATGGTCTAGTTTGTACACGAAGTGCATCCAGTTTTTGCCGTAACCCTCTCAAATTTTTAGCACATGCTATGTGGGTGAAATGATGATACCAATCCAAGTTTCAACCTTTTCAGATGTCATTTGTGGTGCTTTTTAATTTGAGGGTAGTTTAGCTCAAAAAAATCATTAAATGCATGAAAAATGGCAAATGAAGTTAGAAAGGGTTGAAATTTGAAGATGTGACTTAGAATGGTGCATATTGAATGCACAAAAAGTCTGGAGTTGAAACTAGTTTAAAAAAAACGAAATGCCTTTGTAACAGATGAGTTTTCGTCCGAAACCCTCATACTTCGAAGGAGATGGTCTAGTTTGTACACGAAGTGCATCCAGTTTTTGTCGTAACCCTCTGAACTTTTTAGCACATGCTATGTGCGTGAAATGATGATACCATGCCAAGTTTCAACCTTTTCAGAGTTTATTTGTGGTGCTTTTTAATTTCAGGGTCGTTTAGCTCAAAAAAATCATTAAGTGCATGAAAAATGGCAAATGAAGTTAGAAAGGGTTGAAATTTGAAGATGTGGCTTAGAATGGTGCATATTGAATGCACAAAAAGTCTGGAGTTGAAACTAGTTTAAAAAAAACGAAATGCCTTTCTAACAGATGAGTTTTCGTCTGAAACCCTCATACTTCGAAGGAGATGGTCTAGTTTGTACACGAAGTGCATCCAGTTTTTGTCGTAACCCTCTCAACCTTTTAGCACATGCTATGTGGGTGAAATGATGATACCATGCCAAGTTTCAACCTTTTCAGAGTTCATATGTGGTGCTTTTTAATTTCAGGGTCGTTTAGCTCAAAAAAATCATTAAGTGCATGAAAAATGGCAAATGAAGTTAGAAAGGGTTGAAATTTGAAGATGTGTCTTAGAATGGTGCATATTGAATGCACAAAAAGTCTGGAGTTGAAACTAGTTTAAAAAAATGAAATGCCTTTGTAACAGATGAGTTTTCGTCCGAAACCCTCATACTTCGAAGGAGATGGTCTAGTTTGTACACGAAGTGCATCTAGTTTTTGCCGTAACCCTCTCAACTTTTTAGCACATGCTATGTGGGTGAAATGATGATACCATGCCAAGTTTCAACCTTTTGAGAGTTCATTTGTGGTGATTTTTAATTTCAGGGTCGTTTAGCTCAAAAAATCATTAAATGCATGAAAAATGGCAAATGAAGTTAGAAAGGGTTGAAATTTCAAGATGTGGCTTAGAATGGTGCATATTGAATGCACAAAAAGTCTGGAGTTGAAACTAGTTTAAAAAAATGAAATGCCTTTGTAACAGATGAGTTTTCGTCCGAAACCCTCAAACTTCGAAGAAGATGGTCTAGTTTGTACACGAAGTGCATCTAGTTTTTTCCGTAACCCTCTCAACTTTTTAGCACATGCTATGTGGGTGAAATGATGATACCATGCCAAGTTTCAACCTTTTCAGAGTTTATTTGTGGTGCTTTTTAATTTCAGGGTCGTTTAGCTCAAAAAAATCATTAAGTGCATGAAAAATGGCAAATGAAGTTAGAAAGGGTTGAAATTTGAAGATGTGGCTTAGAATGGTGCATATTGAATGCACAAAAAGTCTGGAGTTGAAACTAGTTTAAAAAAAACGAAATGCCTTTCTAACAGATGAGTTTTCGTCTGAAACCCTCATACTTCGAAGGAGATGGTCTAGTTTGTACACGAAGTGCATCCAGTTTTTGTCGTAACCCTCTCAACCTTTTAGCACATGCTATGTGGGTGAAATGATGATACCAAGCCAAGTTTCAACCTTTTCAGAGTTCATATGTGGTGCTTTTTAATTTCAGGGTCGTTTAGCTCAAAAAAATCATTAAGTGCATGAAAAATGGCAAATGAAGTTAGAAAGGGTTGAAATTTGAAGATGTGTCTTAGAATGGTGCATATTGAATGCACAAAAAGTCTGGAGTTGAAACTAGTTTAAAAAAATGAAATGCCTTTGTAACAGATGAGTTTTCGTCCGAAACCCTCATACTTCGAAGGAGATGGTCTAGTTTGTACACGAAGTGCATCTAGTTTTTGCCGTAACCCTCTCAACTTTTTAGCACATGCTATGTGGGTGAAATGATGATACCATGCCAAGTTTCAACCTTTTGAGAGTTCATTTGTGGTGATTTTTAATTTCAGGGTCGTTTAGCTCAAAAAAATCATTAAATGCATGAAAAATGGCAAATGAAGTTAGAAAGGGTTGAAATTTCAAGATGTGGCTTAGAATGGTGCATATTGAATGCACAAAAAGTTTGGAGTTGAAACTAGTTTAAAAAAATGAAATGCCTTTGTAACAGATGAGTTTTCGTCCGAAACCCTCATACTTCGAAGGAGATGGTCTAGTTTGTACACGAAGTGCATCTAGTTTTTGCCGTAACCCTCTCAACTTTTTAGCACATGCTATGTGGGTGAAATGATGATACCATGCCAAGTTTCAACCTTTTCAGAGTTCATTTGTGGTGCTTTTGAATTTCAGGGTCGTTTAGCTCAAAAAAATCATTAAGTGCATGAAAAATGGCAAATGAAGTGAGAAAGGGTTGAAATTTGAAGATGTGTCTTAGAATGGTGCATATTGAATGCACAAAAAGTCTGGAGTTGAAACTAGTTTAAAAAAAACGAAATGCCTTTGTAACAGATGAGTTTTCGTCCGAAACCCTCATACTTCGAAGGAGATGGTCTAGTTTGTACACGAAGTGCATCCAGTTTTTGTCGTAACCCTCTCAACCTTTTAGCACATGCTATGTGGGTGAAATGATGATACCATGCCAAGTTTCAACCTTTTCAGAGTTCATTTGTGGTGCTTTTTAATTTCAGGGTCGTTTAGCTCAAAAAAATCATGAAGTGCATGAAAAATGGCAAATGAAGTTAGAAAGGGTTGAAATTTGAAGATGTGGCTTAGAATGGTGCATATTGAATGCACAAAAAGTCTGGAGTTGAAACTAGTTTAAAAAAATGAAATGCCTTTGTAACAGATGAGTTTTCGTCCGAAACCCTCATACTTCGAAGAAGATGGTCTAGTTTGTACACGAAGTGCATCTAGTTTTTGCCGTAACCCTCTCAACTTTTTAGCACATGCTATGTGGGTGAAATGATGATACCATGCCAAGTTTCAACCTTTTCAGAGTTTATTTGTGGTGCTTTTTAATTTCAGGGTCGTTTAGCTCAAAAAAATCATTAAGTGCATGAAAAATGGCAAATGAAGTTAGAAAGGGTTCAAATTTGAAGATGTGGCTTAGAATGGTGCATATTGAATGCACAAAAAGTCTGGAGTTGAAACTAGTTTAAAAAAAACGAAATGCCTTTCTAACAGATGAGTTTTCGTCTGAAACCCTCATACTTCGAAGGAGATGGTCTAGTTTGTACACGAAGTGCATCCAGTTTTTGTCGTAACCCTCTCAACCTTTTAGCACATGCTATGTGGGTGAAATGATGATACCATGCCAAGTTTCAACCTTTTCAGAGTTCATATGTGGTGCTTTTTAATTTCAGGGTCGTTTAGCTCAAAAAAATCATTAAGTGCATGAAAAATGGCAAATGAAGTTAGAAAGGGTTGAAATTTGAAGATGTGTCTTAGAATGGTGCATATTGAATGCACAAAAAGTCTGGAGTTGAAACTAGTTTAAAAAAATGAAATGCCTTTGTAACAGATGAGTTTTCGTCCGAAACCCTCATACTTCGAAGGAGATGGTCTAGTTTGTACACGAAGTGCATCTAGTTTTTGCCGTAACCCTCTCAACTTTTTAGCACATGCTATGTGGGTGAAATGATGATACCATGCCAAGTTTCAACCTTTTGAGAGTTCATTTGTGGTGATTTTTAATTTCAGGGTCGTTTAGCTCAAAAAAATCATTAAATGCATGAAAAATGGCAAATGAAGTTAGAAAGGGTTGAAATTTCAAGATGTGGCTTAGAATGGTGCATATTGAATGCACAAAAAGTCTGGAGTTGAAACTAGTTTAAAAAAATGAAATGCCTTTGTAACAGATGAGTTTTCGTCCGAAACCCTCATACTTCGAAGGAGATGGTCTAGTTTGTACACGAAGTGCATCTAGTTTTTGCCGTAACCCTCTCAACTTTTTAGCACATGCTATGTGGGTGAAATGATGATACCATGCCAAGTTTCAACCTTTTCAGAGTTCATTTGTGGTGCTTTTGAATTTCAGGGTCGTTTAGCTCAAAAAAATCATTAAGTGCATGAAAAATGGCAAATGAAGTGAGAAAGGGTTGAAATTTGAAGATGTGTCTTAGAATGGTGCATATTGAATGCACAAAAAGTCTGGAGTTGAAACTAGTTTAAAAAAAACGAAATGCCTTTGTAACAGATGAGTTTTCGTCCGAAACCCTCATACTTCGAAGGAGATGGTCTAGTTTGTACACGAAGTGCATCCAGTTTTTGTCGTAACCCTCTCAACCTTTTAGCACATGCTATGTGGGTGAAATGATGATACCATGCCAAGTTTCAACCTTTTCAGAGTTCATTTGTGGTGCTTTTTAATTTCAGGGTCGTTTAGCTCAAAAAAATCATGAAGTGCATGAAAAATGGCAAATGAAGTTAGAAAGGGTTGAAATTTGAAGATGTGGCTTAGAATGGTGCATATTGAATGCACAAAAAGTCTGGAGTTGAAACTAGTTTAAAAAAATGAAATGCCTTTGTAACAGATGAGTTTTCGTCCGAAACCCTCATACTTCGAAGAAGATGGTCTAGTTTGTACACGAAGTGCATCTAGTTTTTGCCGTAACCCTCTCAACTTTTTAGCACATGCTATGTGGGTGAAATGATGATACCATGCCAAGTTTCAACCTTTTCAGAGTTTATTTGTGGTGCTTTTTAATTTCAGGGTCGTTTAGCTCAAAAAAATCATTAAGTGCATGAAAAATGGCAAATGAAGTTAGAAAGGGTTGAAATTTGAAGATGTGGCTTAGAATGGTGCATATTGAATGCACAAAAAGTCTGGAGTTGAAACTAGTTTAAAAAAAACGAAATGCCTTTCTAACAGATGAGTTTTCGTCTGAAACCTTCATACTTCGAAGGAGATGGTCTAGTTTGTACACGAAGTGCATCCAGTTTTTGTCGTAACCCTCTCAACCTTTTAGCACATGCTATGTGGGTGAAATGATGATACCATGCCAAGTTTCAACCTTTTCAGAGTTCATATGTGGTGCTTTTTAATTTCAGGGTCGTTTAGCTCAAAAAAATCATTAAGTGCATGAAAAATGGCAAATGAAGTTAGAAAGGGTTGAAATTTGAAGATGTGTCTTAGAATGGTGCATATTGAATGCACAAAAAGTCTGGAGTTGAAACTAGTTTAAAAAAATGAAATGCCTTTCTAACAGATGAGTTTTCGTCCGAAACCCTCATACTTCGAAGGAGATGGTCTAGTTTGTACACGAAGTGCATCTAGTTTTTGCCGTAACCCTCTCAACTTTTTAGCACATGCTATGTGGGTGAAATGATGATACCATGCCAAGTTTCAACCTTTTGAGAGTTCATTTGTGGTGATTTTTAATTTCAGGGTCGTTTAGCTCAAAAAAATCATTAAATGCATGAAAAATGGCAAATGAAGTTAGAAAGGGTTGAAATTTCAAGATGTGGCTTAGAATGGTGCATATTGAATGCACAAAAAGTCTGGAGTTGAAACTAGTTTAAAAAAATGAAATGCCTTTGTAACAGATGAGTTTTCGTCCGAAAACCTCATACTTCGAAGGAGATGGTCTAGTTTGTACACGAAGTGCATCTAGTTTTTGCCGTAACCCTCTCAACTTTTTAGCACATGCTATGTGGGTGAAATGATGATACCATGCCAAGTTTCAACCTTTTCAGAGTTCATTTGTGGTGCTTTTGAATTTCAGGGTCGTTTAGCTCAAAAAAATCATTAAGTGCATGAAAAATGGCAAATGAAGTGAGAAAGGGTTGAAATTTGAAGATGTGTCTTAGAATGGTGCATATTGAATGCACAAAAAGTCTGGAGTTGAAACTAGTTTAAAAAAAACGAAATGCCTTTGTAACAGATGAGTTTTCGTCCAAAACCCTCATACTTCGAAGGAGATGGTCTAGTTTGTACACGAAGTGCATCCAGTTTTTGTCGTAACCCTCTCAACCTTTTAGCACATGCTATGTGGGTGAAATGATGATACCATGCCAAGTTTCAACCTTTTCAGAGTTCATTTGTGGTGCTTTTTAATTTCAGGGTCGTTTAGCTCAAAAAAATCATGAAGTGCATGAAAAATGGCAAATGAAGTTAGAAAGGGTTGAAATTTGAAGATGTGGCTTATAATGGTGCATATTGAATGCACAAAAAGTCTGGAGTTGAAACTAGTTTAAAAAAATGAAATGCCTTTGTAACAGATGAGTTTTCGTCCGAAACCCTCATACTTCGAAGGAGATGGTCTAGTTTGTACACGAAGTGCATCTAGTTTTTGCCGTAACCCTCTCAACTTTTTAGCACATGCTATGTGGGTGAAATGATGATACCATGCCAAGTTTCAACCTTTTCAGAGTTCATTTGTGGTGCTTTTGAATTTCAGGGTCGTTTAGCTCAAAAAAATCATTAAGTGCATGAAAAATGGCAAATGAAGTTAGAAAGGGTTCAAATTTGAAGATGTGGCTTAGAATGGTGCATATTGAATGCACAAAAAGTCTGGAGTTGAAACTAGTTTAAAAAAAACGAAATGCCTTTCTAACAGATGAGTTTTCGTCTGAAACCCTCATACTTCGAAGGAGATGGTCTAGTTTGTACACGAAGTGCATCCAGTTTTTGTCGTAACCCTCTCAACCTTTTAGCACATGCTATGTGGGTGAAATGATGATACCATGCCAAGTTTCAACCTTTTCAGAGTTCATATGTGGTGCTTTTTAATTTCAGGGTCGTTTAGCTCAAAAAAATCATTAAGTGCATGAAAAATGGCAAATGAAGTTAGAAAGGGTTGAAATTTGAAGATGTGTCTTAGAATGGTGCATATTGAATGCACAAAAAGTCTGGAGTTGAAACTAGTTTAAAAAAATGAAATGCCTTTGTAACAGATGAGTTTTCGTCCGAAACCCTCATACTTCGAAGAAGATGGTCTAGTTTGTACACGAAGTGCATCTAGTTTTTGCCGTAACCCTCTCAACTTTTTAGCACATGCTATGTGGGTGAAATGATGATACCATGCCAAGTTTCAACCTTTTCAGAGTTTATTTGTGGTGCTTTTTAATTTCAGGGTCGTTTAGCTCAAAAAAATCATTAAGTGCATGAAAAATGGCAAATGAAGTTAGAAAGGGTTCAAATTTGAAGATGTGGCTTAGAATGGTGCATATTGAATGCACAAAAAGTCTGGAGTTGAAACTAGTTTAAAAAAAACGAAATGCCTTTCTAACAGATGAGTTTTCGTCTGAAACCCTCATACTTCGAAGGAGATGGTCTAGTTTGTACACGAAGTGCATCCAGTTTTTGTCGTAACCCTCTCAACCTTTTAGCACATGCTATGTGGGTGAAATGATGATACCATGCCAAGTTTCAACCTTTTCAGAGTTCATATGTGGTGCTTTTTAATTTCAGGGTCGTTTAGCTCAAAAAAATCATTAAGTGCATGAAAAATGGCAAATGAAGTTAGAAAGGGTTGAAATTTGAAGATGTGTCTTAGAATGGTGCATATTGAATGCACAAAAAGTCTGGAGTTGAAACTAGTTTAAAAAAATGAAATGCCTTTGTAACAGATGAGTTTTCGTCCGAAACCCTCATACTTCGAAGGAGATGGTCTAGTTTGTACACGAAGTGCATCTAGTTTTTGCCGTAACCCTCTCAACTTTTTAGCACATGCTATGTGGGTGAAATGATGATACCATGCCAAGTTTCAACCTTTTGAGAGTTCATTTGTGGTGATTTTTAATTTCAGGGTCGTTTAGCTCAAAAAAATCATTAAATGCATGAAAAATGGCAAATGAAGTTAGAAAGGGTTGAAATTTCAAGATGTGGCTTAGAATGGTGCATATTGAATGCACAAAAAGTCTGGAGTTGAAACTAGTTTAAAAAAATGAAATGCCTTTGTAACAGATGAGTTTTCGTCCGAAACCCTCATACTTCGAAGGAGATGGTCTAGTTTGTACACGAAGTGCATCTAGTTTTTGCCGTAACCCTCTCAACTTTTTAGCACATGCTATGTGGGTGAAATGATGATACCATGCCAAGTTTCAACCTTTTCAGAGTTCATTTGTGGTGCTTTTGAATTTCAGGGTCGTTTAGCTCAAAAAAATCATTAAGTGCATGAAAAATGGCAAATGAAGTGAGAAAGGGTTGAAATTTGAAGATGTGTCTTAGAATGGTGCATATTGAATGCACAAAAAGTCTGGAGTTGAAACTAGTTTAAAAAAAACGAAATGCCTTTGTAACAGATGAGTTTTCGTCCGAAACCCTCATACTTCGAAGGAGATGGTCTAGTTTGTACACGAAGTGCATCCAGTTTTTGTCGTAACCCTCTCAACCTTTTAGCACATGCTATGTGGGTGAAATGATGATACCATGCCAAGTTTCAACCTTTTCAGAGTTCATTTGTGGTGCTTTTTAATTTCAGGGTCGTTTAGCTCAAAAAAATCATGAAGTGCATGAAAAATGGCAAATGAAGTTAGAAAGGGTTGAAATTTGAAGATGTGGCTTAGAATGGTGCATATTGAATGCACAAAAAGTCTGGAGTTGAAACTAGTTTAAAAAAATGAAATGCCTTTGTAACAGATGAGTTTTCGTCCGAAACCCTCATACTTCGAAGAAGATGGTCTAGTTTGTACACGAAGTGCATCTAGTTTTTGCCGTAACCCTCTCAACTTTTTAGCACATGCTATGTGGGTGAAATGATGATACCATGCCAAGTTTCAACCTTTTCAGAGTTTATTTGTGGTGCTTTTTAATTTCAGGGTCGTTTAGCTCAAAAAAATCATTAAGTGCATGAAAAATGGCAAATGAAGTTAGAAAGGGTTGAAATTTGAAGATGTGGCTTAGAATGGTGCATATTGAATGCACAAAAAGTCTGGAGTTGAAACTAGTTTAAAAAAAACGAAATGCCTTTCTAACAGATGAGTTTTCGTCTGAAACCTTCATACTTCGAAGGAGATGGTCTAGTTTGTACACGAAGTGCATCCAGTTTTTGTCGTAACCCTCTCAACCTTTTAGCACATGCTATGTGGGTGAAATGATGATACCATGCCAAGTTTCAACCTTTTCAGAGTTCATATGTGGTGCTTTTTAATTTCAGGGTCGTTTAGCTCAAAAAAATCATTAAGTGCATGAAAAATGGCAAATGAAGTTAGAAAGGGTTGAAATTTGAAGATGTGTCTTAGAATGGTGCATATTGAATGCACAAAAAGTCTGGAGTTGAAACTAGTTTAAAAAAATGAAATGCCTTTCTAACAGATGAGTTTTCGTCCGAAACCCTCATACTTCGAAGGAGATGGTCTAGTTTGTACACGAAGTGCATCTAGTTTTTGCCGTAACCCTCTCAACTTTTTAGCACATGCTATGTGGGTGAAATGATGATACCATGCCAAGTTTCAACCTTTTGAGAGTTCATTTGTGGTGATTTTTAATTTCAGGGTCGTTTAGCTCAAAAAAATCATTAAATGCATGAAAAATGGCAAATGAAGTTAGAAAGGGTTGAAATTTCAAGATGTGGCTTAGAATGGTGCATATTGAATGCACAAAAAGTCTGGAGTTGAAACTAGTTTAAAAAAATGAAATGCCTTTGTAACAGATGAGTTTTCGTCCGAAAACCTCATACTTCGAAGGAGATGGTCTAGTTTGTACACGAAGTGCATCTAGTTTTTGCCGTAACCCTCTCAACTTTTTAGCACATGCTATGTGGGTGAAATGATGATACCATGCCAAGTTTCAACCTTTTCAGAGTTCATTTGTGGTGCTTTTGAATTTCAGGGTCGTTTAGCTCAAAAAAATCATTAAGTGCATGAAAAATGGCAAATGAAGTGAGAAAGGGTTGAAATTTGAAGATGTGTCTTAGAATGGTGCATATTGAATGCACAAAAAGTCTGGAGTTGAAACTAGTTTAAAAAAAACGAAATGCCTTTGTAACAGATGAGTTTTCGTCCAAAACCCTCATACTTCGAAGGAGATGGTCTAGTTTGTACACGAAGTGCATCCAGTTTTTGTCGTAACCCTCTCAACCTTTTAGCACATGCTATGTGGGTGAAATGATGATACCATGCCAAGTTTCAACCTTTTCAGAGTTCATTTGTGGTGCTTTTTAATTTCAGGGTCGTTTAGCTCAAAAAAATCATGAAGTGCATGAAAAATGGCAAATGAAGTTAGAAAGGGTTGAAATTTGAAGATGTGGCTTATAATGGTGCATATTGAATGCACAAAAAGTCTGGAGTTGAAACTAGTTTAAAAAAATGAAATGCCTTTGTAACAGATGAGTTTTCGTCCGAAACCCTCATACTTCGAAGGAGATGGTCTAGTTTGTACACGAAGTGCATCTAGTTTTTGCCGTAACCCTCTCAACTTTTTAGCACATGCTATGTGGGTGAAATGATGATACCATGCCAAGTTTCAACCTTTTCAGAGTTCATTTGTGGTGCTTTTGAATTTCAGGGTCGTTTAGCTCAAAAAAATCATTAAGTGCATGAAAAATGGCAAATGAAGTGAGAAAGGGTTGAAATTTGAAGATGTGGCTTAGAATGGTGCATATTGAATGCACAAAAAGTCTGGAGTTGAAACTAGTTTAAAAAAAACGAAATGCCTTTGTAACAGATGAGTTTTCGTCCGAAACCCTCATACTTCGAAGGAGATGGTCTAGTTTGTACACGAAGTGCATCCAGTTTTTGTCGTAACCCTCTCAACCTTTTAGCACATGCTATGTGGGTGAAATGATGATACCATGCCAAGTTTCAACCTTTTCAGAGTTCATTTGTGGTGCTTTTTAATTTCAGGGTCGTTTAGCTCAAAAAAATCATGAAGTGCATGAAAAATGGCAAATGAAGTTAGAAAGGGTTGAAATTTGAAGATGTGTCTTAGAATGGTGCATATTGAATGCACAAAAAGTCTGGAGTTGAAACTAGTTTAAAAAAATGAAATGCCTTTGTAACAGATGAGTTTTCGTCCGAAACCCTCATACTTCGAAGGAGATGGTCTAGTTTGTACACGAAGTGCATCCAGTTTTTGCCGTAACCCTCCCAACTCTTTAGCACATGCTATGTGGGTGAAATGATGATACCATGCCAAGTTTCAACCTTTTCAGAGTTCATATGTGGTGCTTTTTAATTTCAGGGTCGTTTAGCTCAAAAAAATCATTAAGTGCAAGAAAAATGGCAAATGAAGTTAGAAAGGGTTGAAATTTGAAGATGTGGCTTATAATGGTGCATATTGAATGCACAAAAAGTCTGGAGTTGAAACTAGTTTAAAAAAATGAAATGCCTTTGTAACAGATGAGTTTTCGTCCGAAACCCTCATACTTCGAAGGAGATGGTCTAGTTTGTACACGAAGTGCATCTAGTTTTTGCCGTAACCCTCTCAACTTTTTAGCACATGCTATGTGGGTGAAATGATGATACCATGCCAAGTTTCAACCTTTTCAGAGTTCATTTGTGGTGCTTTTGAATTTCAGGGTCGTTTAGCTCAAAAAAATCATTAAGTGCATGAAAAATGGCAAATGAAGTGAGAAAGGGTTGAAATTTGAAGATGTGGCTTAGAATGGTGCATATTGAATGCACAAAAAGTCTGGAGTTGAAACTAGTTTAAAAAAAACGAAATGCCTTTGTAACAGATGAGTTTTCGTCCGAAACCCTCATACTTCGAAGGAGATGGTCTAGTTTGTACACGAAGTGCATCCAGTTTTTGTCGTAACCCTCTCAACCTTTTAGCACATGCTATGTGGGTGAAATGATGATACCATGCCAAGTTTCAACCTTTTCAGAGTTCATTTGTGGTGCTTTTTAATTTCAGGGTCGTTTAGCTCAAACAAATCATTAAGTGCATGAAAAATGGCAAATGAAGTTAGAAAGGGTTGAAATTTGAAGATGTGGCTTAGAATGGTGCATATTGAATGCACGAAAAGTCTGGAGTTGAAACTAGTTTAAAAAAAATGAAATGCCTTTGTTACAGATGAGTTTTCGTCCGAAACCCTCATACTTCGAAGGAGATGGTCTAGTTTGTACACGAAGTGCATCTAGTTTTTGCCGTAACCCTCTCAACTTTTTAGCACATGCTATGTGGGTGAAATGATGATACCATGCCAAGTTTCAACCTTTTCAGAATTCATTTGAGGTGCTTTTGAATTTCATGGTTGTTTAGCTCGAAAAACTCATTAAGTGCATGAAAAATGGCAAATGAAGTTTGAAAGGGTTGAAATTTGAAGATGTGGCTTAGAATGGTGCATATTGCATGCACAAAAAGTCTGGAGTTGAACCTAGTTTAAAAAAATAAAATGCCTTTGTAACAGATGAGTTTTCGTCCGAAACCCTCATACTTCGAAGGAGATGGTCTAGTTTGTACATACACGAAGTGCATCTAGTTTTTGCCGTAACCCTCTCAACTTTTTAGCACAAGCTATGTGGGTGAAATGATGATACCAAGCCAAGTTTCAACCTTTTTAGAGTTCATTTGTGGTGCTTTTTAATTTCAGGGTCGTTTAGCTCAGAAAAATCATTAAGTGCATGAAAAATGGCAAATGAAGTTAGAAAGGGTTGAAATTTGAAGATGTGGCTTAGAATGGTGCATATTGAATGCACAAAAAGTCTGGAGTTGAAACTAGTTTAAAAAATGAAATGCCTTTGTAACAGATGAGTTTTCGTCCGAAACCCTCATATTTCGAAGGAGATGGTCTAGTTTGTACACGAAGTGCATCCAGTTTTTGCCGTAACCCTCTCAACTTTTTAGCACATGCTATGTGGGTGAAATGATGATACCATGCCAAGTTTCAACCTTTTCAGAGTTCATTTGTGGTGCTTTTTAATTTCAGGGTCGTTTAGCTCAAACAAATCATTAAGTGCATGAAAAATGGCAAATGAAGTTAGAAAGGGTTGAAACTAGTTTAAAAAAATGAAATGCCTTTGTTACAGATGAGTTTTCGTCCGAAACCCTCATACTTCGAAGGAGATGGTCTAGTTTGTACACGAAGTGCATCTAGTTTTTGCCGTAACCCTCTCAACTTTTTAGCACATGCTATGTGGGTGAAATGATGATACCATGCCAAGTTTCAACCTTTTCAGAGTTCATTTGAGGTGCTTTTGAATTTCATGGTCGTTTAGCTCAAAAAAATCATTAAGTGCATGAAAAATGGCAAATGAAGTTAGAACGGGTTGAAATTTGAAGATGTGGCTTAGAATGGTGCATATTGAATGCACAAAAAGTCTGGAGTTGAAACTAGTTTAAAAAATGAAATGCCTTTGTAACAGATGAGTTTTCGTCCGAAACCCTCATACTTCGAAGGAGATGGTCTAGTTTGTACACGTAGTGCATCCAATTTTTGCCGTAACCCTCTCAACTTTTTAGCACATGCTATGTGTGTGAAATGATGTTACCATGCCAAGTTTCAACCTTTTCAGAGTTCATTTGTGGTGCTTTTTAATTTCAAGGTCGTTTAGCTCAAAAAAATCATTAAGTGCATGAAACATGGCAAATGAAGTTAGAAAGGGTTGAAATTTGAAGATGTGGCTTAGAATGGTGCATATTGAATGCACAAAAAGTCTGGAGTTGAAACTAGTTTAAAAAAAATGAAATGGCTTTGTAACAGATGAGTTTTCGTCCGAAACCCTCATACTTCGAAGGAGATGGTCTAGTTTGTACACGAAGTGCATCCTGTGTTTGCCGTAACCCGCTCATCTTTTTAGCACATGCTATGTGGGTGAAATGATGATACCATGCCAAATTTCAACCTTTTCAGAGTTCATTTGTGGTGCTTTTTAATTTCAGGGTCGTTTAGCTCAAAAAAATCATTAAATGCATGAAAAATGGCAAATGAAGTTAGAAAGGGTTGAAATTTGAAGATGTGGCTTAGAATTGTGCATATTGAATGCACAAGAACTCTAGAGTTGAAACTAGTCATAAAAAAATGAAATGCCTTTGTAACAGATGAGTTTTCGTCTAAAACCCTCATACTTCGAAGGAGATGGTCTAGTTTGTACACGAAGTGCATCCAGTTTTTGCCGTAACCCTCTCAACTTTTTAGCACATGCTATGTGGTTGAAATGATGATACCATGCCAAGTTTCAACCTTTTCAGAGTTCATTTGTAGTGCTTTTTAATTTTAGGGTCATTTAGCTCAAAAAAATTATTAAATGCATGAAAAATAGCAAATGAAGTTAGATAGGGTTGAAATTTGAAGATGTGGCTTAGAATGGTGCATATTGAATGCACAAAAAGTCTGGAGTTCATTTGGGTGATTTTGATTAAAACAAATGAAGGTATAAAACTAAAAGAGTTAAACAGAATCTGGTTTTGATTAAAACACCTATTTAAATTATCCTAAAAATTTCCAACTTTAACATAATGATAAAACATACAAATATTAAACAAGAGGAAAAACAATCATTCAAAAATCTATTTTTAAACTAAAGTTATTGACAAATTACTGTTTCACACAAATTCAAATGAATTCAAATTTAAACTATTTAAATTTGAAAACTACTGGCACTAACAGAAATTTTGTAATTGTTTTGACCTAAAGCAAAAAGAATCATTAAAAAACTATAAATATTCTAACGGTTATTCCAAATCAAAAAACAGAAATTAGAAAAACAAAACAAAACAAAAAAGAGAAAATACACCTTTAGTCCCGGTTGGTACTACCAACCGGGACTAAAGGTCCCTTCCCGCGCGGAATTTGGGCCGCCGAAAAGATGGGCCATTAGTCCCGGTTGGTGGATCCAACCGGGACTAAAGGGAGGACCTTTAGTCCCGGTTGGATCCACCAACCGGGACTAAAGAGTCCCTCTATATATGCAGGACTATGGAGGTGATTTGAAGGTCCCTTTGTTCCGGTGCAAATGGGCCAATCTGACTGGAGGAGGGGTAATGGTAGACCCACAGTACGGAATGACAACAGTGGATCTCAACAATCTTGGGCACACAGACGGACCATTCGTTCTAGCCAATGATGTGGCGCAAGTTTTCTATGTGAAGGACATGTCTACCAAACCGAGAAAAAGGAAAGATAAGAAAGAGGATACATCATATGATGAGCCAAAGCGTCACATAGTGCTTTCTGGGAAAAGAAACGTCGTGGGAGTGGAGGACAAGACAGACATGTCACAAGATTATGAAAAGTTTGATGAAATTCCTCCCTTCGCAGTGAAGACTGACCCAACCATCATGTTAAATGATGAAGATTGTCCATGGTTACGGCGCAATAATCAAGGGATACACGCGAAGAAAAAAAATTATACCCCAAGATCCCACTCTGGGATGTGATTGACTGCACCGTCATCACTTTTCTTCTCTAGTGAGTAGCCGGGATGGTCTACTTTGTACACGAAGTGCATCCAGTTTTTGTTGTAACCCTCTCAACTTTTTAGCACATGCTATGTGGGTGAAATAATGATACCATGCCAAGTTTCATCCTTTTCAGAGTTCATTTGGGGTGCTTTTTAATTTCAGGGTCGTTTAGCTCAAAAAAATCATTAAATGCATGAAAAATAGCAAATGAAGTTAGAAAGGGTTGAAATTTGAAGATGTGGCTTAGAATGGTGCATATTGAATGCACAAAAAGTCTGGAGTTGAAACTAGTTTAAAAAAATGAAATGCCTTTGTAACAAATGAGTTTTCGTCCGAAACCCTCATACTTCGAAGGAGATGGTCTAGTTTCTACACGAAGTGCATCCAGTTTTTGCCGTAACCCTCTCAACTTTTTAGCACATGCTATGTGGGTGAAATGATGATATCGTCCCAAGTTTCAACCTTTTCAGAGTTCATTTGTGGTGCTTTTTAATTTGAGGGTCGTTTAGCTCAAAAAAATCATTAAATGCATGAAAAATGGCAAATGAAGTTAGAAAGGGTTGAAATTTGAAGATGTGGCTTAGAATGGTGCATATTGAATGCACAAAAAGTCTGGAGTTGAAACTAGTTTAAAAAAATGAAATGCCTTTGTAACAGATGAGTTTTCGTCCGAAACCCTCATACTTCGAAGGAGATGGTCTAGTTTGTACACGAAGTGCATCCAGTTTTTGCCGTAACCCTCTCAACTTTTTAGCACATGCTATGTGGGTGAAATGATGATACCGTGCCAAGTTTCAACCTTTTCAGAGTTCATTTGTGGTGCTTTTTAATTTCAGGGTCGTTTAGCTCAAAAAAATCATTAAGTGCATGAAAAATGGCAAATGAAGTTAGAAAGGGTTGAAATTTGAAGATGTGGCTTAGAATGGTGCATATTGAATGCACAAAAAGTCTGGAGTTGAAACTAGTTTAAAAAAACAAAATGCCTTTGTAACAGACGAGTTTTCGTCCGAAACCCTCATACTTCGAAGGAGATGGTCTAGTTTGTACACGAAGTGCATCCAGTTTTGGCCGTAACCCTCTCAACTTTTTAGCACATGCTATGTGGGTGAAATGATGATACCATGCCAAGTTTCAACCTTTTCAGAGTTCATTTGTGGTGCTTTTTAATTTCAGGGTCGTTTAGCTCAAAAAATCATTAAATGCATGAAAAATGGCAAATGAAGTTAGAAAGGGTTGAAATTTGAAGATGTGGCTTAGAATGGTGCATATTGAATGCACAAAAAGTCTGGAGTTGAACCTAGTTTAAAAAAATGAAATGCCTTTGTAACAGATGAGTTTTCATCCGAAACCCTCATACTTCGAATGAGATGGTCTAGTTTCTACACGAAGTGCATCCTGTTTTTGCCGTAACCCTCTCAACTTTTTAGCACATGCTATGTGGGTGAAATGATGATACCATGCCAAGTTTCAACCTTTTCAGAGTTCATTTGTGGTGCTTTTGAATTTCAGGGTCGTTTAGCTCAAAATTTCATTAAGTGCATGAAAAATGGCAAATGAAGTTAGAAAGGGTTGAAATTTGAAGATGTGGCTTAGAATGGTGCATATTGAATGCACAAAAAGTCTGGAGTTGAAACTAGTTTAAAAAAAACAAAATGCCTTTGTAACAGACGAGTTTTCGTCCGAAACCCTCATACTTCGAAGGAGATGGTCTAGTTTGTACACGAAGTGCATCCAGTTTTGGCCGTAACCCTCTCAACTTTTTAGCACATCCTATGTGGGTGAAATGATGATACCATGCCAAGTTTCAACCTTTTCAGAGTTCATTTGTGGTGCTTTTTAATTTCAGGGTCGTTTAGCTCAAAAAATCATTAAATGCATGAAAAATGGCAAATGAAGTTAGAAAGGGTTGAAATTTGAAGATGTGGCTTAGAATGGTGCATATTGAATGCACAAAAAGTCTGGAGTTGAACCTAGTTTAAAAAAATGAAATGTCTTTGTAACAGATGAGTTTTCATCCGAAACCCTCATACTTCGAAGGAGATGGTCTAGTTTCTACACGAAGTGCATCCAGTTTTTGCCGTAACCCTCTCAACTTTTTAGCACATGCTATGTGGGTGAAATGATGATACCATGCCAAGTTTCAACCTTTTCAGAGTTCATTTGTGGTGCTTTTGAATTTCAGGGTCGTTTAGCTCAAAAAATTCATTAAGTGCATGAAAAATGGCAAATGAAGTTAGAAAGGGTTGAAATTTGAAGATATGGCTTAGAATGGTGCATATTGCATGCACAAAAAGTCTGGAGTTGAAACTAGTTAAAAAATGAAATGAATTTGTAATAGATGAGTTTTCGTCCGAAACCCTCATACTTCGAAGGAGATGGTCTAGTTTGTACACGAAGTGCATCCAGTTTTTGCCGTAACCTGCTCAACTTTTTAGCACATGCTATGTGGGTGAAATGATGATACCATGCCAAGTTTCAACCTTTTTAGAGTTCATTTGTGGTGCTTTTTAATTTCAGCGTCGTTTAGCTCAAAAAAATCATTAAATGCATGAAAAATGGCAAATGAAGTTAGAAAGGGTTGAAATTGGAAGATGTGGCTTAGAATTGTGCATATTGAATGCGCAAAAAGTCTGGAGTTGAAACTAGTTTAAAAAAATGAAATGCCTTTGCAACAGATGGTTTTCGTCTGAAACCCTCATACTTCGAAGGAGATGGTCTAGTTTATACACGAAGTGCATCCAGTTTTTACCGTAACCCTCTCAACTTTTTAGCACATGCTATGTGGGTGAAATGATGATACCATGCCAAGTTTCAACCTTTTCAGAGTTCATTTGTGGTGCTTTTTAATTTCAGGGTCGTTTAGCTCAAAAAATCATTAAATGCATGAAAAATGGCAAATGAAGTTAGAAAGGGTTGAAATTTGAAGATGTGGCTTAGAATGGTGCATATTGAATGCACAAAAAGTCTGGAGTTGAACATAGTTTAAAAAAATGAAATGTCTTTGTAACAGATGAGTTTTCATCCGAAACCCTCATACTTCGAAGGAGATGGTCTAGTTTCTACACGAAGTGCATCCAGTTTTTGCCGTAACCCTCTCAACTTTTTAGCACATGCTATGTGGGTGAAATGAAGATACCATGCCAAGTTTCAACCTTTTCAGAGTTCATTTGTGGTGCTTTTGAATTTCAGGGTCGTTTAGCTCAATAAATTCATTAAGTGCATGAAAAATGGCAAATGAAGTTAGAAAGGGTTGAAATTTGAAGATATGGCTTAGAATGGTGCATATTGCATGCACAAAAAGTCTGGAGTTGAAACTAGTTAAAAAATGAAATGCCTTTGTAATAGATGAGTTTTCGTCCGAAACCCTCATACTTCGAAGGAGATGGTCTAGTTTGTACACGAAGTGCATCCAGTTTTTGCCGTAACCCGCTCAACTTTTTAGCACATGCTATGTGGGTGAAATGATGATACCATGCCAAGTTTCAACCTTTTCAGAGTTCATTTGTGGTGCTTTTTAATTTCAGGGTCGTTTAGCTCAAAAAAATCATTAAATGCATGAAAAATGGCAAATGAAGTTAGAAAGGGTTGAAATTTGAAGATGTGGCTTAGAATTGTGCATATTGAATGCACAAAAAGTCTGGAGTTGAAACTAGTTTAAAAAAATGAAATGCCTTTGCAACAGATGGTTTTCGTCTGAAACCCTCATACTTCGAAGGAGATGGTCTAGTTTATACACGAAGTGCATCCAGTTTTTACCGTAACCCTCTCAACTTTTTAGCACATGCTATGTGGGTGAAATGATGATACCATGCCAAGTTTCAACCTTTTCAGAGTTCATTTGTGGTGCTTTTGAATTTCAGGGTCGTTTAGCTCAAAAAAATCATTAAGCGCATGAAAAATGGCAAATGAAGTTAGAAAGGGTTGAAATTTGAAGATGTGGCTTAGAATGGTGCATATTGCATGCACAAAAAGTCTGGAGTTGAAACTAGTTTAAAAAAAAGAAATGCCTTTGTAACAGATGAGTTTTCGTCCGAAACCCTCATAATTCGAAGGAGATGGTCTAGTTTGTACACGAAGTGCATCTAGTTTTTGCCGTAACCCTCTCAACTTTTTAGCACATGCTATGTGGGTGAAATGATGATACCATGCCAAGTTTCAACCGTTTCAGAGTTCATTTGTGGTGCTTTTTAATTACAGGGGCGTTTAGCTTAAAAAATCATTAAGTGCATGAAAAATGGCAAATGAAGTTAGAAAGGGTTGAAATTTGAAGATATGGCTTAGAATGGTGCATATTGCATGCACAAAAAGTCTGGAGTTGAAACTAGTTAAAAAATGAAATGAATTTGTAATAGATGAGTTTTCGTCCGAAACCCTCATACTTCGAAGGAGATGGTCTAGTTTGTACACGAAGTGCATCCAGTTTTTGCCGTAACCTGCTCAACTTTTTAGCACATGCTATGTGGGTGAAATGATGATACCATGCCAAGTTTCAACCTTTTTAGAGTTCATTTGTGGTGCTTTTTAATTTCAGCGTCGTTTAGCTCAAAAAAATCATTAAATGCATGAAAAATGGCAAATGAAGTTAGAAAGGGTTGAAATTGGAAGATGTGGCTTAGAATTGTGCATATTGAATGCGCAAAAAGTCTGGAGTTGAAACTAGTTTAAAAAAATGAAATGCCTTTGCAACAGATGGTTTTCGTCTGAAACCCTCATACTTCGAAGGAGATGGTCTAGTTTATACACGAAGTGCATCCAGTTTTTACCGTAACCCTCTCAACTTTTTAGCACATGCTATGTGGGTGAAATGATGATACCATGCCAAGTTTCAACCTTTTCAGAGTTCATTTGTGGTGCTTTTTAATTTCAGGGTCGTTTAGCTCAAAAAATCATTAAATGCATGAAAAATGGCAAATGAAGTTAGAAAGGGTTGAAATTTGAAGATGTGGCTTAGAATGGTGCATATTGAATACACAAAAAGTCTGGAGTTGAACATAGTTTAAAAAAATGAAATGTCTTTGTAACAGATGAGTTTTCATCCGAAACCCTCATACTTCGAAGGAGATGGTCTAGTTTCTACACGAAGTGCATCCAGTTTTTGCCGTAACCCTCTCAACTTTTTAGCACATGCTATGTGGGTGAAATGAAGATACCATGCCAAGTTTCAACCTTTTCAGAGTTCATTTGTGGTGCTTTTGAATTTCAGGGTCGTTTAGCTCAATAAATTCATTAAGTGCATGAAAAATGGCAAATGAAGTTAGAAAGGGTTGAAATTTGAAGATATGGCTTAGAATGGTGCATATTGCATGCACAAAAAGTCTGGAGTTGAAACTAGTTAAAAAATGAAATGCCTTTGTAATAGATGAGTTTTCGTCCGAAACCCTCATACTTCGAAGGAGATGGTCTAGTTTGTACACGAAGTGCATCCAGTTTTTGCCGTAACCCGCTCAACTTTTTAGCACATGCTATGTGGGTGAAATGATGATACCATGCCAAGTTTCAACCTTTTCAGAGTTCATTTGTGGTGCTTTTTAATTTCAGGGTCGTTTAGCTCAAAAAAATCATTAAATGCATGAAAAATGGCAAATGAAGTTAGAAAGGGTTGAAATTTGAAGATGTGGCTTAGAATTGTGCATATTGAATGCACAAAAAGTCTGGAGTTGAAACTAGTTTAAAAAAATGAAATGCCTTTGCAACAGATGGTTTTCGTCTGAAACCCTCATACTTCGAAGGAGATGGTCTAGTTTATACACGAAGTGCATCCAGTTTTTACCGTAACCCTCTCAACTTTTTAGCACATGCTATGTGGGTGAAATGATGATACCATGCCAAGTTTCAACCTTTTCAGAGTTCATTTGTGGTGCTTTTAATTTTAGGGTCGTTTAGCTCAAAAAAATTCATTAAATGCATGAAAAATGGCAAATGAAGTTAGATAGGGTTGAAATTTCAAGATGTGGCTTAGAATGGTGCATATTGAATGCACAAAAAGTCTGGAGTTCATTTGGGTGATTTTGATTAAAACAAATGAAGGTATAAAACTAAAAGAGTTAAACAGAATCTGGTTTTGATTAAAACACCTATTTAAATTATCCTAAAAATTCCCAACTTTAACATAATGATAAAACATACAAATATTAAACAAGAGGAAAAATAATCATTCAAAAATCTATTTTTAAACTAAAGTTATTCACAAATTACTGTTTCACACAAATTTCAAATGAATTCAAATTTAAACTATTTAAATTTGAAAACTACTGGCACTAACAGAAATTTTGTAATTGTTTTGACCTAAAGCAAAAAGATTCATTAAAAAACTATAAATATTCTAACGGTTATTCCAAATCTAAAAACAGAAATTAGAAAAACAAAACAAAACAAAAAAGAGAAAATACACCTTTAGTCCCGGTTGGTACTACCAATCGGGACTAAAGGTCCCTTCCCGCGCGGAATTTGGGCCGCCGAAAAGATGGGCCATTAGTCCCGGTTGGTGGATCCAACCGGGACTAAAGGGAGGACCTTTAGTCCCGGTTGGTGATACTAACCGGGACTAAAGGGTCTTTAGTCCCGGTTGGAGCCACCAACCGGGACTAAAGAGTCCCTCTATATATGCAGGACTTTGCCATTTCTGCCCCAACCTCTCCTATTCTGCCCCCCGACGCCGCGCCTCTTCTCCCTCGACCTCGCCGTCGCGCTGCCAGGCTGCCCGTCTTCAACCTCCCCCGGGAGATAGCCATCCCCGACTCGCTCGCTCCGGCCCCTCTTCTCCCTCGACCTCGCCGTTGCCTCGACCTCGCCGTCGAGCCCGCTGTCGCCTCGACCTCGCCGTCGAGCCCGCTGTCGCCTCGACCTCGCCGCCGAGACCGCTGTGAGCCACTCTCCTCCCTCTCCTCCTGAAGCCCCCCTCCCTGTCCGCCATTTCTGCCATGGCCGCCCCTCCCCGAGCCCATCCCCCACCCAGCCACCACCAGGAGCCCCGCCGCCCCGTCCATCTCCGACGTAGGAGCCCCGCCGGTTATAAGTAGAGAGTTGAAGACAACAGAAAATTAAAGTGAAAAACTAAACTGAATTTTACCTATTGTGTCAATTGCTAGATGACAGGTTCCATTGCTTGATAAGAGGAGTGTATATTATATACCATGCCAATTTGTAAGAACACAAAAGTATATGTTGTTGCTTGTTTATGCGCCCATGCTGACACTTGCTTAGTATTCAGTATTAAGAAGGCCACTGGGTAATCCGTAGGAAAGAAAAAGAAGTAAAAGGCCAACTCAATTCTTTAGACATGATGCAGCTATATTGCTAACTACTGAGTACTAAGAAGATAAGTAGATGAATAAAATAAAGCAAAGTCCATTCTTCAGTTGAAGAAAACTGAGACAGGATCAATTGGCAAATATTTCACACGCTGATGTGCAACAGAACATTCACTGAAAAGTTGACTATATTGCAATAGTTCTGTTCAACTTAATGAATAGTGCTCCAAGCTCTTCCAAAATTAATGTGAAGCTAACAAATAAATTAAGAGGATAATCTGACACACTTTGAAAAGATCACTAGATAATCTCTCAGAAAAAAGACCGAGGTAAGAAGGCATGATCAATTATTGAGTTCAAGAAATAAATACATGAGGCAGATATATTCCTAACAATAGTAAGTACTAACAAGATCAATAACTAAATAAAAATGCATGAAAAATTCTGCAATTAAGGAAAACAGAGACATAAGGCAGATTAATCAGCTCATGTTTTAAATGCACAGCTAGATGACTTGATAATTTCAGCACCAACACGCAAGGTATGCCGCAAACACACACACACACACACACACACACACACACATATTATTTAAAAACTTGCAAATATTTTCTAATTGTTAGAACATCTTTTTAGTGTTCAGAATAGTTTTAGTTGTTTTAGGTAATTAAGTGTTCATATTGTTTTAGTTAATTTAGTTGGTTTATGTTTTAGTTGTTTTAGTTGTTTAGTTTTTTTATGTTTTAGTAAATTTAGTTGTTTTAGTTCTCGAGTCGACGATGCCCATCCCGCATCCTCGTCGTCGAGTCGGCGGCGACCACCTGCTTGAGAGGCGCCATGTCCGGGACTGGGCTCCGCCGGGCTGGCATTGGGAGGTGCTGCCTTCCGGGGCGCGAAGCTTGGTGCGGAATGAGGGTCCCGTCGTCGACCCGGAGGTTATTTGGTGGCGGTCGCGTGGACCACAGTCGGTGCAGAGGGAGCTGCCCCCCGCGTAGGTGGTACGTCGCCGTGTCAGGGAGGAGGACGAGCACGTCCGATGCTACATGGCTGCGTTGGGCGCCAGGTTCTCCAATACCTAGCAGGTTCTTCAGGGATCACACCCGAGCTATGATCCTGTCATAGTTCCTTATCTTTGGGTGTCCACCGCCTTCGCCGCGAGACGTCAACTATTCTGTTGATGTATTAGTGATATTATATTCGATGATGTATTAGTGATACTATTCGATGATGTATTCGTGATATTATATGATCGCATTTGTTGTTGCATTGCCTTGTATTGATTTGCATATCTCCGGTTCTGCTTATTGAATGCATTGTAATTGTTTTATATTTGTTCTGGATTAGTTAAGCTATGGACGGTAGAGACCATGATCAAGAGAATGCCATGTACGACCTGATACGCTCCGGAAACGAAGAGAATGAAGTAGATGATGGCTCACAATACCTTAACCCATCCGGTGAGGGAATTGAGGAAGAACAACCAAGAGACGAAGGCGAACCAGCTGACAATGACGATGGCGAAGAAATTTTTGTCCATTTAATAGAGTCCGGCGAGGTATTAATTTGCCCTCTGGTGATCATCAGATGTATTGATTGATTTGTATATATTAATGAATCTTTCTTCCTTTTAGCCCTCCGGATCGAGCAAATCTTCTAGAAGGGTTAAACGTGGCCCGACAAAAAAGTTGAAACAAGGCGTAAAGTTTAACATCGATCAAATCAGAGCAGATGGCGAACCGATTGCTCCTAAAGTGAATGCGGACAAATTTATACGTCAATGCGGAGTTATCGTTAGGGACCAAATCCCGATCACCGTTCAAGAATGGAATCAGCCTAAAGATACCCAACCAGTTTCTTTTGTTAGCCAAAGAGCAAAAGATCTGCTTTTGGAGGAGCTCATGAAACATTTCACCCTACCAGAGGGTCTCACAGATCTCCAACGGGAGAAAGTCAAGAAGTGTGCTCTTAAGAAGATGGCCACACAATTCCAGTCTTGGAAGAAAAGATTATGGAAAAGTTACGTGGAAAATGAAAGGAAGACTCCAGAATTCAAAGGAGAATATGTGAAGTTAGTAGATGACTGGGACGAATTTGTGAAGTTCAAGGAATCAGAAGAAGCTAAGAAACGGTCGAGAATAAACAAGATAAATGCCAACAAAAAAAAGTGGCACCATCGTCTGGGGCCAGGCGGCTACAAGTATGGGTTGCCTAAGTGGGATGAATCGGAGAGAAACATGAAGGCTGCAGGGGTCACTCCAGTAACAGAGACTTGGCCGGAGAGGTACAGGACTTGGTTTTATGCACATGGGGGAAAGTTGGACCCAAAGACAGGGGAGGTTCTTGAACTAGCAAGTCTTAAAGAAGCCACGGATGGGTTACTTAAAGCAATAGCAGAAGCTCGAGCGGGTGTGTACGAGCCCGAGAGAGAGAAGGACGAGCTTTTGCGCGCCCTCAAGAATCCTGAACACCCGGGACGAACACGAGGCAAAGGCATGGTTCTGTGGTTTCTGGGGTTTGCGGATTGGAACGACAGCTACAGAAGTCATGACAGAAAGAAGAAGCATGAAGTAGATCGGATTCAGGACTTGGAACGCAAATATAACATGTAGCAGGAGCAAATCAACAAACTTAGCCAGCAAGGCGCATCTCAGCAGCAACAGCAACCAGATCCAACATTGGATGGTACCATTCCATCATCTATGCTGAAAAGCAGCGTGGGTTCCACGGAGGTCCCGGCCGATGATGCACTGCTGGCTCGCTATCCCGTGGATGATATCTTAGAGTCGACACCTTGTGAGCTACACGTGAAACTGAAGAACATATCCATGAAGGCGGCGGACGGCTTTGCTTTACCGAGTGGAGATGAAGCAACTTTCCACGGCAATCCGATTACACCTGGCTATGATCGTGTCGGGGTGGATCAAGTTGTGTCGGCATATGGAACACTAGATCTTGACTACCCTGGAGGTGAAGGGGAGCGGACACTGGGAGAAGCCAGGTGTTGTGTCATTTTATGGAAAAAGGAATGCATCGTGTTTCCAAACTCGGTGCCAAGGCCACCGACTCCTCCTCCAAGTCCGCCGCGTCAGCAGACTCCAACCCTCCCCGAGATGGAGCGTAGGGTGAGTCCTTCGAATCCATCTCCGCCGCGCCAGCCGAATCCATCCCACCCCGAGACGGAGAGCATGGCGAGTCCGCGATATCAATCTCCGCCACGTCAGCATAGTCCATCCCACCCCGAGACAAAGCCTAGCGCGAGACGTCCGCGATATCAAAAAACAGCGTCTCCAAAGTGGAAGAGAACACAGAAGAAACTGGCCGAGCCTCCTGCCAAAAAGAAGTTATCTTATGAGAAGACTGACGAGGAACTCAATGAATCAGTGAATCTCGCTTTGCGGGCCCATTTTGGACCGAAAGCGCCCCCGCCGCCAAAGGAGAAAATACCTGACGAGGTCGTACAACACTTTATTGATGCAGCTAAACCGGCGGAGAAAAGATCGATATCAGACTATGAACGCTGTATTACCAAGTCCTATGCATCCCAGAAAAGACAGAAGTCTAGCGGTAGTAGTAACTGTGGGAAAACTGTTCCCCAGCTCAGAGAACAGGCAGTCCAATCGATCAGCCCGCTCAAGGTGGGTGCCAATAACGTGGTAATAACCGACGCTGATAGAGAGAATGCTAGAATGCTCGGTATCACCGTTGAACAATTCCTAGAGATCGAGGAATTTCCACCGTTAGATCCAAAGGAAATAGAACGGCAATATGTCCCCGGGCAACCTCTGCTCAGTCCTGAAGACGAGAAGCTTCTAACAACGCAAATGTACAAATTGCATGACTGGTACATGAGAGAAATAAAGGACGGGATGGAGAGCCTCATGGTGAAAGTCGAGAAAGAGCATTACGTCCATGCAAAAGATTTGTGGATTGAAAATGAAGAATTTTTTCAGTTATTCAATCAAAAAGCACACGACAAATCTATCGTCAGTTGCTATTGTCTGTAAGTGATTTCTTTCTGTAATTTAAGTCTCTAGCTCAGCTCGTTCATTGCCTGTTATTATACTAACTATATTCTTTTGTGTGGTATTATGCAGAATGAAGATTTTTGAATTGAAAAGAGCTGGAGTCTATGGCATTGGGTTCATTGACCCAAATACCGTCAATGAAGAAGTGTTGAGAAGGCACCCTAAAGACACGGAGAAATTGCTTCTAAGGTTTTTGAAGGCCCTAAAGTACAAAGCAGAAATAATTTTACCTTGGAACTTCCAGTGAGTGTTACTTTCTTGTACTACAAATTCTATTTTTGCTTATATATATATACTCGATGTTAAGTGTAGTTGATGAGTTATGCATGCCCGCTTATACAAATCGTGTGCGCAGCTACCACTAGATCCTTCTAATCATTAGAGTTGACGATGGAACTGTTGAAGTACTGGACTCGCTAAGTAAAGACCTTGAAGATTACAAAAGCTTGCATTTGTTGCTCGAAAGGTAATTTCAATCATTGACGCACTATGTCAGCTTCTTTATTAGTTCATTTCCTGATATCAAGTAATTAATAACTCCATTATTCATTTTGTTTGCCGGGCAGGGTTTGGGAAAAGTTCACCAAAGATGTTAGAGGTGAATGGAAAGAGGAGCTGAGATGGCGAAAGCCCAGGGTAATTAAGTAGTACTAGCTACGTCCGCGCATCTCTTTAATTCTAGTTTCAATACCATTGTCATGCTTCATTATTATCTGATTGAATTCTATTCTCGTAAAGTGCATGAGGCAGGCAGAGGGGACTGAAATATGTGCATATTACGTTTGCGAGAACATTCGCTTTATGACCGAAAGCAACAAGAGTGCAAGAGATCTTTGGGTACGTAAACACCATACATATTTTTTTCATGATCTAATACGTACATATACGCACAACTAACATGTTCATATTGATCTCCTTCTTTAAAGATGCACGAGATGCGGGATAAGCTCCTACCAAAGGACCGCATACGAGCAATTCAAGAGGAAATTGCGGGATTTTTGCTTCAGCAGGTCATATCTCTCGACGGAGAATACCATTACCGGATCCGCAAATGATCTGCAAATTGTACGATAAATTGTATATACCAAATTGTATATATATATATGTGTATGCATGTGGTCGTACGAGAAATTCTATGATATATATATATATATATATATATATATATATATATATATGATTGCTTGTACGAGAAATTTGATGATATATGATCGGTTCTACGAGAAATTCTATTATATATGCATAATGTGTACAGTATGTAGTAGCATAAAATATGTTTGAAATGAAAAATAATTAAATGGAAAACACAAAATGAAAAGGAAAAATAAACAATAAACACTAATTAAACCCCTAAACCCCTAAACCCCTAAACCCCTAAACCCCTAAACCTTTAGTCCCGGTTGGTATTACCAACCGGGACCAAAGGTCCCCATGCCCTGGCGCGCGCTGCCGGCCACGTGGCCTGGGTTTAGTCCCGGTTCGTAGCCAACTGGGACTAAAGGTTTGGACCCTTTAGTCTCTATACTTTAGTCCCGGTTGGGGAACCGGGACTAAAGGCCCTTCCCAACCGGGACTAATGGCCTGTTTTCTACTAGTGTGGGCCACCTTGCTGCACCTTTGCTACATTTTTTACTTGCTATCCATTACGAATTATCTTATCACAAAACTATCTGTTACCGATAATTTCAGTGCTTGTAGAGAATACCTTACTGAAAACTGCTTGTCATTTCCTTCTGCTCCTCATTGGGTTCGACACTCTTACTTATCGAAAGGACTATGATAGATCCCCTATACTTGTGGGTCATCAAGACTCTTTTCTGGCACCGTTGCCGGGGAGTGAAGCGCCTTTGGTGAGTGGAATTTGGTAAGAAAAAATTTATATAGTGTGCTGAAATTTACTGTCACTTGTTACTATGGAAAATAATCCTTTGAGGGTCTTGTTCGGGGTATCTTCACCTCGACCGGAAGCACAAAGAGTTGCTCCTCAACCTACTGAACCTACTGAAAATATTTATTATGAAATTCCTTCGGGTATGATAGAGAAACTGCTAGCTAATCCTTATGCAGGAGATGGAACACTACATCCTGATTTGCATCTGATCTATGTGGATGAAGTTTGTGGATTATTTAAGCTTGCAGGTTTGCCCGAGGATGATGTCAAGAAGATGGTCTTTCCTTTATCTTTGAAGGAGAAGGCATTGACATGGTATAGGCTATGTGATGATATTGGATCATGGAACTACAACCGATTGAAATTGGAATTTCATCAGAAGTTTTATCCTATGCATCTGGTTCATCATGATCGGAATTATATTTATAATTTTTGGCCTCGTGAAGGAGAAAGTATCGCTCAAGCTTGTAGGAGGCTTAAGTCAATGTTATATTCATTCCCCAATCTTGAGCTCTCAAGAGAAATTATTATTCAGAATTTTTATGCTCGGCTTTCTCGTACTGATCAATCCATGCTCGATACTTCTTGTACTGGTTCCTTTATGAAGAAAGATATTGAATTCAAATGGGACTTATTGGAAAGAATTAAACGCAACTCCGAAGATTGGGAACTCGACGAAGGTAAGGAGTCAGGTATAAACCTTAAGTTTGATTGTGTTAAATCCTTTATAGACACCGATGCTTTTCCTGAATTTAGCACTAAATATGGACTTGACTCTGAGATAGTAGCTTCTTTCTGCGAATCTTTTGCTGCTCATGTTGATCTCCCTAAGGAGAAGTGGTTTAAATATCATCCTCCCATTGAAGTGAAAGTAGCCGAACCTATTAAAGTTGAAGAAGAAACTATTATTTATAATGTTGATCCTGTTATTCCTGCTGCTTATATTGAGAAACCACCTTTCCCTGTTAGAATAAAGGAACATGCTAAAGCTTCAACTGTGGTTCGTAAGAGTTATACTAGAACACCTACACCCCCTGAACAAATCAAAGTTGAACCTAGTATTGCTATGGTTATAGATCTCTTGGTTGATAATATTGATGGGCATGTTATTCATTTCTGTGATGAAGCTGCTAGAATTGCTAGACTTGATACTAAAGATAAACATAGACCTATTGTTGGCATGCCTGTTGTTTCTGTTAAAATAGGAGATCATTGTTATCATGGCTTATGTGATGTGGGTGCTAGTGTGAGTGCAATTCCCTTTACCTTATATCAAGAAATTATGAATGATATTGCACCACCTGAATTAGAAGAAATTGATGTTACCATTAAGCTTGCTAATAGAGATACTATAGCACCAGTTGGGATTGTTAGAGATGTTGAAGTCTTGTGTGGGAAAATAAAATATCCTATTGATTTTCTTGTTCTTGGTTCCCCACAAGATGATTTTTGTCCCATTATATTTGGTAGACCTTTCTTGAATACTGTTAATGCTAAGATAGATTGTGAGAAAGAAACTGTTACTGTAAGTTTTGGGGATGTGTCCCACGAGTTTAATTTCTCTAAATTTCGTAGACAACCCCATGATAAAGAATTGCCTAGTAAGGATGAAATTATTGGTCTTGCTTCTATTGCTGTGCCTCCTACTGATCCCTTAGAACAATATTTGCTAGACCATGAAAATGATATGCATATGAATGAAAGGAATGAAATAGAAAAGATTTTCTTTGATCAACATCCTGTTTTGAAACACAACATGCCTGTTGAAATACTTGGGGATCCTCCTCCACCCAAGGGTGATCCCGTGTTTGAGCTTAAACAATTACCGGATACTCTGAAATACGCTTATCTTGATGAAAAGAAGATATATCCTGTTATTATTAGTGCTAACCTTTTAGAGCATGAAGAAAAGAGATTATTGAAAACTCTGAAGAAGCACCGTGCTGCTATTGGATATACCCTTGATGATCTTAAGGGCATTAGTCCCACTCTATGTCAGCATAAAATTAATATGGAGCCTGATGCTAAACCAGTTGTTGACCACCAACGACGGTTAAATCCTAAAATGAAAGAAGTGGTAAGAAATGAAATATTAAAGCTTCTGGAGGCAGGTATAATTTATCCAATTGCTGATAGTAGATGGGTTAGCCACGTTCATTGTGTCCCTAAGAAGGTAGGTATTACCGTTGTTCCTAATGATAAAAATGAATTGATCCCGCAAAGAATTGTTACAGGATATAGAATGGTAATTGATTTTAGGAAATTAAATAAAGCTACTAGGAAAGATCATTACCCTCTACCTTTTATTGATCAAATGCTAGAAAGACTATCCAAACACACACACTTTTGCTATCTAGATGGTTATTCTGGTTTTTCTCAAATACCTGTGTCAAAAGAGGACCAAGAGAAGGCCACTTTTACTTGTCCTTTCGGTACCTTTGCTTATAGACGTATGCCTTTTGGTTTATGCAATGCACCTGCTACCTTTCAAAGATGTATGACTGCTATATTCTCTGACTTTTGTGAAAAGATTGTTGAGGTTTTCATGGATGATTTCTCCGTTTACGGAACTTCTTTTCATGACTGCTTGAGCAACCTTGATCGAGTTTTGCAGAGATGTGAAGAAACTAATCTTGTCTTGAATTGGGAGAAGTGCCACTTTATGGTTAATGAGGGCATTGTCTTGGGACACAAAATATCCGAAGGTGGTATTGAGGTGGATAAAGCTAAAGTTGATGCTATTGAAAAAATGCCGTGTCCCATGGGTATGAAAGGTATAAGAAGTTTCCTTGGTCATGCTGGTTTCTATAGGAGATTTATTAAAGACTTCTCTAAAATTTCTAGGCCTCTCACTAATCTCTTGCAAAAAGATATTCCTTTTGTTTTTTATGATGATTATGTAGAAGCATTTGAAATTCTTAAGAAAGCCTTGATTTCTGCACCTGTTGTTCAACCACCTGATTGGAACCTACCCTTTGAAATTATGTGCGATGCTAGTGATTATGCCGTTGGTGCTGTTCTAGGAAAAAGAGTTGATAAGAAATTAAATGTTATCCATTATGCTAGTAAAACTCTACACAGTGCTCAAAGAAACTATGCTACCACTGAAAAGGAATTTTTAGCAGTTGTGTTTGCTTGTGATAAGTTTGGACCTTATATTGTTGATCCCAAAGTAACTGTTCACACTGATCATGCTGCTATTAAATACCTTATGGAAAACAAAGATGCTAAACCTAGACTTATTAGATGGGTTCTTCTGCTACAAGAATTTGATTTGCATATTATTGATAGAAAGGGTGCTGAGAACCCCGTAGCACACAACTTGTCTAGGTTAGAAAATGTTCTTGATGACCCACTACCTATTGATGATAGCTTTCCTGATGAACAATTAGCTGTCATAAATGCTTCACGTAATGCTCCATGGTATGCTGATTATGCTAATTACATTGTTGCTAAATTTATACCACCTAGTTTCACATACCAACAAAAGAAAAAGTTCTTCTATGATTTAAGACATTACTTTTGGGATGATCCACACCTTTATAAAGAAGGAGTAGATGGTGTTATTAGACATTGTGTACCTGAGCATGAACAGGAACAGATCCTACACAAGTGTCACTCCAAGGCTTATGGAGGACACCACACTGGAGATAGAACTGCACACAAGGTATTACAATCTAGTTTTTATTGGCGTACTCTCTTCAAGGATGCTCGTAAGTTTGACTTGTCTTGTGATGAATGTCAAAGAATTGGTAATATTAGTAGACGTCAGGAAATGCCTATGAATTACTCACTTGTTATTGAACCATTTGATGTTTGGGGTTTTGATTATATGGGACCTTTTCCAAAGTCCACCGGGTATACTCACATTCTAGTTGCTGTTGATTATGTTACTAAGTGGGTAGAAGCTATTCCAACTAGTAGTGTTGATCATAATACTTCTATTAAAATGCTTAAAGAAGTTATTTTCCCTAGATTTGGAGTCCCTAGATATTTATTGACTGATGGTGGTTCACACTTTATTCATGGTGCTTTCCGTAAATTGCTTGCTAAGTATGATGTTAATCATAGAATTGCATCTCCATATCATCCTCAGTCTAGTGGTCAAGTAGAATTAAGCAATAGAGAAATTAAATTGATCTTGCAAAAGACTGTTAATAGATCTAGAAAGAATTGGTCTAAGAAACTTGATGATGCATTATGGGCTTATAAAACTGCTTACAAAAATCATGTGGGTATGTCTCCGTATAAAATGGTTTATGGTAACGCATGTCACTTACCTCTAGAACTAGAACATAAAGCTTATTGGGCAATCAAAGAGCTCAACTATGATTTCAAACTTGCTGGTGAGAAGAGGTTGTTTGACATTAGCTCACTTGATGAATGGAGAACCCAGGCCTATGAGAATGCCAAGTTGTTTAAAGAAAAGGTTAAGAGATGGCATGATAAGAGGATACAAAAGCGTGAATTCAATGTAGGTGACCATGTCTTGCTATACAATTCTCGTTTAAGATTTTTTGCAGGAAAACTTCTCTCTAAATGGGAAGGGCCTTACATTATCGAGGAAGTATATCGCTCCGGTGCCATCAAGATCAACAACGCCGAAGGCACAAATCCGAAGGTGGTAAACGGGCAAAGAATCAAACATTATATCTCAGGTACTCCCATAAATGTTGAAACCAATATTATCAATACCATAACTCCGGAGGAGTACATTAGGGAGACCTACCAGAACGTTTCAGACTCCGAAAATGAATAGGTATGTGGTACGGTAAGCAAACCGACTCCAAAACTTTTTCAACAGCAATTTTTCTCCGTTTTGGAATATTTAAGAAATTAGGAAAATTTAAAGTAGTCCAAAAAGTGCACGAGGAGGCGACAAGCCAGGGGGCGCGCCCTACCCCCCTGGGCGCGCCCCTGTGGCTTGTGGCCACCCCGTGCACCCTCCGGACTCCGTTTTCTTGTGGTACACTCCTTTAGGTCGGTAAAAATTCATTATATAATCTCCCGAAGGTTTGGACCTTCTTATCACGACAATACTTCCTGTTTTCGTTTTGAGCTGTTCTGCGGCAGATTTAGAGCAAGATGTCATCGCAAGAGTCGGTCGGGGAGAGCCGTGCCTCTCACCTGACATCGGGGCCCGGAGCATACAGCGAAGCCAACCACTTCGGGCAGGCCATGGAGGAAGAGATGGAGGCCGACTTGAAAAGGGTGGATGCCATGGAGGAAGACCAAGAAGTTACCTCTCGTCTACAACTTGGAGCCATGTTGGAGGAACTTCAGAGCTCAGCAATTGCGAATTCGGTCATCCCTCCCAATGCTAAATTTCTTACTTATGAAAATATGAAAAAGAGTGTTGCTTCTTCCCCCGCAGCAATGAAACATCCATGGGTGATGGGAGCTCTAACCGTCACTGGAAAACTTCGCAAGGAAATAATGGATCTTAGATAGCAAAATAACAAGCTTGAGGAGGAGAATCACATTCTGCGGGGCATCATCGCCAAGAATATAACATCACCACCTCCGAAGAAAGACAACTAAACACATGGGTATGGGCACTCCCCTTGGCTTGTGCCAAGCTTGGGGGAGGTGCCCCAGTATCGTATCACCTTCACATCTTTTACTTTCTTCGTTTTTCTCAGATCGATCCTTTTGGTTATATTTTGATCTCGTAGAATAAAGTTTTTAGTGTGATCTAGTTTTGTTTTTTTGCTTTATGTTCCCCCTATGTAAGCGAGTCCGAGAGTTATATAATAAAAAGTAGTTTTGAGTTGAGGGCTTTGCTTGCTTGCTATGATCTTGAGAAAAAGAAATAAAAAGAAGTATAGAATAAAAGCAAAGAGTATATATGATGATCTTATGGGGAGTGATGACTTCACATATAAGAAGTATGTCGATTGAAAGTTGTTGTGAGTTGACAAACATAGCGATTGGTCATTGTTGCAATTAAAAGGAAGTAATAAAGAAAGAGAGGTTCACATATAAATATATTATCTTGGACATCTTTTATGATTGTGAGCACTCATTAAAATATTATATGCTAAGAAGTTGATGTTGGACAAGGAAGACAACATAATGAGTTATGTTTGCTTATTTCCGAATAGAAGTTATATTGTTGTGGATCCTCTAACATGTGACGTTTGCTCCCACCTCATACTAGCCAAAACTTCCGCACCAAGTAGAGATACTACTTGTGCATCCAAACACCCTTAAACCAGTTTTGCCATGAGAGTCCACCATACCTACCTATGGATTGAGTAAGATCCTTCAAGTAAGTTGTCATCGGTGCAAGCAATAAAAAAATTTCTCCCTAAATATGTATGATCTATTGGTGTGAGGAAAATAAACTTTGTACAAACTTGTGATATGGAAGAAATAAAAGAGACAGACTGCATAATAAAGTTCTTTATCACAAGCGGCAATATAAAGTGACGTTCTTTTGCATTAAGAGATTGCGCATCCAACTATAAAAGCGCATGACAACCTCTGCTTCCCTCTGCGAAGGGCCTATCTGTTACTTTTACTTTCTAGTACTTACCTTTATGCAAGAGTCATGGTGATCTTCACCACTTCCTTTATTTCGCCTTTCTCTCTTGGCAAGCATCATGTGTTGGGGAATGATCTAGACACATATATCCACTCGGATGTGGGTGATCATGAGTTATTTCTGTTGACATTACCCTTGAGGTAAATAGTTGGGAGGCAAAACTATAAGCCCCTATCTTTCTCTGTGTCCAATTGAAGCTTTGACCTCATAAGTACCGCGTGAGTGTTAGCAATTATGAAAGACTAAAAGATGATTGAGTATGTGGATTTGCTTTATAAGCTCTTATATTGACTCTTTCCGATGTTATGATAAATTGCAATTGCTTCAATGACTCAGATCATAGTTTGTTGGTTCTCAATAGAGTTCTTGATTCATACTTTACCTTGTGAATGAATTGTTACTCTAGTATAAGAAATTATATATCAATAAGTATTGTTGTTCTAAAGATGATCATGATGCCCTCATGTCCGTATTTTATTTTATCGACACCTCTATCTCTAAACATGTGGACATATTTATCGATCTCGGCTTTTGCTTGAGGACAAGCGAGGTCTAAGATGGAGGGAGTTGATACGTCCATTTTGCATCATGCTTTTATATTGATATTTATTGCATTATGGGCTGCTATTACACATTATGGTACAATACTTATGCCTTTTCTCTCTTATTTTACAAGGTTTACATGAAGAGGGAGAATGCCGGCAGCTGGAATTCTTGTGGCACCCCGGCCCAGAGAACCGGATTACCAGTGTTTCCAACCCAGAGATCATGTCTTCTGGAAACACACAACAACTTGGTACAGAACAGAACTGAACTTTATTGATAGTTGATGGGTACAAGCTCATATTTTACAATGATAACGAGGCCAAAGGCACCGTCGGTGCTATGACAGTATGCACATTATTTATGGAACATAGCAGGGCCTCGGAACTACTAAGTACTTCTACGGCGTAGCGGATCATAGCGGCAACTCCATCCACAGGGACACTGCTGTGGACACATCCTAGTTAGCGTAGCACGAACCATCAGGACCTCCGTCCTCGGCTTCTCCTGCATCTGGCATGATACGCCAGGTGAGTACTTTGAATGTACTCGCAAGCTCACGACAACCAAGTAATGCAGCAAAAAATAGCATGGCAATCAACATGTTAAATACTTAAGCAATTCACTTACTGTACCGGTCATTAACTTACTCCCAATCGGGTTGTCCCACAACCCTCGGAATACTCATAAGTCATCGAGTACTTCCGACCATACGAAGAGTTCTTCCATGATTACTACCATTGTTATGGTTGACCATCTACTGAGGTCTGGACGGGCTGTCCAATACCATGGACGCGGCAATTCGAATAGATTTTTACACTCTGCAGAGGTTGCGCACTTTACCCACACCATAAAGCACCCGGCCTCGTGATCCCCTTCGGGTGGACCAGCGTTGCTTCAACGAAACCTGCCTGACCCGTGACTCCCTCATCGTACCACCGGCATTCATCCTCCCCCGGAGGCCTGCCCTGGGTGGCCCCTGTGTCCTCATGACACCTGTGTCCTCATGACACCTGCCACCGTCGTGGCCAAACTAAACTGTCCCAAACGGGGACGCCGGCACAAACAAACAACAACTGGGCTCACAGGATTATCGCCGCCTACCTGATCAGGGTAGCACGCGCGCATAACCCTCCCTCTTTGGAGGTACCGGTGAAAAATCACGCAGTCAGGCCAAGTCAAGGCCGTCCCATACCGGCAAATGTGGTTGCACGGGTAAGCCCGGACAGGTGACTCAAGATCAACCACTAAGTTACTTAGCAAAATAGTGGTTATCACAATATACATTTATCTACTTAAGTTATTCCATGAATTATCTTAAAGCAAATAAATAAGCATAATATATTAGAATATGCAATGCTATTGGAATGCTTCATGAAATGGGTATCATGGCTTGCCTTGCTCTGTTGCGTTGTTCAAACACTCTTGGTCTTCAAATACACCACAATCTCCTTCTGAAAATATTTTCAAAATGCAAATGAAAATGTCACATAATGCATTTTTATTAACCAGATATTCTGTGGACAAGATAAAAATACCAAACTTGGTCAGAAATTAAAGGGGTTCAATACCAAAACAATGCAAAAAGAATCAACTGAATTGGAGTTATAAATATAAAGTTATTCAAGGTCAAAGTCTGGTCAAAAATCTGGATTAAAATGAATTTAAACAGAAAATAGAAAAACTCCCAGCCGGCCACGTTGAAGGCGTAAAGTGGAGGGGCGCCTCCACTTATACTGCTTCGGGCGTGGGCCTGGGGTCGCTGACGGGTGGGGTCCCGGTCTATTTAAACCGAAGGATAGTGAGGCAGGGAGGCACAACGGCTCACCGGCGACGCTCACCGGCGTTAGAGACGGCGGCGGGGCTAGGAAATGGTCGGAATGGATCGGGCGCTCAATGGCGGTCACACACGTACCCGTAGCTCCTCTGGAGGTGGACGGACGGCGTCGCCCCCTTCCTCTCTGGTGGGTGGATCTCATGGTGGTCGCCGGCGATGCCGATTCCGACGAGGATTGAGCGGGGCAAAGGGTCGAGGAGGACCAGGTAGACCTACTGATCTCGATGGCGGGCTCAGGAGGGCTAGGAAGGAGCTGGAGGTGGCTGGCGATAGAGAAGATTCAGGCGGCGGAGCCTTCGCCGGAGTCGAGGGAGACGAGCTCCCGGCTCTTGCTGGGGTGCTCGGGGGTCGATTCAAAGACGGCGAGGAGGGGTGAGGAGCTCGGAGGGGCTGGGCAGGGCCTTTTATAGGCCAGAAGTGAAGGCGAGCGACCTCTCCCGAAGCGGCGAGGCTCGGCCATGCCAGTGGAGCAAGGACGGCGAGCTGGCCATCGCGGCGTGGGGTGAGGTGACGGAGGAGGGCAGAGGAGTGACAGGACGGGTCCGGAGCCATTAATGGCTTGCAGACGACCACAGTGGCCGAAGCTCACTATTGCGCCCATGGCGAAGCTTGGCCGGGAGCGGCAGCGGCCTTCTCCGGCGACCAGGAGGGTTCGAGAGGGGCCACGCGGCTGGCTGGAGCGATGTCGGCCCCAAGGGACAAGGGGGGCAGTGAGGGACGGCTCGGGCGAGCTCATCCGACGCTGGCGCCGTGCAGAGTGCGCGCACTGGCATGCCAGTGCCGTGCTCACCACGGGTGCGGCCACCAGGAGGACACGCACGCCTAGCGCACCTTTTCCATAGCGTCGACCCTCGTCCACTTAGCCACTCTGGGCCACTGGCTCGACTAGGTTCACCCTCCTGTGAAGTATAGCTTCAGCTACAGCTTCTGCCAGTAATCTTGAGGAGGTTCTGGAGGGAAAATGAGATAGAGATGGAGCCAAAGGAGATGTCTGGTGTTATCTAGGTTGGAGGGACTACAGACTGGCAAGGTTTGAGAAGGTTTGAAGGAGATTTGGGTATAGCTCCTTTGAAAACTACAATTCTGGACCAGAAACTTGATGAACTTGTGGCACTCACATAGATGATCTGATGATGATGAAAATTGGTGGAAGGGAGTCTTTTGGTAGTGCACACATGCCCTAAAAATTTGAGAGCAAATGTGCACCCCTAGCTAGCACTTCCTTCACACAGGTTTGAAATAGGCAGAAACTTGTCAGAGTTTTTCTGCTGAAAAATTGTATCGAACCAGATGATATTTTTTGATATTGGGGCTAGATAGGATCCCTAGAAGCTTGAGGAATTTATTGAGAATTTTTTGATATAGGAAAAATGGGGTTGCTTCACAATGGATCAATTCTGACCAGAAAGAAAATAATTATTCTGGCCAAAATTTTACATTGGGCAATAGAATATTATTGGCGATCATGGAATCATATGATAATGAGAAGGTGTGGAAAAAGTTTGGGAATTTATTGATCATCCAAACTATAGGTTGCTTCACAACCCATAGTGGTGACATAATTTTCCAAATAAAGATAAGGGTTTATAGGAAAAGATCAAATATTGAAAATTGATCCAGGAGATATGTAGAAAGGTTTGGCAAGATGAGGAGAGTTTTGGGTTACTTGGGAAAAGATTCAAAGAGTCATAGATCCAATCAACTGGAAAGGTTTGAAAAATCATCCAACTTTGCAAATAAAATCCAAATGATTTTGAAAAGAAAAAGTTGTCAAAAACCAGGGTGTCACAAACCTACCCCCCTTAGGATGAATCTCGTCCTCAAGATTCGGTTGCTCAGGGAACAAGTACGTATATGCAGATCTTAGAAAATTTTCTCTCTCCCAGGTAGCCTCTTCCTCAGTATGGTGCTCCCATAGCACCTTGTAAAACCTGATTACCTTACTCCTGGTAGTTCTTTCCATTTCATCCAGGATCCTGACAGGCTTCTCTTCATAGGTCAGGTCCTTAGCTAGCTCTAGCTCACTCATATCCGCTTGCTTGATTGGTGGTGCAATGCACTTTCTTAATTGTGATATATGGAAAACATCGTGCACTTCAGACAATTCTGGTGGTAGTTCCAACTGGTATGCTACTCTGCCTCTTCTAGCAACCACTGGAAAGGGACCGATATATCTTGGTGCAAGCTTTCCCCGGGTATGAAACCTCTTTACTCCCTTCATGGGGGTTACTCGCAGGTAAGCATATCCTCCGGGCTCAAAGGTCACTTCTCGGTGCTTTGGGTCATAGTAGCTCTTATGTCGGGACTTGGCTGCTCGAAGACGCTCCTGAATGTCCTTGACCCGTCTCTCAGCCTCGAGCATCAAGTTCGTGCCGAAGATACAGCTATCTCCTGTCTGGGACCAATTTAAGGGGGTGCGGCACTTCCGCCCATAGATTGCCTCAAACGGTGACATCTTCAAGCTTGACTGATAGCTGTTGTTATAGGAGAATTCCGCATAGGGTAGGCTGTCTTCCCATTTGGGTCCATGGGTAAGAGCACAGGACCGAACCATATCCTCTAGTATCTGGTTCACTCTTTCGGTCTGTCCATCTGTTTGCGGATGGTACGCCGTGCTATGCTTCAGCATGGTTCCCAAAGCTTGATGCAATCGTAGCCAGAATACTGAGGTGAATAGGGAACCTCTGTCTGAGGTGATGGACTTGGGTACTCCATGAAGGCTGACTATCCGGGACATGTAGAGCTGTGTCAGCTGATTTGCGTTGAAAGTGGTCTTTACCGGAATAAAGTGAGCCACTTTTGTGAGTATATCCACAATGACCCAGATAGCATCATTGCCTCTTTTTGACTTGGGTAGTCCAACAATGAAGTCCATACATATGTCGTCCCACTTCCACTGGGGAACTGGTAAAGGTTGCAGTAGCCCAGCGGGTTTCTGGTGTTCCGCCTTGACCTTGTTGCAGATGTCACAGCAGGCGACATAGTATGCTATATCCCTTCGCATTCCTGGCCACCAAAATGTCTCTCTCAGGTCCTGATACATCTTTGTGCCTCCCGGGTGGATAGAGTACGCGGACTCATGCGCTTCTCTGAGTATCTGCTGCCTTAGGTTGTCCTGATCGGGTACACATATTCGTTTTTCAAACCATAGGGTGCCTTGGTCATCCACGCGGAAGGACTTGGCCTTCCCTTTCGGAATCAGCTCCTTGATTTCTTTTATTCCTTCATCTGGCTCTTGGTCCTTCTTAATTTCTTCCATAAGCGTTGGAGTAATTTCCAAAGTATCCGGGGTAATTGGTCCGCATAGCACCATGTTGAGCTCAGCGAATTCTTCTTGTAACCTTGGATGGAGACTTCCCATTAGTGCATTTACTCTGCCCTGTTTTCTGCTGAGGGCATCAGCGACCACATTAACCTTTCCTGGATGATAGTTTATTCCAATGTCATAGTCCTTGACTAGTTCAAGCCATCTTCACTGCCTGAGATTCAGGTCAGGTTGGGTGAAAATATACTTGAGACTCTCATGGTCCGTGTATATTTCACAACGTTGTCCAATGAGGTAATGCCTCCAAATCTTCAGGGCATGAACCACGACTGCCAATTCCAAATCATGCGTGGGGTAGTTCTCCTTATGAGGTCGTAGCTGTCTGGATGCATATGCTACAACCTTTCCTTCTTGCATCAATACGCAGCCGATTCCTCATCTGGAAGCATCGCAGTATATGTCAAAGCTCTTGTGGATGTTCAGAAGGACTAAGACAGGTGCTGTCGTTAGCCTTGTCTTTAGTTCTAGAAAGCTGCTATCACACTCCGTCGTCCAGGCAAACCTTTGATTTTTCTTTAGCAATTCTGTCAGTGGCTTAGCTATCTTGGAGAAGCCTTCTATGAAACGACGGTAGTAGCCTGCCAATCCCAGGAAGCTACGGACTTCGGTCACCGTGGCTGGTGTCTTCCAATTCAGCACTGCAGTTACTTTGCTGGGGTCGACAGCTACTCCTTGTTCTGACAGAATGTGCCCCAGAAATCCCACCTCCTTAAGCCAAAATTCGCATTTACTGAACTTGGCGTACAGACGATGGGCTCTCAACCTTTCTAGGACAGCATGGAGGTGTTGTTTGTGCTCTTCTTCATTCTTGGAATATATCAGGATATCATCGATGAACACCACCACAAATTTATCCAGAAAGTCCATGAAGACTTTGTTCATCATGCTCATGAAGTAGGCTGGAGCATTTGTCAATCCAAATGACATGACTGTAAATTCATACAGACCATATCGGGTGGTGAACGCTGTCTTGGGTATATCCTATTTTCGGATTTTTAGCTGATGATATCCGGTTCGGAGGTAAATCTTGGAGAATACCCGTGCTCCATTCAGCTGGTCGAACAAATCATCAATGCGAGGGAGCGGGTACTTATTCTTGATGGTGACCTCATTCAGCTGGCGATAGTCTACGCACATTCGTAGACTTCCATCCTTCTTCTTGACAAAGAGCACTGGTGATCCCCAAGGCGAGATGCTTGGGCGAATGTACCCTTTTTGCAACAATTCATCCAACTGCTTCTTCAACTCTGCCAACTCTGGACCTGGCATACGGTAGTATTTCTTGTAAATTGGAGCAGTGTTGGGGACCACTTCAATTGCAAACTCCAATTCCCGGTTGGGTGGCATTCCTGGTAGTTCCTCAAGAAATACGACTGGAAATTCACAAACTACCGGAATCAAGTTCATATCTGTGGCGGTAGTTTGGTATGCCATTCCCTTCTTCGACATCATCTTGCTAGCAAGGAATTGGACTGTTTGTCCTGCTGGGTTAACTAGTGTCACTGTCCTGGTGGCACAATGGATACACACCTGATGTGGTGTCAACCAGTCCATTCCCAGTATTACGTCCAATCCCGAGGATTCAATGGCAATGAGTGCAGCTGGAAATTTAATTCCATGTATCGAGATTTCCAGATCTCTATATATCAGATTTGTTTTGAGCAGGGAGCCAGGGGTTTGTACCACCATGATTTTGTCCAGGAGCGAAGGGAAAAATTTGTGCAAGGTGGCAAAACTCCGCGAAATAAACGAATGGGAAGCCCCATAATCAAATAAAATTACTGCAGGTATGTTGTTAACAGAAAACATACCAAGGACTACTTCTGGAGCTTCGCAGGCTTCCTCAACAGAGATATGATGGACGCGTCCGTGGCTGAAATTATGATTCAGGCGGCGTCCAATAGTGTTGACCTGCAGCTTGACGTCGGAAGATGGCTTCCCGTTATTGGCGGGGCACTGTTTGGAGTAGTGTCCGCTTTGGCCGCAAGTGAAGCAGGTGTTGTTGCGGCGGCAATCCTCTAGCACTGGCTGTTTGCCGAAGGTCTTGGTATGGCTCACGGTCTTGTTGTTGTTGTTGCCACTGCTCCAGGTGGGCTTATATTCAGATGAGCCTGGCTGCCAGGTGCGTGGCTTCTGCGTAACCTGCTCACGGTTGTCCTTCTTGGGTTCAAACTTCCTCTTGTGGTTGTCATATCCGGACTTATGTTCCCGTTCGGCTACGAAGGCCTTGTTTACCAGAGTTTGGAAGTTCGGAAAATCTAGCATGCAAAGCTGACAACGGAGGGCGTGATTCAGTCCTCCTAGGAACCGATCTATCTTTCTTTCTTCGGTGGCCACATCATAGGTAGAGTACCGTGCCAGATTGTTGAACTTGTTTAGGTACTTTGCTACCGACATATTTCCTTGTGTCAGCGCAAGGAACTCCCTTTGCTTCACCTTCATTATGCCAGTGGGAATGTGGTATTTGCGGAATAACTCCTTAAACTTCTCCCAGGAGATTTCTTCTTCAGAAGACCATGTTGCCTTTGTATTGTCCCACCAGATAGCTGCTGGCCCTTCCAGGTAGTGGGTAGCAAAAGGAACCTTGCCGGACTCTTCGCAACGGGCTATTTCTAGCTTCTTTTCTATAGTCCTTAGCCAATCATCCACTTCTATCGGGTCCACAGCTTGACCAAAATTGGGTGGTTTGGTGCGCTGGAAGTCGGACAATCTAGAATGTGTTCCATTGTGGTTATGGTTCTGACCCACCATGGTCTGCATGCTTTTTAGAAATTCCATAAGGTCCTGGTTTCTCTTCTCCTCAAACATTCTCATAATCTGATCAGTGGTCGGTGCTTGAGGTGGTGGGGGTGGTAAATCTTTTGGTGGTTGTCCTGCTTGTCTGGCGGATCGACGAACGGGGGTTCCATCGCCGCCTTGGCTACAACTTCCCTTCATCCTAAATTTGTTCCCATTGCACAATACCGAATTGATGAGCAACATCCATAAGGGAAACACAGGGGTATGACACCAGAAAGAAAATACGCGAGAAAGGCGAATAAAGCAAACAACATAATTATACAAGATAACCCAACATCATACATGGCAAGCTAGTAGGGGAATATCATGCTAGACTGCTCATACGGCAGTTGACATATGCAAAGATGCATGCATAATAACTCAAGCCTCTACTCTAGTGGCGCGGATGGCACGAACACTGGCAGACTGAAGACTCCTTGTCATATGAGCCTGAGTCGGAGTCAGAACTGATGATGTGGATCTCATCCTCCGGATCAAAGGAAACACGACGACGCTGCTGGGATGGTTCTCCTTCTGGGGTAGAAGGAGCATGACGCCGCAGCATCGGAGTAGGTGGAGTGGCTAGGAGTGAGGCCCACTCTACCGGGGTCTCACGACGGCTACCAGACGAAAAGCCTGGTGGCACGGTAGAGCTAGAAGGAGCCTCAAACCTGGGTGGAGGTGGAACTGGTGGTGGATATATAGGTGGAAAGATAGGCTGAGGTGGAGGTGGAACTGGAATCACGGCTGCAAGTGTCCTCTGGACACGAGACAGCTCCTCAGCCAAGGATATGATCGTGCGATAACTGGCGTTCAGATAACAAGCCAGAACAGAAGTCGCACGATCACATGCCGGGTCAACTGGCGCAAAAAGGACTTGCCCTGTCGTAGGCAACAGGGTGGTATAGTGGAAGAAACCTGGATGAGTCTGCATCTCAACTTCGTGGAAGCGCAAGTCAGTGAGAGCCTCCATCGCAGCAAACTGGATTGCCAACTCCGGGGTGGAAGCCGTTTCGCCCTTGGTAGAGTGAGAGTAGCTACCAAGGTCCGAGCTCGCGATCAGAAAAGCCTCTGCGTGGTACTCATAGACTGACTCAGCAAGCTGCTCCCGAAACACCTGGTACACTGGATCTTCGCCGTGGGGGTACAGTCGAAGCCAGACGTTCCGAAGCAGTACTGGAAAGGTGGATGGTGCAGGCTCAAAATGGTAGTGGTATGGAACTGGTGCCATCTACACTCACAATGCCACGGTTAGTAAAACAATGAATCATGATGCATGCCATGCAACAATCAAATGCAACAAGCAAGATGCACACTCAAAGCCCTATACTAATCGTGGTTCTAGCGCTGGTTAACTAGGGTGTCCTATAGTCAGCACGGCTCTGATACCAAGCATTGTGGCACCCCGGCTCAGAGAACCGGATTACCAGTGTTTCCAACCCAGAGATCATGTCTTCTGGAAACACACAACAACTTGGTACAGAACTGAACTGAACTTTATTGATAGCTGATGGGTACAAGCTCATATTTTACAATGATAACGAGGCCAAAGGCACCCTCGGTGCTATGACAGTATCCACATTATTTATGGAACATAGCAGGGCCTCGGAACTAATAAGTACTTCTACGGCCTAGCGGATCATAGCGGCAACTCCATCCACAGGGACACTGCTGTGGACACATCCTAGTTAGCGTAGCACGAACCATCAGGACCTCCGTTCTCGGCTTCTCCTGCATCTGGCATGATACGCCAGGTGAGTACTTTGAATGTACTCGCAAGCTCACGACAACCAAGTAATGCAGCAAACAATAGCATGGCAATCAACATGTTAAATACTTAAGCAATTCACTTACTGTACCGGTCATTAACTTACTCCCAATCGGGTTGTCCCATAACCCTCGGAATACTCATAAGTCATCGAGTACTTCCGACCATACGAAGAGTTCTTCCATGATTACTACCATTGTTACGGTTGACCATCTACTGAGGTCTGGACGGGCTGTCCAATACCGTGGACGCGGCTATTCGAATAGATTTTTACACTCTGCAGAGGTTGCGCACTTTACCCACACCATGAAGCACCTGGCCTCGTGATCCCCTTCGGGTGGACCAGCAGTGCTTCAACGAAACCTACCTGACCCGTGACTCTCTCATCGTACGACCGGCATTCATCCTCCCTAGGAGGCCTGCCCTGGGTGGCCCCTGTGTCCTCATGACACCTGTGTCCTTATGACACCTGCCACCATCGTGGCCAAACTAAACTGTCCCAAATGGGGACGCCGGCACAAACAAACAACAACTGGGCTCACAGGATTATCGCTGCCTACCTGATCAGGGTAGCACGCGCGCATAACACTCCCTGTTTGGAGGTACCGGTGAAAGATCACGCGGTCAGGCCAAGTCAAGGCCGTCCCATACCGGCAAATGTGGTTGCACGGGTAAGCCCGGACAGGTGACTCAAGATCAACCACTAAGTTACTTAGAAAAATAGTGGTTATCACAATATACCATTATCTACTTAAGTTATTCCATGAATTATCTTAAAGCAAATAAATAAGCATAATATATTAGAATATGCAATGCTATTGGAATGCTTCATGAAATGGGTATCATGGCTTGCCTTGCTCTGTTGGGTTGTTCAAACATTCTTGGTCTTCAAATACACCACAATCTCCTTCTGAAAATATTTTGAAAATGCAAATGAAAATGTCACATAATGCATTTTTATTAACTAGATATTCTGTGGACAAGATAAAAATACCAAACTTGGTCAGAAATTAAAGGGGTTCAATACCAAAACAATGCAAAAAGAATCAACTGAATTGGAGTTATAAATATAAAGTTATTCAAGGTCAAAGTCTGGTCAAAAATCTGGATTAAAATGAATTTAAACAGAAAATAGAAAAACTCCCAGCCGGCCACGTCGAAGGCGTAAAGTGGAGGGGCGCCTCCACTTATACCGCTTCGGGCGTGGGCCTGGGGTCGCTGACGGGTGGGGTCCCGGTCTATTTAAACCGAAGAAGAGGGAGGCTGGGAGGAACGGCGGCTCACCGGCGACGCTCACCGGCGTTAGAGACGGCGGCGGGGCTAGGAAATGGTCGGAATGGATCGGGCGTTCAATGGCGGTCACGCACGTACCCGTAGCTCCTCCGGAGGTGGACGGACGGCGTCGCCCCCTTCCTCTTCGGCGGGTGGAGCTCACGGTGGTCGCCGGCGATGCCGATTCCAACGAGGATTGAGCGGGGCAAAGGGTCGAGGAGGACCAGGGAGACCTATTGATCTCGATGGCAGGCTCAGGAGGGCTAGGAAGGAGCTGGAGGTGGCTGGCGATAGAGAAGATTCAGGCGGCGGAGCCTTCGCCGGAGTCGAGGGAGACGAGCTCCCGGCTCTTGCTGGGGTGCTCGGGGGGCGATTCAGAGATGGCGAGGAGGGGTGATGAGCTCGGAGGGGCTGGGCATGGCCTTTTATAGGCCAGAGGCGAAGGCGAGCGACCTCTCCCGAAGCGGCGAGGCTCGGCCATGCCACTGGAGCAAGGACGACGAGCTGGCCGTTGCGGCGTGGGGTGAGGTGACGGAGGAGGGGAGAGGAGCGACAGGACGGGTCCGGAGCCATTAATGGCTTGCGGACGACCACAGTGGCCGAAGCTCACTGTTGCGCCCGTGGCGGAGCTTGGCCGGGAGCGGCGGCGGCCTTCTCTGGCAACCAGGAGGGTTCGAGAGGGGCCACGCGGCTGGCTAGAGCGATGTCGGCACCAAGGGACAAGGGGGGCAGCGAGGGACGGCTCGGGCGAACTCATCCGACGCTGGCGCCGTGCAGAGCATGCGCACTGGCATGCCAGTGCCGTGCTCACCACGGGTGCGGCCACCAGGAGGACACGCACGCCTGGCGCACCTTGTCCATAGCGTTGACACTCGTCCACTTAGCCACTCTGGGCCACTGGCTCGACTAGGTTCACCCTCCTATGAAGTGTAGCTTCAGCTACAGCTTCTGCCAGCAATCTTGAGGAGGTTCTGGAGGGAAAATGAGATAGATATGGAGCCAGAGGAGATGTCTGGTGTTATCTAGGTTGGAGGGACTACAGACTGGCAAGGTTTGAGAAGGTTTGAAGGAGATTTGGGTATAGCTCCTTTGAAAACTGCAATTCTGGACCAGAAACTAGATGAACTTGTGGCACTCAAATAGATGATCTGATGATGATGAAAATTGGTGGAAGGGAGTCTTTTGGTAGTGCACACATGCCCAAAAATTTGAGAGCAAATATGCACCCCTAGCTAGCACTTCCTTCACACAGGTTTGAAATAGGCAGAAACTTGTCAGAGTTTTTCTGCTAAAAAATTGTACTGAACCAGATGATATTTTTTGATATTGGGGCTAGATAGGATCCCTAGAAGCTTTAGGAATTTATTGAGAATTTTCTGAGATAGGAAAAATGGGGTTGCTTCACAATGGATCAATTCTGACCAGAAAGAAAATAATTATTCTGGCCAAAATTTTACATTGGACAATAGAATATTTTTGGAGATCATGGAATCATATGATAATGAGAAGGTGTGGAAAAAGTTTGGGAATTTATTTATCATCCAAACTATAGGTTGCTTCACAACCCATAGTGGTGACATAATTTCCCAAATAAAGAAAAGGGTTTATTGGAAAAGATCAAATATTGAAAATTGATCTAGGAGATATGTAGAAAGGTTTTGGCAAGATGAGGAGAGTTTTGGGTTACTTGGGAAAAGATTCAAAGAATCATAGATCCAATCAACTGGAAAGGTTTGAAAAATCATCCAACTTTGCAAATAAAATCCAAATGATTTTGAAAAGAAAAAGTTGTCAAAAACCAGGGTGTCACAATTCTGGACTGGAACAGGAGCAAATATGAGAGACCTATTCTGCACAACTCCAAAAGTCCTGAAAAGTTACGGAGAATTATTTTGGAATATATAAAAAATATTGGGCGAAAGAAATACAGGAGGGGACCCACTAGGAGGTCACAAGCCTGGGGGCGCGCCCTACCCCCCAGGGCGTGCCCCTGTGGCTTGTGGCCCCCCTGGCCGGCCTCCGGTGCCCATCTTCTACTATATGGAGGGTTTTGACCTGTAAAAAATCACAAGAGAGCTTTCGGGATGAAATGCCGCCGTCTCGAGGCGGAACCTGGGCAGAAGCAATCTAGGGCTTCGGCGGAGCTGTTCTGCCGGGGAAACTTCCCTCCGGGAGGGGGAAATCGAAGCCATCGTCATCACCAATGATCCTCTCATCGAGAGGGGGTCAATCTCCATCAACATCTTCACCAGCACCATCTCCTCTCCAAACCCTAGTTCATCTCTTGTATCCGATCTTTGTCTCAAAACCTCAGATTGGTACATGTGGGTTGCTAGTAGTGTTGATTACTCCTTGTAGTTGATGCTAGTTGGTTTACTTGGTGGAAGATCGTATGTTCAGATCCTTAATGATAATTAATACTCCTCTGATTATGAACATGAATATGCTTTGTGAGTAATTACGTTTGTTCCTGAGGACATGGGATAAGTCTTGTTATAAGTAATCATGTGAATTTGGTATTCGTTCGATATTTTGATGAGATGTATGTTGTCTTTCCTCTAGTGGTGTTATGTGAACGTCGACTACATGACACTTCACCATTATTTGGGCCTAGGGGAAGGCATTGGGAAGTAATAAGTAGATGATGGGTTGCTAGAGTGACAGAAGCTTAAACCCTAGTTTATGCGTTGCTTCGTAAGGGGCTGATTTGGATCCATATGTTTCATGCTATGGTTAGATTTATCTTAATTCCTTTTTCATAGTTGCGGATGCTTGAGAGAGAGGTTAATAATAAGTGGGAGGCTTGTCCAAGTAAGGGCAGCTCCCAAGCACCGGTCCACCCACATATCAAATTATCAAAGTAACGAACGCGAATCATATGAGCATGATGAAAACTAGCTTGACAGAAATTCCCATGTGTCCTCGGGAGCGCTTTGCTTTATATAAGAGTTTGTCCAGGCTTGTCCTTTGCTACAAAAAGGATTGGGCGACCTTGCTACACCTTTGCTACATTTGTTACTTGCTATCCGTTATGAATTATCTTATCACAAAACTATCTGTTACCGATAATTTCAGTGCTTGCAGAGAATACCTTACTGAAAACTGCTTGTCATTTCCTTCTGCTCCTCATTGGGTTCGACACTCTTACTTATCGAAAGGACTACGATAGATCCCCTATACTTGTGGGTCATCAGAAGGCGATAAGCTCCTCCTGTCAATACTTCATCAATTATGAAAGGGCACTCCCACTTGGGGTTGAGTTTATGCTTCTGTTTCTCTGGGAGGCATAAGATAAGTTCACCCGCATTATATGATTTTGCTCGAACCTCCCTGCTTTGGTAGCGCCGAGCCTGCTGTTGATAAAAAGTAGATCGAGCCCGAGCTATATCGTTCTCTCCTTCCAAGGCGTCTAGGTCGTCCTGCCGATCTAGCTCGGCCTCTTTTTCTTCGTACATGCGTACCCTAGGTGCGTCGTGGATGATGTCGTAGGGAAGGACCGCTTCGGCCCTGTACACCATGAAAAACGGTGTGTATCCCGTTGATCTATTTGGGGTGGTGCGCAAAGCCCATAGTACGGAATCAAGTTCCGCCACCCAATGACAGTCGGATTCTTGAAGGGATCGAACCAGACGAGGCTAGATACCACTCATAATGAGGCCGTTGGCCCGTTCGACTTATCCATTGGTCTGCGGATGATACACCAAGGCATAGTCGAGCTTGATGCCCAAGTTAGCGCACCAATCCTTTACCTCCTGGGCGGTGAAATTGGATCCATTGTCCGTTATTATACTGTGTGGGACACCATAACGGTGCACCACGCCTGATATGAAGTCGATGACCGGCCCCGACTTAGCTGAGCTTACTGGTTTTGCTTCGATCCATTTAGTGAATTTATCAACCATGACCAGTAGATATTTCTTTTTCTTGGTCCCCCCTTTAAGTGGATCGACCATATCTAACCCCCAGACCACAAAAGTCCATGTAATGGGTATCGTCCGAAGAGTCGTTGGTGGCATGTGGCTTTGATTTGCAAAGAGCTGACATTCGATGCAATGTTGGACGAGTGTGTGGGCGTCCGCTCGAGCGGTGGGCCAGAAGAACCTGGCATGAAAGGCCTTGCTTACCAAGGACCGCACTGCTGCATGATGTCCGCCCATCCCTACTTGAATCCCGGGAAAGAGTTGCCTTACTTCTTCTTCGGATATGCACCGTTGGAGGACCCCCCCCCCCCCCCGTAGTGCTTTTTTTGTATAGTTCACCCTCATGGAATTTGTAGGCCTTTGATCGCCGGATTATGCGTCTCGCCTCTGTTTGGTCATTGGGGAGTTCTTTGCATAGAAGGTAGGCAAGGAAGGGCTCGATCCATGGTGCGATTACTTCCATGACTTCGTGAGCCGAAGGTGTTTCTTCAATTGCGGAGCCGCTGATGACTTGCTTATCTGGTTCGACTATAGGGGGGATGACCAGTGCAGCTCCATTTGCCATAGCGTCCTTGCTGTCGTCTTGCCATACCATAGATGGCTTAAAGAGCCTTTCTAGGAAGGTGTTCTTAGGGACAGGGTCGCGTTTGGTGCCCATGCGGGCGAGGACGTCGGCGGCTTGATTGCTGTCTCTAGAGACATGGTGGAATTCTAGCCCCTTGAACCACGCGGTGATCTTTATAACGACATTTCTGTAAGCTTCCATTTTTTGGTTTTTAGCATCGAATTCGCCATTGATTTGTGGGATGGTGAGATTAGAGTCTCCCCATACTTTGAGCCGCTGTATACCCATTGAAGTTGCCATCCGGAGTCCGTGCAACAGAGCCTCGTATTCGGCCGCTTTGTTTGAGCCAGCATACATGATCTATAATACGTATCACATGTTGTCTCCGGTGGGGGATGTGAGGATAACTCCAGCCCCCAGTCCGGCAAGTGTCTTGGATCCCTCAAAGTACATCATCCAATTTGAATATGTGTTGTATTCTCTGGGCAGCTCGGCTTCCGTCCATTCGGCAAGAAAATCGGCCAACACCTGAGATTTAGTAGCTCGGCGTGGCTTGTAGGTGATCTCGAACGGAAGGAGTTCGATGACCCATTTAGTTATATGGCCGGTGACGTCCCTGTTGTTGATTATATCGTTCAAGGGTGCTTCGGATGCCATCATGACCGAACACTCTTGAAAGTAGTGTCGGAGCTTGCGTGATGCCATAAACACTGTATAGGCTATCTTCTGATAATGTGGGTACCTGGACTTGCACAGAGTGAGCACTTCAGATACGTAGTAGACTGGCTTTTGTACCCGGAATTTGTGGCCCTCGGCCTCCCGCTCTACCACGAGAACCGCACTGACGACCTGGTTGGTGTCTGAGATGTATAGTAGCATCGGTTCACCAGCACCAGGGGCTGCTAGTATGGGGTTACTGCCCAGCAGTGTCTTGATTTCCTCCAGTGCGGCTGCTGCTTCATTGGTCCACTCGAAGTTTTTGGTTCGTTTCAGCAGCCTGTAGAGTGGCAGAGCCTTTTCACCAAGGCGAGAGATAAAGCGGCTTAACGCCGCCAGACAGCCTGCTAGTCTTTGAACGTGCTTTAGCTCCGTGGGGATCGCTAGTTGGGATAGGGCTCGGATCTTGGCCGGATTGGCCTCTATACCCCTTTGGGAGACAATGAATCCAAGTAGTTTACCGGCAGAGACTCCGAAGACACGCTTGTCCGAGTTGAGCCGTATATCATACTCCCGCAGACTAGCGAAGGTTTGACCGAGGTCCTTCACCAACTAGCTAACGTGTTTAGTCTTGATGACCACGTCGTCTAGGTATGCCTCGACTATTTTGCCGATTTGTTTTTCCAGACATGTCTGAATCATGCGCTAGTATGTGGCGTCTGCGTTTTTTAACCCGAAGGGCATTGTGTTAAAGCAGAATGGCCCGTAGGGGGTGATGAAGGCGGTTGCGGCCAGGTCGGACTCCTTCATCTTGATCTGATGGTATCCGAAATAGGCGTCGAGGAAACAAAGTGAGTCGTGTCTAGCAGTGGCGTTGATGATCTGGTCAATGCGAGGTAAGGGGAAAGGATCTTTAGAGCAGGCTTTGTTAAGGCCTTTGAAATCGACACAAAGCCGCCATGATTTGTCTTTTTTGGTACCATGACCAGATTTGCCAACCACTCTGGGTGTTTGATTTCTCTGATGAATCCGGCTTCAAGTAGTTTGGCAAGTTCTTCGACCATAGCTTGACGCTTGGGTTCAGAAAATAGGCGTAAAGCCTGTTTGACCGGCTTGAAGCCTGCAATTATGTTCACACTGTGTTCCGCCAGCCCTCGTGGGATTCCTGGCATATCTAAGGGGTGTCAGGCAAATATGTCCCAATTTTCGCGCAAAAATGTGCACAGCGCTTCATCAACCGTGGGGTCCAGCTGAGCTTCGATGGACGTTGTTTTATTGGGGTTCGTTGGGTGTACCTGAAATTTTATGATTTCATCTGTAGGTTTGAAGGATGTGGATTTTGGCCTTTTTCCAAGGATTACGTCGTCCTTATCTACTGTAGAACGGAGTGTGGTCAGTTCCTCTGCAGCGAAGGTCTCTGCTAGTGCCTCAAGGGCAAGTGATGTTGTTTTATTTTCAGCTCGAAGGGCTCTATCCGGGTCACTTATAATTGTGATCACACCATTGGGTCCCGGCATTTTGAGCTTCATATAACTGTAATGTGGTATAGCCTGAAATCTTGTGAAGGCATCGCACCCTAAAAGGGCATGATAACCACTGTGAAAGGATATGATATGGAAAAGAAGTTCCTCGGATCTGTAGTTATCGGGGGTACCGAATATGACATCGAGGGCGACTCGTCCTGTACAACGTGCCTCTTTCTCGGGCATGATTCCTCGAAAAGTTGTGCTGCTTCGTTCGATTCGAGATATATCGAACTGCATCTTGTCTAATGTATCCTCGTAGATGAGGTTTAGACCACTGCCACCGTCCATTAGCACCTTGTGCAACCTGAAGCCATCTATATGGGGTTGAGGACCAGGGCTGCAGGTGCTCGCTCTATGCGGGTTATCGGTTGGTCGTCCTCGCCAAAAGTTATCGGTGTATCTGTCCATGAATTTCTCACTGCCACCTGGTGTATTTAATTGAGTTCTCGAAGAGCTCTCTTCCTCTGACTTTTGGAGGAAAACATCTCGTAGATTATTAGGACCTCGGTGCTGTTTTCGGGTGGCGTTGCTGAACATCTGCCTAGGGGTGAGGCCGTGAGGATGGCCTCTCCTCTCTTCGCGACTTGCCTAACGACCCAACAAGCTCGAAGGCTGTGAGTTGGGCTTGTGTTTAGAGAGGCGGAGTGTATGGGGCATGGCTTGTCCAGTAGTCCAACAAGGACGGTTCTTCCTTTTGTAGGGTATTTATTTCTTTTCTCGGCGGGCTCATGTTTGGCCGGCCGTTGCGGGGGTACGAGCCTCTTCCGAACTCCTCTAGGTTGTTCGGCATGGACTGGCTCCATGCACAATTGTTGTGCTTTCCACGTGCTTTCCATGGCGCAATACTTTCGCACCAGGTCTGACAGCTCAGAGAAGTTTTGAACGCGGCGACGGGCGAGGGCGTTGATAATTCCTTCATCATGGCAATTGCACCGGAAGGTTGCAATCATCTCCTGGCTGCTACGGCCCCTCATCCTGTCTTTGTTGAGGAGGAATCTGGTCCAAAAATGATGGACCGATTCCCCTGGCTATTGTTTGACCTCCCGTAAGCCCATTGTTCCGGGCTCTCCTGCGCTTGGAAAACACTCAATTTGGGTGGTGGGTGGGAAAATTTTCGTGCCCCAGTAAGGTGCGCGTCCAAAATCCTGACGGCCGTGTCTAGTGTCATTGTGGGGTTTGGCGCGGCGGTTTCAGAGTGTGTAGCACCGGCGGGAACTTGCTTCACGGACTCCAGGTCGTGCGCTAGATCGGCCACTGGTCTCGAATTGTTACCGGGGGGAAGTCCGGATTCCGAACCGTGAGAAGGATCCAGGTGGTCGGAGACCGGGATGTAAACCGTTCTTAACTCCGATGGTTGAAGGAATATACTTCCGGCCAGGCACTCAATGGTGGCGACCAAGTGCGTCACCGGTAGGACATGAATTTCCCTGTCTTCGGGCCTAAGCCCGATCTGGTCATAGACCGAGGGTTCACCGTCGGTCATGCCAAGGGCTTGAATCCGGCCGAGTAACTCATTCAGCGACGAGACTTCGGCGAAGTTCGCGTTACACACGCGACTGGGGTCGGTTTGCGGCGCCATCGCCCTGGGGTCGTTGGAGGACGCCCCCGGGCTATGTGCGACCAGGACAGATTCAGGCATATCGACCAGGTTAGGCTTCAAGACCGAATTAGGGACAGAGGCCGGCCCAGTGGCGGGGTCTCCTGCTCCCGAAGTCAAGGCGTCGGGGCTTGTGGGCCCTTCAAGAAGAGCAGAGAGCTTTGTTAAAATAAGATCTCCTCGGGAGTTGGCGATGAACTCTAGGTTCCTGAACCTGACCTCCTGATCGGGGGTAAAACTTCTGACCTGGCCGAGGCGCCCGGCGGGATCAGCATGCAGCACGATGCTTCCGAAAGAGAAGATCTGACCAGGGACGAAGATGTCCTTGTTGGAGACTTCATCGCTGAGGATTAAGCGAGCCATCGGTCTTTCGGCAATTCACAGCGGAACTCTCAATGAAAGCACCAATGTCGGTGTCAAAACCGGCGGATCTCGGGTAGGGGGTCCCGAGCTATGGATTTGGGATCGATGGTTAACAGGGGACGGCGGAGACGATGTTTACCCAGGTTCAGGCCCTCTTGAGGAGGTAAAACCCTACGTCCTGCTTGATTATATTGATGAGTATGATGGTTACAAAGTCGATCTACCTCGAGATCAAATGAGCTAAAACCCTAGATGACTTGACTTGCCCTCTACAAACTAAGCCCCTGGTTTATATAGACACCAGGGGTACCTAGGGTTACATGTAGTCGGTTGTTGCCAAGGGTTCAAACACGCTCATTCGTGACTTGGCGGACACACCACGACACCTGAGGTTTCCTCCCTGATCACGAAGCATCCTTATAGTTCGGTCTTCCCACAGTGGCCACCGAGTACCTCATGAGCTCGGCCCACTCGTGATAGGTCAGCATCGCGAGGACACCTTAGCCCCAGACTCCCTCAATTATGACATGCATTATGAGTACCCTATGATAGATGGAATTCTTTATGACAAAGATTGTATGCGAAGGTACATGTCTAGGGATCATCATGCTTTTGAGAAAAATGCTACAAAGGAAGTTCCAAAACTTGATTTAATCCAACACCTATTCAATAATACCAATCAACAATATTATTGGATTGTCAAAGGCAACAAAGATGGGTATGATGAAGATTATTTTGATAATGCTAAGGTCATTGTAGATGGTGAATTTACGGTTGTTTATGAAAGGTCCTTGATGACCAAACTTCTCAAAATTCAAATTTGGAGAAGATAAAAGTTATGAGAGATAGCCCATTCCATTACTTGAGTTCTCCTAATAGAAAGTCTATTGCTGAAAGAAAGGAATTAATAAGAAGTGATTATGATTATATTATGTATAATAATGTTATGGAAAACATGAAGGATGATAAGGAGGACAATACTTGAAACCATGCATCATTCCTAGCTAGGGGCATAAAACAATATAGCTTGTTGGGAGGCAACCCAATGGTTATCTTAAATTTTTGCTTTTACTTCCGATTATTTTGAGTTCACACAATTTTTTCTACTATAATGGTTGTGTTTTATGTTTAAATTAGTGTTTTTCCAAGTAAAGACTTTGGGATGATTTGGATGATAGTAGAATCGATTTTGTGAAAAAACAGAAACTTTTACGCCCAGTGTAGAATTTCTATGATTTTATTGGAGTGTCTTTTTAAACTATTTTTTTACACAGTATTGCAATACAAATTGCTCAGGTTTTCCTACCTTTTTAGAATTCTCGGAGCTACAGAAGTATGGTTTTAGTATAGATCACTATAGATTGTTCTATTTCAGACATATTCTATTTTTGCTTGCATAGTTTGCTTGTTTTGATGATCCTATGGATTATATCGGGGGGTATAAGTCATGGAGAAGTTAGAATAAAGTACCTATTACGCAATAATGAAATATGAATCAATTTAAAACAGTACCTAAAGTATTCGATATGTCTATTAGACCAACGGATCTCACGAGGTTTTGTTGAGTTTTGTGTGTAGAAGTTTTCAAGTTTTGGGTGAGACCACGATGGATGAAGGAATAAGGAGTGGCAAGACCCTAAGCATGGGAATTCCCAAGGCAACCGAAGGTAATATTCAAGGAATACCCATGCGTCTAAGCTTGGGGCTCCAATCTATCGGTATGTCACTTGGAGCTATATTTTTATTCATCACATCATATGAGTTTTGCTTGGAACATCATGTATTATAGTTTATTCTCCTTTTAGTTTGCCACAATAATTGTTTTCTGGACACACCTTTCGAGAGAGACACATTTTCATCATAATTTGTTAGAATACTCTATGTGCTTCACTTATATCTTTTGAGCCAGGCAGTTGCTCTAGTGCTTCACTTATATCTTTTAGAGCATGGTTGTGGTCATATTTTAGAGAAATAGTTGAACTCTCATGATTCACGCAAATCGTTTTGAGAGTATAAGGCATAGGAATGGTAATTTGCACGTGTTATAAGACTAGTCCTAAAAGGATAGGTATTCAAGGGGGTATATTAAAAACTTTCATGTAGCTCACCAAATAGGAAACGTGGGTTAATTATATTGATGTAGTAATATGAAAGGATATCGGTTCATGATCATTGGTTCGTAGGAATATCGGTATTAAAGTTTGTTGTTTACTTCTCATCTAAATATTGTTCATGGCATGGTGATGAGGTGTGAGCATTTTTATGCCTGAAATGAAATCCTATCGTGTTGTTCGAATCGGGGGCGCGCGATGGTTAACTCCTACCAACCTCATCCCTGGTCATGCGGTAGTACTTTTCTTCGAAAGAGCTAATAAGGCTTTGCAATAAGTATATGAGTTCTTTATGACTAATGTGAGTCCATGGATATACGCACTCTCACCTCTCTGTAATTTGCTAGCCTCTTCGGGACCGTGCATTGCCCTTTCTCACCTCGAGAGTCGATGCAAATTGCGCCGGTGCATCCAAACCCCATGATATGATACACCCTATCACACATAAGCCACCTTATATCTTCCTCAAAACAGCCACCATACCTACCTATTATGGCACTTCCATAGCCATTCCGAGATATATTGTCATGCAAGTTCCACCATTCCGTCACATGACTTGTGTGTTCATCATCATATTGCTTTGCATAATTGTATAGAGTTGACATAGTATTTGTGAAAAACCCACCGTTCATCATTGATTACATGTTACGCCAGATCATTCCACATCTTGGTAACTGCCAGAGGCATTCATCTAGAGTCATATTGTTCTTTATTGAGTTGTAATTTCAAGTTGTAAGTAAATAAAAGTGTCATGATCATCATTATTAAAGCATTGTCCCAGTGAGGAAAGGATGATGCAGACTATGATCCCCCCACAAGTCGGGATGAGACTCCGGATGAAAAATCAAAAATGGGGGAGGCCAAATGAGCCCGCATGAAACAAAAAGAAGAGAAAAAAGGAAAAAGAAAAAAGAAAAAGAAAAACAATAAATGAGAAAAAAAAGAGAAGGGGCAATGTTACTATCCATTACCACACTTGTGCCTCAAAGTGGTACCGTGTTCTTCATATAGAGAGTCTCCAGTTTCGTCACTTTCATATACTAGTGGGAATTTTCATTATAGAACTTGGCTTATATATTCCGATGACGGGCTTCCTCAAATGCCCGAGGTATTCATGAGCAAGAAAGTTGGATGTGCGCAGATACGTCTCCAGCGTATCTATAATTTTTGATTGTTTCATGTTGTTATATTACCATTCTTGGATGTTTTATAATCATTTTATAGCAATTTTATATCATTTTTTGGGACTAACCTATTGACATAGTGCCCAGTGCCAGTTCCTGTTTTTTGCTTGTTTTTTACTTCGCAGAATATCAGTACCAAACGGAGTCCAATTAACACGGAACTTTTTGGAGATTGTTTTTGGACCAGAAGACAATTTGGAAGCCAAGGAAGCACCTGGGGGGAGGCCCGTGCGGCCCACAATACACCAGGGCGCGCCAGAGTCCCCTGGCGCGCCCTGATGTATCGTGGGGCCCACAGAGGTCTTTTCCACCGCCTCTCATCTCTATAAATCCTCAAAAATTCTAGAAACCCTAGAGGCGGAGATGAAACACAATTCCAGTCGCCGCAAGTTCCAGAACCACGAGATCCAATCTAACACCATCACGGAGGGGTTCATCATCCTCATTGGTGCCTCTCCGATGATGCGTGAGTAGTCCACTATATACCTATGGGTCCGTAGGCAGTAGCTAGATGGCTTCCTATCTCTCTTTTGATTCTCAATACAATGGTCTCTTGGAGATCTATTTGATGTAATGACTTTTTGCGATGTGTTTGTTGGGATTCGATGAAGTTTGAGTTCATGATCAGTTTCTATCCATGAATATTATTTGAGTCTTCTTTGATCTCTTATATGCATGATTATTTATAGCCTCGTATTTCTTCTTCAAATCTTTGGTTTAGGTAGGCCAACTAGATCGATTTTTCTTGCCATGGGAAGAGGTGCTTTGTGATGGGTTCGATCTTGCGGTGTCCTCTCCAAGTGATAGAAGGGGCGGCAAGGCACGCATGTATCGTTGCTATTAAGGATAACAAGATGGGGTCTATTACTACATGAATAGATCTTGTCTACAGCATGTTATCGTTCTTATTGCATTACTCCATTTCTCCATGAACTTAATACACTAGATGCATGCTGGATAGCAGTCGATGTGTGGAGTAATAGTAGTAGATGCAGAATCGTTTCGATCTACTAATCTTGGATGTGATGCCTATATATTGATCATTTCCTTGGATATCGTCATGATTGGTTGATCTTCTATCAATTGCCCAACAGTAATTTGTATACCCACCGTGTGCTATGTTCTTGAGAGAAGCCACTAGTGAAATCTACGGCCCCCGGGTCTATTCTTTTAATATATTGCTTTCCAATCTATCTTTTTCCGCTTTTGTTTCCAGATCTATTATTTCAAAAATCCAAAAATACCTTGCTGCACTTTTTATTTGCATCTTTTATTTTGTGTTCTTGTGCGATCGATTTATCCAATCTAATAGAAACCAGTCTATCTTTTTATCGTGGAGAGATTGACAACCTCTCTTACGCGTCGGGTTGCAAGTATTTGTTCTTTGTGTGCAGGTACCGTTTACATAGTGTTGCTTGGTTCTCCTACAGGTTCGATAACCTTGGTTTCATAACCGAGGGAAATACTTACCATAGCTGTGCTGCATGATCCCTTCCTCTTTGGGGAAATACCGACGCAGTGTCAAGCCACGTTACGCGGCCACTTAGTTTCATTTGAGCTTTCATGCACTTATAGCTCTAGTGCATCAGTTGCATGGCAATCCCTACTCCTCGGATCGATATCGATTTATGGGATTCTCCATAGCCCGTTGATCCACCTAGTTGATGCGGGACTTAACCACCTTTTGACTCCTTTGGTATCTACCACCATATTCTATTCCACCCATATGCTATATCCATGGCTCACGCTCATGTATTGCGTGAAGTTGAAAATGATGAAGCGCGTTAGAACTACGATCCAATTGCCTGGTTTGACACCGAGGTGCTCATGATTTATACTTATGCGGTGAAGACAGAGTCATGCCATGCTTAATATGATAAAATGATGTGCCACTATCTACTTTTATTGAGCAAAATAGCGATGATATTGATCTGAATTTTTTCTCTAGAAATAATTTCAACAACAGTGCTTATAGGGGGGATTTCAATCCTAAACCGTATCCCGGTAATTCCTCTAATAATTATGGTAATTCTTCCAATAATAATAATAGGATACCTGCTGATCTTGAGAACACCATTAGAGAATTTATTAATTCTCAAAATATTTTCAATACTATGGTAGAAGAAAAACTACATAAAGTTGATGATATGGCTAGAAACAGGGATATGATTGCTCATGATGTGGAAACACTTAAAAGTAAAACTTTGCCAACCAAGCATGATATTAATGAGTCTATTAAATCTATCCAAATCTCCATTAATGGAAGTAAAGAGAGGACCCCTAGGTTAAGAGCTAAGCGAGAGTTCCTAGAAAAGGTTATTCCTCCCGGTTTTTATCGTAATCATGATGAAGATATTAAAATGATAGATGTTTCACCTAATGAATATTTGTTTACTAATCTAAAACTTGATGAAAAGGGACTAGAGATGAGTCAACCTTAGCTAGAAGGCGTTCCAATTGTTCGGAGGTGATGATCTTAATTAGTTTTGCAATTTATATTATCTATCCTTCACTATCAATCTATCATAATTAATCCCAACACAATCATAAGTAGGAGAAGAATTTCCGGTGCCATGGCCGGGAAGATTATCAAACAAACACAAGGTCCCTTCATACACATTAATATTTACTTGTTATACTTTTTACTTGCTTTTATTTTCATTTACATAAAAAACAAAAATACCAAAACTATATTGTGTGTTATCTTGCTTGAAGTTGCTATCATGTATGAATTTGAGAAAGTTGTTGTTGAAAGCGCTAGTCATAGTTCTAGCGCTACTTATGAGGAAAGGCCTAAATTAGTTAGTCTTGATAATGAACCTTATGATAATGGACCACCTCAGAATTTGGACACTAAAACTTTTTACGTTGGGTCTGGGAATACTTACTATTGGTATAAGTGCTATTTAGGAATTCCTTACATGCACAGGAGCTATTGCAACTAATGAAATATCTATTCTTGAAAGACCAAAAAAATGCAAATGTTATCTCCGCTCTCCTAGTTAAACATGAAATGAAGTTTATGCATACTCATCCCACTTTCCAATGATTGTTCTTTGAGTTACCCAACATTAATGATCCTAGGGCTAAGAAGATGGCCAAGATTATTCTCATGAATAAATTCGATTACATAATTCAAGAAGCTTGGGAAATGTTTGACCATTATGATATGAATTATGAACATCCTTTGATGGATGAAGTTCTCTATGCCCAAGAATTTATGTGTAGGTATGGTGCTGAAAACCATGATGCTTATAGAGAAAATGTTAAGAAGAAAGTTCCACATCTACCTTTAATCCAACATATCTTTAATAGTACCAATGATCAATATGCTTGTATTGTTAAAGGAAACTAATAAGCATATGATTAGTATTGCTTTTAGAATGCTAAGATCCTTTTAGAGGATCAAATCACAGTTACTTATGAGAGGTCCCTTGATGACCGTATAGATTCCATTGATATTAAAATTATCGAGGATAGAGCTTTCCATTACTTGAGTTCCATGGATATGAAGTCTATACTGAAAAAATAGAACTCGTGAGGAATTCCTATGATGATATTATTTATAGGAGGATGTTGGAGACGGACGACAATACCTGAAACTATGCGTTATGCCTAGCCAGGGGCATTAAACAATAACGCTTGTTGGGAGGCAACCCAATATTTATACTTTTGCTTATTTATTTTTGTTGAGTCAATGATTGCTACTGTAATGATTATGTTTGTATATTTTCTTTTGAGTTTTGTGCCAAGTAAACCCTTTAGGATGATGTGGATGATAGTTGAATTGATAAGATGCAGAAACATAAACTTTTACGCCCGGTATTTGAATTTTTGTTTTTTTCTCAACTTGATAAATTGCTGTAATTTTTACATAGTATTAATATACAAATTGCCTACGTTGTCCTATTCTTTTAGAATTTTTTACAGAAGTATGGTTTTAGTCTACATCATTACGTATTGTCATGTTTTAGACATATTATGTCTTCATTTCATGGTATGCTTATTTTGATGATGCTATGGATTATATCGAGGCTATAAATCTAGAGAAGTTAGAATAAAGTAGGTATTATGCAAGGCAATTATGAATCTATTTATAATGCTACCTAAGGTGAATGATGATTTGATTGTACTAACAGATCTCATGAAGTTTCTGTTAAGTTTTGTGTGCTGAAGTTTTCAAGTTTTGGGTGAGATCACGATGGATGAAGGAATAAGGAGTGGAAAGACCCTAAGCTTGGGGATGCCCAAGGCACCCCAAGGTAATATTGAAGGAACACCCAAGTGTCTAAGATTGGGTATGCCCCAGAAGGCATCCCCTCTTTCGTCTACTATTCATCGGTAATTTTACTTGGAGTTGTATTTTTATTCATAGCATGATATGTGTTTTTCTTGGTGCGCCGTGTGCTATAGTTTTATTTTGTTTGGTTTTTAGTTTTCCACAATCATTGTTTGTTGTATACACCGATTATGAGATACGCACATTCATTGAGATTTATTAGAACGCTCTTTATGCTTCACTTATATCTTTTGAGTCAAGGCAGTTTTGCTCATGTGCTTCACTTATATCTCTAGAGCAAGATGATACGTCCATTTTGCATCATGATTTCCTACTGTTATTTATATTGTTTTTGGTAATTATTCCACTTGATGATGCAATTCTAATGCCTTTTCTCTCTTAATTTGCAAGATTAATATGGAGAGGGAGATTACCGACAACTGGAATTCTGGACTTGAAAAAGCTACATTAGAGACACCTATTTTACAGAACTCCAAATGACGTGAAACTTTACAGAGATTTTTTATTGAATATATAAAAATACTGGAGAAATAAATACCAGAGGGGGCCACCACCAGCCCACAAGGCAACAGGGCGCGACCACCCCCCATGCGCGCCCTGATGCCTTGTGGGTCCCATAGGTGGCCTCTGGTGCCCATATTTTGCTATATGAAGGCTTTTGACCTAGAAAAAAATTAAAAGAAGACTTCCTGGACGAAGTGCCACTGTCTCGAGGCATAACTTGGGCAGGAGCACTTTTGCTCTCCGGCGGAGCAATTCCGTCGGGGAAACTCTCCCCCCCCCCTCCGGGAGGGGGAAATCGAAGCCATCGTCATCACCAACGCTTCCTCAATCATGGGAGGATCAATATTCATCAACGCTCCCTCGTTCATATCTTGTAGTCAATCTTTGCCCCAAAACCTCAGATTGGTACATGTGGGTTGCTGGTTGTGTTGATTACATCTTGTAGTTGATGCTAGTTGGTTTATTTGGTGGAAGATTATATGTTCAGATCCTTAATGATATTCAATACCCCTCTGATCTTGAACATGAATATGATTTGTGAGTAGTTACTTTTGTTCTCGAGGACATGGGAGAAGTCTTGTTATAAGTAATCATGTGAACTTGGTATTCGTTTGATATTTTGATGATATGTAAGTTGTTGCTTCCTTTAGTGGTGTCATGTGAACGTCGACTACATGACACTTCACCATACTTGAGCCTAAGGTAAGGCATTGTGGAGTAATGAGTAGATGATGGGTTGCAAGAGTGACAAAAGCTTAAACCCTAGTTTATGTCTTATTCCGTAAGGGGCTGATTTGGATCCATTTGTTCCATGCTATGGTTAGATTTATCTTAATTCTTCTTTCGTAGTTGCAGATGCTTGTGAGAGGGGGTAATCATAAGTGGGTTGTTTGTTCAAGTAAGAACAGCACCCTAGCACCGGTCCACCCACATATCAAGTAATCAAAGTAACGAACGCGAATCAACTAACCATGATGAACGTGACTAGACGACAATTCCCATGTGTCCTCGAGAGCGCTTTACTTTATATAAGAGAATTTTTAGGCTTGTCCTTTGCTGCAAAAAGGATTGGGCCACCTTGCTGCACCGTTGTTACTATTGTTACTTGTTACTTGTTGTGAATTATCTTGCTACAAAACTATCTACCACTGTTACTTACATCATTTGCAGAGAATACCTTGCTGAAAACCACTTGTCATTTCCTTGTGCTCCTCGTTGGGTTTGACACTCTTACTTATCGAAAGGACTACGATTGATCCCCTATACTTGTGGGTCATCAAGACTCTTTTCTGGCACCCTTGCCGGGGAGTGAAGCGCCTTTGGTAAGGAAACATTTTTGCTACGTGCTGAAATTTACTCCTGCTTGTTACTATGGAGGATAATCCTTTGAGGGGCTTGTTCGGGGTATCTTCACCTCGATCAGAAGTGGCAAAAGCCGCTTCTCAACATACTGAACCTACTGAAAATATTTACTATGAAATTCCTTTGGGTATGTTAGAGAAACTGCTTGCTAATCCTTATGCAGGAGATGGAACAATACATCCTGATATGCACTTGACATATAAAGATGAAATTTGTGGATTATTTAAGCTTGCATGTTTATCCGAAGATGGTGTTAAGAATATGGTTTTCCCTTTATCTTTAGAGGTAACGTCATTGATGTATAGGCTATTGGATGATGCCGGTACATGGGATTGGAACCGATTGAAGCTAGAATTCGATTAGAAATTTTATCCTATGCATTTGGTTCATCGTGATCAGAATTATATATATAATTTTTGGCCTCGTGAAGGAGAAGGTATCGCTCAAGCTTGGGTGAGGCTTAAATCTATCATGCACACATGTCCCAATCATGAGCTCAAGGGAAATAATCTTACAGAACTTTTATGCTCGTTTTCTCATGATAACCAATTGATGCTCGATACTTCTTCTACTTGTTCTATTATGAGGAAGACTATTGAGTTCAAATGGGATCTTCTAGAATGAATTAAACTCAACACTAAAGATTGGGAGTTCGACAAAGGTAATGGGTCTAGTATAAATCTTAAGTTTGATTGTGTTAAATATTTTATGGAAACTAAATCTTTTCATAAGTTTAGTGCAAAATATGGGCTTGACTTTGAGATAGTAGCTTCTTTCTATGAATCATTTGCTACTCATATTGATATCCCTAAGGATAAGTGGCTTAAATTTCATCCCACTATTGAAGAAACTTGTGAGGAACATAGTATAGCTAAAGAAGAAATAATCCTTTATAATGTTGATCTAGTTGTACCTACTGCTTATATTGAGAAACCTCATTTTCCTGTTAGGATTAAGGAGCATGCTAAAGTTGCAACTATGGTCAATAAAAGTAATATCAAAACACATAAACCCTCTTAACAAATTAAAGTGGAACCTATGCAATGATTAAAGATCTACTAGTTGATAATATTGATGGTCGTGTTATATATTTCTGCGATGAAGCATCTCGTATTGCTAAAGAAGACACTAAGGATAAACATAAACCTATTGTTGTCATGCATGTTGTTTCTGTTAAAATAGGAGACCATTGTTATCATGGTTTATGTGACATGGGTGCTACTATTAGTGCCATTCCCTTTACTCTCTATCAAGAAATTATGCATGATATTTCACCCATTGAGTTAGAAGATATTGTTGTTACTATTAAGCTTGCACACAGAGAAACTATTTCACAACTTGGGATTGTTAGAGATGTTGAAGTCTTGTGTGTTAAGATCAAATACACTACTGATTTTCTAGTTCTTGGATCCTTACAAGACGAATTTTGTCCTATCATTTTTGGTAGACCTTTCCAAAATATTATTAATGCTAAAATTGATTACAATAGGGATACAAATAGTGTCAACTTTGGTGATGTGTCTCATGAGTTTAATTTTTCTAAGTTTTGTAGTCAACCATATGAGAAAGAATTATCTAGTAAAGATAAAATTGTTGGTTTTGCTTCTATTGTCGTGCCTCCTACTGATCCGTTAGAACAATATTTTCTAGACCATGAGAATGATATACATATGAATGAAAGAAATGAAATAGATGAGATATTCTTTAAACAAGAACCTATCCTTAAACACAATTTGCATGTTGACACTCTACGGGGTCCTCTCCCACCTAAGGGTGATCACGTACTTGAATTAAAGAAACTACCTGATACGTTGAAAATATGCTTATCTAGATGAAAAGGAGATATACCATGTTATTATTAGTGCTAACCTTTCAGAGCATGAAGAAAAGAGATTACTTAAAACTCTAAAGAAGCACTGAGTTGCTAACGGATATACTCTCGATGATCTTAAGGGCATTAGCCCCACTTTATGCCAGCATAAGATTAATATGGAGCCGGATGCTAAACACGTCGTTGAGCATCAACGGCGTCTTAATCCTAAAATGAAAGATGTTCTAAGGATCGAAATATTAAGCTTCTGGAGGCAGGTATAATTCATCCCATAGCTGATAGTAGATGGGTAAGTCATGTTCATTGTGTTCCTAAGAAAGGAGGTATAACCGTTGTGCCTAATGATAAAAATGAACTTATCCCATAACTAGTTGTAACTGGTTATAGGATGGTAATTGATTTGAGTAAATTAAACAAAGCTATTAGAAAATATCATTACGCCTTACCTTCTATTGATCAAATTTTAGAAAGATTGTCTAAGCATACACTTGTTTCCTTGATGGATATTCTGGTTTTTCTCAAATACTTGTGTCAAAAGAAGATCAAGAGGAAACTACTTTTACTTGTCCTTTTGGAACTTATGTTCATAGATGTATGCCTTTTGGTTTATGTAATGCATGTGCTGCCTTTCAAAGATGTATGTGGCTATATTCTTTGACTTTTGTGAAAAGATTGTTGAGGTATTCATGGATGATTTTTTTGTTTACGATACTTCTTTTGATGATTTCTTAAGCAACCTTGATCAAGTTTTGCAGAGATGTGAGGAAACTAATCTCATCTTGAATTTGGGGAAGTTCCACTTTATGGTGAATGAAGGTATAGTCTTTGGGCACAAGATCTCTGAAAGAGGTATCGAGGTAGATAAAGCTAAAGTTGATGTAATTGAGAAAATGCCGTGTCACAAATATATAAAAGGTATAAGAAGTTTTCTTGGTCATGTTGGTTTCTATAGACGGTTTATTAGAGATTCCTCTAATATTTCTAGGCCGCTTACCAATTTTTTGCAAAACGATATTCCATTTGTTTTTTATGATGATTGTGTAGAAGCCTTTGAAATACTTAATCAAGCCTTAATTTCTGCACCTATTGTTCAACCACCTGATTGGAACTTACCATTTGAAATTATGTGTGATGCTCGTGATTATGCTCTTGGTGTTGTTCTAGGACAAAGAGTCGAGAAGAAATTGAATGTTATCCATTATGCTACTAAGACCCTAGAAGTGCCCAAACAATTTATGCTACTACTAAGAAAGAACTTTTAGCCGTCGTGTTTGCATGTGATAAGTTTAGACCTTATATTGTTGATTCTAAAGTTACTATTCACACTGATCATGCTGCTATAAAATACCTTATGGAAAAGAAAGATGCTAAACCTAGATTAATTAGGTGGGTTCTTTTACTTCAAGAATTTGATTTGCACATTATTGATAGAATGGGAGCTGAGAATCATGTAGCGGATAATGTTTCTAGAATGGAAAATGTTCTTGATGACCCACTGCCTATTGGTGATAGTTTTCCTGATGAACAATTAGTTGTTATAAATGCTTCCCGTAATACTCCTTGGTATGCAGACGATGCTAATAACATTGTTGCTAAATATATACCACCTAGTTTCACATACCAACAAAAGAAAAAGTTCTTCTTTGATTTAAGACATTACTTTTGGGATGACCCACATTTATATAAAGGAGTAGATGGTATTATTAGACACTGTGCACCTGAGCATGAACAGGAACAAATCCTACGGAAGTGTCATTCCGAAGCATGTGGAGGACACCACGCAGGAGACAGAACCGCACATAAGGTATTACAGTCTAGTTTTTATTGGCCTACTCTCTTCAAGGATAAACATAATTTTGTCCTTTCTTGTGATGAATGTTATAGAATTGGTGATATTGGTAGACGTCAGGAAATGCCGATGAATTATTGATACTTGTGATCTGAGTTGGGTTTTCCGTGAAGAGGAACGGGTTATTGCAGCACAAAGTGGGTAACTATTTCCCTCAGTTATGAAACCAAGGTTTATCGAACCAATAGGAATATCAATCCTGAACCGTCTTCAGCGGCTGCACACAAATGAACAAACAACTTGCACCCAACGCGGGCAAGAGGGTTGTCAATCCCCTTGATCTCGTTATTTGCAAGCAAATGAGTTGTGTAGATAATTGTAAATTGCAAAATAAAATAAAAATTAAATAAAGGCAGCAAGGTAATAGTAGCGTTTGTAAATATATAAGTGAATAGACCCGGGGGCCATAGTTTTCCCTAGCGGCATCTCTCATGTAGGCAGCATACGGTGGGTAACAAATTACTGTTGGGCAATTGGTAGAAAAGCGGATAGTTATGCGATTTTCACGGCAATGATCATGTGTATATAGGCATCACGTCCATAAACAAATAGGCGGACTCCCGCCTGCACCTATTACTATTACTCCACTCATCGACCACTATCCAGCATGCATCTAGAGTATTAAGTAAAAGAAAGTAATGCATGGAGAACGATGACATGATGTAGACAAAGTAAACTCAAGCAATATGAAAAAAAACCATCGTGTTATCCTTATTAGCAACACATCTTGTCCCCCACATTGTCATTGGGATATAGAAACTCGTCAGATTGAACCTACCACAACGCACCACTCCCACCGATGAAATATCAATCTACTTGGCCAAAGCATATCAATAAATCAGAGAGCATTACAAAGCTATAATGATCATGCAATTAAGAGACAATATATATCAGAGGTATCTCAAATATGTTTCATGAATAATCTAAACATAAACCCACAATTCATCGGATCCCAACAAACACACCGCACAATAGGATTACATCGGATAGATCAAAGCAAAGAGGTGATGACCATTGTATTGAAGATCAAGAGATAGAGATATTGCCATCTAGGTGAAAGCACAACTTCTCCCTAGGTGGTTTTGGTAATCAATAACGACATATATTTCATTGGACTAATGTTTCCACTAAGTATATTTCAGGAAAAGGTTCAATTTTGATTGGCAAAGGATTGTGAGGAGACCCCAAGATGCAAGGAATAGGACTGGCAAAGCTATAAGCATGAAGACTCTACATTTTACTTCGTGAGAAATCACTTTGAGACCATAGGAAAGCCAATACTATCAAAAGGGGGTGAGGTAATAATCGTGAATGAAATGCTCAAAATGATCAAGTGTTAGCCACCAAATACACTCACAAGCTCTCCCACAAATATTCCGTCATAGAGCCTACCACTCAAAACCAGTGCCACCAACAATTCCATATCGGCTACACCGAGTCAAAAGCCCAGACAGAAACCCTAGCCAAGTCCCACATCTCAGTACTACCAAGTTCCATGTCGGTGCAACCGAGTTTCAGTGACCAACTTTCTGTTACCTCATTCACAAGAATCAGAATCTCCGAGAATTGTGAATCGGTCTCACCGAGTTTTGTAACTTCCCTCGGCCACTCATATCGGTCTCACCGAAAAGCCTAAAGTTGCCACATTTTGCACTAGTCGATGCCACTGAGTTTCTACTTTGGTTTCACCGAGTTTGGCAATAATGTTGTAACGGTTGGATATTTGGAGATGCCTATATATACCCCTCCACCACATCCCACTCGCAAGAGAAGCACTTAGAACAGACCCATACTTCCCATATCCAAATTTCTGAGAGAGAACCACCTATCCTTGTGTTGAGGTCAAGATCTTCTGCTCCAACCATATGGATCTTTATTTCTAGCCTCCCCAAGTTGCTTTCCACCCAATCAATCTCTTCTACCCAAGCCAAATCTATGAGAGAGCGATTGAGTGTTGAGGAGTCTATCATTTGAAACACAAGAGCAAGGAGTTCATCGTTACTATCGAGCCTATTACCTTTTGGAGGGTGGTGCCTCCTAGATTGGTTAGGTGTCGCTTGGGAGCCTCCTACTTCGTGTTGTGGAGTTGAACCAAGAAGTTTGTAAGGGCAAGGAGATCGCCTACTTCGTGAAGATCTACCCATAGTGAGGCTAGTCCTTCGTGGATGGAAGCCGTTATGGAATAGTCGAGGTTGCTACTTTGTGGACCCTTATGGGTGGAGCCATCCATGGACTCTCACGACCGCTACCCTCCATGGGTTGAAGACTCGGTAAACGTGGACGTACGATAGCACCACTTATCGAAACCACGGGAAAAATCTTCGTGTCTCCAAATTGCGTTTGATCTTCCTACCCTTATCCTCTTACATATGCTTGTCTTTACTTTCCGCTGCAATACTCGTAGACATGCATGTGTAGGGTGAACTTGATATGCTAGAATTGCTAAAATCTGCCAACCAATTAACTTGGGAAAAGGTTAGTTTTTTATTTGGTCAAGTAGTCTAATCACCCCCCCTCTATACCTACTTTCGATCCCTACAAGTGGTATCAGAGCATTGGTCTCCATTGCATTGGTCTCACAACAGAGGAGAGTTTGGCATCTAGTGAGGGAAACTATCACCGTAGAGGTCCATATTTTGATGGTACAAATTTTGCTAGTTGGAATCATAAGATGAAAATGCATATTGTTGGTCACAACCCCGCCGTTTGGCTGTTGTTCGTGTTGGCTTGCAAGGTGAATTATTTGGTGATGGAAAGGAACCGGATCGTGAAGCGATCGGGGAAGAATTGAATATGTTGCAATACAATGCTCAAGCATGTGACATTCTATTCAACTACCTATGCCCCGAAGAATCAACAAAATCAGCCGTCTTGAGAATGCAAAGGAAATTTGGGATACTATGGTTGATATGCACGAAGGTTCCGAATCCGTCAGGGAATCTAAGTTGGATGTGCTTCAAAGTCAACTTGATAAGTTCAAGATGAAGGATGGTGACAAAGTCGCCGAAATGTAATCTAGGCTTGCTCTAATGAGATTGCCGGCTTAGGAAACAAAGAAATGACCAACAAATTCATCATGAAGAAGATACGTAGAGCCTTGGATGGAAAGTATGACACCCTGTGCACATTGATTCAAATGATGCCAAATTACAAAGATCTCAAGCCTACGGAAGTAATTGGAAGGATTGTTGCCCATGAGATGGCACTCAAAGACAAGGAAGAACTTCACAACAAGTCAAGCGGTGCTTACAAAGCTACATGTGACACTCCCGCTACATCAAGTGACAACCTTGTTACAAATGAAGAGATAAGCCTCATGGTCAATTAATTCAACAAGTTCTACAAGAGTAGAGGCAAAGAGAGAAACTCCAACTCAAGATATGAAGAGAAGCGTTCATCTAGTCGTGATCGGAATTGTTACAATTGTGGAAGGCCCGAACACTACTCCAATGAGTGCACGGCCCCCCACAAGAGAAGGGAAGAGTCACCTAGAAGAAAGAGCTCAAGAGATGAGTCACCTCAAAGAGAGAGAAGGAGTAGAGATGATCGTTATGAACGAAGACCCTCAAGGAGAAGTAGGGACTCAGAGAAGAAGGACAAGTACACCAAGAGCTACATAAGAAGAAGACATCAAGCTCATGTTGGTGAATGGGTTTCTGTCTCCGAATCCGACAACCAATCCGAGAGAATCTATCACTCCGACTCCGACTATAGTCAAGATGAAGGTGTTGCCGGACTTGCACTCGTTTCCTCCAACTCCTAGGACATATTTGATTCACCAAATGAAGGGAGTGGAAGTTGCTTCATGGTAAAGGCCCCAAGGTATCACACCCCGAATACATTGAGTTCAATAGTGATGAGGATGACTTACTTGGAGATGATGACTTGCTATTTGATAAAACTAGTGATATTAGTCAAAATGAGCTAGATAATGAGCATGCTAGTCAAGATAAGTCGTGTGTTGATGATAAGAAGGAAATAGAATGACTAACTAAAGAATTAAACACTCTTAAGTTAGCCCATGAATCTACTTTAGAAGATCATAGAGAGCTTGCAAGAACTCATGAGAAGCTACGCTTCGAGAAGCTCAATTTGGAGCAAGAACATGAGTTTCTTAAAGAAATCAATGACAATCTTCGAAAGAAGACTTCTTCTTATCTAGCCTAACGACTACTCTTGTCTACATTTATTCCTCAAGTTAAGACTAAGCAATCAAGTAACAAAGGCAAGAAAGGTTCTTCAACTAGTAGCAATAAAAATGATAAATCTAATGATATTGCTTTCAGTAGTTCTATTGATTCCACTATCGATTCTCTTGGCCAAGTTACACTTGAGCAAGAAAATGATCTATTGAAAGGGATTATAGAAAAAAAGTGTCTACAAAAGTCTTGACGGATGTAAGCAATTTGAGGAAATTATACGCAAGCATGGAGGATACCGGAAGAACCATGGTATTGGCTACATCAACGCCAATGGAGTTGAATGGGAAGAAGGTCAATACCCCAAGACCAAGTTTGTTCCTCAAAGGGAGAAGTATGAACATACTCTCCGAAAGGGAACAAAAGCTCAAGATGACCTTCCACCACAAGACCACAAGCTCAAGGGCAAGGACAAGCTTCAAGAGGGGATTGACTCATATGAAGATGAATCCCAAGCTTTGGTCAAGTGGGTTCCCAAGGCTACCACAAGCTCAACTTCTACAAGCGCTACTTCAACTCCAAGGATTCCCATCAAGTTGATGTGGATCCCAAAGAAGAAGAACTAGAGAAGTTTTTGTGGGGTGACTCCGCCAACAAAATTCACTCACATTCATTATTGGCAAGGACTATTTGTAATCAACTTCAACCTCATGCAATAGTTCAAGGAGTCACACATTCCTCAAAGGTAAGCAAGAGACAAGGTAATGAAAGAATCCATGGACATCATCACGTATACATTGCACTCCATGTCCATAGATATCCTTGTATGTGTCTCTTGTTTGGGACTAACCTATGTAGGTGAGAAGAGTAAGAAACAATGAGGATTGCTCCCAACTCAAGATGATCTTCATCAACTATGAGCATCCACCACTACATCACCCACATGAAGTCTTCTATGACAAAATCCAAGGTTAGTTTATCCCCCTTAGGGGGGATGTCACATCAAGGGGAGCTTTACTCTAAGACTTGAGTTAAAGCATCTCTTAAAGATGTGAATGAGGGAGTCCTGGTTTCAGGGGTCCTCGGATAGCCGACCAGTTTCTCATGGGCCGGACTATATGGGCCACTGGATGAGCATTTGGTGATCAAGGGCCCCGTCGCCAGGGTGGAAGTTTCAAGGAGCCATGGCGTGTCCTCCAAGATGTCGACAGTAGATAGGCATGTTTTTCCCTTTAATGTGCAACCGACTATGTGTATGCCCTGGGTACCCTCGGCGTCTATATAAGCCGGAGGGTTTTAGGTTGTACCACAACAGAACTCATCTAGCGTTTTAGTCATACGATCTCGAGGTAGATCAAATCTGTAACCCTTATACCATCAATACAATCAAGCAGGACGTAGGGTATTACCTCCATAGGAGGGCCCGAACCTGGGTAAAACCTTGTCCCCTTCATCTCCTGTTAGCCTCGATTCTAGTCTCACAGCTCGGCACCCCCTATCCGAGATCCGCCGGTTTTGACACCGACATTGGTGCTTTCATTGAGAGTTCCGCTGTGATCGCCGGAAGGAATCGATGGCTTGCCTTGTCACAAGCAGCGAGATCTGCACCCAGGGGACTCTCGCCCCGGATCAGATCCTCGCGAGCAGCGACATCTCGTCGCACACTTATCCGATCGGCCGTCCACGCCAGATCGGAAACTTTTCCCCCGATCAAGGAAACAAGTTCAGAACCCTAGAGTTCGTCACTGGTTCATGGGGAGAACTCATCTTGGTAGAACCCTTGACTCCTATAGAGGAGCCCGCAGATCCCGACGCCTTGACGCCGAAGACATCGGGCCCCGCTTCCGGTGATGAAGATGTTATCCCCGGACCGTCTGGACTGCTCAATCCGGTCGTCGTGACCAGATCCATCATGGCTGAACAGAGTCCGGGACCGCTCTCGCGCGATTCCGGAACTACGACGCCGCATACCAATCCCACTCGCCTCAGCGACACGCATCCTACCATCGCCTCGTTTCTCAACGAGTTATTTGATCGGATGGAGACCATGCGTATGGCCGATGACCAGATCTCGGTCTATGACCGGCTCGGGCTTAAACCCGATGATAGGGAAATTCACATCCCCACGGTCACCCACCTTGTCGCCACCGTCGAGTGTCCGGCCAGGGGCTCGTCCCCCCAGTGACCGGAATTAAAAACGGTTTATACACCAGTCTCCGATCACCGAGACCCCGCCTACGGCCCAAACACTGGAGTTCGCTCCGGAGAGAGACCGGAATTGGTCCCTGATCTGTCACACAGTTCGGAGTTCGTGATCCCAAACTCCCACCGTGGTGTGGAGTCAAAGCTTTTCCCACCCACCTCCCAAGCCGATCACTCAAGCATCGCGGCAGACCCCAAGTCGTCGGACTTACGGGACATTAAGAAGTTACCAGGAGAGTCAGTTCATCATTACTGGGCTAGAGTCCTCCTCGCTAGAAACAAAGTATGGGGCCTTAGTGATCAAGATATAATGGCAATCTTCAATCGCAACTGCCATGACGAAGGGATTCTCACTGCCCTGGCGCGGCGGCACATTCGTGATTTTGCCGAGCTATCAGTTCTGGTACAAAAGTATTGTGCCATGGAAAGCGCTTGGCAAGCCAAGCGGTTGTTTTCAGAACCAACCTTTACCGAATACCCTAGTGGAGATTGGAAAAAGAGGATACCCCTGAAGCGGCCAGCCAAGTTTGAGCCCGCCAAAAAGAGAAACAGGCCCCTTTCAGGGGACAGTACCGTCCTGGATGGACTACTGGATAAACCTTACCCTATACACTCCGTATTGCTGAACACACCTCCGACTCACAGCCTTAGAGCTTGCTGGGTCGTCAGGAAGATCGCGAAAAGCGGTGAAGCCATTCTTGAGGCACCACCGCCGAACAGGCGATCTACATCACCACCAGAGTATAACGCCGAAGTACTGACGATCTACGAAACGTTCCCTTCGAGGAACAGGAGGAAAAGAGCTCTTAAAGAAATCGAGCAGGTATACCATGTGGCAGCAACAAGTGCATGGGCAGACATACCCATTACCTTCGGAGACACTGACCGACCAACCATTCTTCCCGGACATTCACCGGCCGCACTAGTCCTGAACCCCATCATTGATGGCTTCAGGTTACACAAGGTGCTAATGGACGGCGGCAGTGGTTTGAACCTGATCTATGAAGACACCCTAGAAAAAATGCAGTTCGACCAATATCGCATCGAACATAGCAACACAACTTTCCGGGGAATCATCCCGGGGAAAGAGGCACGCTGTTCAGGACATATCGTCCTGGACATAGTGTTCGGCACGCCCGACAACTACTGATCCGAAGAACTCCTCTTCCACATCGTGCCCTTCCCCAGTGGCTACCACGCCCTGTTGGGACGTGACGCCTTCACAAAATTCCAGGCTATACCACACTATGGGTACATGAAACTTAAGATGCCAGGACCAAACGGAGTTATCACAACCGCCAGTGATCCGAATATAGCCCTACGGGCCGAAAACAAAACAGCAGCGCTTGCCCTCGAGGCTCTAGCTGAGACCTTTGCCGCAGAAGAGCTGACCGCACTTCGGTCAACAGTAGACAGGGAAGATGTCATCCTCAGTAAAAGGCCCAAACCCACGACCTTTAAACTGGCAAAGGAAGTCGTTAAATTTTAGGTGCATCCGACGGACCCCAACAAGACAGCATCCATCGGAGCTCAGCTCCATCCCATAGTGGACGAAGCGCTATGAACATTCTTACGAGAAAACTGGGACATCTTTGCCTGGAACCCCTCTGATATGCCCGGAATCCCTCGGCGGCTGGCCGAACATAGCCTGAACATCATCACAGGCTTTAAGCCCGTCAAGCAGACCCTGCGCCGCTTTTCCGAGCCCAAACGACAAGCTATGGGTGAAGAACTAACTAAACTGCTAGAGGCCGGATTCATTCGAGAGATTAAACACCCCGAATGGTTGGCAAACCTGGTTATGGTACCAAAGAAAGATAAATCCTGGCAGCTGTGTGTCGACTTTAAATACCTCAACAAGGCCTGCCCTAAGGACCCTTTCCCCCTACCACGTATAGACCAGATTATCGACGCCACAGCCGGACACGACTCGTTGTGTTTCCTCGATGCTTATTCAGGATACCATCAGATTAAAATGAAGGAATTCGATCAAGCAGCAACCGCATTCATCACCCCCTACGGGCCATTCTACTTCAACACGATGCCCTTCGGGCTAAAAAACGTTGGGGCTACATACCAGCGCATGATCCAGACTTGTCTCGCAAAAGAAGTCGGTAAAACAGTCGAGGCATACGTGGACGACGTGGTAATCAAAACCAAACACGTTAGCCATTTGATCGGCGACTTAAGGCAAACCATTGCCAACCTATGCGAGTACGATATCCGGCTCAATCCGGAGAAGTGTGTCTTCGGAGTTCCCGCTGGTAAACTGCTCGAATTCATCGTTTCCCATAGAGGAATCGAAGCGAATCCGGCCAAGATTCTTTGCCTAATCAGAACTTGCAGTTCCCACAGAGCTAAAGCACGTCCAAAGGTTGGCTGGTTGCGTGTCGGCGTTAAGTCTCTTTATCTCCCGCCTCGGCGAAAAGGCTTTACTGCTCTACAGGTTGCTGAAACGGACCAAGAATTTTGAATGGACCGATGAAGCAAAGGCTGCGTTAGAAGAAATTAAGACACTCCTGGCAAGTAACCCCATCCTCACAGCACCGGGCGCGGGTGAGCCCATGTTATTATACATATCGGCCACTAACCAAGTCGTTAGCACAGTGCTCGTCGTCGAACGAGAAGAGGAGGGACACAAATTCCGGATATAGAAGCCGGTATATTACGTGTCATAAGTACTAACGCAATGCAAGTCCAGATACCCGCACTACCAGAAGATAGCCGACATAGTATTTATGGCATCGCAGAAACTCAGGCACTATTTTCAAGAGTGCTCGGTCACGGTGGCATCCGAAGTGCCCCTGTACGATATAATCAACAACAGGGACGCCATCGGTCAAATAGCTAAATGGGCTATCGAGCTCCTTCCCTTTGAAATCGATTACAAGCCAAGACGAGCTATTAAGTCTCAAGTGTAGGCAGATTTCCTTGCCGAATGGACAGAGGCCGAACTCCCAAGGGAATATAGTACATACTCCCACTGGACAATGTACTTCGATGGTTCTAAAACTTTGGCCGGACTGGGGGCTGGGGTTTTCCTCACATCCCCCATAGGCGACAATGTCCGATACGTGTTGCAGATCATGTATGCGGATTCCAACAATGCAGCCGAATACGAAGCACTATTGCACGGTCTTCGGATGGCAGCATCAATGGGCATACGCTGGCTGGAGGTACGGGGAGACTCCAACTTGGCCATCTCCCAAATCAACGGCGAATTTGATGCCAAAAACCCGAAAATGGCGGCATACAGAGACACTGTCCTCAAGATATCCGCACGGTTCGAGGGGCTGGAATTCCACCACGTCGCTAGAGACAACAACCAGGCCGCCGACATACTGGCTCGCCTATGGGCCAAACGCGACCCTGTCCCAAAAAACACTTTCCTGGAATGGCTCTTTAAGCCATCCGTGGTTGGGCAGGACGATCATAAGGGCGCCGATCTAACCAGTGCGGACGAGGTTGTTCCCCCTATAAACGAACCAGACGATCAAATCATTGGCGGCTCCATAATGGACGAAACACCTTCAGCTCACGAGGTCATGGCAGTAATCGCACCGTGGACCGAGCCCTTCCTCGCCTACCTTCTTCGCAAGGAACTCCCCGACGATCAAACAGAGGTGCGGTGCATAGTTCGGCGATCCAAAGCCTACAAAGTACACGAGGGTGAGCTATACAAGAAAAGCACCACTAGAATACTACAGCGGTGCATATCCGAGGAAGAAGGCCGGAAGCTCTTAGCCGAAGTCCACGCAGGGATGGGCGGTCATCACGCCGCAGCAAGAGCCTTAGTTAGCAAGGCATTTCAGGCTGGTTTTTTCTGGCCCACCGCTTGGTCTGACGCCCAGTCGCTCGTCAAACACTGCGTGAGGTGTCAACTTTTCTCAAATCAAAGCCACATGCCCCCGACAGCACTTCGGACTATTCCGATTACCTGGCCCTTCATGGTCTGGGGGCTGGATATGGTCGGACCACTTAAAGGGGGGACCAAGAAGAATAAATACCTACTGGTCATGGTGGACAAGTTCACCAAATGGATAGAGGCAAAACCTGTCAAATCGACCAAGTCCGGACCAGTAATCGACTTTATATCCGGCGTGGTACACCGTTACGGCGTCCCCCATAGTATAATAACGGACAATGAATCCAACTTCACGGCCCAAGAGGTCAAAGACCGGTGCGCAAATATGGGCATTAAGCTCGATTACGCATCGGTTTATCATCCGCAGACCAATGGACAAGTCGAATGAGCAAACGGCCTCATTATGAGTGGCATTAAGCCACGTTTGGTCCGGTCTCTTCATGAGTCTGACTGTCATTGGGTGGAGGAGCTCGACTCCGTCCTATGGGGCCTGCGCACCACTCCGAATAGAACAACGGGATACACATCGTTCTTCATGGTCTATGGGGTAGAAGTAGTCCTCCCCTGCGACATTATTCATGACGCGCCAAGGGTGCGCATGTACGAGGAAAGGGAGGCCGAGTTAGATCGGCAGGACGACCTGGATGCCCTAGAAGGAGAGCGCGATATAGCTCGGGCTCGCTCCGCTTTTTACCAACAGCAGGCTCGACGTTACCAGAGCAGGGAGGTCAGGGCAAAGGCGTACAACGTGGGTGAGCTCATCTTGCGACTTCTGGAGAAACAGAAGCATAAACTCAACCCCAAATGGGAGGGCCCCTTCATAATCGATGAAGTACTCACGGGAGGGGCCTACCGTCTTCGAGACCCGTCGGATAACCGCCTTGAACCAAACCCATGGAATGCAGCTCGTCTTCGGCGCTTCTACGGATAAACCGGTGTCGTCACACTCTCCCCCCTTTATTTTCCCTTTCTCTTTTCTTCTTCTTTATCTTCTACTTTCCCTCCCACTTTGATTTTTGGCAGGTTTGAATTCTTTTTCTTCCCACACTATGTTCGGCTCAACCGATCTTGTACTAAGATTTTCGGCCTACACCTTTAAGTGTTAAATCCGAACACAGCACCTGGGGGCTTCTTCACGAAGCCAATGCTTTTATATTATAAGCATTTATTCACATTTATTGTGTACGCATACTTTCCTTGTCGTTTTTATGCCTGCATATGCATCAATTCGAACTAAGAATTTGCCAAGCTGGGTTGCCTCGCTCCTGTGCTTACCCTCTACGTTCCTGATTGTTCGGCTAGAGGGTAAAGGGAGCACCTCTGCGATTGTTACGACCGGGTCATCTGGATACGTACCTCAGACGGGTGAAGCCAAAAGCTAATTATCTTTAGTAGACAATTGATCGGCTACGACGGAATCAACCAATAAGACTATGGTCGTTATGACCATTACTCGGGCTTCTTCTTTCACACAAGTCATTGGTCGCATACTAACGGTATACGGCCTTCTACCTACGATTTACGTAGCACCCTGAAGAAAGGTATCGATAGAGGTACTATTTTCTTCGGAAGATGTTTCTTACGCTAAGCAGTAATATAACATATCTCCCTGTGTGCTTTCTGTCTGTTTGCACCACATGGCCGGATTGCCTGGTTCCCCGAACATAATTCACTCCTCCTAGGGTGATAATTTACAAGGAACACTCCCAAGATCTTAGTGCGGGAGGCCGAAGCCGATGGCCGGTTAAGACAAAGTTCACGACACAGACAGAGCAATTCCCCGATTATTAGTACATAGTAACATATAATCACACATCTGGCTGCCGATCGAGATTATCGATTATGGTGTCCAGGGAGCAATCTTCTTGTGAAAGACGGGCGGCAGGCATCACTTGGTCGTATACCAGGTGGAGCGGCACTTCTTGTCCATCTGACCCTACTGGCCCAACCTGAGCCATACGCTCGGGGTTAAGTCCGGTATAGCGGGTCTTGATCATCGCCCACGCCTCTCGTGCTCCCTCCCGACAAGCCGATGTCTTCCACAGCTCGAACCTACTTCGGGCTCCCTTGAACCGATTGACTAGTTTGGTCATCCCCTCCGGAGGTTGCTCGGCGGGCCACAATGCTTTCACCATGCTCTTCATGGCCTTCCGAGCCCGCTCATGAAGGGCGGACAACTCTTTCAGAACGTTTCCCTGGAAGGATCCGAAATCTTCTTCGGGTTGCCCAGATAGGAGACCTATACACGAGTTACGGCATGCGTGTTATGCTTCATGCATAGGAAATATATTCGGATGATAGAATCACACGTACCGAACATGCCCCTCTGTAGTTTCTGGTTCTCTCCTTGGGCCTGGGCCAATTGAGTCTTTAAAATCTCAATTTCTTCGGCCTGCTGTTTTTTCTCCTCCTTAAGGCGGTTCTTCTCTTCAAGGTGCCATTGTAAAACACGACAGCCAGCCTCCTGCTATGACTCGGCATATCGCTGAGATTCTCGGGCTACATCCAAATCTCTTTGTAATTGCCCTATTGATTCAGCTACTACATAGTACCCTCGCGTAAGCATGGGATTATACTAAGATCAGCAACACAGATATACTCACCGTGTGCCTCCCGAGTAAAGCTCTTCACTTGCTCCAATTCGGCCTTCACAGATTCGACCTATGTTCGGCTAGCTTCCAGTTCCTTGGCCAGTTGCTCGTTTTGTTGCTTCGAGGCCTGCGTTAGCAGTAAAACAATTACAGGGATCCTTAATTCGTTCGTGCCGACCAATTTAAGGCTCGGGGGCTACTGGGTTTATACGAGTGTTAGGACTTTAATAACCGATTACTCACCTGCAGGCTGGACGATATCAATTTCATGGCTTCCCCGAACCCAGCTCGGGCGGCTCCGAGGTGCGCGTCTGCCGTACGCAGAGCACCGAACTCTTGTTCGGAGAAGGCCGGGTGATGCAGGGCCTCCCGTCGCCGCTGATGATGCATAGCACTCCCAACCTCGGATTTGGTGACGGATATGGCGTCACCAGAATCGGCTGGGGCTGGATTAACGGTGGGGACCCCCGTAGCAGGATCAGCATGAGTGGAAGGCCTGGAATCTTGAGCACCGCCGTACATCTTGGAGACATCCTCGGTGGGGGACGGCCAAACTCTTTGCCTGAATATTTCGACATAAGGTCTCTTGTGAGGCTCTATCGATCATGATAATAAAATCAAACGGTCGAACAAAATACCTTTGAGATGAACTCATAGGCGGGCTCGTCCCCGCGGCCGGCTCACTCGTCGGATCTTTGTTATTTTCCGACCCAGGCACTGCCGCCGTTGCCGATGCATGTCGTGCGGATCTACGGCGCTTGGGAGTGGGAGCCGGTGCGTTTGGGTTGTTGGAGGATACTTGCCTTTTGTGGGATGAGTTTTTCTTCTTCTTGCTTGCCGCAGGGGAAGGGAAGGATCCGGTATAATCGGCTATGATAGCCACCTTGGAGCCGTCAAGGCCCTCCTGATAGAAAACCCCGTCTTTGAGCTTGATTAATAGATCCGGGTCCTCATGAAAGCCCGGATCGTCATCGCAGGAATAGTCCTCGGGCTGAGGTGCTAGACAGTTAACTGTCTCGATGAAGCTCCTCCATTCCTGTTCACATAAAGTTAAAGACTTCGGTCAAAAACGGACAAATTGAGAATCCGAACTATGGTCACAGGGTAGAAAGGCTTACCCATTCGATGGGATTGTGGCTTGAGTAACCCTCCTTGGTTGACCGCCGAATAAAATCTTCTTGCTCCCCTTTGTACAGGTCGGCAAGAGCGGCGGCTAATGCTGTTTGATCGGCAGGGCCCATTCTTCGGGAGCGAGTAGTATCGCTTGTCCCGTTATAACACCACAAGGGGTGTATCCTCTGTTGAAGGGGTTGGACGCAACGGGTGATGGCGGCAACCATGACGTCTATCATGGTCAGCTTATGATGGGCTAGTACCCTCACACGGGCTGCTAAGCGCTGCACTTCCACGCTGTCTTCTTGGGACAGGCTCTTCGGGCGCCAGTTGTATCTTTTCTTCAAAGGGGCATCGGAGTACTCGGGCAGACCCCTCCGAGCTGGATCGAATAGAGGGACGTCCTCGATGTAAAACCATTTCGAGGTCCATACTTCGGACTCCTTCGGCGTCCCCACGGGATATCCCGTTCCCGCTATGCGGCACACTTCGGCTCCACCGACCTCAAAAATTGTGTTGTCCCGAGTGCGAGGAACAAGGCAGAAGTACTTCCTCCATAATTCGAAGTGTGCCTCGCAGCCCAGGAACATCTCGCACAGGGTGACGAAGCCCGAAATGTGCAGAATAGACCCTGGGGTGAGGTGGTGGAGCTGGATTCCATAAAACACCAGTAACCCTCTCAAGAACGGATGAATGGGAAACACGAGACCCCGCAGGAGGAAGGGCACAAAGCATACACGTTCCCCCTTTTTTGGATGGGGGAAATTCTCCGCGAGGGCCTCGCCGTTGAATGAAGATAAACCGGCGCGGACAGCTGTCAGATCTGAGGAGGGAAGGTACCCTTGGGTCTCGAGGTTGCGAAGTCGAAGGAGCGACACGGAGCAGCTTGTCCACTCCCTGGGACGAGATCCGTAAGGGTGCGAGGAGGAACTGGGGGCGCTCGCCATTTTTGGTGGAGACCTTTCGCTGGAGGCTTTTTTCCGATGGGAAAGAAGAAGATGTGGTTTGGACCACGATTCAGTTTGTTTAAATGGGTGGTACCTCCTTTGTGGGAGGGGTAGTCTTGTAAAAATCTACTGAACCGCTTGACTTCCCACGATGCGCGAAGACCAAGAAATATTATTACTATGGACCCAGCAATCCCGTGACGTTTGGGATTTCACCGATGATAGGATGGTTGCCGAACAAGAAGGGATGGAGGGACTCGCCTCGCAAGCCGAAGACTTCAGTGTACAAGATTGTCCGAACATACCTCGGCATTGAAGGCTAGTCCGGGGGCTACTGAGGGAGTCCTGGTTTCAGGGGTCCTCGGATATCTGACCAGTTTCTCATGGGCTGGACTATATGGGCCACTGGATGAGCATTGGTGATCAAGGACCCGTCGCCAGGGTGGAAGTTTCAAGGAGCCATGGCGTGTCCTCCAAGATGTCGACAGTAGATAGGCATGTTTTTTCCCTTTAATGTGCAACCGACTATGTGTATGCCCTGGGTACCCTCGGCGTCTATATAAGCCGGAGGGTTTTAGGTTGTACCACAACAGAACTCATCTAGGGTTTTAGTCATATGATCTTGAGGTAGATCAACTCTGTAACCCTTATACCATCAATATAATCAAGCAGGATGTAGGGTATTACCTCCATAGGAGGGCCCGAACCTGGGTAAAACCTTGTCCCCTTCGTCTCCTGTTAGCCTCGATTCTAGTCTCACAGCTCGCGACCCCCTACCCGAGATCCACCGGTTTTGACACCGACAGTGAACACATTAAATGCTTTATGTAAAAGTGGTAACCCCACTTGTGCTTAAACGATGAGTATGACCTATGATCAAGTATTCTTACTTGGCTCCTAAGTCAATATACTCATATATAGATGACTCCGTCATCGCCCAAGTGCTTGGTAGATACCAGAGTGGTTTTGCATGCTTGCCATATCTCACTTGACATCTTATTGCGTGAGCATGTTGGTCTGCATGTCTTTACTCATTCGAGGATATCCAATTGTTGTTATTTGGGTTTCACTTTTAATTGGCCAATTGGATTTACAAGAATGCCTAGGACCCCTCTCTAGCTATCTATGCTTTCTTGTCTCAAATTCTATTCATGCTACATCACAAAACTTGAACAAGCACTTCTCGAACCCTCTGTGTGAGGAGCACTCAGAGTTCCATGTCGACAAGAGCTATCTTCCAAAACCTCCCAAGTGCAACTCGGTGGAACCAACACAAAAATCTTGGTCTCACCGATGCCTAGGGTTGATCTGATTTTCCCATCTCGGTAACACCCATTCCATATTCTCGGCTTCACCGAGTTTCCCTGTCAAGTGACAGTTGAGGAACTCAGTGGCACCGATAATTTTGAACCGGTGTCATCGACGGCTACAGGTACTTATACCCAGCGAAACTGGATTTGAAAATACCTATTCAAATCCATACTCCCTGCAAGCCCTAGCTGCCGCTCGTCGTCCCCGGACTTCTCCCCTGATACGTCTCCAACGTTCTATAATTTATGAAGTATTCATGCCATATTTACAACAATTTTATATGGTTTTGATATGATTTGAATGGAACTAACCTGGACTGACGTTGTTTTCAGCAGAACTACCGTGGTGTTGTTTTTTGTGCAGAAATAAAAGTTCTCCAAATGCAACGAAACTTTTTGACGATTTTTTTGGAATAAAAGAGGCACTAGAAGCTCTATGGGAGGACCAGAAGAGCCACGAGGTGGCCACAACCCACCAGGGTGCACCAGCCCCCTTCGGCGCGCCCTGTTGTCTTGTGGGCCCCTCGTGGCCCATCTTCGCGTGAAACCGACTCCCAAAAATCCTATATATTCAGAAACCCCCAGAAATAACCCTAGATGAGAAGTTCCACCGCCTCAACACTCTGTATCGATGAAAAACCAATCTGGAGGCGTTCCAGTACCCTGCTGGAGAGGGTAGATCATCTCCGGTGGCCATCTTCATCATCCCGACGGAGGCCATGACGAGGAGGGAGTAGTCCACCCTCGGGGCTGAGGGTATGTACCAGTAGCTATGTGTTCAATATATCTCTCTCGTGTTCTTGAGATGTCACGATCTTGATGTATCACGGGCTTTGTTAATATAGTCGAGTCATATGATGTTATTCCCTTCCTATCATGTTGTGATGAATTGAATCTTTCCCTTTGAGATGTCATTACCGGATTGAATACTTTTATGGATTTGAGAACACTTGATCTATGTCTTGGCACTCAACTCGCGGATTCCCGAGGTGACATTGGGGTAATCTATGCATAGGGGTTGATGCACGTTTTCATCCTACTTTCTCCGGTAGAAATCTTGGGGCACTCTTTGAGGTTCTTTGTGTTGGATTGAGTATTATGAATCTGAAATTGTTTGGTGCGTATCGTATAATTAACTCATGGATACTGGTGGTGACATTAGAGTTGGTTGATGTGTATCATATGGTGTTATTTTAGTACGAACTCTTAGATAGATCGATCGGAAAGGATAACTTGGTGTTACTTTAGTACGAACTTTTGGATAGATCGATCGGAAAGGATAACTTTAAGGTGGTTTCGTACCCTACAAACAATTTATTCTTATGTTCTCTGCTAGATAAGAACTTTGGAGTGATTCTTCGTTGCACGTTGAGGGATGGTTATGTGATCCAATTATATTAGCATTTTAGAGAGATTGCACTAGCGAAAGTACGGACCCTAGGCCTTGTTTTCAAGCATTGCAATACCGTTTGTGCTCACTTTTGTTACTTGCTACCTTGCTGTTTTTTATTGTTACTATTAGAAAAATCAGCATCTACTATCATTACTACACTTGTATCACCATCTCTTCGCCGAACTAGTGCACCTATACAATTTACCATTGTATTTGGTGTGTTGGGGACACAAGAGACTTTTTATTATTTGGTTGCAGGGTTGTTTGAGAGAGACCATCTTCATCCTACGCCTCCCACGGATTGATAAACCTTAGGTCATCCACATGTGGGAAATTTGCTAATGTCATACAAAACTCTGCGCTTGGAGGCCCAACACGAGTCTACAAGAACAAGTTGTGCAGTAGACATCAAGCTCTTTTCTGGGGCCGTTGCCGGGGAGGTGAGTGCTTGAAGGTATATCTTTAGATCTTGAAATTAAATCTTTTAGTTTCTTGTTTTTCACTAGTTTGGTTTCATAAAAGAAAACTACAAAAAAATGGAGTTTAGGTTGCCTCATTTGTATCGTCTTTATAATGTCTTTCGTGAAAATAAGGATTCCGAAAATTGTGCTCAATTGGTAGAGGAAGAAATTATGAAAATACTTAATGAGAATTCCTTGAATGATGAGCATGATTGTAATGTTGCTAGTATGAATTCTCTGAATATTGATGATGCTAATGATATGCAAAGCCATAAGCTTGGGGATGCTATGTTTGATGAAGATGATATTTTTAGTCCCCCAAGTTATGATGAACAAATTTATTATGATGATGGCATGCCTCCTATATATGATGATTATTGTGATGACATGTATGCTATAAAGAATAATGATAACCATGAAACTTGTCATCGTGATTTTAGTTTTCAATTGGATTATGCCACTCAAATATCTCATGATAGTTATTTTGTTGATTTTGCTCCCACAACCATGGATGAAAAGGAATTTGCTTATGTGGAGAGTAATGAAAATTCTATGCTTGTGCATCATGAAATGAATGAATTATGTGATAGTTATATTGTTGAATTCCTTCATGATGCTACCGAAAATTATTATGAGGGAGTAATATATGCTTGTAGGAATTGCAATAATATCAAGTTTCCTCTCTATGAGTTCAAAATTTTGAAGTTGTGCTTGTTTTGCCTTCCTATGCAAGTTGATTCTTGCTACAATAATTTTTTGTTTTCAAAATACCTATGCATAGGAAGTGGGTTAGACTTAAATGTGCTTGCTATGTGATTCATGATGCTCTCTTGCATGTTTCAATTCTTTACTTTTATGCGAGCATCATTGAAATCCTCATGCCTAGCTAAAAAGGCATTAAAGAAAAGCGCTTGTTGGGAGACAACCCAACACTTTTACCTTCTGTGTTTGAGTGTTCACATGATTAAGATACTCTATTAATCATGTTTTGTGTCTTTTATTTCAATAAAGTGCCAAGTAAAGCCTTTGGGATGACTCACAAGATGAGTAGAATTGATGCTGAACCAAAACAGAAACTTTTAACTCCAGTACAGGAATTTTCATTTTTTACTGGAGCGTGATAATGCTCTGAAATTTTTACACAGTGTTTATATACAAATTCTTCAGGTTTTCCTAATTTTTCAGAATGTTTAGAGACAGGTAAGTATGGTTATATTACAGATCTTCACATACTGTTCTGTTTTTGACAGATTCTGTTTTGCATGCATAGTTTGCTTGTTTTAGTGTTCCCATAGCTTATATTCAGTGATATAAATTATGTGAATGGTATAATACAGTAGGTATTATGTGATAACAATTATGAATCTTGTCTTGACAGTACCTAAGTGAATGATCTTTATTTATTATACTAACCCATCTCACGAAGTTCCGTTAAGTTTTGTGTGATTGAAGTTTTCATGTTTTTGGGTGAGACACGATATAAGAAGAATAAGGAGTGGTAAGACCCTAAGCTTGGGGATGCCCAAGGCACCCCCAAGGTAATATCCAAGGAAGAGTCAAGCGTCTAAGCTTGGGGATGCCCAAGGCACCCCCAAGGTAATATCCAAGGAAGACTCAAGCGTCTAAGCTTGGGGATGCCCCGGAAGGCATCCCCTCTTTCGTCTTCAACATTATCGGTATATCTTACTTAGAGCTATATTGTTATTCGTCACATAATATGTGCTTTGCTTGGATCGTCATTATATTTTGTTATTTTCTGTTAGGTTTTATTTATAATCTTGTTTTTCAATAAAAATTTCCAAGAATTGTCTTAGGATGCTTGCATTGCATGTTTGATGTATGTTGTGTAAAAACAGAAACTTTCTCTATAGTGTTTGAATTATCATATTTTACTGGAACGTGGAAATTTCTGAAATTTTTACACAGTGTTGTCATATAAATTATTTATCACTTCCTAAATTTTCATAATTTTGTGAGTTACATAAGTACCCTGTTTTCATAAATTGCTACAGACTGTTCTGTTTGGACAGATTGCTGTCATAGTTTTGTTATCTACTTATCCTATAGTTTCCATAGCCTATATTGGTAGATATAAATTGTGGAAATGATAGTAAACAGTAGATATGTTTGGAAATTATTGTGCAACTTGTCTTGGCAGTACAAGAAGTGTGGACTTATTCTTATGTGTACTAACCTATCTCACGAGTTCTTTTTGAGTTTTTGTGGATGAAGTTTTTAAGATTTAGGGAAACCATGATATTAAAGGAATTAAGGAGACACAAAAGCTCAAGCTTGGGGATGCCCAAGGCATCCCAAGATAATATTTCAAGAAGTATCAAGCATCTAAGCTTGGGGATGCCCCGGTAGGCATCCCACGTTTCTTCATCAACAATTATCGGTTAGTAGCGGTTGAGCCTAAGTTTTTGCTTCTTCACATGATGTGTGATATTCTTGGAATGTAATTTTATTTTGTGTTGCTTGCTATTTTAATAAAATACTTAGATCTAAAAGTTTTTAGATGAGAGAGTGTTCTCAAATGGCTACCCATTTACTTAACTACTCGCTTGATCTTCACTTATATCTTTTTAGAGTAGCTTGTCATTTACTCTTGTGCTTCACTTATATCCTACGAGTAAATTGTTGAATGAACTAAATACCATGAAGTTGAAATTATATGTTCATATCATGCCTAGTACTAGCTTCACATTGGATTTAGAAAGTGAAATCTTTTGAAGCTTGACAATCACAATATTGGTCATACAAGCAATTCGTGAATGATTAGTATAAGGAAGAGAACTTTCACATACAAATATATTATCTTGGGCATCTTCTATGATTGTGAATACCCATTAATTATTTTCAAACTTGAGCAAATTAGTTGAAGTTGGACAAGGAAGACAACGTAATGAGTTATGGTTGTGTATATTTGCATAGAAGTTATATTGTTATGGATCCTCCAACATGTGGTGTTTGCTTAGGATCTTTTGCTAGCCAAAAAATCGTACTAAGTAGAGATACTACTTGTGCATCCAAAAACCCTTAAACCCAGTTTCTTGCCATGAGTGTCCACCATACCTACCTATGGATTGAATAAGATCCTTCAAGTAAGTTGTCATCGGTGCAAAAAGGCAATAAAAATTGCTTCTAAATGTGTTTGATCATTTAGTGTAAGAGAAAATTGAGCGTTGTACGAACTTGTCATGGCAAAGTAATAAAAGCGATGGACTGCATAATAAAGGTTGCTATCATAAGGGGCAATATAACGTGACGTTCTTTTGAATTAAGGGATTGTGCTTACAAAACCAAAAAGCGCATGACAACCTCTGCTTCCCTCTGCGAAGGGCCTATCTTCAACCTTTCAGTATTTACCTTTATGCAAGAGTCAATAGTATGCATTCTCTTTTCAACCTCAATTATTCTCTAGTTGGCAAGCATCATGTGGTGGGGAAAGATCTAGGCACGTATGGCCAGTCAAATATATTTGATCATGACTTATTATTGTTGACAATTATCTCTATGATAAATGAGTTGGGAGGCGAAACATTAAGCCCCTATATTTCTCTGTGTTCAATGGATGCCATTTGTTCTAAAAATATGCTTTGAGTACTAGCAATTATAGAAGACTATATGATGATTGAGTATGTGGAGCTCTTACTTGGACTTTGTTGAGAATAAGTTGAATTGCAATTGTTTGGTAACTAAGAACATAGGTTGTTAAGTTTCAAGAGAATTCATTGTTTGAACCATAACATGTGAATTGGTTGCTACTTTATCATGATGAGTTTTATGAGAAAGAGTTACTATTATGATGCTAGGAAAAGTGGTTGAAATTATCATTGATCAAACTTATGAACTATGCTAGCATTCACACTTCATAAATTATTTTCTTTTATCATTTACCTACTCGAGGACGAGTAGGAATGAAGCTTGGGGATGTTGATATGTGACATCGATGCCCAAAAATCCTATATATTCAGAAACCCCCAGAAATAACCCTAGATGAGAAGTTATGCCGCCGCAACTCTCTGTATCGACGAAAAACCAATCTAGAGGCGTTCCAGTACCCTGCCGGAGATGGTAGATCATCTCCGTTAGCCATCTTCATCATCCCCGTGGAGGCCATGACGAGTAGGGAGTAGTCCGCCCTCAGGGCTAAGGGTGTGTACCAGTAGCTATGTGTTCAATCTCTCTCTCGTGTTTTTGAGATGTCACAATCTTGATGTATCACGAGCTTTGTTATTATAGTCGGATCATATGATGGTATTCCCTTGCTATCATGTTGTGATGAATTGAATCTTTCCCTTTGAGATGTCGTTACCGGATTGAATACTTTTATGGATTTGAGAACACTTGATCTATGTCTTGGCACTCAACTCGCGGATTCCCGAGGTGACATTGGAGTAATCTATGCATATGGGTTAATGCACGTTTTCATCCTACTTTCTCTGGTAGAAATCTTGGGGCACTCTTTGAGGTTCTTTGTGTTGGATTGAGTATTATGAATCTGAAATTGTTTGATGCATATCGTATAAATAACTCATGGATACTTGTGGTGACATTGGAGTATCTAGGTGACATTAGAGTTGGTTGATGCGTATCATATGGTGTTATTTTAGTACGAACTCTTAGATAGATCGATCAGAAAGGTTAACTTGGTGTTATTTTAGTACGAAGACTTGGATAGATTTATCGGAAAGGATAACTTTAAGGTGGTTTCGTACCCTACAAATAATTTCTTCTTATGTTCTTCGCTAGATAAGAAGTTTTGAGTGATTCTTCGTTGCACGTTGAGGGATGGTTATGTGATCCAATTATATTAGCATTGTTGAGAGATTGCACTAGCGAAAGTACGGACCCTAGGCCTTGTTTTCAAGCATTGCAATACCGTTCGTGCTCACTTTTGTTACTTGCTACCTTGCTGTTTTTTATTGTTACTACTACAAAAATCAATATCTATTATCATTACTACACTTGTAACACCATCTCTTCGCCGAACTAGTGCACCTATACAATTTACCATTGTATTTGGTGTGTTGGGGACACAAGAGACTTTTTATTATTTGGTTCCAGGGTTGTTTGAGAGAGACCATCTACATCCTACGCCTCCCACGGATTGATAAACCTTAGGTCATCCACTTGAGGGAAATTTGCTACTGTCCTACAAAACTCTGCGCTTGGAGGCCCAACACGAGTCTACAAGAACAACTTGTGTAGTAGACATCATCCCCTTGCTCCCGTGCGTCTACACCACAGAAGGTCCTCGCCACCGACGGAAATTGCCCCTGCCACTGCCGTCGTAGAGAGGCCGTCGCCAACTTAGTGTAATGACCTCGAAATCCTTAGCACTCCCCTTCTGATTCACGTGCAATAGTATACGTTCCATATTCTTCCCACCATGTGCATAATCTCCATCCTCTAAAAACTTCATTAGAATAGAGAACAATGGATTCTTAGGTTTTGCCGTCCGCAATCCGAATCTCGGTGACACCAAGTCGCAAAAGTCGGTTCTACCGATTTTGGATTTTAGGTCTGCTGAGGATAGTCTCGGTGAAACCGAGTGGCTACTTTTGGTGTAACCAAAGTTGTTGCCAAGTTTTTGTAAAGATGACTGTGAGTCTCGGTGGATCCAAAAAATTTGACTCGGTGATACCGAAATTCCTTTTGCAGAAAGCTAAACTTAAGAATTCTCAGTTCAAACCTTGAAAAATCATCTATGTTTTGTGATGCTCAACCTCTCTGCTCTTCTATGCTCTATTCACAGGGTCCGCATGTCAGGATCATATGACAGTTAGAACAATTTCAAAGAGATAAATGTGGACATGAGCTCAGGCTCTAGCCCTGAAGCTAGTTCATCTTCTTATGATGACAACCCCAGCTCACCTGATTTGCCCAAGGCTGCCACCAGGGCAAGGAAGAAGCTAAATTCTGATGAAGAAGATTCTGATTTTGTGCCAGATGAAGAGATAGCCAAGAGGCAAAAAGAGAAGACTGCCAAGAGCACAGTTATAGATGCTACTTCTTCCAAGAAGCATGTCAAGAAGGTCTATGCCTGTGCTTATGCTATGAGGGCACCTGAGAGTGCCAAGGCTAAGACTTCAGTTTCTGTTGAGCCATCAAAGAGTTCTATGCCTCAGAAGGCAGGTGACAAGAAGAGAGCCAGAAAGAGGTTTGTCAAGGTCATTGGCAGACCCACCTCCATGTATGAGGATCCAGCAGATGTTGTAGAGGAGGAAGTGGAGGAAGAGCAAGCTTCCCAAGCTCCTCCTTCCAAGAAGAAAAAGCTTCTTGCAGATGATATGCCAGAGCAGGCTCCATCAAAGAGCAAGAAATCTGCACCCAAGAAACCAGTTGCTCCAAAGCCCAAGAGGACAACCAGAGACATCCCTCTAGCTGCAAAGAACAAGGGTTCTACTTCCAGAGATGCTGAGGAAGAGAACATGCCAATTTTGGGAAAACTGATGCCACATATGCCAGAGCATGATGATGCTCATCCTATAGCTGAGTTTATGAAGAAGAGGAAAGATTCAAGTCTGAGGTTGTGGAGAGCAAATGACCCCCATGCCTCCAGGAGAAGGACTGTTGTGGATGCCAGATTTCACACCAAGGAACAATAGGACTTTAATGAGACTGTCCTACTGGACAAGTGCCCAGCAGCCAGTGACATGAGATATGTTGACTGGGCCTTCATCAAGGAAAATGAAGATTATTTTCCAAGTGTGGAAGACAACTTCCAGTGCATTGATATTGCAAACTTTGTTGGAAGAGAGTTCACTGCCTGGAATGATGAGATGATCATGCAGTTCTACTCTACTGCTCACTTCTATCCAGATGGCAGGATTGTTTGGATGACTGAAGGTACGAGGTACCAATCCACTGTTGATGAGTGGGCTACCATCTTAGTAGCCCCACATGTACAAGAAGGTGATTTGGATGTATATGCTGAAGCCAAAATGAATCACAACTCCATGGTAAATATGTATAAGGAGATCCCTGCAGATTATGTGCATTCACATAAGTTTGGTTCAGTTTACTATCTTCAAGCAGGATTGCCTACTACCAATACTATCTTGAGGCACACCTTGATGCCCAAGTCAAGAGATGACAAGATGATCCGAGGCTACTCCATCAACATGATGCACCACATTGACAACCACACCAGGTTTAGGGTGACGGATCTGATAGTTGAGACAGTGAAGAGGACAGCTGCAGACCAGAAGAGATCTTGTGTATATGCACCATACATTCAGATGCTCATCAACTCTAAGTTAGAGAAGAATGTATATGCACTCGATCGCCCACATTTGCCACTCCAGACAGAGTTTGAGGATAATGTCGTGGTGATGGATCCTAGCCATCCCACTTCATCTACTGCACAGGCAGAGGCTGGGGCAGCTAGAGCCACCATTGCTCGGGCTCCTAGATCCAGGAGTGAGCAGATGGCTCTTCTACTTAGTACAGTTCAGGGCATGCAGAAGGACATCAAGAACATATTGCTGAATCAGCAGAGTCTTGTGAGGATCATGGAGGATAATTTTTCCACGCTGAACAACAAAGTGGATGGGCTGACTAAACATGTGGATGAACTTAAGAAGGAAGTGGATGAAGCTCCCATTCTCCACTCTTCAGATTCTGATAATTATGATAGTCCACCTCTCAGGACCAGCACTCAGTTCAAGACTCAAGCCAGAACTCCTACAGTGTTTGCTCTAGAGTTGAGGCCATCTTCTTCAACACCTGCCACAGCTCCATCAACTCCATCAGCTCCAGTGTCTACACCACCACCTCAGAGGACTTCCCCTGAAGCCTTCGCGGATTCTCTTCTCTCGACTCCATCGACAGCCACCGGAGACCATGCCCAGAGCAATGAGTAGCTCTATGGCTTGGAACTTTTTGGTAACTTGTTGCCAAAGGGGAGAGGTCATAGATCATAGGGCTTCGAGAGAGAGAGTGTTGTTTTCTGATCCCTCTCTGTTTTTCAAAAACATTTGGTTTATCGTTTGGTGTTGCAAACTTTTGTCGGTATTTGATCATATACTCTTGTGTGATGTTATTATCGCCTATCTTTGAGATATCTTTGTGATGATCATTTACTTATGTTTGGTGTGATGTGCTCATGTAATTCACTCTTATTAATTTTGGCACACCACCAAGTTGTATGTGACATGGAAGAGTGGCCCATGATCCTAATCGATTGTGCATTTGCATTCAAACGCAAATTGAAAATAATGCACAAATTTAGGGGGAGCTCTTGCTTATCACATACTTCTCAAAGCGACGATGCTATTCATTGATTATATCTCTTATCAAAGCTTTCATCTATATGTTGTCATCAATTACCAAAAAGGGGGAGATTGAAAGCACAACTTCTCCCTAGGTGGTTTTGGAAATTAATAACAACATATATTTCATTGGACTAATGTTTCCACTAAGTATATTCCAGGAAAAAGTTCAATGTTTGATTGGCAAAGGATTGTGAGGAGACCCCAAGATGCAAGGAATAGGATTGGCAAAGCTACAAGCATGAAGACTCTACATTTTTATTTGTGAGAAATCACTTTGAGTCCATAGGAAAGCCAATACTATCAAAAGGGGGTGAGGTAATAATGGTGAATGAAATGCTCAAAATGATCAAGTGTTAGCCACCAAATACACTCACAAGCTCTCCCACAAATATTCTGTAATAGATCCTACCACTCAAAATCGGTGCCACCAACAATTCCATATCGGCTACACCAAGTCAAAAGCCCAGACAGAAACCCTAGCAAAGTCCCACATCTCGGTACTACCAAGTTCCATATCGGTGCAACCGAGTTTCAGTGACCAACTTTCTGTTACCTCATACACAAGAATCGGAATCTCCGAGAATTGTGAATCGGTCTCACCGAGTTGTGTAACTGCCCTCGGTCACTCATCTCGGTACCACCGAGAATTCCATATCGGTCTCACCGAAAAGCCTAAAGTTGCCACATTTTGCACTAGTCGGTGCCACCGAGTTTCTACTTTGGTTTCACCGAGTTGGGCAATAATGTTGTAACGGTTGGATTTTTGGAGATGCCTATATATACCCCTCCACCACATCTCACTCGCAAGAGAAGCACTCAGAACAGACCCACACTTCCCATATCCAAATTTCCGAGAGAGAACCACCTATCCTTGTGTTGAGGTCAAGATCATCCACTCCAACCATATGGATCTTGATTTCTAGCCTCCCCAAGTTGCTTTCCACCCAATCAATCTCTTCTACCCAAGACAAATATGTGAGAGAGTGATTGAGTGTTGAGGAGACTATCATTTGAAACACAAGAGCAAGGAGTTCATCGTTACTATCAAGCCTATTACCTTTTGGAGGGTGATGCCTCCTAGATTGGTTAGGTGTCGCTTGGGAGCCTCCTACTTCGTGTTGTGGAATTGAACCAAGAAGTTTGTAAGGGCAAGGAGATTGCCTACTTCGTGAAGATCTACCCATAGTGAGGCTAGTCCTTTGTGGACGGAAGCCATTATGGAATAGTCGAGGTTGCTACTTTGTGGACCCTTATGGGCGGAGCCCTCCATGGACTCTCGTGACCGCTACCCTCCGTGGGTTGAAGACTCCATAAACGTGGACGTACGATAACACCACCTATCGGAACCACGGGAAAAATCTTTGTGTCTCCAAATTGCGTTTGATCTTCCTACCCTTATCCTCTTACATATGCTTGTCTTTACTTTCCGCTGCAATACTCGTAGACATGCATGTGTAGGGTGAACTTGATGTGCTAGAATTGCTAAAATCTGCCAACCAATTAACTTGGGAAAAGGTTAGGTTTTTATTTGGTCAAGTAGTCTAATCACCCCCCCTATAGACCTACTTTCAATCCCCACACTAGGTACTAGCTATAGACCCGTAGGTCTGTGGTGAACTACTCACACATCATCATGAGGGCAACAAGGTTGATGTAGAGGCCCTCCATGATCGATTCCCCCTTCGGCAGGGTGCCGGAACGGAGCTCTAGATGGCCTCACGACGGAACACAAACTTGCGGCGGCGGAAAAAGGGTTTCGGGATTGCGTGTGTTATTTTTAGGGTGAAAGAGAATTTATAGGCCAGAAAGGGGCGTCAGGAGGCAGCCAAGGGGGGCACAAGCCATCAGGGCGCAGTCCCCTGGGCGCGCCTTATTGGCTTGTGCGGCCCACGCGTGGCCCCCGGCCTCCTTCCAAAGCTTCCAAGTCTTCTTTTGGTCCAGAAAAAATCATCAAAAAGTTTCGTGGCAATTGGACTTCGTTTGGTAATGTAAACCTGAAAAGTAAAAAACACACAGAAAACAACAACTAGCACTGGGCACCGAGTCAATAGGTTAGTGCTCAAAAATATTATAAATTGGTAAATAAAGACCCAAAAAGTATACTAGAATGATAATATATCAGCATGGAACAATCAAAAATTATAGATACGTTGGAGACGTATCGAGCATCCCCAAGCTTAATTCCTGCTCGTCCTCGAGTAGGTAAATGATAAAAACAGAATTTTTGATGTGACATGCTATCCATTATGTAATCCTATGCATGTATGCTCATTGAGAAACGATGAATCAACAAATATTAACATAGCAATAATTAAAGTGTAAGAAACAAAATCATCAATCTTTCAAAGTATACGATCCTTAAAGAATGTTTACCCCCTATTCGTCTTATTATATTAGCAAGGCATGGCTCCATATTCACCACATTAATACAAATGTCAAGCACCACGGTGTCCAAGTAAGGCAATTGGATCGCACTTTTTCAATATGCATCAACTTTTTATTCTTCACGCAATGCATGAGCGTGAGCCATTGGACATAGCATTTAGGTGGAATAGAGTATGGTGGTAGATATCAAAGGGGTAAAAATGGAGAACATAGTCTCACATCAACTAGGTATACCAATGGGCTATGGAGATGCCCATTAATAGATTTTAAAGCAAGGAGTCGGGATTGCCATGCAAATGATGCACTAGAGCTATAAGTGTATGAAAGCTCAAATGAAGCTAAGTGGGGTGTGCATCCAACTTGCTTGCTCATGAAGACCTTGGGCATTTGAGGAAGCCCGTCATAGGAATATACAAGCCAAGTTTGTAATAGTGAATAGGTAATTCCCACTAGCATATGAAAATGATATATCATGAGACTCTCTACATGAGGAGCATAGCGCCACTTTGAGGCACAAGTGTGGTAAAAGATAGTAGCAAAGTCCCTTCTCTCATTTTCTCCCATTTTTTTGAATGGATGGTGGGCTCATTTGGCCTCCCCCATCTTTATTTTTCGTTCGGAGTCTCATCTCGACTTGTGGGAGAATCATAGTCTTCATCATTCTTTCCTCACTGGGACAATGCTCTAATAATGATGATCATCACACTTTTATTTACTTACAAGTCGATATGAAGAACTGATATGAAGATATGACTTTGTATGAATGCCTATGGTAATGTACCAGGATATGCAATGATCTAGCGTGACATGTATCAAAAATATGATGACAGTGGCTTTGCCACAAATACTATGTCAGCTATATATGATCATGCAAAGCAATATGATGATGAACGAACTAGTCATGTGAAGTGATGATGGAATTTGCATGGCAATATATCTCAGAATGGCTATGGAAATGCCATGATAGGTAGGTATGGTGGCTGTTTTGAGGAAGATATAATAAGGCTTATCTGCAACATAGCGTATCATGTCATGGGGTTTGGATGCACCGGCGAAAATTGCCCGATCCTCGAGGTGAGGATGGGCTATGCATGGTACCAAAGAGGCTAGCAAATATGAGAAGGTGAGATTGTGTATGTCCATGGTTTCACATTAGTCATAAAGAACTCATATACTTATTGCGAAGTTTTATTAGTTTTATCATAAATCAAAGTACTACTTGTAAGCCCCAAGGGAAGAGGTCGGTAGTAGTTAACCATAGCGCGCTTCCGACCCGAAACAACACTAGGATTTCAACGAGGAATACAAATGCTCACACATCATCACCTTGCCTCTTTAATTTTTAGATGAACAAAAATGTCAACCTCTCTTAATATCGACAATTCTATGGGTCAACAGTTATGAACTCACACCTATTAGATATTACCACATCAATATCATTGACCCACAATTTCTCTATATGTGCTACATGATGGTTTTGATTATCACGCATTGAATACCTAATATTTTTGGACTAGTCTTATGACACATGAAAATTACCATCACTATTTATTAACTCTCAAACAAATATAAGTGAAGAACGACAGTGAAATTATTTCTATAAAATCTACACGCCACCGTGCTCAAAAAGATATAAGTGAAGTACTAGAGCAACTGCTAAGCTCAAAAGATATAAGTGAAGCACATAGAGTATTCTAACAAATTATGATGAAGGTGTGTATGTCTTAAATAAGTGTTCCAGCAAACAATGATTGTGGCAAAATGAAAGTAAAAGCAAATGACGCTCCAAGCAAAACTCATATCATGTGACGAATAAAAATATAGCTTCAAGTGACATACCGATGGATTGAGACGAAAGAGGGGATGCCTTCCGGGGCATCCCCAAGCTTAGACACTTGAGTCCTCCTTAGAATATTACCTTGGGGTTCCTTGGGCATCCCCAAGCTTAGGCTTTTGCTACTCCTTATTCCTTTGTCCATCATGCTAACACCCAAAACTTGAAAACTTCAATCACACAAAACTCAACAAAACTTCGTGAGATCCGTTAGTATAAGAAACATATTGCATACTTTAGGTACTGTAATAAATTGATTATTATTTCATAATTGCATAATAGTTACTTTATTCTAACTTCTCCATGGCTTATACCCCCCGATACAATCCATAGCATAATCAAAAAAAGCAACTATGCAAGCAAAAACAGAATCTGTCTAAAACAGAACAGTCTGTAGCAATATGTAGAGAACCTATACTTATGTAACTCTAAAACTTCTGAATAATTAGGAAAACCTCTAAACTTTGTATATAAACACTGTGTAAAAATTTCAGATCATTCTCACACTCCAGTAAAAAAATGAAAATTCATGTACTGGAGTCAAAAGTTTTTGTTTTGCTTCAGCACCGATTCTACTCATCTTGTAACTCATCCCAAAGGCTTTTCTTGGCACTAATTTAAACACAAAAACATAATCATTACAGAGTCAATAATCATGTTATTAAAAAGAAACAGAAAGTTTAAAGCAAAAATTTAAAGATAACTATTGGGTTGCCTCCCAACAAGCGCTATTGTTTTATGCCCCTAGCTAGGCATAATGCATAGTTTCAAGTATTGTAGTAGCCACGGAAATGATTCGTCATGCTATAATCATGCTCCCTTCTTTCAGAAGCAAGTTTTATAATAGGTAAGAAAAACTAATTGAAGGTACTAAACTTCACAACACAAGGATCCGAGAGATCTATTTCAGGAGGAATAGGAGGCTCCTCTTTAGGTTTCTCATAGGTGATAACTATCTCTTCATTATATAAGTTTCGATGAAGATATTTCCTTAATTCTCGCTCAAGCTCATAACCCATTCCAAGTTTTGGTATAGAAAATTGATCATTATGTTCAGAGATTTTATCAACTAGGACATTAGGTGGAACCTTCTTTCTAAGTTTTTCATCATAAGCAACATAGTCCGTGGATCTTAGTTTTCTTACCCCTTCCAACTCATAAAGAATTCCTTCTATTGCTGGGCACTCACAATTAATCCTACAATAAGAAAATATATCTCTAGCCTCTTGTATGATATTTTAAAATTCTTGAGAAAGAAATATAGTGGCTAGACGTTTAGTAGGAGCTTCCTGAATATTAGAGAACTCTAGAAACAACCATTGTATGAAAGGATGCATATGGACAAAATTTTCTTTCCAAATGTGCTATAAGCATAGATATAACATCCACATAGCTTGTAGTTCTAGTAACAATGGAACCTCCCATCAATGGCAATGATCCCGCACAAGTGAAAAAATCTTGAATCACACTCTTACCAATAATATTTCCACTACCTATACGGAGTTTCTTTGTTTTCATAGTGGGTTCACTTTGAGAAGGATCATCATCTGCAAGATTATCAAGTTTTTCCTTACCAACTTCATCAAAATTTCTTTTAGCATTATTAGCACAAGGTGAAGTTGGATGTTCAAGGGCTTCCGCACTAGAGGCGGAAACACCACTAATTTCAAAATCAGACATGATAACCACTCCAAGCAAGCAAAGAAGTAAACTAGTAACAAGCAAAGATAAATATTTTTGTATTTTTGATTTTTATGAGACAAACTAAATATAACAGCAAATAAAAATAAGAACAAGTGAATGAAAATTTGTGTGAAGTTACTTGATAGTTGATGATGATATTCCCCGGCAACGGCGCGAGAAATCCTTCCTGATACTTGTGATCTGCGTTGGGTTTTCCGTGAAGAGGAACGGGTTATTGCAGCACAAAGTGGGTAAGTATTTCCCTCAGTTATGAAACCAAGGTTTATCGAACCAATAGGAATATCAATCCTCAACTGTCTTCAGCGGATGCACACAAATGAACAAACAACTTGCACCCAATGCGGGCAAGAGGGTTGTCAATCCCCTTGATCTCATTATTTGCAAGCAAATGAGTTGTGTAAATAATTGTAGATAATTGTAAATTGCAAAATAAAATAAAAGGTAAATAAAGTCAGCAAGTAATAGTAGTGTTTGTAAATATATAAGTGAATAGACCCCGGGGCCATAGTTTTCCCTAGCGGCATCTCTCATGTAGGCAGCATACGATGGGTAACAAATTACTCTTGGGTAATTGATAGAAAAGCGGATAATTATGCGATTTTCACGGCAATGATCATGTGTATATAGGCATCACGTCCATAAACAAATAGGCCGACTCCTACCTGCACCTATTACTATTACTCCACTCATCGACCACTATCCAGCATGCATCTAGAGTATTAAGTAAAACAAAGTAATGCATGGAGAACGATGACATGATGTAGACAAAGTAAACTCAAGCAATATGAATAAACCCCATCATGTTATCCTTAGTAGCAACAACATGTAACAGCCCAAGAGCATCCCTTGCCTTATTTGTAATATTAGTCTTGTATGAACCTCCAAGTTTGCCCTCATGTGGTTGAGTAGAAATAATTTGTGCTTCATGACTTTCATCATTCATCATGGCATCATGGCATCATCACATAAATTATGTTGCATCATATGCTTGTGCTTGTTGTGAGTGTGTGTTTTGTGGTGTGGTGTGTGAGAGGTACATGTGTTGTCTTGGTAGAAAACCCTCCACAATTTCTATAGAAACTATGCCCAACTCTCTCTCTTTTCAATATTGCAACATGTGGAATTTTTGCTTGCTATTTAAATTCTTTAAAAATGTTGAACCTCTCTTAAATATTCTATAAAGATTTGTCAACCAACTCTCAGTCATGCTTTCTTTTTCATGTTTTTTAATCTTTGCAAAACAGGTTCTATCTAATATTATAAGTGAATTATTTACTTGCCCGAAAAATTCCCAATCTAATTTTGTTAAATAGGGGGTAATTTTGTGAGTTCAAAACTATCTTGATTTTTCTCTAAATCGTTTTCTAGCTTCCCTGAGTTTTTCTTTGGTTTCTGTTTTGTTTTAAAAAAGAAAAACGTTCTGTGTGAGAGAGAGAGGAAAAGAGCTCACTTGGGCCTTCGACCTCACTCAGGCCCAGCAGCATCGAGCCAACGCAGCCCAGCTAGCCCCCCCTCCCCCCCCCCACGCGCGCGTTCGTCGTCATCAACCTGTACGGCAGGACATCCAGGATGTCCACGTCACAAGTCCGTTGATTTGACGGCCGGTGCTCGCCCCTAGCGCCTATAAAGCGTGTCCCCGGTGCCCTAGGCGCTCCCCGCAATCCATTCCCCCCTCCTCCTCGCCGCGCCGCCGCAGGTAGGTCTCCCCCAAGCATTGCCGTCGCCCTGCTCGCCATGAACCGGCCAAGCTTCTGCTCGCGCCAGGTGTAGCTCGACGCCGTCGCGTCCACCCCTCCTGTGGCCGTGGTTCGAACCGCGGAGGCTGGCCCGTCATCCCCGACAACGAGCTCGACACCTGCAGCCCCCAGAGCACCGCCTCCCCGACCCATCTTCTTCCTGTGTCCTGGATCCGAGGCGAGCGGGACTTCGGTGCTTCTCTGCGTCGTCCCCGACCCCTCTCCAGCAGCTTCTTCTTGTCCGTCGAGCCCTAGGTGATACCCGCTCCCGATCCGTGCCTTCTCCATCACCGTTAGGCCGCTGTAGACGTCGCCATAGCCGTGCCACGCCAGTGCTCCCCGTGCTCTGCGCGGATCTCTGAAGATCCTCTTCAGAGAAGGGCAGCACCCCTCCTCCACTTCGCTTTCCCTCTCGCGTGCGCGTGCTCGCTCGCGTAGTCGCCCTACCATGCCCCGCGCGCACTCTGTGCCCGCAAGCCGTGCCTCGCTTGCTGCCGTAGCTGCCGTAGCCGCCATGACTGAGCCAAGCTTCCGCTCGAGCTCAGGCAGCTCGCCCCGTCCGCGTAGCCGTTAGTTAACCCCGGGGATGGGTTCCCCTCGTAGCCCGCGTTCCCCGCCGGTAGTTCCCCTCGCCGGAGGCCGCCGCCGTGCGTTGCCATGGTTCTGCCACCAAGTGGCTGTTCCCCCCGTGTAGTTTATCTAAGAGGAGCCGAGCCCCCTCTTCTGTCGAGTATCCCCGTGTAGCGCAGTGGTAGCGAGCCCACTGTGTGTGCAGGTGGTCGCGGGTTCGACCCCCCCCCCCCCCCCCCCGACCGATTAAATCCCCCCTTTTTACCTGTTGGTGTGAGGCCTGACACTGGGCCCGTGGCCCACTTGTCATCCCCACATGGCCTCTGGTTCCCTGCCAGGTGGGCCCTGGTTTTTATTTCTTTTTGTTGTTGTGTTTTTTTTAGTGTTTCAGTAATATTTCCATTTTAGGAAAAATGTCCCTGTTTGTTTTATGCCAAATCTGTCAAGTTCCTAGTACATGCCAAATCTGGCATATGAGTGTCTATAAGTGCTTAGCTGTTTTTGTGAATGGCATTTTGGGAGTTTTACCAATAGGAAGATAGGCATGTGACATATGGATTTGGGGTAGAAAAATCCCAAGAATCTAGTGGTGCCATTGGTTTTGCCATTGGAGCAACTTTGTGAAACCATTATTTTGTGATGAGGTGGCATTTTGTGATTTATGTATGATTTAATTCTTGCATGATTTGGGAAACTTGTCAACATGTAAGTGGTAGTGTTTGTGGGCACTAGGCCCTGGTATTTTTCCTTGCCATGATAAACTTGTGGTTTAGTGGGTTTCTTGCTGTAAACATGCTAAGAAAATATTACTGTTTTCATTGCTCAAATATTTCTAAGTGTTAGAACTGTTATTTCCTTCCTATGTTGTGTTGATGATTCCCATGAATATAGTGCTCCTTTGGGGTTAGTCCAATGCCATGATTTGTTGTGCTTGTCAACCTCTGTCATTTGATGCCTTCACCTTGCCAAAGAGATTTTGCATCTTAGAGTTATTTGCTGTCAAAGATGCTATGGTGTTATAAACTGCTGCTATTCTCTTAGAGAAATTTGACCAAGTCTGAGAATCTGTAGTTATTTTCATGCCATGTTTAGGGGATGCTACCAAGTGATCTGTGAAGTTTTAGCTCGTGCTCAATACTAGTGTTTTGTAGTAGTTGTTGCCCTCTAACACCCTGTTAATTTTCATGCCATGAAAGTACATGTAGCATATATAAAAGTTGATGTCAAGTTGCTCTCATGTTAACTCAGATTCTATAAAACTGGAATTTTCACTAAGTCCCTAAAAACTGATTCAACATGCCATCTTGTGAGCATATTTTCCATTGATCCATGCTTCCTTTCATGTTGCTGTAGATAGATGATTTGTTAAGCATGTTGTGTACTTCATGACCATGCCTTGATTGTGATTTAAAACCTGTTGTAGCTCTGATTATGTGTGTTTCAAGTTGCCATGTTGTTGTTTGTGGACAGATTGTGTGTAGAATTGTTTTGTGACTTGTGGGAGCTATACTCCATTGTTTTGCATGATCTTTAGCTCTATTCTTGCTAGCTTTTCATTTCCTATCTAGTGGCATCCTTGTAATACCAAGGAATAGACCATGGCCTCCCTCATCTTGTGTTTTGTCTCCGTTAACGTCTGTACCTTGCTGTGAGTGTCCTGTGAGCTACGTTACTCCGTTTGCAACGTTCTACATATGCATTTGCATCGATTTTGCATGAAGCATTCATATTTGCCATGATCATGCATGTTCAAATAACCAATCTTGAGGTTCTATACAGAATACTAAAGAACTTAATAAATGCATGAGAAACATGACTTGCATAGGGCTGCCATGTGAAATAGTTCAAATTGGTCATGCATCATCTTGTTTGTGCATTGCACCTTGTTTGTATGTTTATTTGGTGCTGTTTCTATTTGGGTAGACGCGAGTGTCGAACCTGAGTACGAGGATCCAGGAGAGTACAACTACGAGGACCCAGCTCTTTCTCCCTCTGAAGACCCAACAGGCAAGATGATCATACCCGGATCCCGACACTATTTTTGCCTTGTTAGTTGTCTCGCTTTTACCGTTATGTTTTCCGTTACCTACCACTTAAACTGTCAGCCTCCTAAATTGCCATGAAAGCCTCTAACCCCTCCACTACCTAGCAAACATTGATTGGCTATGTTACCGCTGCTCAGCCCTTATCTTATAGCGTTGCTAGTTGCAGGTGCAAGCTTTCCATGCGTCAACATGGATTTTGTTTATATCACTCTATTTACTGTTATTTAAATTAATGCACATATATATCTGGCAACGGTGGAAGGCTTGGCCTTTTGCTCAATGTTTTGTTCCGCTTTTGCCGCACTAGTTCCGAGTACCGGTGTTTTATTCCATATTTTGCGCTCCTAACATGCTCGGGGTTGTTATGGGGACCCCCTTGACCATTCGTTTTAGATTAAAACTTGTTTGGCAAGACCCAACTTTTGTACTACATTTGCTAAACAACTTAATAAAATTGCATAGGGCATAGCTACCTCGTGGATAAATAATCAACAACCCGGGCCAGTGCTCCTCAGGAGTGTTGGTCAAAATTAGAGCACCGTGCGGGGACAACCCGGGGCAACTCAGGAGATGTCTATCAGGCCACCATACGCTTCGCTTATCCGTCTTGTCCTGAGAACGAGATACGCGGCTCCTATATGGTTCGTCGACGCGTCGGTCGGTCTTGATGGACTTGTTTTACCTTTCTCGAATGTCTTGCGCGAGGAATTCCGATTTTTCTTCGAGCTATCTCGAGGTTGCGGTCTTCCAGTGGAATTGCCTAGGAAGATCACGAGATTCGTGGTCGAGGTTATTCCCGTGGTGTGTGGTTAGTTTCTGATGGATTAGTTGGAGCACCCCTGCAGGGTTAAATCTTTCGGAAAGCCATGCCCGCGGTTATGTGGCAACTTGGAAATTTGTTTAACACCCGGTAATAGTAAACTTGAAATAAACTCAATAAAATACACCAATTGTGTGCGTAACCGTGACTGTCTCTACTTGTGAACATGAACCGAGAGAGAACACGGTGGGGTTATGATTGACGTAAGTAGGTGTTCAAGATCACTTAGTGATCATGCTAGTTCACGTCCGTCTTACGTAGGCCACCATATTTACATTCATGTTCTCGTAAGTTAGCCAGCAAATACATGCTTAGCGCTTGCTGCAGCCTCACCACTTAACCAATTCCCCACCTATTGGCTTACATAGTTTCGATACCCGGGTTATGAGATTTCTGAGTCCATGTGGCTCACAGATTACAACAATACAGGTACAGGTGTTGACAAGTACGTGTCAGATGACGTGTCGCAGCTCCAGTGGGAGTATGATGAAGAACGTGGTCGGATGTATGTTACGTATCCAGACGAGTAGGGAGCTTCGTGGTGGTGATCCTGGGATAGCAAGACAGTTTATCATTGCTTCTTTTATCGTTTGTTTTCGTCTGTAGCCGGACCCTGCCTTCTGAATGATGTATGAATAATTTGTGTGGACTTGTAAGATAGCTTGTGGCGAGTGTAAGCCAACTCTTATACTCATCTCTTCCTACATGTATGCAATGTTTTACTGTACCTGCAAACGACGAGATGCGCTTCTATCCCCGTCGAGGCCGCAAGCCTTAATAGGGATAGGACCGCATCTTGGGCGTGACACAACACAAAGACGCATCTTGTTCCCTACTTTGTCACTGGGATATAGAAACTCGTCAGGTTGAACCTACCACAACGCACCACTCCCATCGATGAAATATCAATCTACTTGGCCAAAGCATATCAATAAATTGGAGAGCATTACGAAGCTATAATGATCATGCAATTAAGAGACAATATATATATCAGAGGTATCTCAAATACTTTTCATGAATAATCTGAACATAAATCCACAATTCATCGAATACCAACAAATACACCGCACAATAGGATTACATCGGATAGATCAAAGCTAAGATGTGATGACCATTGTATTGAAGATCAAGAGATAGAGAAGTTGCCATCTAGGTACTAGCTATGGACCCGTACGTCTGTGGTGAACTATTCACACATCATCATGAGGGCAGCAAGGTTGATGTGGAGGCCCTCTGCTAGGGATATAACCCCACGATATGACCCGCCCTATTGGGCCGTGTCATCTGGCGGCTCGTAGATAAGACTCATGGTGGGCTGCGATGCTGAAGAGCAAGACTGGCAAGGCGGCTTACCAGATAAGCCGACTTGCGGCCCAGTATTCGAAGACGGCAACTCAAGGCCCAAGAGGTGGAAGGTCGCCGAGAGTTTCCTTGCTTAGGAGGCAAGGCGTGTTAGAAACATACTTAGTTACAAATCGTACCATGAATCGGACTCTTGTAAGCCCAGGGTCTCGATCTGTATATAAAGGCAACTCCCTAAGGCCAATAGAGTTAAGTTACAATTGATCAATAGCTAGGTCAAGCGAATCCGCTCCCTTGTATTGATCACCAAGCAATAAGCAGAAAAGCAAGAGTAGGCTATTACCTCGATCGTGAGGGGCCGAACCTGGGTAAACCGTGTCTCTCGATTCCGATCAACCCCGACAAGCTAATCACCCGGTTGCGATGGCCTCACGTCTAAGTCCTCACACTAGGACATCTGTCGTGACAAAACCACGACAGTTGGCACCCACCGTGGGGCCAGCGCACGGTGGTTTCGAGTTCTTGAAGGGCTCTTTCCCGGGGATCGAGGGGTACGCCGTTGGCAGGATGATGAAGAGTCACCGCGGTAAGCTCTACATCGACGACGCCGGCTGGGGTCCCGAAGCCGACTCAATCGAGTACGAGTACCGGGTCCCCTTCGGCAAGATTCATGTCTTCATCGGCAAGATCGGCGGATCAGGACCCGAGCCGGACATCTGCACCAACCTCGTCGAGTCGGCTCGGCGCGCACAACCCGCCCGGATTCAAGCCGGCCAGAAGCATGTTTTTGTTGGTTTGTGCAGGGCGCAGTCCGGCGTTGGAGCTTGGCTATAAAAAGACACCTCAGACGTAGTCCGGCGTTGGAGCTCGGATGTGAGAGGAGACCGCCACACGGGAAACACTTTGAGCCCGAGGTGTGGCATAAATATTACAAGGCATTGATAAAGGCCGAGAACTTAAAGGGGCTCCTCGGATGCCCGACATGTGAACTCTTCGGATACACCTCAGTGATCCTCAAGATCAGAGATAGGAAGATTTGTTGAACCAGTGTTCAAGACCGGCGTTTGACGACAGAGAACAGTTCGGAAGAACCGAGGAGCGTCCCCAACTTGAAGACCGGTTCAGGGGGCTACTGATGGTGTCCTAGACTAGGGGGTACTCACCACGTCGTCTCCCGACCAGTGGGTCGGGCCGAGGACCCCCAGGGTGATTCACTAATGGGCCACTTCGGGCAGCCCATGATGCATACAAGGGATATTCCACAAGACTTGGCGCACAAGACAAGGACTCCTCTAAACCCTAGGCCTACAGTGCATTATATAAATCGAGGACAGGCTAGTCAATAGACAATATCATATTCATTACAACAATCTCGTGGTAGATACCTGTACGATGTACTATCCTCATATCAATACAATCAAAAGCAGGACGTAGGGTATTATCTCCTTGAGAGAGCCCGAACCTGGGTAAAATCTTGTGTCCATGTTACCATCGCTCCAAGACGCCTAGCTTAGGACCCCTACTACGAGATATGTCAGATTTGACACCGACATTGGTGCTTTCATTGAGAGCCTGCTGGGCGATCGACGCGGATCGAAGTCATGATCAGGATTGTCCGAGACCGGATCAAAGAAATTTTCGGCGGCGGCGTTTGTACGCGACGTCCGCGATCAGGCTGATCCGATCAGCAAACAACATCCAGCAAGTGCATGCGGGCGCGTGGAGCAAAGGACTGACAGGATGCGGCAGGGCGTCCTCTGGCTGGCGCTGGTCAACCTCGAATAATCATGGCAGCCTCCTGCACGCCTATCCTGTTAACGTAGTGAAGAGGCACACCCATTAAAGGACAGGGAAGTCAAGCACTAGTAGCACACGTTTTGGTTTCTTTTTTGTGTATTCTGATCTGATTTGATAAGGGTACTAGTAATCAATTTCTATCGATGGTAGTACTGCTCCTACTTATCTATGCCTAAGATCGGATCATTCGAAGAACAAATTGACTGCTAGTTCTATGGCGCCTCACGTAAAGTGCGGCAGGCCGAGTTTTCAACGTTTGATGCATATAAGGTGTGGTCGATCTGCCACCATGGATCCGCATGCCGATTAGTTTAGATGCCGACATGAAGTTCTTTCAACGTGTTGATTGCCTCTCGCGTTACTCCAATAAACCCGTCAGGTGATGTTTTTCCGGTTGTCTGATCTGCAATGTACGAAACCTTTTTTGGGTATTTTCTACCGGTTTGTATAGCATTATTTTTGCACAATTTTTTTCTTTTAAGCTGTCGTCACAACGCGATTTGATCTCGGCTGCCGCTAGTACTTTGTTTGGCCGGGTTGCTCGAGGGCTTTGGCATCATTACACAGACCTTCGTCATGTCATTCGGCTCAGTGGATCCGGCGTAGCCACATTCACCTGCTTCGAGAGCTATGCCTCGCCCTATCATCAGCACCGAGGCCGATGAGGGTTTGGCTCAACGTAGCCACAGGGAGATTCGATCTTTCTTTTCCTTTAGTATTTGATTAAGTTTGGAGGTCATCTACACTTTTCACTAATGGTCTCTCTTTCATCCAGTTCCTATGATCCAATCAATGACACTAGCTTTTGGATGTCCATGGAGATCAAATTGGTGCAACTAGCTTAGCCTGCGTCCCTCCGTAAAGAAATATAAGTGTTTATATCACTACTTTACGGAGGGAGTACCTCCCATGTGAAGCTGTATAAATACTTTGGCGCAGTTCTTTTACTTCAATGGCTACGTCCGGCTCAGGTGCAATTGTTCCAATTTTCTTTTATTATTCCGCGTAATTTAGTACATCTAGAAATTCCTTGTTCTCGATGTGCACTGTTGTGTACGCAGGTTCATTTGAACGAACATTGTTGATGTGGCACCGAGGCGCGTTTATCCGCCGCGTTGCTATCATGACAGGACGACAACCACTACACTGACTGACACCTCTGTGCAACAAAGTCTGGATCATACCATGTTGACGTGGTCGCCCCGCGCATGCCAACCACTTTCGCGTTGTCGCTTCGCCGGACAGACCTCGACGCTCAGGGGCTTTGCCTCGCCGCAACAACGTGTTGTGTCACCACTTCGTCAGGTAGGCCTCCTCGCTCGGTCACCTCGGGACTGGCTTCGGGGCTTAGACCCCATTCCGCCGCGAGCTCGGACCGCATCATCAACACCGAACACATTAACCAGCTAAGTCGTTTTCATGCTCAGCTCTCTTTGAAATTTTACTTTTTGTTCGGTTCAACCAAACATTATATTTTTTGTTAAACAAAAAAATGTGTGTTAAAAACTTTGTTTGTTAAAAAAATTACCCAATTTAACCGGAGGCTCTTAAATTTATATGAGCCGTTTTATAATGAATGTGTTTTCTTCTTGGTTGTTGCAAAGTCTTTATCTACTACTCCTTTTTCTGATGCGAGTATGTGGTCAATAGTCGGGTTGCCTGGTTTCTCTCTAGAGCCGCTCGCGTTTAGTTCGCTAAACTGGCCTCAGAGAAACACTCCGCCTTCGGGATATGGAGGTTGAAGCCAAAGGCTGGCCCGCTTGGAGTCCGGAGATCGGATTTATCATGTTAAAGTACGACCGAAGCACGTATTAATTTTATGACCAAATTTGGATTGGCACCAAAAAACTTGATTTAGTTCAAACGTCAAAGCTTTTTGCATAAGTTTTTTGGCTTGTCGAGCTTATGGCACCTTTAAGCTATTTGTATGTTTTTCTTTTAGGAGGCGGGACACCCTCATGACTGAGGTGCCCTGCGAAATAATTCAGCTCGGGAGATCTTTTTCGACCCACAACTCGGTATCTTTCCTGCTGATTTACACCTCGGCATTGAGGAAACACATATGACATCCGAACTAGTTCTCGAGGAGATTCTATCATCGGGTTGGTCGGCCGCACCCAACCTGAGTCTCGGGGGATACTGTGTGTCTCCAGCATAGCTCTCGTAGTACAACGTCGGATGCCTTTGAAGTATCGACAATATCACCGAGGGACTCCGACTAGAGCCGAACCCACCAAAAGCCAAGGTACTCCGAGCAGTCCTCGGCAAAACGTTCTCGGATATTGCTTTATATGCACCAGTTTTGAATTGTGTCTTCGGTCAATAGTTGGGTTACCCTGCTCCTGTGATTGCCTGCTACATTCCGCTTTATTCGGCTAGGTGTGCAAAGGGAGAACCACTGCTATTGTACTTCCGATTTAACTGGTCAAGTACCTTAGTGGTGAAAGATGAAAACTGACTGTCACAATGAGCGCATACTGGTCAGCGATTCGATGACTCTGTCAAACTATAGACCGATAGAGGTTACCCCGTGGGCCTTTCATAAATTTGGCCGGAGTGTTGATGGTTTGACCTCGGCTGACGTCGAATACTAACCGGGGACTAGTAACTGGCCTCCCAAACTTTAAGCTCCTATGACTAAGTGAAATTTATAAAGCCTAGATGTCTGATTGCCTCGTTTCCGCTAACACAACCGCCTCCGGGCACCGAGACGTCGGATAAGGGTTGTCTTGTTACTGTAGAAACACCCTGCGTAGCATCTACGAAGGGGTAGAAGCCGACGATGGGCCACTCTGAAATAATAAACGGTCACAAAGGAGTCAAAATAGCATATAGCATAAAAGCATTTGTATTCAATATGCGAGTGTTGCCTTCTGTAATCATCATTATAAAGCCATAAATATGCAGCAATTTGACTTAAGATTTTGGCCAAGCTGGGTTGCCTGGCTTCTGTGCTTACCCCCTACGTTCCCGATTGTTCGGCTAGGGGGTAAAGGGAGCACCTCTGTGATTGTTACTTCCGGGTCATACGGGTTAGTACCTCAGAATGGGTGAAGCCAAAAGCTAGCCATCTTTAGAATATAATTGGTCGGCAACGACGGAAGTGAAAATTTTGGTTCATTAAAGACCACAAAGTTTGGGAACATTCGCCGAACTAAATCCTCAATATTTTCCTCCCACATTGATAGGAGTTGAGGTTTCACGATCATGGTCAACATGATATCCTGGAAAAAGGAACTTATAAATGAACTATTTTTCCCAGAAGATGTTTCTTACGTTAAGTAGTAATATAACATATCTCTCCGTGTACCTTTGTTTATAAAACCGTATGGCCGGATTGCCTTGTTTGCCGTAAATCTTTGCCCTTATAAAGGCTTTATAAAGTAGAACAAACACTCCTCGGCTACTGGCCGAGGAGGTTGAAGCCGATGGTCGGTCAACAAAGTCTTGTACAATGCGGATCCGAGCATTAATGATGTAAAGTACTTGGATACATAGAATCATTATACATAAATTGTGTCGAACGTAACAACGTTTGTGTCAAACAAATGTCGATCCTTAATTCGACCACCCGTGCCCAAATTAAGGCTCGGGGGCTACTGCATTACCTATTCAATGCAACAAATTCAAAGTGCAATACGGTTTCCAAGGAGATTCGATCCTCAGGTTGGTCGGCCGCACCTAACCTGTGTCTCGGAAACTATGGCGCACCGCGTTTCTGTTCCTAAGTATGCTGCTGGGCAAGGACTTGATCCTCAGGCCGATTTCACAAATTGACCTAAGTCTCAGGGGCTACTGGGATCTGTGGTTTTATTATTTCCTTCAGGTGCATCTCTGTTTTTAGACCTACACACACCTTGAGGGCTACTGGCTACACATTGCGCCGATCAGAAATAAATCCCATAAAAAATAGCCCGAGACCGAGGTGGTGCACCACCTTGGAAGCAGTCCGGCATAAAGCTAGGATGAAAGTGGCTGGCTCCATAAAGGGCATTACTGGCATTAAGCTTGGATGAACACCTTCAAATTTTTCAAGACCGAGGTAATCTATGACACCTCGGATGCATACCGGCGTTGGAGCTCGGCTGCAAAAAGATACCTCGGATACAGTTCAGCGTTGGAGCTCATATACAGTCCGGCGTTGGAGCTCGGCTATAAAAAGACACCTCAGACGTAGTCCGGCGTTGGAGCTCGGATGTGAGAGGAGACCGCCACACGGGAAACACTTTGAGCCCGAGGTGTGGCATAAATATTACAAGGCATTGATAAAGGCCGAGAACTTAAAGGGGCTCCTCGGATGCCCGACATGTGAACTCTTCGGATACACCTCAGTGATCCTCAAGATCAGAGATAGGAAGATTTGTTGAACCAATTTTCAAGACCGGCGTTTGACGACAGAGAACAGTTCGGAAGAACCGAGGAGCGTCCCCAACTTGAAGACCGGTTCAGGGGGCTACTGATGGTGTCCTAGACTAGGGGGTACTCACCACGTCGTCTCCCGACCAGTGGGTCGGGCCGAGGACCCCCAGGGTGATTCACTAATGGGCCACTTCGGGCAGCCCACGATGCATACAAGGGAGATTCCACAAGACTTGGCGCACAAGACAAGGACTCCTCTAAACCCTAGGCCTACGGTGCATTATATAAACCGATGCCAAGCTAGTCAATAGACAATCTCATATTCATTACAACAATCTCGTGGTAGATACATGTACATGTACTATCCTCATATCAATACAATCAAAAGCAGGACGTAGGGTATTATCTCCTTGAGAGAGCCCGAACCTGGGTAAAATCATGTGTCCATGTTACCATCGCTCCAAGACGCCTAGCTTAGGACCCCTACTATGAGATATGTCGGATTTGACACCGACAATGACCAAGGCCCAGGAAGACATTAACGCTGAGAACACCCGGACAGCTGCACTGCAAGCTTAGGTTAATGCAGAAGCAGAGCGTCTGAGGACGGAAGCATGGCGGCTCAGCCTGGATCAAAGCGCATCCTATGCGGTCCTTCGGAGGAGGCACCGGAGCCGTTTACCCCCGGTCTACGATCCCAAGCATTTGTTCAACTCTCCCAGAGCGGGCCCAAGTACTCCAGGAGCGCCAGTTATACCCCAATTGGCTTCTGAGATGCCTGGGGGTAGGGTGGCGGTTCAACCTCACCATCCAGAGCCGGCCCAGAGGGAAGAGCCAGGCTCAAACCCGCCCCTCGGCCAGACGATGCCGCAACGTTTTGTGACACCACCGGGGCACTTCTCCAGCTCGGTGGATAACATGGTGCAGCGGCAACCGGCTTACTGCACTTCCTATTGATGGTGAGTCGCGCCGATGGCAGTTGAAGCACGAAACGCCATTGAACTGATGCAAATAGCGATTGCCCAACAAGCTAATTATTCGTACAGTAGGCAACGTGTGCATTCAACTCCTTTGCCAAGTCATAGTTATAGCCGACGTGTAGAGTCGCCAGCAGTCTCCAGCAGTGAGCGGCGCCGTACGGATGCTCAAGCAATTGTGGATGAGGCGAGGGCCCGTCGAGAAGCGGAGGCAATAGACCAGGGGGCTTATCAGCCACCCCCGGTGGTCCCTTCACCTTCGGTGGCCGTCGGATCAAGTGCTCGAACGATCAGAGTTCCATGCTTAGTACCGGCTCTACGTGGTGAGCGCATGCCTAAGGATTTTAAGGGACCTCGTAAGGTGCCAAATTACATGGCGGATCTTGAATCGGCGGCTTGGATTGAGAGTTATGAACTGGCTATGGACATGTTGGACGTCAGCGATGCAGTCTGTGCTAAGTACTTCACTATGATGTTGGAGGGGCCGGCTCGTACATGGTTGAAGAACCTGCCCCCCAACTCCATCAGCACCTGGGCAGAATTGAAGGAGCGCTTCATCAAGAATTTTCAGGGGACTTGTAAGCAGCCTATGATGATTGTGGATTTGGAGCATTGTATGCAGCATGAGGATGAGTCGGCCCATCATTGGGCTCGCCGGGTCGCCACCATTATCCACTCCTCAGATAATATTGCGGTGGCTCAGGATGTTCTGATTCTAGAGAAGAACTGTCACTTCCAGCCTCTTAAGCAAAAGTTAGGGCGGCTTAAGCGTAAATGCCAGGATATGGGCAATCTCATGGATGCACTTACCAGGTATGCCGACTCTGATGGCACGAAGGATCCTAATTCAGACGATGACAAGTCTGGAAAGGGCAAGAAGAATGGTGGCGGTAAGAGTCAGCAACAGAGTGCCCCAGTGCATAATAATAGTAACCAGGACAATGGTGGAAAGCGCAAGTTCTCATATGGCGGGTCAGATTTTGTGGCCAACACCAATGCAGGGTTCAAAAATCAACGTCATAACGGCAAGCAGCCATACACTGGAGGGAAGCCTAGAAATTATGAGGAGGCTCTTAACAGGCCATGTCCGAAGCACAGTTATCCTAACAAGCCGTCTACTCATGCTTGGAAGGATTGTCATATCATGCAAGAGTTCAGGAACCAGGCATTTCAACATCATGACAATGGTAATGGGCCGCTAGGAGGGTCAGGTTCTGGAGGATTCTAGGGAGCCGGCTTTGGCAATGGCGACTCAAGTTCCGACTATCAGGGCCAAGGGAACCATGGTGGTCATAATCAGCAATCTGATCAAGGTAATCAGCATAATGAATCAGGTTATCAGAGTAATCCTAAGCAGTTGAACGGTGGCCAGTACCATGTATTAACTATGGGCACCTGCAAGCGGGACGAGAAGGTCAACAAAAGGGCAATTCACATGGTTGAGCCGGCAGTGCCACAGTATTTGAATTGGTCTGAGCACACGATCACTTGGATCCGGGCAGATCACCCGCCCTGTGTGGACAATCTGGGTCATCTAGCCCTAGTGGTGGCCCCTCAAGTGGGCGGTTACAAGTTTACTAAGGTACTTATGGATGGTGGTAGCAGCATCAACATATTGTACTATGACACTTTTCAGCACATGAATCTGACAGAGAAGGATCTTAAGCCATCCTCTACAGTCTTTCATGGAGTCGTGCCGGGCAAGTCAGCCTACCCCGTAGGGAAGATTGCTCTCGAGGTGGCTTTTGGCGACGAATATAACTACAGGTTAGAGACACTATGGTTTGAGGTAGTTAAGATCAAGAGCCCTTACCACACCCTCTTTGGACGACCGGCTTATGCTCGTTTCATGGCCCGACTGTCGGTGTCAAAACCGACGGATCTCGGGTAGGGGGTCCCGAGCTATGGATCTAGGGTCGATGGTTAACAGGGGACGAAGGAGACGATGTTTACCCAGGTTCAGGCCCTCTTGAGGAGGTAAAACCCTACGTCCTGCTTGATTATATTGATGAGTATGATGGTTACAGAGTCGATCTACCTCGAGATGAAACGAGCTAAAACCCTAGATGAGTTGACTTGTTCCTCTACGAACTAAGCCCCCTAGTTTATATAGACACCAGGAGTACCTAGGGTTACACGCGATTGGTTTCCATCCGGGCATAGATATGTCCATTCTTCCTCCTTAAACTTGGAGGACATGCCAAGTCTTCGGAGCCTTCCCTCCCGGGCATGGGATTGTCCTGTAGTTCGGCCTTCCTGCAATTGCCACAGAGCGGCCCACCGAGTCGACCCACCTGAGGTGAATCGACGGCCTGAGGACCCCTTAGTCCCGGACTCCCTCAGTAGCCCCCGAACTAGACTCCAACACCGGGCTTCATGACATTTTAGCTGCTTCGTACGTCCAAAGTATCCCGCTTGCAGGGTGAGTTCTTTTTCTCCCCTCTATACTCGGTTGTCCCCAGTTCGGTCGTTGATGACAGCCTGCTTTCCGAACACGCATCACTTAGCCTCAAAGGCCAAACGTCTAAGTATGACCAGTGCCTTACCTGACAACTTTTTTTTGACAAAGAGCCGGGACAGGCCGCGGCCACTTTGCCAGTTATAAAAACTCGATTCGCGGTTCGAGGCCGCCCCTTCATTGGCATGTCTTATCAACACGAAGATCGTGCTCCATTTTTTACGGGATACGATTAATGATCTGGGTTATCCCACGCGCGCATAACGGCACGGTTGCTTCGGGAATAACGCAGTCCGCAGCGCAGTAAGAGGGCTCTTGGTATTACGGCCTTCCATAAAAGGGAGAAAATCCCCAAAGCCTCCATATGCTCCTCAGATTCAAGCTCGCCCTCTCGACCTCCTTCGCTCCAAGCGCACAGATCTAATCCTCCTTCAGTTCCCCCAGGCCACCCCCTCTCCCCAAGCTTGTCCATGGCCGGCTCCGATTCCCAGGGCAAGTAGGAGGCCTTTTGTATCACCGACAACGACATCCGGGAGCTGAAGCGCGCCGGCTACCTCCCGGTCAACATCGTCCACCGTGGCCCAGAGGCTGGCCAAGTGGTGCCTACGCCGAAGCCCGGAGAGCGAGTGGTGTTCATTCCCCACTTCATTCGGGGATTGAGCTTCCCACTGCACCCCTTTGTAAGGGGCTTAATGTTCTTCTATGGGTTAGATTTTCATGATCTCCCCCCAAACTCCATCATGCATATCTCGGCCTTCATTATTGTCTGCGAGGCCTTCTTGCGGGTCCAGCCGCATTTCGGCCTGTGGCTAAAGGTCTTCAACATCAAGCCAAAGACTATCAATAGTCAGCACACGGATTATGGAGGGGCGGTAATTAGCAAACTTCCACGGGTTGAGTGGTCGGAGGGCACCTTCATCGACACCGTCAAGGTCTGGTAGAAATAATGGTTCTACATCACCGAACCACAAGGCGCAGACCGGGCGGCACCCTCTAAGTTCAGATCCGGACCCCCCCCCACCCACGAGGCTGACCTCGTGGATCAAGAAAGGCCTTGACTAGGGATCAGCTATGGAGGTGAAGGCACTGCAGAAACGTATTAAGCAGGTGATAGAGGCGAACGTCAACCTGACCAACGTGGTCCAGGTCATGCTCCGCTGCCGTCTCCTCCCCTGCCATTACCGAGCTAGCCCAGTGTGGGCCTACAAGCTTGATGACCCTGCCACTATGCGCCAGCTTTACCGCACTACCCACGAGAAGTTGTGGAAGGCGTTGTTCAATCCCCAGAAGGACTGGCCAGCCAAGGAGGAAGACACCGGCCTGGACGCCGAAAACCCTCCTACCAAGGTATAACAAAGTCTCTGACGTGGCTTGAGACTGCGTCGGTATTTCCCCAAAGAGGAAGGGATGATGCAGCACAGCGATGGTAAGTATTTCCCTCAGTTATGAAACCAAGGTATCGAACCAGTAGGAGGATCACCACCACCTAATAAGCTGCACCTGGACACAAATAACAAATACTTGCAACCCGACGGGTAAGAGAGGTTGTCAATCTCTCTACGGTAAAAAGATAGATTAGGTAATGATAGATGGGAGAGATAGATCTCTCAAGAACACAAAATAAAAAGGGCAAATAAAAAGTGCAGCAATATATTTTTGGGTTTTTCGTATAGTAGATCTGAAAACAAAAAGGCAAAAAGATAGATCAGAAAGCAATATGTTGGAAAAGTAGACCCGGGGGCCGTAGGTTTCACTAGTGGCTTCTCTCATGAGTATAGCACACGGTGGGTGAACAAATTACTGTTGGGAAATTGATAGAAGATCAAATAATCCTGACAATATCCAAGGCGATGATCATTATATAGGCACCACATCCAAGATAAGTAGACCGACTCCTGCCTGCATCTACCACTATTACTCCACACATCGACCGCTATCCAGCATGCATCTAGTGTATTAAGTTCATGGAAAAATGGAGTAATGCAATAAGAACGATGACATGATGTAGACAAGATCTATTCATGTAGGAATAGACCCCATCTTTTTATCCTTAATGGCAATGATACATGCATGCCTTGCTGCCCCTTCTTTCACTGGGAAAGGACACCACAAGATCGAACCCATCACAAGGCACCTCTTCCCATGGCAAGAAAAATCGATCTAGTTGGCCTAACTAAACCAAAGATTCGAAGAAGAAATACGAGGCTATAAGTAATCATGCATATAAGAGATCAAAGAAGACTCAAATAATATTCATGGATAGAAACTGATCATGAACTCAAAATTCATCGGATCCCAACAAACACATCGCAAAAGTTTACATCAAATACATCTCCAAGAGACCATTGTATTGAGAATCAAAAGAGAGAGAGGAAGCCATCTAGCTACTGGCTACAGACCCGTAGGTCTATGATGGACTACTCACGCATCATCGGAGAGGCACCTATGAAGAAGATGAACCCCTCCGTGATGGTGTTATATTGGATCTTGAGGCTCTGGAACTTGCGGCGGCTGGATGTGTTTTTCGTCAACTCCCCTAGGATTTTCTGAATATTTGGGTATTTATAAGCATCAGAGGCGGTGGAGGGGGGCCCCGTGGAGGGCACAACCCATCAGGGTGCGCTGGGGGCCCCCTGCGCGCCCTGGTGGGTTGTGGCCTCCACAGCCCACCTCTTTGGCACTTCTTTGGCCCACTGGGTGTCTTCTGGTCCAAAAAAAATCTCCAAAAAGTTTCGTCGCGATTGGACTCCGTTTGGTACTGATATTCTGCGAAGTTAAAAACAAGCAAAAACAACAACTGCACTTTGGCACTATGTCAATAGGTTAGTCCCAAAAAATGATATAAAATTGCTATAAAGTGATTGTAAAACATCCAAGAATGATAATATAACAGCATGTAACAAGCAAAAATTATAGATACGTTGGAGAGGTATCAGCATCCCCAAGCTTAATTCCTACTCGTCCTCGAGTAGGTAAATGATAAAAACAAATTTTTTGATGTGGAATGCGGCCTACCATGTTCATCTCATATTCTTTTCTTTGTAGCATGGACATTTGGACTTTTTGATGATTCAAAGCAATAGTCCAGTTTTAACATAATGACTTCAATACTCAAGCATGCCAACAAGCAACCATGTCTTTCAAAATATCAACACTAAAGAAAGTTATCCCTAGCCCATCATGCTCAATCATTGATCCATTCATGAAACACACACAAATATTAGCTACACCCAATGCTCAAGTACGATCATAGTGCCCCCTAGTTGGTGCTTTATAAGAGAAGATGGAGACTCAAAGTAAAAATTAAAATTGCATAAAGTAAATAGATAGGCCGTTTGCAGAGGGAAGTAGGGATTTGTGGAGGTGCCAGAGCTCAAAGTTTTAAATTGAGAGAGAAAAAATATTTTGGGTGGCATGCCTTTCCTGTCAACGAAAACGAGAAAGTAGCTCACAATACTTTCCATGCTAGATATATCATAGGCAGTTCCCAAACAGAAAATAAAGTTTATTCCTTTTTCCACCATTCTTTCACATTCCATGGCGGGCCGTATCCACGGTTGCCTTCCATACCAACACTTTCCAAGGAATTTATTATTTGACAACATAAAGTAAATATATTTTATCTTTTTCATTTCAGGAATGGGCATCCCTATTACTGCCGCACTCTCGTGCAATGACAAGTGTATAAACACTCATCTTGAGAATAACACATCTAGCATATAAAAATATTGGACACTCCCCACCGTTTCATGAGCGGTATGAGCACACAAAAGAGAAGTTTATTTTGAAAATTAGAGATGGCACATACAAATTTGCTTGGGACGGCATGGAAATACCGCATATAGGTAGGTATGGTGGACTCATAAGTCAAAACTTGGTTTAAGGATTTTGGATGCATGAGTAGTATTTCTACTTAGTACAAATGGAGGCTAGCAAATAGATTGAGAAGCAACCAACCAAGAAACAAAAATTCACATAAGCGAGCATTGAGCATAACTAACACCGAATAATGCACCATAAGTAGGATGTAATTTCATTGCATAACTATTGACTTTCATACTTGCATAGGGAATCACAAACCTTAACACCAATACTCCTACTAAAGCATAATTACTCACTAACATGACTCACATATTACTATCATCATGTTTCAAAACTATTAAAAGGAATCAAGTTTAATTTGTCCAATGATCTTCATGAAAGTTTTTATTATACCCTCCTTGGATATCTATCACTTTGGGACTAGTTTCATATATTGCCATTGCTTTTGACAAGCTCAAACAAATTTAAGTGAAGCACATGAGCATAGAGTTTTCATCTCTCAAAAATGTATAAGTGAAGCATGAGAGGATTTCTTCAAAATTTACTAACTCTCAAATTAATCTAAGTGAAGCATGACAGTATTTCTACAAAAAAATTCCAAGCACACCGTGCTAAAAAAGATATAAGTGAAGCACTAGAGCAATTCTATAGCTCAAAAAAGTTTAAGTGAAGCATATAGAGCAATTCTAACAAATCATAGCATAATTTTGGCTCTCCCAAATAGGTGTGTCCAGCAAGGATACAAGTGACAAACTAACAAGTAAAGCAAGGAAAGACTCAAATGATACAAGACGCTCCAAGCAAAACTCATGATATGTGACGAATAAAAATATAGCTCCAAGTAAAATACCGATGGTCGTTAGAAGAAAGAGGGGATGCCACTCGGGGGCATCCCCAAGCTTAGTTGCTTGTTTCTGTTTGGATATATCTTGGGGGTGCTGTAGCATCCCCAAGCTTAGGCTCTTTTCACTCCTTATTCCTTCATCCATCATGATCTCACCCAAAACTTGAAAACTTCAATCACACAAAACTCAACAAAATGTTCGTGAGATCCATTAGAATAATAAAGCAAATCACTACTTTAGGTGCTGTTGCAAACCCATTCATATTTTGTTATTGCATTATACCTACTGTATTTTAACTTTACCATGGCTCATACCCTTCAATATAACCAATAGATTCATCAAAACAAGCACACAATGCAACGAAAATAGAATTTGTCTTAAACAGAACAGTCTGTAGTAATCTGTACTCTGACCATACTTCTGTAACTCTAAAAATTCTGAAAAATTAAGAAAACGTAAATAATTTTTATAGAAACACTGTGTTAAAATTTTAGCTCAAGGTCACGTTCCAGTAAAAATGAAAATTGTAACACTTGACGCAAAGTTTCGGTTTCAGATTCAGCATCGCTTCTACTCATCTTATGAATCATCCTAAAGGCTCTACTTGGCACAAACACTAAATAAACCATAAAACACAATCATAATAGAGGCATAATTGTGTCAACACTCAAGAACAGAAAGGAAAAAAGCAAAAATAAATTTATTCATTGGGTTGCCACCCAACAAGCGCTATCGTTTTACGCCCCTAGATAGGCATAACGCATAGTTTCAAGTATTGCCATCTTTGGTTTTCATAGAGGTGTTTTTGTCAAGAGGTTTTGCAAATAAAACTTGGAACACATCAACCATAATGACCTTAGCATTATCAAGTTGTCCCTCTACGTACCCCCTTTGATTCCCGGCCACGATCCAAGAATATTGTTGGTTTACATCATTGAAAACTTGTTGGATCATGTCTAAAATGGGGACTTTCTTTTTGAGATTCTCATCGAAAATTTGATAATTTCCAAGCAAATATCTCATCATGTAATCACTATTGTAGAGGATCTCCCCTATTACCAGTTTTTCACGGCTCACAGCATAGAAACCAAAAATCTACCTAGCTTCCCGTACTATGTGATCAAATTCATGCATGAGAACAAGGGTAACTAACTTCTTAGCCTTGGGATTCTTAATGACGGGTATCTCATAAAACAATCTTTGCAAGGTAGGATGGGTACGGATAAACCTATTTTCAAGTTTCAGAACTAGCGCTGAAATAGCTTCCGCATAAGTTTTAGTTCTTTTCAGTATAGGAGTATCATCAAGAGGCAAATTTCCAACGCAATTAAAAAATTCTTGGATAGTTTCTTTTCCTATAATGTTCCCTTGCCCCAAAACAAAAGTTTTAGCATCTGGATTACCAGAACGTCCAATTCTAGGAGTCCTGCCATCATCTGTTTCTGCCATACCAAAATCACTGATGGTGACAAGCAAACAAGAGATCTGACAAGAAAAGGGCAAAGGAAAAAGAGGACGAATAAAATGGCAAATTGGTGAAGTGGGGGAGAGGAAAACGAGAGGCAAATAGCAAATAATGTAATTGCAAGGAGATGAGATTTGTGATTAGGAACCTGGTAGATGATGATGGTATCTCCTCGGCGCCAGAGATTGGCACGTAGAAGAGACCGCTTCCTCCCCAGCAACGGCGCCAGAAATTCCTTTGACGTGGCTTGAGACTGCGTCGGTATTTCCCCAAAGAGGAAGGGATGATGCAGCACCGCGACGGTAAGTATTTCCCTCAGTTATGAAACCAAGGTATCGAACCAGTAGGAGGATCACCACCACCTAATAAGCAGCACCTGCACACAAATAACAAATACTTGCAACCCGACGCGTAAGAGAGGTTGTCAATCTCTCTACGGTAAAAAGATAGATTAGGTAATGATAGATAGGAGAGATAGATCTCTCAAGAACACAAAATAAAAAGGGCAAATAAAAAGTGCAGTAATATATTTTTGGGTTTTTGGTATAGTAGATCTAAAAACAAAAAGGCAAAAAGATAGATTGGAAAGCAATATGTTGGAAAAGTAGACCCGGGGACCGTAGGTTTCGCTAGTGGCTTCTCTCATGAGTATAGCACACGGTGGGTGAACAAAATACTGTTGGGCAATTGATAGAAGATCAAATAATCATGACAATATCCAAGGCGATGATCATTATATAGACATCACGTCCAAGATAAGTAGACCGACTCCTGCCTGCATCTACCACTATTATTCCACACATCGACCGCTATCCAGCATGCATATAGTGTATTAAGTTGATGGAAAAATGGAGTAATGCAATAAGAATGATGACATGATGTAGACAAGATCTATTCGTGTAGGAATAGACCCCATCTTGTTATCCTTAATGGCAACGATACATGCGTGCCTTGCTGCCCCTTCTGTCACTGGGAAAGGACACCGCAAGATCGAACCCATCACAAAGCACCTCTACCCATGGCAAGAAAAATTGATCTAGTCGGCCTAACTAAACAAAAGATTCGAATAAGAAATACGAGGCTATAAGTAATCATGCATATAAGAGATCAAAGAAGACTCAAATAATATTCATGGATAGAAATTGATCATGAACTCAAAATTCATCGAATCCCAACAAACGCACCGCAAAATTTACATCAAATAGATCTACAAGAGACCATTGTATTGAGAATCAAAAGATAGAGAGAAAGCCATCTAGCTACTGCTTATGGACCCGTAGGTCTATGGTGGAATACTCACGGATCATCGGAGAGGAACCTATGAAGAAGATGAACCCCTCCGTGATGGTGTTAGATTGGATCTTGAGGCTCTGGAACTTGCGGCGGCCGGATGTGTTTTTCGTCGACTCCCCTAGGGTTTTCTGAATATTTGGGTATTTATAGGCATCAGAGGTGGTGGAGGGGGGCCGTGGAGTGCACAACCCATCGGGACGCGACGGGGGGCCCCTGGCGCGCCCTGGTGGGTTGTGGCCTCCACAACCCACCTCTCTGGCACTTCTTTGGCCCACTGGGTGTCTTTTGGTCCAAAAAAATCTCCAAAAAGTTTTGTCGCGATTAGACTCCGTTTGGTACTGATATTCTGCAAAGTAAAAAACAAGCAAAAACAACAACTGGCACTTTGGCACTATGTCAATAGGTTAGTCCCAAAAAATCATATAAAATTGCTATAAAGTGATTTTAAAATATCCAAGAATGATAATATAATAGCATGGAACAAGCAAAAATTATAGATACGTTGGAGACGTATCAGTCTCCATTTTTATTCTCGGGCTCTACCTTTTAATAAGGAATTTAACCCCTTCTTCCTCGCCTTCATAGAACTGGCTGGACAAGGCCCTGTGGATTAATGGTCTAGCCCCATTGCTCGAAGACCCCAGATCGTCCGTGTTGGCGGTGATGCTAGTCGTGGCACCATACTCGGCGCCAGAGAAGAAGGAGAAGAAGAAGAAAGGCGAGAAGAAGGAGGTCCGAGAGGGCCTCCGCCCACGAGGTCCTCCGGAGACTAGGTCCAGGGAGACCCAGGCCTCCTCTGCTCACGAGGAGGAGCACATAGAGGAAGGGGGAGGCGGACTCCCCTCCAGACAGGAAGAGGGTGGCGTCTGCCGACGCGGAGGAGGATTCAGCTCCCCCCGCCCCGAAAAGTCCTGCAGGGCCAAAGTGGTCCTGCCTGATGATAGCCCGGATTCCGATGAGGAGTCTGAGGCTTTCGAAAGGGTCCCCAAGAGGAACCCCAGGGTCAAGCCCCCAGCCCAGAGGTATTTAATCCGAACATCTTATGGTGCGTTCGTACAAAGTTTTGCCACTAGCCGGAGGAGTGCCTTCCGTGTTGCAGCCCACCCCGCGACCTCCCCACCGATCAGGTATCCGAGGGGGAATCTCTACCCGCCGAGCTGGCAGAGAGCGGGACAGCGTCACGTCCCTCTCCTCCTCAGGCCGCCGTGGAGACCATGGCGGTGCTATCCCGCCAGACCCCACCTGGGCCGAACACCGGGGGCGAGGGTGACGACGAAATGGTGGAGGTTAATACCTCAGCTACCCAAGACCAGGGGAGGAACCCCTCCTGGCAAACAAAGAGGGGGGACTTGGTTCATCCAATCCCCCTTCACAGACGGTTCCGGAGCACTCTATGCCTCCGGAATCGTTGACCCTGCCTTCCCAAGAGAGGAGGGTGGAGGTGCCACCACCAGCGTCGCCCGTGTCAGAGCGGGCCGCAACTGGATGGCCGGCCGCGATGGAGGAGGCTTTGACCATCTCCTCCCTTGCCGAAGATCAACGCGCCCTTATGGGTGCGGTTTTACAAGGCATTCAGTCTATTGATAACGGACTAAAGGGGGCTTTTAACGGTCTCTTCACGGGCTTCAAGGTAAGCCATGTAATACTCTTTTTCCCAAAAACAAAAGTTAATTTATAAGGTTTATACAACCCCTGTAATCACAGTAGCCCCCGAGCCGTGGGTGAGTTTGAAAAACTCACAACGGGGTCAAAAAAGGTACAAATGATTGAAAACACGAGAATTGTGACCTCTGAGACTCTGGCAGGTTTGGAGAAAACTTAGCAGAGGGTCTACAGCCGATAGCTCGGGAGTCTAACATAAGTAAGGTGTTTTGCAGGCCTCATCTTCGGCATTGGCCACCAATGCCATGGAGCTGGCCGAGCTGAATCGGAAGCTCAAGAGCTCCGATGAGGAACTAGACCTCCTCAACAAACGGTTTGACGAAGCGCAAGGTAAGTCCGAACTGTGTCGCCTTGGCCACTGTTATTCTTATTAATTGAAGTTGTTTTGGGGTCTTGTCATTGAGTCTTGGTTATCCATTATGACTACAGCCACTGCCGCGAAGGTTGAGAGCCTCAAGGTGGAGTTGAAGAAATCGAAGCAGGAATCCGCGGATCATAAGGCGCTGGCCGAACAGGCATATGCCGAGCTGTCGTCGGTGAAGGCCGATAGCGACAAGCACAAAGCTCGGGTATCCGAGGTGCAACATGAGCTCAAGGATGCCAGCACTAAGTGTGAGGCCCTTGAGCAAAAGAATAAGGACCAAGCCGCCGAGCTATCCTCGCTGTCCGAAAAGATTAAGGCAGAGCGGATAGATAGGCGGTTATATGAAGAAGAACTTCGCCAAGTTAGGCAAATCGCAGATGGTAAGCCATACTTACTGCAATGTGCCTTTGGTGGTAACAGGTTTGCGTCGCTCACATGAGTGTGGCATTCCTTAGGCGCCTTTACGGATCTCTCGAGGAGTGCGGCGGACGCGGCTCGGTACTATGTGACGCGGGATGGGGATGTTGAGCCTAGACTGTTCTGGGCGCAATTTCAAACCCCTGAGTACCCTCCTCTCCTCAGCAAGCAGATGAAGCAGTTGATGGAACTGCACAGGATGACGGAGCCCGCCATGAAAGACCTTTGCATCCGGTTGTGGCCGGCAGAGCCATTGCCGAACAGCTACTTCGGCTTGGTGCAGAAGTTGTGCGACGATGCAGCTCGGATTGAAGTCCTGAAGTGTTCCGCCTGCATCGAGGGGGCTCGGATGGCCTTTGCAAAGACCATGGTGCACTGGCCAAAGATCAAGCTGGCCGAGATGGCCACCGCACCTCCACCTCCTCGGAAGGGGCATAGGTGTCCTGAGCTGTATTTCCCCATCGTGATGGATGGCGCTCGAGCGATAGAGGCCCAATGCTCTAAGGATGTAATTTATGAATGAGCATGTTATAATGTGCCCAATGAATATTTCGCTTTATAATGCGTATGCATAATGTATCATGCTTTTAAGATTTGAATTATTTTGACTCTTGTGTGGCCGTTTAAACTGAAAGTTGCCAGTCATCGGCTTCAGCCCCCGTGTAAATATTACAAGAGGTGTTTCGACCTCCGCAACTTTACCCTTAGCCAAAAATATCGGCGCCCGGAGGCCGTGATGCGAGAGGGGAACAAGGCAATCGGACTATGGGGCTTTAGTGCTTTCACTTAGCCATAGGAGCTTGACTGCAGGGGCTGGTTACTAGCCCCCGATATTTTGTGATATTCGGATATACCGAGGTTAAGACCACTACCACATGGTTTGTGAAGGTACAAACCCCTCGTATGACACGGAATAACCTCCATTGATTTTGAGTTTGACACTTGTGCTCGGATTGTAGACCGGTTCTCGCTTATTACGGCAGTCGGTTTTTGGCTTTCTCCACCGAGGTACTTGACCAGGCGAGCTGGAAATACAATCGTAGTGGTTCTCCCTTTACCCTTTTAGCCGAACGAGCGAAACGTAAGAGGGTAAGCACAGGAGCCGGGCAACCCAACCTTTGACCCAAGACATAATTCAGAACCGATTCATATAACGCAATATCCGAGATGCCGGACATAATGACGGGATGATGCTTGGGGCGAGTTTTATAGTCAAACCCCCGATCTATTAGCCGGTTGCCTCCAGTATGTACCAAATAGTTTTGCTTTCGGAGGCGGGGAGTGGGAAACAGTTTATAAAATACTGTGAGAAGGACGTAAAGGATAATCTTTATATATGATGAATTTTTACAAATCAAACTACGGAAGCAACTGTTATAGGTATTTTGCTTAAAAACAAATTTCTACAAAGGAAAGGTTAACTCAGGGTCTTCAATGGGTGGCTTGATGTCGTCGATGTGCCCTGATACGCCTCCCCTCCTTTGCTCCTGAGGGGGTTGTGCTCCTTTAAAGGTGATTTCTATGGGCAAGCGGACCTTTGAGAGAGGTTCTCGGGAGATCGTCGTAGCATGTGTGAGCTTGACACTTGCGGGGTCCTGGTTGGTGTCTGTTGTTTTGTCCGAAGATGCTGTTTTGGAAGTAGTTCGGTCAAGCCGACCACTTGGTTTTTGATAGTGGGTTCCCCCCCCCCCCCAGCTGCCCATGGTAGTTTAAGCGCAAAGTTGTGCCTTCTAGGTACGTACCTTACGGGTAGCGGGTCCATGCAATGGGGGCATGTCCCTATTTGTGATGAGCAGTTAATGGTTTCGGGGGATCGGGTTGAGCTCGGAATCGTTTGTTCGCCTGTCGCGTATGGAGGTCTGATTGGGGCCTCGGCGTCTCGATGTCGGACTGGAATTCGGCTGCTAAGGCCGCTATATGTTCCTCATTCCGGAGGGAGCGCTCTGTGTTGCCGTTGACAGTGATGACCCCCTTGGGTCCGGGCATCTTGAGCTTCAGATATGCGTAATGGGGAACGACATTAAAGCGAGTAAACGATGTATGGCCGAGCAGTGTGTGATAGCCGCTGCGGAAAGGGACAATGTCGAAGATCAAGTCCTCACTGCGGAAATTGTCAGGCTAGCCGAACACCACTTGCAAAGGTACGGTACCCAAGCAACGGGCTTCGACACCAGGAATGACTCCTTTAAAGGTAGTGTTGCTGGGTTTGATCCTTGATGGGTCAATACCCATCTTTTTCACCGTGTCTGAGTAAATCAGGTTAAGGCTACTTCCTCCGTCCATGAGGACTCTAGTGAGGTGGTACCCATTGATGATGGGATCTAAGACAAGGGACGGTGAGCCTCCATGAAGGATACTGGTCGAGTGATCCCTACGGTCGAAGGTGATCGGGCAAGCCGACCATGGGTTGAACTTCGAGGCTATGGGCTCTAAGGTGTAGAGCTCCCGAAGGGCGCGCTTCCTCTCCTTTTTTGGTATGGGCTCTAAGGTGTAGAGCTCCCGAAGGTCGCGCTTCCTCTCCTTAAGCAATCATCAAAAGAAGTCCCGTAAATGGAAAAAACACCCATGAAAACCTCCACAATCTTTTCACAAAAATCAGAGAATATAGCAGTCATACATCTTTGAAAGGTAGCAGGTGCATTGCATAAACCAAAAGGCATATGTCTATAAGCATAGGTTCCAAAAGGGCAAGTAAAGGTGGTTTTCTCTTGATCGGATTGTGACACAGGTATTTCAAAGAAACCAGAATATCCATCCAGAAAACAAAAGTGTGTGTGCTTAGATAATTTTTCTAGCATTTGATCAATGAAAGGTAGAGGGTAATGATCTTTTCTAGTAGCTTTATTTAACTTTCTAAAATCAATTACCATTCTATACCCAGTGACAATTCTTTGTGGAATGAGTTCATTTTTATCATTAGGAACAACGGTAATGCCTCCTTTCTTAGGGACACAATGAACGAGACTTACCCATCTACTATCAGCTATGGGATAGATTATACCTGCTTCCAGAAGCTTTAATATTTCAGTTCTTTAATAGTTCAGTTCTTACCACTTCTTTCATCTTAGGATTTAATCGCCATTGATGATCAACAACGGGTTTAGCATCAGGTTCCATATTAATCTTGTGCTGACATAGAGTGGGACTAATGCCCTTAAGATCATCAAGAGTATATCCAATAGCAGCCCGGTGCTTCCTTAGAACTTTTAATAATCTTTCTTCTTCATGTTTTGAAAGGTTAGCACTAATAATAACAGGATATATCTTTTTCTCATCAAGATAAGCATACTTCAAAGTGTCAGGTAATTGTTACAATTCAAGCACAAGATCACTTTTAGGTGGTGGAGGACCTCCAAGAGTTTCAATAGGCAAATTGTGTTTCGGGAGAGGTTGTTGTTCAAAGAAAATTTGATCTATTTCATTTCTTTCATGCAAGTGCATATCGTTTTCATGGTCAATCAAATATGGTTCTAATGGATCAATAGGAGGCATGGAAATTGAAGCAACACCAATTATTTCATCTTTACTAGATAACGTTTTATCGCGAGGTTGTCTACTAAACTTGGAAAAATTAAACTCATGAGACACACCACCAAAACTGACACCGACAGTTTGTTTTTCACAATCTATCTTAGCATTGACGGTGCTCAAGAAAGGTCTACCAAAGATAATGGGACAAAAGTCATCTTGTGGGGATCCAAGAACTAGAAAATTAGTAGGGTATTTTACTTTCCCACACAAGACTTCAACATCTCTAACAATCCCAAGTGGTGTGATGGTGTCTCTATTAGCAAGTTTAATAGTAACATCAATGGCTTCTATTTCAGCAGGTGCTATTTCATCCATAATTTCTTGGTATAAGGTAAAAGGAATAGAACTCACACTAGCACCCAAATCACATAAACCATGATAGCAATGATATCCTATTTTAACTGAGACAAGAGGCATGCCTTCTATGGGTCTATGTTTATCTTTTTCATCGGGTTTGGCAATTCTAGCAGCTTCATCACAGAAGTAGATAACATGCCCATCAATATTTTCTACCAAGAGATCTTTAACCATAGCAACACTAGGTTCTACTTTGATTTTTTCAGGGGGCTTAGGTGCTCTTATATTACTCTTACGAACCACAGTTGATACCTTAGCATGTTCCTTTATCCTAACAGGGAAAGGTGGTTTTTCAATATAAGTGCTAAGCACAACTGGATCAACATTGTAGATGATGGTTTCATCTTTAGCTATCACCGGTTCTTTAATTTCTTCTTTAATAGGGGGATGATATTTAAACCACTTCTCCTTAGGGAGATCCACGTGAGTAACAAATGCTTCACAGAAAGAGGCTACTATCTCAGAGTCAAGTCCATATTTAGTGCAAAACTTATGAAAAGTATCGGTATTCATAAAAGACTTAACACAATCAAACTCGAGCTTTATACCTGAATCATTACCTTCCGAAGGTAGAGGGTAATGATCTTTTCTAGTAGTCCCGTAAATGGAAAAAACACCCATGAAAACCTCCACAATCTTTTCACAAAAATCAGAGAATATAGCAGTCATACATCTTTGAAAGGTAGCAGGTGCATTGCATAAACCAAAAGGCATATGTCTATAAGCATAGGTTCCAAAAGGGCAAGTAAAGGTGGTTTTCTCTTGATCGGATTGTGACACAGGTATTTCAAAGAAACCAGAATATCCATCCAGAAAACAAAAGTGTGTGTGCTTAGATAATTTTTCTAGCATTTGATCAATGAAAGGTAGAGGGTAATGATCTTTTCTAGTAGCTTTATTTAACTTTCTAAAATCAATTACCATTCTATACCCAGTGACAATTCTTTGTGGAATGAGTTCATTTTTATCATTAGGAACAACGGTAATGCCTCCTTTCTTAGGGACACAATGAACGAGACTTACCCATCTACTATCAGCTATGGGATAGATTATACCTGCTTCCAGAAGCTTTAATATTTCAGTTCTTTAATAGTTCAGTTCTTACCACTTCTTTCATCCTAGGATTTAATCGCCATTGATGATCAACAACGGGTTTAGCATCAGGTTCCATATTAATCTTGTGCTGACATAGAGTGGGACTAATGCCCTTAAGATCATCAAGAGTATATCCAATAGCAGCCCGGTATTTCCTTAGAACTTTCAATAATCTTTCTTCTTCATGTTCTGAAAGGTTAGCACTAATAATAACAGGATATATCTTTTTCTCATCAAGATAAGCATACTTCAAAGTGTCAGGTAATTGTTACAATTCAATCACAAGATCACTTTTAGGTGGTGGAGGACCTCCAAGAGTTTCAATAGGCAAATTGTGTTTCGGGAGAGGTTGTTGTTCAAACAAAATTTGATCTATTTCATTTCTTTCACGCAAGTGCATATCGTTTTCATGGTCAATCAAATATGGTTCTAATGGATCAATAGGAGGCATGGAAATTGAAGCAAGACCAATTATTTCATCTTTACTAGATAACGTTTTATCGCGAGGTTGTCTACTAAACTTGGAAAAATTAAAATCATGAGACACACCACCAAAACTGACACCGACAGTTTGTTTTTCACAATCTATCTTAGCATTGACGGTGCTCAAGAAAGGTCTACCAAAGATAATGGGACAAAAGTCATCTTGTGGGGATCCAAGAACTAGAAAATTAGTAGGGTATTTTACTTTCCCACACAAGACTTCAACATCTCTAACAATCCCAAGTGGTGTGATGGTGTCTCTATTAGCAAGTTTAATAGTAACATCAATGGCTTCTATTTCAGCAGGTGCTATTTCATCCATAATTTCTTGGTATAAGGTAAAAGGAATAGAACTCACACTAGCACCCAAATCACATAAACCATGATAGCAATGATATCCTATTTTAACTGAGACAAGAGGCATGCCTTCTATGGGTCTATGTTTATCTTTTTCATCGGGTTTGGCAATTCTAGCAGCTTCATCACAGAAGTAGATAACATGCCCATCAATATTTTCTACCAAGAGATCTTTAACCATAGCAACACTAGGTTCTACTTTGATTTTTTCAGGGGGCTTAGGTGCTCTTATATTACTCTTACGAACCACAGTTGATACCTTAGCATGTTCCTTTATCCTAACAGGGAAAGGTGGTTTTTCAATATAAGTGCTAAGCACAACTGGATCAACATTGTAGATGATGGTTTCATCTTTAGCTATCATCGGTTCTTTAATTTCTTCTTTAATAGGGGGATGATATTTAAACCACTTCTCCTTAGGGAGATCCACGTGAGTAGCAAATGCTTCACAGAAAGAGGCTACTATCTCAGAGTCAAGTCCATATTTAGTGCAAAACTTATGAAAAGTATCGGTATTCATAAAAGACTTAACACAATCAAAGTCAAGCTTTATACCTGAATCATTACCTTCGTCGAGTTCCCAATCTTCAGAGTTGCATTTAATTCTTTCTAAGAGATCCCACTTGAATTCAATAGTCTTCTTCATATAAGAACCAGCACAAGAAGTATCGAGCATGGATTGATCATTATGAGAAAGCCGAGCATAAAAATTCTGAATGATAACTTCTCTCGGGATATCATGATTGGGGCATGAATATAACATTGACTTAAGCCTCCCCCAAGCTAGAGCGATGCTTTCTCCTTCACGAGGCCAAAAATTATATATATAATTCCGATCACGATGAACTAGATGCATGGGATAAAACTTTTGATGGAATTCCAATTGCAAACGATTCCAGTTCCATGATCCAAGATCATCACATAGCCTATACCATGTCAATGCTTTTACCTTCAAAGATAAAGGGAAAACCTTCTTCTTAGCTTCATCTCCGGGTAAACCTACAAGCTTAAATAATCCACAAACTTCGTTCACATATAATAGGTGCATATCAGGATGTTCAGTTCCATCTCCTGCATAAGCTTTAGGAAGCAGTTGTTCTACCATACCCGAAGGAATTTCATAACCAATATTTTCATTAGGTGCAGTAGGTTGAGGGGCAACTAATTGTGGTTCCAGTCGAGGTGAAGATACCCCAAACAAACCCCTCAAAGGATTGTTTTCCATAGTAGCAAGTAACAATAAATTTCAGCACGTAGTATAAGTTTTTCCTTACCGATTTCCACTTACCAAGAGCGCTTCACTCCCCGGCAACGGTGCCAGAAAAGAGTCTTGATGACCCACAAGTATAGGGGATCAATCGTAGTCCTTTCGATAAGTAAGAGTGTCGAACCCAACGAGGAGCAAAAGGAAATGACAAGCGGTTTTCAGCAAGGTAATTTCTGCAAGCACTAAAATTGTAGGTAACAGATAGTTTGGTGGCAAAATAATTGGTAACAAGCAAGTAACGGTAATGTCAAATAAGGTGCAGCAAGGTAGCCCAATCCTTTTGTGGCAAAGGACAGGCCAGAACAATCTCTAGTAATAGGCAAAGTGTTCTTGAGGGTACACGGGAATTTCATCTAGTCACTTTTATCATGTTGGTTTGATTCGTGTTCGCTACTTTGATAATTTGATATGTGGGTGGACCGGTGCTTGGGTGTTGTTCTTACTTGAACAACCTCCCACTTACGATTAACCCCCTCGCAAGCATCCGCAACTACGAGAAAAGTATTAAGATAAAATCTAACCATAGCATTAAACCTTTGGATCCAAATCAGCCCCTTACGAAGTAGCGCATAAACTAGGGTTTAAGCTTTTGTCACTCTAGCAACCCATCATCTAATAACTACTCCAAAATGCATTCCCTTAGGCCCATGAATGGTGAAGTGTCATGTAGTCGATGTTCAGATGACACCACTAAGGGAATCACAATATACATATCATCAAAATATCGAACACATATCAAATTCACATGATTACTTGCAACATGACTTCTCCCGTGACCTCAAGAACAAAGGTAACTACTCACAAATAATAAACATGCTCAAGATCAGAGGGGTATTGAATAGCATAATGGATCTGAACATATAATCTTCCACCAAATAAACCATATAGTAATCAACTACGCAAGGCAATCAACACTACTAGTCACCCACAGGTACCAATCTGAGGGTCCGGTGCAAAGATTGAACACAAGGGATGAACTAGGGTTTGAGAGGAGATGGTGTTGTTGAAGATGTTGATGAAGATTGGCCTCCCAAAGATAAGAGGGGTGTTGGTGATGACGAAGGCTTCGATTTCCCCCTCCGGGAGGGAAATTCCCTGACGTGGCTTGAGACTGCATCGGTATTTACCCAAAGAGGAAGCGATGATGCAGCACATCGACGGTAAGTATTTCCCTCAGTTATGAAACCAAGGTTATCGAACCAGTAGGAGGATCACCACCACCCAATAAGCAGCACCTGCACACAAATAACAAATACTTGCAACCCTATGCGAAAGAGAGGTTGTCAATCTCTCTACGGTAAAAAGATAGATTAGGTAGCGATAGATAGGAGAGATAGATCTCTCAAGAACACAAAATAAAAAGGGAAAATAAAAAGTGCAGTAATATGTTTTTGGGTTTTTGGTTTTGTAGCTCTGAAAACAAAGAGGCAAAAAGATAGATCAGAAAGCAATATGTTGAAAAAGTAGACCCGGGGGCCGTAGGTTTCACTAGTGGCTTCTCTCATGAGTATAGCACACGGTGGGTGAACAAATTACTGTTGGGCAATAGATAGAAGATCAAATAATCATGACGATATCCAAGGCGATGATCATTATATAGGCATCACGTCCAAGAAAAGTAGACCGACTCCTTCCTGCATCTACCACTATTACTCCACACATCGACCGCTATCCAGCATGCATCTAGTGTATTAAGTTCATGGAAAAATGGAGTAATGCAATAAGAACGATGACATGATGTAGACAAGATCTATTCATGTAGGAATAGACCCCATCTTGTTATCCTTAATTGCAACGATACATGCGTGCCTTGCTGTCCCTTTTGTCACTGGGAAAGGACACCGCAAGATCGAACCCATCACAAAGCACCTCTTCCGATGGCAAGAAAAATCGATCTAGTTGGCCTAACTAAACCAAAGATTCGAAGAAGAAATACGAGGCTATAAGTAATCATGCATATAAGAGATCAAAGAAGAGTCAAATAATATTCATGGATAGAAACTAATCATGAACTCAAAATTCATCAGATCCCAATAAACACACCGCAAAAGTTTACATCAAATAGATCTCCAAGAGGCCATTGTATTGAGAATCAAAAGAGAGAGAGGAAGCCATCTAGCTACTGCCTACGGACCCGTAGGTCTATGGTGGACTACTCACGCATCATCGGAGAGGCACCTATGAAGAAGATAAACCCCTCTGTGATGGTGTTTAGATTGGATCTCAAGGTTCTGGAACTTGCGGCGGCTGGAATTGTGTTTCGTTGACTCCCTTAGGGTTTTCTGAATATTTGGGAATTTATAGGCATCAGAGGCAGTGGAGGGGGGCCCCGTGGAGGGCACAACCGACCAGGGCGCGCCGGGGCCCCTGGCACGCCCATGTGGGTTGTGGCCTCCACAGCCCACCTCTCTGGTACTTCATTGGCCCACTAGGTGTCTTCTGGTCCAAAAAAGATCTCCAAAAAGTTTCGTTGCGATTGGACTCCGTTTGGTACTGATATTCTGCAAAGTAAAAAACAAGCAAAAACAGCAACTGGCACTTTGGCACTATGTCAATAGGTTAGTACCAAAAAATGATATAAAGTTCATATTAAATGATTGTAAAACATCCAAGAATGATAATATAATAGCATGGAACAAGCTAAAATTATAGATACGTTGGAGACGTATCATTCCCCCGGCGGAATCGCTCCGCGGGAGGGCAAAAGTGCTCCTGCCCAAGTTCCGCCTCGAGGCGGTGGCGCTTCGTCCCGAAAGTCCTCCTCTTCTTTTTTTCTAGGTCAAAAGTGAATATATACCAGAAGATGGGCACCGGAGGTGGGCCGAGGAGGGCACAACCCACCAGGGCGCGCCCAGGGGGGCCTGGCACGCCTTGGTGTCTTGTGCGCACCAGGGTGGCCCCCTCCGGTAGTTCTTTGCTCCAGTATTTTTTATTAATTCCAAAAATAATCTCCGTAAAGTTTCATCTTCATTGGAGATGTGCAGAATAGGTATTTCTGATGTGCTTTTCCTGGGTCCAGAATTCCAGCTGCCGGTATTCTCCCTCGTAGTGTAAACCTTGCATATTATGGGAGAAAAGGCATTAGAATCATTCCCTAAAGCATTATTATTCAACAAAACATAATAAATAACAGTAGGAAATCATGATGCAAAATGGACATATCAATAGACTCGAGGGCAGGGGCAAATAGGGGGCCCGAAGTTCAAGCTTGGGGGGTTTTGGGCCCATCGGACAAAACCGAGGGCTCTGTAAGAAACAGATCGCCACTGGAGTCGGCGGTAAACTCTAGGTTCCTGAACCTGATCTCCTGACCGTGAGCGAAACTTCCGATCTGGCCAAGATGGCCGGTCGGGTCAGCATACAGCATAATGATGTCAAACGCGAAGGTCTGTCCAGGGACAAAGGTGTCCTCGTTACAGACCTGTTCGCTGATGATTAGGCGAGCCATCAATCCTCTGGTGATCTCACAGCGGAACTCTCAATGAAAGCACCAATGTTGGTGTCAAAACCGGCGGATCTCGGGTAGGGGGTCCCGAGCTATGGATCTGGGATCGATGGTTAGCAGGGGACAAAGGATATGATGTTTACCCACGTTCAGGCCCTCTTGAGGAGGTAAAACCCTACATCATGCTTGATTATATTGATGAGTGACACGTCTCCAATGTATCTATAATTTTTTATTGATCCATGCTGTTACATTATCATTCTTGGATGTTTTACAATCATTTTATAGCAACTTTATATCATTTTTTGGGACTAACCTATTGACATAGTGCCAAGTGCCAGTTGTTGTTTTTTGCTTGTTTTTTACTTTTTGGAGAGTTTTTTTTGGACCAAAAGAAAGCCAGTGGGCTAAAGAAGTACCCGGGAGGAGGCCCGGGGGGCCCACAAGACACCAGGGCGCGCCAGAGGCCCCCGGCTCGCCCTGGTGGGTTGTGGTGGCCTCAAGACCCCCTCCACCACCTTTGAGCTCTATAAATACCCAAATATTCAAGAAACCCTATGGGAGTCGACGAAAAATACTTCCAGCCGCCGCAAGTTCCAGAACTGCGAGATCCAATCTAACACCATCACGGAGGGGTTCATCATCCTCATTCGTGCCTCTCCGATGATGCCTGAGTAGTCCACCATAGACCTACGGGTCCATAGGCAATAGCTAGATGGCTTTCTCTCTCTCTTTTGATTCTCAATACAATGGTCTCTTGGAGATCTATTTCATGTAATGACTTTTTGCGGTGTGTTTGTTGGGATCCGATGAATTTTGAGTTCATGATCAGTTTCTATCCATGAATATTATTTGAGTCTTCTTTGATCTCTTATATGCATGATTTCTTATAGCCTCGTATTTCTTCTTCGAATCTTTGGTTTAGTTAGGCCAACTAGATCGATTTTTCTTGCAATGGGAAGAGGTGCTTTGTGATGGGTTGGATCTTGCGGTGTCCTCTCCCAGTGATAGAAGGGGCAGCGAGGCACGCATGTATCGTTGCTATTAAGGATAACAAGATGGGGTATATTCCTACATGAATAGATCTTGTCTACATCATGTCACCGTTCTTATTGCATTACTCCGTTTTCCATGAACTTAATACACTAGATGCATGCTGGATAGTAGTAGATGCAGAATCATTTCGGTCTACTAATCTTGGACGTGATGCCTATATAATGATCATCGCCTTGGATATCATCATGATTATTTGATCTTCTATCAATTTCCCAACAGTAATTTGTTCACCCACCGTGTGCTATACTCTTGAGAAAAGCCACTAGTGAAACCTACAGCCCCCGGGTCTACTTTTCCAACATATTGCTTTCCGATCTATCTTTTGCCGCTTTTGTTTTCAGATCTATTATTCCAAAAACCCAAAAATGCCTTGCTGCACTTTTTATTTGCCTCTTTTATTTTGTGTTCTTATGTGATCTATCTATCCAATCTATTACAACCTAATCTATCTTTTTACCGTGGAGAGGTTGACAACCTCTATTACGCGTCAGGTTGCAAGTATTTGTTCTTTGTGTGCAGGTACCATTTACATAGTGTTGCGTGGTTCTCCTACTGGTACGATAACCTTGGTTTCATAACTGAGGGAAATACTTGCCGTAGCTGTGCTGCATCATCCCTTCCTCTTTGGGAAAATACCGACGCAGTCTTAAGCCACGTCAATGAGTATGATGGTTACAAAGTCGATCTACCTCGAGATCAAACGAGCTAAAACCCTATATGAGTTGACTTGTTCCTCTATGAACTAAGCCCCGTGGTCTATATAGACACCAGGGGTACCTAGGGTTACACGTGATTGGTTTCCATCCGGGCATAGATATGCCCATTCTTCCTCCTTAAACTTGGAGGACACGCCAAGTCTTCGGAGCCTTCCCTCCCGAGCATGGGATTGTCCTATAGTTAGGCCTTCCTGCAATTGCCACAGAGCGGCCCACCGAGTCGGGCCACCGGAGGTGAGCCGACGGCCCGAGGACCCCTTAGTCCCGGACTCCCTCACTGGCCCTGCTATATTTACCTCAAACTCAAGAGGCCAGGTCCAGACGGTACCATAACTATGAGTGGCATCAGGAAAATAGCACAAGAGTGCGAGGAAGGGGATGCAGCATATGCTGAGTCGGCTTGCGCTGCTGAGGAGCTCAAGTTCTATCAAGACAATGTTAACCCGGCTGATATGACCCCTCTCAAGAAGCCCACCACTAAGAAGGACCCTCCCCTCAAGTTTCAATCGGCTAAAGACACAAAGCAAGTTGATTTTGTCCCTGGCGACTCTTCTCAGCAGTTCACCATTGGGACAGGAATGGATCCTAAATAGGAAAGCGCGCTCGTCGAGTTCATCCGTGAGAATCGGGACATCTTTGCATGGAAACCTTCTGACATGCTAGGTGTACCGAGAGAACTCACTGAGCACCACCTTAATGTGGATCCTAAGATGAAGCCAGTCAAGCAATTCCTCCATCATTTTAACGAGGAGAGGCGTAAGGCCATTGGAGAAGAAGTGGCCCGGCTCCTAGCTGTCGGGTTCATAGTGGAAGTTTTTCACCCTCGGTGGTTGTCTAACCCGGTGCTTGTCCTAAAGAAGAATGGCACATGGCGTATGTGTGTGGATTACACAAACCTTAATGAGCCTTGCCCAGCTGATCCCTTAGCCCTCCCCCGTATTGACCAGATCATTGATGTAACGGCGGGTTGTGAGTGTATGTGCTTCCTGGATGCTTATTCTGGTTATCATCAAATAAAGATGGCAGTTGCAGACCAGGAGAAAATATCTTTTATCACGCCCTTTGGAGCTTTCTGTTATGTGTCTATGCCTTTTGGGCTCAAGAGTGCTCAGGCGACTTACCAGCGATGTGTTTAGAATTGCCTCCATGGACAGATTGGATGCAAAGTTCATGCTTATGTTGATGACATTGTGGTAAAATCGAGGAAGAAGGAAACATTTCTTAAGGATTTGAAGGAAACCTTTGATAATCTCCGGGTGTACAAAATGATGCTCAACCCGGCGACTGCTAGGTTTTCTGGTTTCGGAGAGGGGCATTGAAGCTAACCCGGAGAAAATTAAGGCTATCACTTCCCTGTCTAAGCCGGCCTGTATCAATGATGTGCAGCGCCTGGCGAGTCGCATTGCGGCCCTGAGCCTGTTCATAAGCCGCCTGGGGGAAAAGGCGATTCTGCTATACCAGATGATGAAAAAGACTGATAAATTTGTTTGGAGTGATGCTTCTAATGAGGCTTTTGAAGCACTTAAGAAGCAGTTGGTTGAGCCGCCTGTCGTGGCGGCTCCGATCGACAAAGAGCATATGCTCCTGTATGTGGCGGCTAATAATTGGGCCGTCAGCATGGCAGTTGTCATGGAACGCAAGGAGGCAAGGAAGGAGTACCCAGTCCAACGGCCGGTTTATTATATCAGTGAAGTTTTATCAGAATCCAAGCAGAGATATCCACATTGGCAGAAGTTGGTGTTTGGAGTGTTCATGGCTAGTCATAAATTAAAATAGTATTTCCTTGGGCATCCAATCATTGTGGTCAGTTCAGCTCCTCTGGGAGATATCATTCAAAACAGAGAAGCTATAGGCCGGGTTGCTAAGTGGGAAATTGAGCTTGGGCCACATCATTTGAAATATGGGCCCAGGACTGCTATCAAGTCTCAAGCCTTGGTAGACTTCATTAATGACTCGACGGAGTTACAAACACCCGAGGAAAGACCAGATAATACATATTGGATGATACACTTTAACGGATCCAGGCAATTGGAAGGCTCGGGGGCTGGAGTTATTTTATCTTCCCCACGAGGTGACAAGTTTTGTTATGTCCTACGGCTTATGTTTCCCTGTACTAACAATGCAGCTGAGTATGAGGCTGTAAAGCCCAAGATGCGATCCTATCCTTATTTTAGCTCGAGGGCCTCAACAGGGATAGAAGCGCATCTCGTCGTTTCGCAAGAATGGATATCATTACAAGTACATGTAAAGAAGAGATGAGTATATGGAATTGGCTTACACTCGCCACAGGCTAAATCAAGATCACATCAATACAACAACATATAAAATCATCATACAGAAGAGCAGGGTCCGACTACGGACGAAATCAAACGATAAAATGACATCCATCCTTGCTATCCCAGGCTGCCGTCCTGGAACCCATCCTATGATCGATGAAGAAGAAGAAGAAGAACTCCAAATCAAACAAGCATCGCTCTCACATCAAAGCATCGCATTACCTGTACCTGTAACTGTTTTTGTAGTATTCTGTGAGCCATGGGGACTCAGCAATCTCATTTCCAAGGGTATCAAGACTATTAAAGCTTAATGGGTGAGGTATGGTTACGTGCTGAGGCTGCAGCAAGCACTAAGCATTTATTTGAGTGGCTAACTTACGAGTACAAGAATAAAGGGGGATGATCGTCGCATAAACGGACGTGAACTAGTAATGATCTCTAAGAGATCCTGAACACATACTTACGAGTCAAACATAACCACACCGTGTTCTCTCCCGGTTCAGAAATTCCGAGAAGAGACAGTCACGGTTACGCACACGGTTGGTGTATTTTATTAGAGTTTACTTCAAGTTTGCTATGACCAGGTGTTAAACAAAGTTTCCAAGTTGCCACATCACCGCGGGCACAACTTTCCGAAAGATTTAACCCTGCAGGGGTGCTCCAACTCATCCATCACAAACTAACCACACGCCGCGGGAATAACCTCGACCATGAATCTCGTGATCTCCTAGGAAATTCAGAAGGAAAAGCTCAACCTCGAGATAGCCCAAAGTATTCTCGGAATTCCTCGCGCAAGACATTCGAGAAAGGTAAAACAAGTCCAGCAAGACTGCCCGACGTGTCGACGGACCCGATAGGAGCCGCGTATCTCGTTCTCAGGACACGACCGGATGAGCACTACGTACAGTGGCCTGATAGACATCCCTCGAGTTGCCCCGAGGTGGCACCGAAAGTGGCTCTATGTTGGACCAACACTCATGAGGAGCACTGGCCCGAGTTGTTGATTAATTATCCACGGGTGCCGGCGGGTCCCTATGCATTTTTATTAAGTTGTTTAGCAAATTTAGTACCAAAGTTGGGTCTTGCCATACAAGTTTTAATCTAAAACGAATGGTCAAGGGGGTCCCCATAACAACCCCGAGCATGTTAGGAGCGCAAAATATGGAACATAACACCAGTACACAAGTTACTAGGGCGGCAAAAGTGGAACAAAACACCGAGCAAAAGGCCAAGCCTTCCACCTTTTACCAAGTATATATGTGCATTAAATTAAATAGCAATAATATTGTGATATATCGAAATATCCATGTTGCACATGGAAGAACTTGCACCTGCAACTAGCAACGCTATAAGAAGGGCTGAGCAAGTGGAAACATGGCCAAACAATGGTTTGCTGGGATGTGGAGGGGTTAGAGGCTTATCATGGCATTTTAGGAGGCTTGACAAACAGGTGGTAGGTAGCAAGACAGCGATAGAAATGAGACAACTAGCATGGCAATGATAGTAATGGTATCCAGGGAAATGGTCATCTTGCCTGAGATCCCGCTTGGAAGAAGAACGAATCCATGAAGAAGATGAACCAACACAGTAGAACTGATCCTCACACTCCGCACACTTTTGGAACTATATCGAGAAGAAGCAATCCGGAAACAACAATCAACACATGATAACACCACAACATATGCATGACATTATGCACAAAAAATATGATGCATGTCAAGTTTAAATATGCAAGGCATGGCAAATCACAACAATCGATTACTACACATTAAGTGAAGTTCAATATGCAACGGGTTGCATATTGATGAAACTCCACGTTCGAATCATTTAGTTCACTCTCATTTATTTACACGGCAAGTTTAAATGTTATTTAACATGGCAAGAGGTGAAGAATAAGTAAACTAGTCATCTAGGCATATTAAATGAAGCCGGAAACAACATATAGTGTTTCCGAAACAACCCCATATGCAAATTATGAGTTTGGTCCAGATATGAACTAACCATGTTTTATATTTATTTAACAGGAAAATAAAATGCACAATGATATTCTACTCATCATTCTAGTCGATTTACATATATAGATCATATAAAACAGAGCTACGGCCTAAAAGATATGACCAACACAAGATGCATATGTCATGAATGCAAAATGCATGTAAACAACCACCACAAGCATGTTAAATCATGGATACAGCAAGATATTATGAAACTACATGGAATTCAGGTCAAGTTTCATATATGGCATGTTTTAAACGGAGCTACGGTTCAACCACAACAACCAACACAAGTTTTAGTTAAAATCTGCCCAAAACAGCAACATAGCATATTGCACACATGAAAACAACAAGCTACAAGATTCTAAAATTCACAAACTAAGCATGGGGAAGTAGCATATAACACACACTTCATTTCATGTTCACATTTCATACTCAAAAGAGTCATGGATCACATGGTAGGAAGCTCATAACATGGCAATAAAATATAACAGTTTAGGACTTAGTGAAAATCACAGTTTTTTAGCAGAGCAGTTTTTCACGAAGGCATATTGGCAGCTATAAAACTATATGCTACAGGGCATATCATGGCATGAAAATTTACAGCATGGTAGAGGGAATGATGCACTACAAATCATTCCATGGTGGCAAGGTCTAATTATGCATAGAAACATGGCTAGCAACAACACAACATGGCTAGCAGCAGTTTTTAACAGATTGACATATTGGACAACATACAAAACTATGATGCAAATACTATACATGGCAACAAATGGCACAACCTAGTAGACAATAACATGCTTAACAAAAGACTCCATTGGAGCAACCACAAAAGACTCCTAGATCAATAGCAAATCACATGGCAACATGACAACAAAATAACAGTTTCAGACAGAATTATTTTGGACCCTCAAAACAGCAATATTTTCATGGCATGTTGACAACAAGAAATTAACAACTAAACATGCATTTCTATAGCAACCAAAAATACCAGGGCCTAGCACACATGTCCAAGGGCAAATCTCATGTTTGCAACTATTTCAAAATATGCATGGATTAATTCACACGAAATAAACAAAAGGGTACCATGGCAAAATAACATGCACACATATTTGCTCAAATGACAAAACTAAATGCACAGATAAATTGTATGGATTTTTCTACCCCAAAATCATATATAATATCTGTGTTTTTGTTAAAGAACAATGACACAACAATTATGCGAGATTAGGACATAAACCATTTAAGAAAGTTATTTATGCAAATTAAATGCAAAAATCACATCAACCATTTTTATCATGCATGAATATGGGTCATAAATAATGTAGACATTTTTCATACATGTTTTGTTTAATTCCGATGCACGGTTAAATAATTATGCGTAATGCAAAAACATGATATTTATGTAAATTACAAGGAACAGCATGTTAAACTTTTTTTATCATGCATGAAAGTGAGATATTAATAATGTATACAAAATTTTGAACATTTTACATATACAAAACATTTTAATCCGATGCACAGTTTATTAATTATTAGCAATGCAAATGAATGGCTTTTCTGAAAGTATGCAATACACTGGTTAATTAGGAAAAATGGCACACAGTGAAATTATATTATATGGGCCGAATCTGGTGAACTGGACTACACAACAGTTGAGCGCAATATAACAGAGTTGTGCCCGGACGAGGGATAGGAGCTGGGGCTGCTCACCTCGTGGCCTATTGGGCCGGTCGGTGAGGAGGCCCATGGGGCGAGGAAGGCCGGTGCTGGGCCTTGCGCTCCCGGTGGCCCACGCACGAGCGAGCGGGCGGGCGGTCGAGCTCCTCGCTCGAGCTAGTCTCGCACGGAAGCAGCGGCAGCGGGCGCAGGTCAACGGCGCCGGCGACGGACTCAAGGGCAGGCGGGGCACCAGGGATGGGGCGGAGGCGGCTGGATCGGGCGGCTCCGGCCCGGATCCGGCGAAGAACGACGACGAGCGGAGCTTCAAGGGGCGGCGGCGGCCATGGCAAGTCTGGTGGAGCTCGGGTGATCCATGGCGGCATGGGGAAGCTGGGGAGGCTGGTGGAGCTCGAGGCTCGAGGTTCGGCGCGGCGGCGTCCTGGTCCGGCGAGGTCGCCGGCGGCACGACGGCTTCCGTGACCGGCGGCTGGAGGCCGGGCGAAGCGCAGGCGAAAGGGAGCCGCTCGGGCACGGGGGAGCTTGGTCGCCTTGGCCCCGGGCAGCGGCAGCGGCGATTCGGGCCCGGATGGGCTTTCCCGGGCCCCGATCTGGGCTTGGCGGGCACTGCGGGTGTGGGAGGGAGACCGGGGTGGAGAGGCGGCGGCTGGGGTTGGTTGCACGTGGAAATCGAGGAGAGGGGTTAGGGTTTCCATATTAGGATGAGGGGATGTCTATTTATAGCAGGGGAGCGCTAGGTTAGGGGGGTTTAGTCCGATTTTCGACCCTCTGATCGAAATCGAACGGCTCCGGCGATGGCTAGGCACTAGGTGGGTCTAAATGGGCTGTGTAGTGGTGTTTGGGCTGAGGAGAGAGGGAACATGTGCGGCCCGACGACAAGTTTTTAAAACACCGAAACGTCCGATAAATAAACCGATGACGATGCCGCTATAGTCGACCGTTCGGGTACCAAACGACCTCCGATAGCGACGAAATTTGGCAGGCGGTCTACCCACAATAAAACAAGACCGCACGCCAACTTTCGACCCAATCCGAGAATATTTTTTGCGCACTTTTGAAAACAACATTTATCGATGCCGCGGCCCCTTCATGTGTGGTTGGTCTCGAAACGATCAAGGACGGGAACGCAGAGAACCGGCGACTAAGAATGGATGCGGTTTTTTTGAAAAATGACGACAACGAAGTTGCCGATGCTATGCAGATGATGCGAATGATGCGATGATGAATGCGACAAACAAACGAATCACACGACGTGAATGGAAAACAATGGGAATCTTTTGGAGCGTCGGTCTCGGGCTGTTACAGAGGCTTTGCTACGTGGGCTCCGCATGGCTAAGGAAATGAACTTAAGCCGGGTCAGGTGCTTGGGTGACTCAGACCTCGTTGCACAGCAAGTTTCAGGGACATGGGACTTTAAAGACCCGTTCATGGTGGCTTATCGTCAGGCAGTGACTAACATTGCTGGTCACTTTAAAGGATATCAAGTGGATCACATTGACCGGAGGCTTAATGAGGCGGTTGATGCCTTATCCCGGCTAGGTTCTCAGCGTAAGCCGGTTCCCCCCATTTTGTTCCCAGATGTGTTGCATAACCCTTCTGTCAAGTTACCTTCAGAAGAAGATCTGGCTATCCCAGACCCGGAGGGGCAGTTGGTGGTGGCTCTACGAGCAACGCCGGATTGGACAGTACCTTATCTGGCTTGTGGTTCCCCTGACAAGGGCAGGGAAATTTTGCAGGAAATTCATGCAGGAGATTGTGGTCATCACGCTGGGTCAAGATCTTTGGTGGCCAAGGCCTTCAGGCACGGTTTTTACTGGTTACCTGCTCATGCTGACATGGAAGATATTGTTCGCAAGTGTGATGGTTGACAGAAATTTGCATGGCAAGCTCATGTGCTGGCTCAAGAATTGCGGATGATCCCAATAACTTGGTCGTTCGCGGTCTAGGGGCTTGATATGGTTGGCCCGTTCAAGAGGTCTAAGGATAAAAAGACTCACCTTCTAGTGGCAGTTGAAAAATTTACCAAGTGGGTTGAAGCAGAGCCCGTTAACAATTGTGAGGCGGCCACTGCAGTTCAGTTTGTGAAAAAGCTGATCTTTCGTTTTGGTTATCCTCATAGTATCATCACTGATAATGGGACAAATCTATCTAAAGGTGCTATGAGGAAGGTCTGTCAAAAGGAGCATATCCAGCTTGATGTCTCGTCTGTGGCTCATCCACAGTCCAATGGCCAGGCAGAACAAGCTAACCAGGAAATATTATGAGGGATTAAACCCCGGCTCATGGTTCCTTTGGAGCGTACTTTGGGTTGTTGGGTTGAAGAGTTTCCTGCAGTTCTTTGGAGCATAAGGACTACTCCCAACAGATCAACGGGTTACGCACCGGTCTTGATGGTTTATGGTGCCGAGGCGGTTCTTCCAAGCGACATATGTCATGACTCGCTCCGCGTGGCGGCTTATGTTGAGACGGACAATGAGACGGCTCGACAAAATTCTCTTGGCGCCTTTGAGGAGGAACGTGATCTTGTGGCGGCTCGATCTGGAATTTATCAACAAGACCTTCCTCGTTATCACACTCAAATAATTCGCAGTCGCGGTTTCCAGGAGGGCGACTTAGTGCTCCGTTTGATTCAAGATCAGACAGGCATGCATAAGCTTTCACCTCCTTGGGAAGGACCCTTTGTGGTTAGCAAAAACCTCAACAATGGGTCATATTATCTTATTGATATACGTGAATAGATTAAGTCACGTACCTCTGAGGAGGACACCAACAGGCCCTGGAACATTTCTCATCTTCGGCCTTACTACACTTAAGCCACTGGCTTCAATCATTGTACATACATCATGTATATACCTTCTTATGATCAAGTATAATAAAGTCGGCATCCTGAAACTCGGGGCCTCTGTCGTTTCATATCATATATTGTGCATGAGTTTTTATTTTCTGATCATGGTCACTTGGGGGCTTCCAACTCACCGAGTTTAGCTTTTTCACCCTCTTGACCCGGCAAAAACGCCACAATACATTGGTTAAAACTGCCTATTCGCAAGATGCTAATCCAAAAAGGTGACCCCGTTCTCGATAAGTCAAACCATATGGACCCTGAACTTATTGTTGGGGAACGTAGTAATAATTCAAAAAAAATCCTACTTGTCACCAAGATCAATCTAGGAGATGCTAGCAACGAGAGAGAGGGAGTGCATCTTCATACCCTTGAAGATCGCTAAGCGGAAGCGTTGCAAAGAATGCGGTTGATGGAGTCGTACTCGCGGCGATTCAAATCGCGGAAGATCCGATCCAAGCGCCGAACAGACGGCGCCTCCGCGTTCAACACACGTACAGCCTGGGGACGTCTCCTCCTTCTTGATTCAGCAAGGGGGGAGGAGAAGTTGAGGGAGAGCTCCGGCAGCACGACGGCGTGGTGGCGGTGGAGCTCGTGGTTCTCCGGCAGAGCTTCGCTAAGCACTACGAAGGAGAAGGAGTAGGAGGAGGGAGGGCTGCACCAGGGCCAAGGGGTGCAGCTCCCATGTGCCTCCCCACTATATATAGGGGTGGAGGGGGCTGGTTTCTTGCCCTCCAAGTCCATTGGGGCGTTGGCAAAGGTGGGAGGAAAGAAATCCCATCCTTTCCCTTCCCCACCGATTGTTATCCCCCCTTTTTAGGGATCTTGATCTTATCCCTTCGGGATATGATCTTATTCCTTCTAAGGGGGGATCTTGGTGCGCCTTGACCAGGGGTGTGGGGCCTTGCCCCCACTACCCACGTTCATGTGGGTCCCCCCATGCAGGTGGGCCCCACTCCGGAACCTTCTAGAACCTTCCCGGTACAATACCGAAAAATCCTGAACATTTTCCGGTGGCCAAAATAGGACTTCCCATATATAAATCTTTACCTCCGGACCATTCCGGAACTCCTTGTGGCGTCTGGGATCCCATCTGAGACTCCGAACAACTTTTGGTAACCACATACAATTCCCATTACAACTCTAGCGTCACCGAACCTTAAGTGTGTAGACCCTATGGGTTCGGGAACCATGCAGACATGACCGAGACACCTCTCCAGCCAATAACCAATAGCGGGATCTGGATACCCATATTGGCTCCCACATGTTCCACAATGATCTCATTGGATGAACCACGATGTCGGGGATTCAATTAATCCCGTATACAATTCCCTTTGTCCGTCTGTATGTTACTTGCCCGAGATTCGATCGTCGGTATCCCTATACCTTGTTCAATCTCGTTACCGGCAAGTCTCTTTACTCGTTCCGTAACACATGATCCCGTGACTAACTCGTTAGTCACATTGAGCTCATTATGATGATGTATTACCGAGTGGGCCCTGAGATACCTCTCCGTCACACGGAGTGACTAATCCCAGTCTCGATTCGTGCCAACCCAACAGACACTTTCGGAGATACCTGTAGTGCACCTTTATAGTCACCCAGTTACGTTGTGATGTTTGATACACCCAAAGCATTCCTACGGTATCCGGGAGTTGCACAATCTCATGGTCTAAGGAAATGATACTTGACATTAGAAAAGCTCTAGCAGACGAACTACACGATCTTGTGCTATGCTTAGGATTGGGTCTTGTCCATCACATCATTCTCCTAATGATGTGATCCCGTTATCAACGACATCCAATGTCCATGGTCAGGAAACCATGACCATCTATTGATCAACGAGCTAGTCAACTAGAGGCTCACTAGGGACATGGTGTGGTCTATGTATTCACACATGTATTACGGTTTTCGGTTAATACAATTATAGCATGAACAATAGACAATTAATATGAACAAGGAAATATAATAATAACCATTTTATTATTGCCTCTAGGGCATATTTCCAACAGTCTCCCACTTGCACTAGAGTCTATAATCTAGTTACATTGTGATGAATCGAACACCCATAGAGTTCTGGTGCTGATCATGTTTCGCTCGTGAAAGAGGTTTAGTCAACGGATCTGCGACATTCAGATCCGTATGTACTTTACAAATATCTATATCTCCATCCTGAATGTAACCACGAATGGAGTTGAAGCGGCGCTTGATGTGCTTGGTCTTCTTGTGAAACCTGGGCTCCTTGGCAATGGCAATAGCTCCAGTGTTGTCACAGAAGAGAGTCATCGGGCCCAACGCATTGGGAATCACTCCTAGGTCAGTGATGAACTCCTTCATCCAGACTCCTTCCTGCGCTGCTTCCGAAGCAGCTATGTACTCCGCTTCACATGTAGATGCCGCCACGACGCTTTGCTTGCAACTGCTCCAGCTGACTGCCCCACCATTCAAAATATACACGTATCCGGTTTGTGACTTGGAGTCATCCGGATCTGTGTCGAAGCTAGCATCGACGTAACCCTTTACGACGAGCTCTTCGGCACCTCCATAAACGAGAAACATATCCTTAGTCCTTTTCAGGTACTTAAGGATATTCTTGACCGCTGTCCAGTGTTCCATTCTGGGATCACTTTGGTACCTCCCTACCAAACTTATGGCTAGGTTCACATCAGGTCTGGTACATAGCATGGCATACATAATAGAGCCTATGGCTGAGGCATAGGGGATGACACTCATCTTTTCTCTATCTTCTGCCGAGGTCGGGCATTGAGTTATTCTCAATCTCACACCTTGCAATACAGGCAAGAACCCCTTCTTGGACTGATCCATATTGAACTTCTTCAATATCTTGTCAAGGTATGTGCTTTGTGAAAGTCCAATGAGGCATCTCGATCTATCTCTATAGATCTTGATGCCTAATATGTAAGCAGCTTCTCCAAGGTCCTTCATTGAAAAACACTTATTCAAGTAGGCCTTTATGCTTTCCAAAAGTTCTATATCATTTCCCATCAACAATATGTCATCCACATATAAAATGAGAAATGCTACAGAGCTCCCACTCACTTTCTTGTAAATACAGGCTTCTCCATAAGTCTGTATAAACCCAAACGCTTTGATCACCTCATCAAAGCGAATGTTCCAACTCCGAGATGCTTGCACCAGCCCATAGATGGAGCGTTGGAGCTTGCATACCTTGTCAGCATTCTTAGGATCGACAAAATCTTCCGGTTGCATCATATACAATTCTTCCTTAAGGAAACCATTAAGGAATGTTGTTTTGACGTCCATTTTGCCAGATCTCATAATCATAAAATGCGGCAATAGCTAACATGATTCGGATGGACTTCAGCATCGCTACGGGTGAGAAAGTCTCATCGTAGTCAACTCCTTGAACTTGTCGATAACCCTTAGCGACAGCCGAGCCTTATAGACGGTCACATTACCATCCGCGTCAGTCTTCTTCTTAAAGATCCATTTATTTTCTATGGCTTGCCGATCATCGGGCAAGTCCACCAAAGTCAATACTTTGTTCTCATACATGGATCCTATCTCGGATTTCATGGCTTCAAGCCATTTGTTGGAATCCGGGCCCGCCATGGCTTCTTCATAGTTCGAAGGTTCACCGTTGTCTAACAACATGATTTCCAGGACAGGGTTGCCGTACCACTCTGGTGCAGAACGTGTCCTCGTGAACCTACGAAGTTCAGTAGTAACTTGATCCGAAGTTTCATGATCATCATCATTAACTTCCTCTCTAGTCGGTGCAGGCACCACAGAAACATTTTCTTGCACTGCGCTACTCTCCGGTTCGAGAGGGGGTACAATTACCTCATCAAGTTCTACTTTTCTCCCACTTACTTCTTTCGAGAGAAACTCTTTCTCTAGAAAGGATCCATTCCTTGCAACAAAGATCTTGCCTTCGGATCTGAGGTAGAAGGTATACCCAATAGTTTCCTTAGGGTATCCTATGAAGACGCACTTTTCCAATTTGGGTTCGAGCTTTTCAGGTTGAAGTTTCTTGACATAAGCATCGCATCCCCAAACTTTCAGAAACAACAGCTTAGGTTTCTTCCCAAACCATAATTCATACGGTGTCGTCTCAACGGATTTAGACGGTGCCCTATTTAAAGTGAATGCGGCAGTCTCTAATGCATATACCCAAAATGATATCGGTAAATCAGTAAGAGACATCATAGATCGCACCATATCCAATAGAGTGCGATTACGACGTTCGGACACACCATTACGCTGAGGTGTGCCAGGCGGCGTGAGTTGTGAAACAATTCCACATTTCCTTAAGTGCGTGCCAAACTCGTGACTCAAATATTCTCCTCCACGATCAGATCGTAAGAACTTTATTTTCTTGTCACGTTGATTCTCTACCTCACTCTAAAATTCCTTGAACTTTTCAAAGGTCTCAGACTGGTGTTTCATTAAGTAGACATACCCATATCTGCTTAAGTCATCAGTGAGGGTGAGAACATAACGATAGCCACCGCGAGCCTCAACGCTCATTGGACTGCATACATCGGTATGTATTATTTCCAACAAGTTGGTTGCTCGCTCCATTGTTCCGGAGAACGGAGTCTTAGTCATCTTGCCCATGAGGCATGGTTCGCACGTGTCAAATGATTCATAATCAAGAGACTCCAAAAGTCCATCTGCATGGAGTTTCTTCATGCGTTTGACACCAATATGACCAAGGCGGCAGTGCCACAAGTATGTGGGACTATCATTATCAACCTTACATAGTTTGGTATTCACACTATGAATATGTGTAACATGACGTTCGAGATTCAATAAAAATAAACCATTGACCAGCGGGGCATGACCATAAAACATATCTCTCATATAAATAGAACAACCATTATTCTCGAATTTAAATGAGTAGCCATCTCGCATCAAACGAGATCCACATACAATGTTCATGCTCAAAGCTGGTACTAAATAACAATTATTGAGGTTTAAAACTAATCCCGAAGGTAGATGTAGAGGTAGCGTGCCGACGGCGATCACATCGACCTTGGAACCATTCCCGACGCACATCGTCACCTCGTTCTTCGCCAGTCTCCGCTTATTCCGCAGCTCCTGTTTTGAGTTACAAATGTGAGCAACCGCACCAGTATCAAATACCCAGGAGCTACTACGAGCACTGGTAAGGCACACATCAATAACATGTATATCATATATACCTTTGACATTGCCGGACTTCTTATCTGCTAAGTACTTGGGGCAGTTCCGCTTCCAGTGACCGGTTCCCTTGCAATAAAAGCACTCAGTCTCAGGCTTGGGTCCATTCTTGGGCTTCTTCCCGGCAACTGATTTACCGGGCGCGGCAACTGCTTTGCCGTCCTTCTTGAAGTTCTTCTTACCCTTGCCTTTCTTGAAACTGGTGGTCTTATTCACCATCAACACTTGATGTTCCTTTTTGATCTCCACCTCCGCTGATTTCAGCATCGAATATAACTCAGGAATGGACTTCTCCATCCCTTGCATATTGAAGTTCATCACAAAGCTCTTGTAGCTAGGTGGAAGCGACTGGAGGATTCTGTCAATAACCGAGTCATCCGGAAGATTAACTCCCAGCTGAGACAAGCGGTTGTGTAACCCAGACATTTTGAGTATGTGCTCGCTGACAGAACTATTTTCCTCCATCTTACAACTGAAGAACTTGTCAGAGACTTCATATCTCTCGACCGGGCATGAGCTTGGAAAACCATTCTCAACTCTTGGAACATCTCATATGCTCTGTGTTGCTCAAAACGCTTTTGGAGCCCCGGTTCTAAGCTGTAAAGCATGCCGCACTGAACCAGGGAGTAATCATCACTGCGTGACTGCCAGGCGTTCATAACGTCTTGAGTTGCTGGGAAAATGGGTGCGTCACCTAGCGGTGCATCAAGGACATATGCTTTCTTGGAAGCTATGAGGATGATCCTCAAGTTACGGACCCAGTCCGTATAGTTGCTTCCATCGTCTTTCAGTTTGGTTTTCTCTATGAACGTGTTGAAGTTGAGGGCAACATTAGCATGGGCCATTGGATCTACAAGATAGATTGTAAAGACAATTTTAGACTAAGTTCATGATAATTAAGTTCATCTAATCAAATTATTTAATGAACTCCCACTCAGATAAACATCCCTCTTGTCATCTAAGTGATACATGATCCATATCGACTAGGTCGTGTCCGATCATCACGTGAGACGGACTAGTCATCAATGGTGAACATCTCCATGTTGATCGCATCTACTATACGACTCATGTTCGACCTTTCGGTCTCTCGCGTTCCGAGGCCATGTCTGTACATGCTAGGCTCGTCAAGTCAACCTAAGTGTTTCGCGTGTGTAAATCTGGCTTACACCCGTTGTATGCGAACGTTAGAATCTATCACACCCGATCATCACGTGGTGCTTCAAAACAACGATCCTTCGCAATGGTGCACACTTAGGGGGAACACATTTCTTGAATTTTAGTGAGGGATCATCTTATTTATGCTACCGTCGTTCTAAGCAAATAAGATGTAAAAACATCATAAACATGTATTGCAAATCATAAAGTGACATGATATGGACAATATCATCTTGCGCCTTTGATCTCCATCTTCGGGGCGCGGCATGATCACCATCGTCACCGGCACGACACCATGATCTCCATCATCATGATCTCCATCATCGTGTCTTCATGAAGTTGTCTCGCCAACTATTACTTCTACTACTATGGCTAACAGTTAGCAATAAAGTAAAGTAATTACATGGCGTTTTTGATTGACACGCAGGTCATACAATAAATTAAGACAACTCCTATGGCTCCTGCCGGTTGTCATATTTATCGACATGCAAGTCGTGATTCCTATTACAAGAACATGATCAATCTCATACATCACATATATTTCATCACATCCTTTTGGCCATATCACATCACATAGCATACCCTGCAAAAACAAGTTAGACGTCCTCTAATTGTTGTTGCAAGTTTTACGTGGCTGCTATGGGTTTCTAGCAAGAACGTTTCTTACCTACGCAAAAGCCACAACGGTGATATGCCAATTGCTATTTACCCTTCATAAGGACCATCTTCATCGAATCCGATCCGACTAAAATGGGAGAGACAGACACCCGCTAGCCACCTTATGCAACAAGTGCATGTCAGGCGGTGGAACCAGTCTCACGTAAGCGTACGTGTAAAGTCGGTCCTGGCCACTTCATCCCATGATGCCGCCGAATCAAGCTAGGACTAGTAACGGCAAGCAAATTGACCAAATCATCGCCCACAACTACTTGTGTTCTACTCGTGCATAGAATCTATTGGGGAACGCATAGACCTAGCTCTGATACCACTGTTGGGGAACGTAGTAATAATTCAAAATTTTCCTACGTGCCACCAAGATCAATCTAGGATATGCTAGCAACGAGAGAGGGAGTGCATCTTCATACCCTTGAAGATCGCTAAGCAGAAGCATTGCAAAGAACGCGGTTGATGGAGTCATACTCGCGGCGATTTAAATCGCGGAAGATCCGATCCAAGCGCCGAATGGACGGCGCCTCTGCGTTCAACACACGTACAGCCCGGGGACGTCTCCTCCTTCTTGATCCAGCAAGGGGGGAGGAGAAGTTGAGGGAGAGCTCCGGCAGCACGACGGCGTGGTGGCGGTGGAGCTCGTGGTTCTCCGGCAGAGCTTCGCTAAGCACTACGGAGGAGGAGGAGTAGGAGGAGGGAGGGCTGCGCCAGGGGCAAGGGGTGCAGCTCCCATGCGCCTCCCCACTATATATAGGGGTGGAGGGGGCTGGTTTCTTGCCCTCCAAGTCCATTGGGGCGTTGGCAAAGGTGGGAGGAAAGAAATCCCATCCTTTCCCTTCCCCACCGATTGTTATCCCCCCTTTTTAGGGATCGGATCTTGGTGCGCCTTGACCAGGGGTGTGGGGCCTTGCCCCCACTACCCACGTTCATGTGGGTCCCCCCATGCAGGTGGGCCCCACTCCGGAACCTTCTAGAACCTTCCCGGTACAATACCGAAAAATCCCGAACATTTTCCGGTGGCCAAAATAGGACTTCCCATATATAAATCTTTACCTTCGGACCATTCCGGAACTCCTTGTGATGTCCAGGATCCCATCCGAGACTCCGAACAACTTTCGGTAACCACATACAATTCCCATTACAAGTCTAGCGTCACCGAACCTTAAGTGTGTAGACCCTACGGGTTCGGGAACCATGCAGACATGACCGAGACACCTCTCCGGCCAATAACAAATAGCGGGATCTGGATACCCATATTGGCTCCCACATGTTCCAAGATGATCTCATCGGATGGACCATGATGTCGGGGATTCAATTAATCCCGTATACAATTCCCTTTGTCCGTCGGTATGTTACTTGCCCGAGATTCGATCGTCGGTATCCCTATACCTTGTTCAATCTCGTTACCGGCAAGTCTCTTTACTCGTTCCGTAACACATGATCCCGTGACTAACTCCTTAGTCACATTGAGCTCATTATGATGATGTATTACCGAGTGGGCCCAGAGATACCTCTCCGTCACACGGAGTGACAAATCCCAGTCTCGATTCGTGCCAACCCAACAGGCACTTTCGGACATACCTGTAGTGCACCTTTATAGTCACCCAGTTACGTTGTGACGTTTGATACACCCAAAGCATTCGTACGGTATCCGGGAGTTGCACAATCTCATGGTCTAAGGAAATGATACTTGACATTAGAAAAGCTCTAGCTGACGAACTACACGATCTTGTGCTATGCTTAGGATTGGGTCTTGTCCATCACATCATTCTCCTAATGATGTGATCCCGTTATCAACGACATCCAATGTCCATGGTCAGGAAACCATGACCATCTATTGATCAACGAGCTAGTCAACTAGAGGCTCACTAGGGACATGGTGTGGTCTATGTATTCACACATGTATTACGGTTTCCGGTTAATACAATTATAGCATGAACAATAGACAATTAACATGAACAAGGAAATATAATAATAACCATTTTATTATTGCCTCTAGGGCATATTTCCAACACTTATCCAGGTTAAAACACTGGCTTGGATCACGTGAGAGTCGGCTTACATAAAGCAAGGATAAACCAAGACTTTCCTGCCAGCTTCATTGAAGCAACACTTGAGCCTCGAAAGCCAGTATTTTTGTCGAGCCTCGAAAGCCGACTCATAATTCACTCCGTAAATACATGGGGACATTGTTTATTTCTGTTTTTCAGGAATTTTTTCTATCTAAAAATCTCCCGGTCAAAAGAACTCTGGGTTATTCATACTCATTATTGAGTTTTCATCGACCATGAGTCGCCAGCTTATTAATCTGTAAATTCTTTCTAAATGACTATAAGTCACTGGTCGATGACTTACCGGTTTGTTCCATTTCAAATATTGTTTGGTGGAATTTGTTTTGCAGGTATACTTTTTGCACATACATGTCATTACACGCGATTTATCAAATATATGTACAAGCTACAGGCTGTACGATTTCAAATAAAATGACAAGGGTAAGTTGGCGGACTTGTTGCTATATATATCCTTCATCATCAACCTCAGATGGGATCAAAAGTTTTAATGTGCACGAAGGCACGGCACAGGCAATCAATTGTTTGCTTAAACTATTACAAGGCTACACTGAGCCTAGAATGTCGGGTCAAAGTCTTCAAAGTTATTTCTGTAACCCGGCCCCTGAACCATCCGGGTTAGCCACATCTGGGTTAGTACCGAGCTGGCCTCTCGTCTGTGATGCATCCGGGTTATCCGGCGCTGAGTCTTCTGGGTCTTGGATCTGAAGGTTATCCACATCCCAGTTGCAATTGGTTAAGGCTTGAAATACGGCTTCTTCATGCAAAATGGGGGACGGGTCAATATAAGGGGTAAAGATATGCTTACGACGTTGAGGAGTCAGATCCACCGGTTCAAAAGTGGGCGGTTGAACTCGCGAATTGTTGTCATCATAAGCCGCCTGATAGGTCTTCAGATCCATTTTTGCAACTAGTTGGCTGGCCAACACTCGAGTCGCCTTGACGCAACGAGCATAGTCAGCATCTGTGAATTCTGACCCATCATATTTAAACTTAGGAAATCCTCCGGCCTTCTTTGAGGGTTCTAGATCTGCTGAATAAGCCAAGGCCCGGCTTAAAGAGGTCATTGTACCTGCTCGGGCGGCTGATTTTTTTAGCTCTTCGATTTGCTTTGGGATCGTAGAGAGGCATCTCAGCACATCCTTGATAAACTTCGCCGGCTCTTTGTCACCCATGACAGCCTTGATGGTGCAGAGACTTCCAGCATAAAGTTGTTCAGCTAATGCGTACACAAACTTTAGCTTCATCAAGCTGTTGTCCTGGAGATTGCGAGTTCGAGGGCCTACAAACAATGCAAATATATAAGTCGCGAGGCGAATTTGTTCATACATGATTATTTGAGCGGGTTATCAAGAGCTCATAAAAATACTTACCAAAGATGTCTTGGGTCATATGAGCAATGTGCCGTTTTAACCTGGCCAGTTCTTCAGTAACGGGTTTCAATTGACCCTCAGCGTCTTCCGCGCGCTTGATCAAGGCAGCTTTCTCAGTTTCAAAGGATTTCTTCTCTACTTCAAAGCCTGCCTTGATTTTCTCTAAATTCTCCAATGACAATCGGAGTTTCAACTCGGCATCTGCTCGGATGGCTTGCCCCGCCTCTAGATCTTTTTCAAGATGGTCAAATTTAACTCGGCTACATTCAGAGATTCCTGCACAATAATAGTTATTATTATTCAATCATAAGTCGGCAGCAAGGTGCAGCATGACACTTAAAAGGCTATGACAAGAAAAATTATATTAAGTCCCAAGCATATTGCAAGCAATATACTTGACACTTGGGGGCTAATGCATATCAGTTTTTCTTCCAAACACATGACATGGGAAAGACCCGGCTCATCTCATGAAAATGAGCCAGCCCTTGGGGGCTACAGGTTGATTCTTCAGGCATATTATTAAGAAGACCCGGCTCATCTCATGAAGATAAGTCGGCCCTTGGGGGCTACAGGTTGATTCTTCAAAGGATATATATTTATCAGACCCGACTCATCTCATGGAGATGAGCCGGCCCTTGGGGGATACAGATTGATTCTTCAGTTCTATGTTTATAAGACCCGGCTCATCTCATGGAGATGAGCCGGCCCTTGGGGGCTACAAAAGGATATATAGAATACAAGACAAAATTGAGCATACCTCATATTTCTTCTTCATCATACCAACTAGGTTGGCCTCCATGTCCCGGCTTGTTGAAAGGCGGCTTAGATAGGCAGCATGTAATTCCTCAGCGCTGAAATCCTCATAGCTGGGAAGTTCAAGCTTAGCCTTCCCCTTCTCGGGCAAAGGCGTCTCATCCTTGGCGACAAGTGTGATCAGCGCATTGGAGACCCCTGGAGCGGTGTAACCCGTCCCGGTGATAGTAACATCCTCGTTCTTCTCATGAGGAGCATCTTCACTTCCCTTATGAAGATGGGGCGGGTTAAGATCAACTGTTGGGTTAACTGTAGCATCTCTAGCCTCCGTGCTAGCCGGTTCGGTATGCTGGGGTGGTATGTCTTGGTGGTCTTGCTGATTTTTAGGGCTCTCGGTATGAACCTCAGGAGTCACCAAAGTCAGATTTTCTGACTCAGGGACCTCAGGATCGGTGGATGGCTCACCAATCTTTCTCTTCTTATCCTTGGCTTTGGCCCTGCAAACAAAGCAGCAGAGTAAAACATATGCAAGGCTAAGTATAAATAAGCAATACATGGTATAAGGAAAAAACTTACCCTTGGTTGATAACAAGGGGTGGCAGCTATGTGGCGGTTGAGTCGCCCGATGAAGGAGATGACTCGTGGTAATTTGAATTAGAAGGATTAAGAGGTTGCTGGATAAGGCCAGCTTTTGGAAGAGAAGGAGTTGGACTATGAGGCACCTCATTTTGTCGCTTGCGGGCGGCTGATTTGTCAGGTAAGCCGGCCACAAGGTCACCAGAGCTGCTCCGAGTGTGGCGCCTTGATTCATGTCGAGTTTTCTTCAAAATAAAATTCGGATCTAAGTGAGCATCCGGGTGAGAAACACGTACTTTCCGAATGACCCGCCTTGATTTTCTTGGAGACAAGGATTCTGAGCCGGTAGAGATGGAAATTACCTCAGCATCTTCAGCCCAACTCATTGCAGCATCACCTTGGGAGTAAGAGGCGTCAGCAAGTTCAATAAAAAGATGGCCAAGGGAGTCAAGTTCTACCTCAGACTGTTCATCAACTACTGGTGACTCGCCCCTAGTTGACGGCTCTCCTTGATAACCCACAAGTATAGGGGGTCTCAACAGTTTTCGAGGGTAGAGTATTCAACCCAAATTTAAAGATTCGACACAAGGGGAGCCAAAGAATATTTGAGAGTATTAGCAGATGAGTTGTCAATTCAACCGCACCTGGAGATTAAATATCTGCAACAGAGTGATCAGTAGCACAATAGTATGATAGTTTTGATAGCCGTAGTAGTACTAATAGTAACGGTAGCAGTGACAGCAATAGTTTTGTAGCAAGTGTAACAGTAGCAGTAGCAATAGTAAATTAGCAAGAACAATATGTGGAAAACTCGTAGGCACTGGATCGGTGAACTTGTTGGATAATATTCATCATATAACATTCATAACCTAGGGCAACACAGAACTAGCTCTAGTTCATAAATGTAATGTAGGCATGTATTCCGTAAATAGTAATACGTGCTTATGGAAAAGAACTTGCATGACATCTTTTGTCCTACCCTCGCGTGGCAGCGGGGTTCATAAGGAAACTAAGGGATATTAAGGCCTCCATTTAATAGAGAACCGGAACAAAGCATTAACACACGGTGAATACATGAACTCCTCAAACTACGGTCATCACCGGAAAGTAACCCGACTATTGTCACTCCGGGGTTTACGGATCATAACACGTAATAGGTGCATATGACTAGCAAGATCAGATCAAGAACATAGATATAATGGTGAAAACATAAACGGTTCAGATCTGAAATCATGGCACTCGGGCCCTAGTGACAAGCATTAGGCATAGCAAAGTCATAGCAACATCAATCTCAGAACATAGTGGATACTAGGGATCAAACCCTAACAAAACTAACTCGGTTACATGATGAATCTCATCCAACTCCTCATCGACCAGCAAGCCTACGAAGGAATTACTCACTCCCGGTGGGGAGCAGCATGAAATTGGCGATGGAGAAGGGTTGATGATGACGAAGACCGAAGATTCCCCTCTCCGGAGCCCCAAACGGGCTCCAGATCTGGCCTCCCGACGAAGAATAGGAAGTGGCGGCGGCTCCATATCGTAAAACGCGATGAAACTTTCTCTCTTATTTTTTTCTCCGAAAATAGGATTTTATAGCATCGGAATTAGGGTCAGTGGGGCCCCGAGGTGGGCACAACCCACCAGGGCGTGCCTGGAGGGGGTGGCGCGCCCTGGTGTATCATGCCCAGCCAGGGCTCCCCCTCCGGTGGTTCTTGGCTCCAGTATTTTTTATTTATTGTAAAATAAATATCCAAAAAATTTCGTCCAGTTTCGAGAACTTTTATTTCTACACAAAAACAACACCGTGGTAGTTCTGCTGAAAACGGCGTCAGTCTGGGTTAGTTTCATTCAAATCATGCAAATTAGAGTCCAAAACAAGAGCAAAAGCTTTAGGAAAAGTAGATACGATAGAGACGTATCAACTCCCCCAAGCTTAACCCATTGCTTGTCCTCAAGCAATTCAGTTGACAAACTGAAAGTGATAAAGAAAAACTTTTACAAACTATTTTTTTCTTGTTTACATATATATGCTTAAGTAGCACCCAGGTTGTCAACAAAGATTATGACTAACCATGCCAGAATTAACTCTTAGAATTATATTAACTCATATCAATGTCATAAGCAACTAGCGACCAATAATAAAATATCTCAAGCGCCAACACTTTGTCAAAACAATCATGATATAATATGACAACTGTGGTATCACGCTAGCCCTTTCTGAGACCGCAAAACATGAATGCAGAGCACCTCCAAAGTTCAAGCAGCGACTAAACATTGTAATTCATGGTAGAAAAGATCCAGTCATGCTGCACCCAACATTAACTATACACAATACATGAGGATGACAATAGTGCTCTCAGGTCTGGTGCTTATTTGAGAAGGTGATGACTCAACATAAAAGGAAATAGATAGTCCCTTCGCAGAGGGAAGCAGGGATTTGCAGAGGTGCCAGAGCTCAAAGCTTAAAACAGAGATAAATATAATTTTGGGAGGTACACCCTTCCTGTCAACGTTATGACCAAGAGTTATCAATATCTTCCATGCTAAACACATTAGCGGCGGTTCCCAAGAGGTAAAAGTAAAGGTTTACTCCCCCTCCACCAACAATCACACTCCATGGCTAGCCGAAACCATGGGTACCGTCCATACCAACAACTTTCCTGGGGGAGTTTTGTTTAATTATTTGTAATTTTCGATTTCAGGACTGGGAATCCCATTTACCTCCCCTCTCGTGCAAGGACGAGTGAATAAACACTCATCATGAGAATAACCCGCTTAACATGGAAGATACTGACCGCCCCCTGTCGCTCCATGACCGGTCCAGGCACACAAAACAGATGTTCATTTGAATTTTTAGAGGTGGCACGTGCAGATTTACTTGGAACGGCAGGGTAATACCGCATACAGGTAGATATAGTGGACTCATCTGGAATACTTTGGCTTAAGGGTTTTGATGCACAAGCAGTATTCCCGCTTAGTTGTGGCACCCCGATAGAAGGCCGACGCACGCCAGCCCCAGGATAAGACCTAGCGCACGTCAAAGACATGATACAGCAATTCCAGGCATAAAATGGCTTTATTATATGAAATGGGATATTACAATACTGTTGCTTACAACAATAGTACTTAGCTCCAAGGCTAACTAAATGGCGACGGAGGTCTTAGGTTAGCGGCAACGACGTCTCTGGCTGGGCACCATAACTCACAGGACTGGCTGGGTTACGATCTAGCACGACGGATCTTCTCCTGCAACTGGCCACGTGCAAGGCCAGGTGAGTACTTTGAATGTACTCGCAAGACAACCAAATACATAGCATCCAAACAAGCAGATAACCAAGCAAGCCCTATGCTTATATAACAACTATTCTAAACATGGCATGGAATTAACTGGAAAACATGGATCAAGCATGGCATAACATAGATCAGGCATAACATAGCATGGCAATGATCACACTAGATGCTTACAGTACTCACTGTTACCGAAAACCAACTTACTCTCTTCTGGGTTGTCCCACAACCCTCGAAATACTCATGACTCAATGAGCACTTCCGAACACAATACGAGTTCCTCCATCCTTGTTATCATCGTTACGGTTGGCCACCTAGTGAGGTCTGGACGGGCTGTCCAATACCGTGGACGCGGCTATTCGAATAGATTTTACACTCTGCAGAGGTTGCGCACTTTACCCACACCATGAAGCACCTGGCCTCGTGATCCCATTCGGGTGGACCAGCATTGCTCCAACGAAACCTGCCTGACCCGTGACTCTCCCATCGTACCACCGGCCTTCATCCTCCCCCGGAGTCCTGCCCTGGGTGGCCCATGTGTCCTCATGACACCTGCCACCGTCGTGGCCAAACTAAACTGTCCCAAAAGGGGATGGGTACCCACATAACTCAACTGGGCTCACAAGGTTATCGCCGCCTACCTGATCAGGGTAGCACGCATGCATAACCCTCCCTCTTTGGAGGTACCGGTGAAAGAGCACGCGATCAGACCAAGTCAAGGCCGTCCCATACCGGCAAATGTGGTTGCACGGGTAAGCCCGGACAGGTGACTCAAGATCAACCAACTAAGTTTAGTTTATTAATCCAACTCAACATATCCATCATCGTACCATTTCACCGACAACTGTAAGTGCTAGCATAGCAAGATCATAGTACTGATAGTCATGGCATGAGATCAACCATAGTACTAACATGACTATGTCATTAGCAATATTATTACTAGCATGGCAAAGTATGAGAATAAGTCATAACCGTAGATGAAAAGTAGGGCTAACATCTAATACGGGTGGCACAACAAGTGTATGCAAATGCGGACTAACAGGGGATACGGATGTAATATAATAAACACACAGAGTGCAAGCAAAGTCATCATGCAAGTCCGGAGCTCATGATAAGAGGTTGGCTTGCCTGGGGGTCGATGAATACGCCGGGAAGAGGTGTGATCACCTCGTGGAAGAATTCGCCGAAAAGGGTTTCCTCACAGAGGGGCCAGATATAGGGCAAGGGCAAAATGGTCATTTCCATTGTGCGAACACATTATGAAAATGGTACCAGCAGAACGGGCTCGACGAGACGAAGAAGTGGGGTTGGTTTTACCTCCATCGGAGTTACGGTTGCAAAGTTATGACCGTTCATTCGTTAGGCAGAAAAGAAGACGAAAACCTGTCCACTTCTGCCCTTAACAGACGAACGTTCACAATTTAAATGGGTCGGCCGTCTGGCTAGGCTAAAAGCGCATTTGCTGAAGTACGTTTTCTATTCAGAGAAAACGCATTCTGGCGCCAGGCCGAAGCAAAGTACGCCTTTAAAATGGGAAAGCGTATTGTCGAGAATACATTTCCACTAATGCCAGTCAACGGGCCGGCCTGGTCAGCGCCTAGGTCGCTGACCCGCGGGGCCCACCACGCCTTTCTCCCCCGCTTGTCTTCTCCTTCCCCGCGACAAAGGGCGGGGCGGGCTCCGGCCGCCGGCCTGGCTGTCGCCTCGCCGCCCGAGGGGGCTAGCCGGCAAGCGCCATGGCTCGGCCGCGCCGCGCCGCGCCTGCTAGTGGCTGTGGGACCACCCGGGACGGCTTGCAGCGCCGTTGCCGCGGTTCGGGCGCTGGCGGCCGGAGGGCTTTGAAGGGGAGGAATGCCAGCAGAGCCTCCCCGGTTGGACGGAGGGCGGAAGTGGCTCGAGAGGCTCGAGGGGACTCCGCTCATGAAGACAAGAAGGAGCGGGAGGGCTAAGGGGCGGAGCTCGACCGCGGGATCGACGGTGGCTGCTACGGCAATGGCGAGGCTCGGGAACTCCAGAGGGCAAGGGGAGGAGCTGGGGTTCGATGCCGGTCGGGTGGTGCTCGGGCACGCCTTAAATAGGCTCGGGGGAAGGCTCAGGAAGGAGCGGGACGACGGCCGAAGCTTCGGGACAGCGGCAGAGGCTTCGGGATGGCGGCAGAGGCGGCCACGGCTAGGGGACGAGAGGGAGAGGGTTCCGGAAGGGTCACGCACACACTGGAGAGCTCTCCGACGCTCCCGGACAAGCCATGGCGTGCCAGGGATGGCTCCCAAAGGCTCTGGCGCACAGAGCGCAGTTTTGGCGTGCTCTGGACGTGGTCACCGCGTGGCCACGGTATTGCCTTGCGGCACTCCCTGCCAAATCGTGTTTGGGGTCTTCTCCATCCTTCTATGGTTCGACTAGACCCCTCAAGCACGATATTGGAGCTCTGGTGTGACTGCTCCTAAGTCAAACAACAGCTGGTAGCAATGTGTTTGATATGACCTGTGGCCACCACAGTGCTCCTTTTGGTATGACCTTGGGCAGGGGTTAGCCATCTACTAAGGTAATCATCTTGGCAAAGTCTCAGCTCAAACAAGCAACTCTAGATGGTACCTCCTTTGCAAAGTGCCAGACTGGACAGAAATAGAAACCAGATGGTTCTGAGGAATTGGCTAGATGAAAATGTCTCAAATTTGGTGGAGACCAATGATTTAGGCATATGAATGCACTGTAAAAATTTCATACCATTTTCATACTCCCAAATGGTACTTCCTTCATAGTGCTCCAATATGGACAGAAACTTGAAAAAATTTCTGAGGCAGATTGGCTAGAGGAAATGTACTGATTTTTGGTATACAAGGGTAATATATCTTAATGAATCACCCTGCAAAATTTCAGCCCAAGGAGATCAAGGAATCAAGCACTTCCCTTGCAAACAGAAAATCTAGACAAAATTTGCAAAGGGGTGTTGTGCTCAATTTTTGAATTGGGGAACTTGATATTTTGATGGAAATGGTGAAGATATGGGTTGGGAAAGCTCCATAAATTATTTGGGATTTTTCCTAGCTACCAAAATGGTAGTTCCTTTGGAAAGGCCCCAAATTGGAATATTGGCTTTAAATAGGAAAATGCAATTTCCCTTATTTAATTATGGCCAATATTTTTATGAGAGCTCAATATGATCACAAAGAATATCTCCACCAGTTTTCATGAACTCTGGAGATGGATAGATATTTTCCTAGATTTAAATTCCTCCGAAAGGCAGAAAAAGGAATTAATTCTAGATGAGAAATATTGCATATGACTTGGCAATATTTTTGCACATCTAGGGTGAATGAGTGAAGGAGGATCTCTGGAAATTTTGGGAGGATTAACAGAGCAAGGGAAATGATAGCTCCTTTGTAAACACAAAGGCAGGATTTCCAGTTCCAATATTTTGGAACTAGGGTTTGAATGAGGTTCGGGGTTTACTGACGGATGGTTGGCTGGCACAAGAACATGGGAAAGGCACCGAGAGGTTGGGGATTGCCTGGATTCACCAGGTTACTTGCCAGATTCCATAGGAAAATTTTGGGAGAGAAAAGCTTAGGAAGGAATAACAGCACAAAAATCGATAACCCGATTTTTGGGGTGTTACAAACCTTCCCCCCTTAGAAGAATCTCGTCCTCGAGATTCCTAGGGTTAGCTCAGAACAAATACTACGCCTCTTGGAGAAACTTCTGGGTTGGGTCTTAACCCTGTGGTTGAAAATAACCGAGTTAAGAGTACCGAAAGCTGGTACACCCAGATCGAGATACGGATGTCGCGGGATCTACTCCTCAGGCAGGGGCCGCTGGGTAGCCCTGGCATTTTTAGAAAAAGCAGAATTTCCTTTTTCCAAAAATGCTCGGGGGACCACAATGAACAGTGGCCTCTCTCGCTGTCAGGTGGGCCTAGGGCCCACTGGCAGCCTTCTTCTTCTATCTCTGGCCAACGGCTCTCTCTCGCTCTCGCGCTGTCCTGAGTGCGGCTGGGCACTGCGCATGCCTAGCTCCTAGGGCGCAAAGCACCCTACGATGGTAGTGCGCGGCGTGCGCGAGGCCAACGCAGAGAGCACTCCCATCGTGGGCCAACGCCGGTTGGCACTGCTCGCGGATTCGCCTCCTGGACGCCGGTGATCGAGCGATGCGCGGTCCCCTGGACCTCGCTCACCGTACACCGGACTTGGGCTATAAAAACGACCGCGGTTTTCTTCTCTCTTCCTACCACCTCGCACCCTACCTCACTTCTTCCTCCTCTTTTCCTTCTCCTTCTGGTTGCAGGAGCGCGAGGCAAGGCATCAATGGCGGACGTGGGCTCGGAGCTGATCACGATCCTCTTGGCTGGTATGCTGGCGGCATTGGTTGGCTCCTCGCTGCTGCTGTGCGTGACGATCCTCGATGATCGCCATGATGCCGCTACCAGAGGGGTGGCTGGAGGTCATATACGCCGTCTCAGGCCGGCGGAATAGGCACGGCTGGGGCGGCGAGGGGGCGGTGTGTCAGCATCACACCAGACGGTGACAGAGGCGCCGCTAGGTTTGTGGTTAGTGTGGTGCGGTCAGTGAGCTCTACCAGTGTGGAGGCCATGCTGTTGGTTGCTCCTCGCTGAACGACATCCACAACGAGTGGGTGTTGGGGTAGAGTCAGGGTTTAGGTCTTGGACTAGAAGGGTTGTACCGGTTTATGTCGCAATAAAATTTCTTAGAATTTCTCCGAGACTGCAACCGGCGTGCAGACCTTGCTCACACAATACACATGCAATCTATTCAGACTAATATGCAAGCAAATGCAGAATGCACATGGTAGCAAAATGCAGACGTAGGAAAGAAACATATCGAGCATGTTACACTAAGGTGATTTAATGCTAGTGGGTGTATGCACTTCTAGTAAACATACACCTACACCAGCTCGCATTTTATTAGAGACTCTGAGCGAGTCCAGTGTTATTAGGTGTAAGTGCTCTACTGACTAAAATCTTGTTAAGAATCCACTGTCAGCTCTATTAAACATTTCTGCTTAACAGAGTGACAGATGAACCAAGCACACAGAGCAAACAGGCATACATGACATTACAACAGCACACAAGCACAAGCAGTACAATCATACAACAACACGCAGCCTTACTAGGCGGCTAACAGCAACAACTCACTCCGCACTATAGAGTCCTAATCCTAGACGCAGGCGAAGAAACAGTCTGCGCAACACACATACTCGCGGCATCTCCTGGCTTCGCTCATTGCCGGAGCCACAAATGGGCCTACTCTTGCTGAGGCTCTCCTGGGGGACGAAGGCTGAGCCAACTTCCGTCTTCATCGTCAGACACCTCTATGGGTTGGGGCTCAACCGCTGGAGCTGCAGGGGGATCTTGACGGAACACATCCCGACGACGAAGTCACCGGATAGCTCCTTGAATGGAATTTGGGTGGATGTTGCCTGGTCGATAGAGGTCCACAGATTGCGAGGGTGGTACTAGCTGCGAAGGTGGCACTGGGTTTGGCAGCAGGGAATGGGTGGTCTGGGATGCAGCTTCACGGGTCGCACGATATGCTCCCGTAACAACCCGAGTGGTGTCCTGGTCAATGGCTTGGAACTCTCTAAGAATGCCGGAGAGCAGTAGTCCCTGGGCATCAATATACTGGACTAGGCGAGCTATAGTTGGGTCAGCATCTCCAACTACGCTGGAGAACTTGCCACCTGTGTTGGACGGAGAGGGAAAATAGCGGAACTCTTGCATCTCCGCTACTTGCGGAAACTGGATACTAAGGCGGGTGATGGCTCCTGCGGCAGCTATCTGGACAGCCAACGCGGGGGTGGGCATGGGTTTGCCCTGAAAACTCATGGGCTTCCCATCCGCTATTGGACCTGGGTTGAAATACGCCTTTGCATAAAATCGGCAAAGGTGGGGAACGGGTTCCGATTGGAACACCAGATACACTGGAGGAGTACTACAGCCAAGGGCTTGAGTGAGCATACTCGAAAGGAGGGGCGGAAAGCCGGGATAACCATCAGCCAAGGTTCGGCTATGGAAAGTGGGTGTTTTGGGGGTTTTGGAAGAACTGGCCATGGCTACTGGTTTGAGGATACTAGCCTGGGTTCTCTTCCATGGATCTGGCTTACTGAATGGATATGGCTGCGGCTCACAAGTGGGAGGGGTTAAATAGGCGGTCGGGCTAGGACAGACCAGCATGGCGTGCATCCTTCTTGTGCTGGGTAGAAGATACGCCGGTACGGCCGACAACTGAGTAAGGTCGGGGTCCAATCTAGAGTGGCTGGGTGGGCGGACAGCTGGGTAGGGACACGTCCATTCCGACTGCGCCGCCTGTTGATCAACAGTGGCCATGTCAGATGCCAGAGACAGGTCAAATCTATTGGGCTCACTACCGGTTGAAGATAGGGGTGGTTTGGTGCTAGGGTAACCTATAGCCAACCTGGCTCTGATACCAAGTCTTGTGGCACCCCGATAGAGGGCCGACGTATGCCAGCCCCAGGATAAGACCTGGCGCACGTCAAAGACATGATACAGCAATTCCAGGCATAAAATGGCTTTATTATCTGAAATGGGATATTACAATATTGTTGCTTACAACAATATTACTTAGCTCCAAGGCTAACTAAATGGCGACGGAGGTCTTGGTTTAGCGGCAACGACATCTCTGGCTGGGCTCCATAACTCACAGGACTGGCTGGGTTACGATCTAGCACGACGGATCTTCTCCTGCAACTGGCCACGTGCAAGGCCAGGTGAGTACTTTGAATGTACTCGCAAGACAACCAAATACATAGCATCCAAACAAGCAGATAACCAAGCAAGCCCTATGCTTATATAACAACTATTCTAAACATGGCATGGAATTAACTGGAAAACATGGATCAAGCATGGCATAACATAGATCAGGCATAACATAGCATGGCAATGATCACACTAGATGCTTAAAGTACTTACTGTTATCGAATACCAACTTACTCTCTTCTGGGTTGTCCCACAACCCTCGAAATACTCATGACTCAATGAGCACTTCCGAACACAATACGAGTTCCTCCATCCTTGTTATCATCATTACGGTTGACCACCTAGTGAGGTCCGGACGGGCTGTCCAATACCGTGGACGCGGTTATTTGAATAGATTTTACACTCTGCAGAGGTTGCGCACTTTACCCACACCATGAAGCACCTGGCCTCGTGATCCCATTCGGGTGGACCAGCGTTGCTCCAACGAAACCTGCCTGACCCGTGACTCTCCCATCGTACCACCGGCATTCATCATACCCCCGGAGTCCTGCCCTGGGTGGCCCATGTGTCCTTATGACACCTGCCACCGTCGTGGCCAAACTAAACTGTCCCAAAAGGGGACGGGTACCGACATAACTCAACTGGGCTCACAAGGTTATCGCCGCCTACCTGAGAAGGGTAGCACGCACGCATAACCCTCCCTCTTTGGAGGTACCGGTGAAAGAGCACGCAATCAGACCAAGTCAAGGTCATCCCATACCGGCAAATGTGGTTGCACGGGTAAGCCCGGACAGGTGACTCAAGATCAACCAACTAAGTTTAGTTTATTAATTCAACTCAACATATCCATCATCGTACCATTTCACCGACAACTGTAAGTGCTAGCATAGCAAGATCATAGTACTTATAGTCATGGCATGAGATCAACCATAGTACTAACATGACTATGTCATTAGCAATATTATTACTAGCATGGAAAAGTATGAGAACAAGTCATAACCGTAGATAAAAAGTAGGGCTAACATCTAATACGGGTGGCACAACAAGTGTATGCAAATGCGGACTAACAGGGGATACGGATGTAATATAATAAACACACAGAGTGCAAGCAAAGTCATCACACATGTCCGGAGCTCATGATAAGAGGTTGGCTTGCCTGGGGGTCGATGAATACGTCGGGAAGAGGTGCGATCACCTCACGGAAGAATTCGCCGGAAAGGGTTTCCTCACAAAGGGGCCAGATATAGGGCAAGGGCAAAATGGTCATTTCCACTGTGGGAACACATTATGAAAATGGTACCAGCAGAACGGGCTCGACGAGACGAAGAAGTGGGCGTTGGTTTTACCTCCATCGGAGTTACGGTTGCAAAGTTATGACCGTTCGTTCGTTAGGCAACAAAGAAGATGAAAACCTGTCCACTTCTGCCCTTAACAGACGAACGTTCACAATTTAAAGGGGTCGGCCGTCTGGCTAGGCTGAAAGCGCATTTGCTGAAGTACGCTTTCTATTCAGAGAAAACGCATTCTGCCGCCAGGCCGAAGCAATGTACGCCTTTAAAATGGGAAAGCGTATTATCGAGAATACGTTTCCACTAATGCCAGTCAACGGGCCGGCCTGGTCAGCGCATGGGCCGCTGACCCGCGGGGCCCACCGCGCCTTTCTCCCCCGCTCGTCTTCTCCTTCACCACGACAGAGGGCGGCGCGGGCTCCGGCCGCCGGCCTGGCTGTCGCCTCGCCGCCCGAGGGGGCTGGCCGGCAAGCGCCAAGGCTCGGCCGCGCCGCGCCGCGCCTGCTAGTGTCTGTGGGACCACCTGGGATGGCCTGTAGCGCCGTCGCCGCGGTTCAGGTGCTGGCGGCCGGATGGCTTCGAAGGGGAGGGACGCCAGCAGAGCCTCCCAGGCCGGACGGAGGGCGGAAGTGGCTCGAGAGGCTCGAGGGGACTCCGCCCATGAAGACAAGAAGGAGCGGGAGGGCTAAGGGGCGGAGCTCGACCACGGGATCGACGGTGGCTGCTACGGCAATGGCGAGGCTCAGGAACTCCCGAGGGCAAGGGGAGGAGCTGGGGTTCGATGCCGGTCGGGAGGGGCTCGGGCACGCCTTAAATAGGCTTGGTGGAAGGCTCGGGAAGGAGCGGGACGGCGGACGGAGCTTTGGGACGGCGGCACAGGCGGCCACGGCTAGGGGACGAGAGGGAAAGGATTCCGGAAGGGTCACGCACGCGCTGGGGAGCTCTCCGACGCTCCCGGACAAGCCATGGCGTGCCAGGGAGGGCTCCCGAAGGCTCTGGCGCACAGAGCGCAGTTTTGGCGTGCTCGGCACGTGGTCACCGCGTGGCCACGGCATTGCCATGCCGCACTCCCTGCCAAACCGTGTCTGGGGTCTTCTCCATCCTTCCGTGGTTCGACTTGACCCCTCAAGCACGATATTGGAGCTCTGGTGTGACTGCTCCAAAGTCAAACAACAGCTGGCAGCAATGTGTTTGATATGACCTGTGGCCACCACAGTGCTCCTTTTGGCATGAACTTGGGCAGGGGTTAGCCATCTACTAAGGTAATCATCTTGGCAAAGTCTCAGCTCAAACAAGCAATTCTAGATGGTACCTCCTTTCCAAAGTGCCAGACTGGACAGAAATAGAAACCAGATGGTTCTGGGGAATCGGCTAGATGAAAATGGCTCAAATTTGGTGGAGACAATTTATTTCGGCATATGAATGCACTGTAAAAATTTCATACCATTTTCATACTCCCAAATTGTACTTCCTTCATAGTGCTCCAATCTGGACAGAAACTTGGAAAATTTGCTGAGGCGGATTGGCTAGAGGAAATGGGATGATTTTTGGTATACAAGGGTAATATATCTTAATGAATCACCCTGCAAAATTTCAGCCCAAGGAGATCAAATAATCAAGCACTTCCTTTGCAAACAGGAAATCTGGACAGAATTTGCAAAGGGGTGTTGTGCTCAATTTTTGAATTGGGGAACTTGATATTTTGATGGAAATGGTGAAGATATGGGTTGGGAAAGCTCCATAAATTATTTGGGATTTTTCCTAGCTACCAAAATGGTAGTTCCTTTGGAAAGGCCCCAAATTGGAATATTGGCTTTAAATAGGAAAATGCAATTTCCCTTATTTAATTATGGCCAATATTTTTATGAGAGCTCAATATGATCACAAAGAATATCTCCACCAGTTTTCATGAACTCTGGAGATGGATAGATATTTTCCTAGATTTAAATTCCTCAGAAAGGCAGAAAAAGGAATTAATTCTAGATGAGAAATATTGCATATGACTTGGCAATATTTTTGCACATCTTGGGTGAATGAGTGAAGGAGGATCTCTGGAAATTTTGGGAGGATTAACAGAGCAAGGGAAATGATAGCTCCTTTGTAAACACAAAGGCAGGATTTCCAGTTCCAATATTTTGGAACTAGGGTTTGAATGAGGTTCGGGGTTTACTGACGGATGGTTGGCTGGCACAAGAACATGGGAAAGGCACCGATAGGTTGGGGATTGCCTGGATTCACCTGGTTACTTACCAGATTCCATAGGAAAATTTGGGAGAGAAAAGCTTAGGAAGGAATAACAGCACAAAAATCGATAACCCGATTTTTGGGGTGTTACATTAGTACAGGTGAAGGCTAGCAAATAGGTTGAGAAGCGTCTAGCTAGAGAGCGAAAACGGTCATGAACATGCATTATGAATAATCAACATTGAATACTAGCATGAGTAGGATATGGACACCATGAACATAAATATCATGAAGGCTATGTTGGTTTTGATTCAATTACATGCGTGAACATGTGCCAAGTCAATCCACTTGAAACATTCAGAGGAGGATACCATATCATCATACCACATCACAATCATTTTAATGCATGTTGACATCCAAGATAAATCATTATCCACTCCTAGCTACTTAAGCATGGCATGGGCAACTATAATCTCTAATAGTCATTGCAAACATGTTTGATCATAATATGCTAAATCAAGGATACTAGGCTAAACATATTTACAAAAACAAAAACAAGTTTAGTTCATACCCGCTTTTCTCGGCCACAGTCACTTCATCAAATATCGTCATCATTGTCTTTCACTTGCATGACCGAATGATAAGAAAATAATAATAGTGCAAGAGTGCCATGGACTAAGCTGCAATCTGCAAACATTTTATTCAAGAGGAGAAGACAAAGTAACATGGGCTCTTTGTTAGATTAACAATGATACATATGAGAGCCACTCAACATTTTCATCGTGGTCTTCCCCATGATACGACTCAAATAAAAGGAAAAGAATTTCAGAGAAACGCACTGAAATATTTTTGGACTTTTTGGTTTTTCTTGAAGGAAGCAAATTAACGAGGGAAAACAAAAACGAGAAAAACTATTTACACGGGAGAGCTCCCAACATGTAAAAGAACAAACGAGAAATCTTTTTGGGTTTTCTTTTGGTACTACAATTAATTTAAGCTAGGAAGAAAAGCCGAAAATAAGTAGGAAATATTTTTGGGTTTTCTCAAAGTTTTTCAAACACGCAAGAAGAAAGCGAGAAAATAAATCTAGCATGGATAATACAATGAAAAAGTATGAACACCGACAACTGGAATGAAGTGTGTGAACATGAATGTAATGTTGGTGGAAATACGTACTCCCCCAATCTTAGGCTTTTGGCCTAGCTTGGTAATCACCATCTGTAGTAACCATCCGGTCCTAAGTCAAAGTGAGGTGGAGGCAGCACCTGAGCATCCCTCTTCTGGTGCTCCTCCTCGACAGCTGCTAGGTTGTTTCGGTAGGCTGTAATGTCCTCTGGCATGATCCTGTATCCGTTCCTAGCAATAGAATCAAACAGAGCAGGTGCAGGCAACGGGATAACATCACGGGTTTCGACGCTGAATACCAAGTTGTAACGAATGTTATGAAAAGAATCAGTTGCCTTAATAAATTGGTGATCCTGCAACGCCTTGTGATCTAGATAAACTTGGGACAAGGGATAATCATGTGAGTGAATTTGAACATTAAAGTGTCTCGCTAAGCGAGTAGCATAAATACCACCATGTATCTTTCCCTTAGTCCTGTTAAGGTGTAAGCGACGTGCAATAATAGCCCCCATGCTAAAGGTGTGATCACTGTGCAGTGCACGACTTAAAATGGCGAAGTCGGGGGCACTGAGTGCGCCAACCTTCTCCCTAGCAGTTAAACACTTCGCGATGAATAAAGCAAAGTAGTGCACAGAAGGAAACCGCAAACTGGTAGCAGTGGCTTTTGACACGCCTCTATCTTCAACCACTGCTAAAGTGAGGAGAAAGTCCTCAAACTCCCTTGGTCTGGGCTCTCTTAATTCCCCATCAGAAGGGATCAAGCATATGTCGCAAAAGTCAATGAGCGGTATTTTGTGCGTTTCAGCATATAGCTTAAACTACACCTCGGGAGGATTATTCCTTCTCAGAAATTGAAAACTTTGCACAAAGCAATTTGTAAGGATGTGGTATTGGTCACACTTAGCTATGAGGAACTCGGTCGGCCCAGCATTTGCAATGAATTGGGCAAACTCTTGATGGAACCAGGCCTCCACCATGAAGGCATCATGCGGCCATTCGCATGGCCGCACCTCCACCGTTCTTGGAGTGTGGAGGTCATTCTCTGATGATTCCCCAATGACTCCTTTAGCATTTTTCTTAGAGGAAAACTTCCTAAATAAATCCATCTTATTCCTATAATAAAAATTCTGAAATTTTAGCCTACAAATTTTTTGTCAACAAAATTCTGTAAGATTGATAGCAACTACTCCTAAGGGTGCATAGAGGTCATATTAAGCATTCAAACTACTTAGAACTCTAAGAATTCAACATGCAAGCTCATCTACAGCAGCACCAAGAGTAACTAATTACTCTAAAAATAACCCACTAAATCAAAAACTAATTGGAGGAATCACATACCAAGCAGCAATCCCTCCAAACAGTTTTGGAAACGGAGCTTCGAGCAAAGAGATCGAAATTCACATGTTTACTTACAACATGACTTCTCCCGTGACCTCAAGAACAAAGGTAACTACTCACAAATAATAATCATGCTCAAGATCAGAGGGGTATTGAATATCATAATGGATCCGGACATACAAGCTTCCACCAAATAAACCATATAGTAATCAACTACGCAAGGTAATCAACACTACTAGTCACCCACAGGTACCAATCTGAGGTTCTGGTACAAAGATTGAACACAAGAGATGAACTAGGGTTTGAGAGGAGATGGTGTTGTTGAAGATGTTGATGAAGATTGGCCTCCCAAAGATGAGAGGGGTGTTGGTGATGACGATGGCTTTGATTTCCCCCTCCGGGAGGGAAGTTCCCCCGGCGGAATCGCTCCGCCGGAGGGCAAAAGTGCTCCTACCCAAGTTCCGCCTCGAGACGGCGGCGTTCCGTCCCGAAAGTCTGCTCCTATTTTTTCTAGGTCAAAAGACCTTATATACCACAAGATGGGCACCGGAGGTGGGCCAAGGAGGGCACAACCCACCAGGGCGCGCCTGGGGGGCCTGGCGCTCCCTGGTGTCTTGTGCCCACCAGGGTGGGGCCCTCCGGTAGTTCTTTGCTACAGTATTTTTTTATTAAATCCAAAAATAATCTCCGTAAAGTTTCAGCTCAATTGGAGATGTGCGGAATAGGTATCTCTGATGTGCTTTTCCAGGTCCAGAATTCCAGCTGCCGGTATTGTCCCTCTTTGTGTAAACCTTGCATATTATGAGAGAAAAGGCATTAGAATCACTCCCTAAAGCATTATTATTCAACAAAACATAATAAATAACATTAGGAAATCATGATGCAAAATGGACGTATCAACTCCCCCAAGCTTAGACCTCGCTTGTCCTCAAGCGAAAAGCCGATATTGAAAAGCATGTCCAGATGGTTTGAGAGAGAGGTGTCAATAAAAACAAAATACGAACATAGTAGCATCATGCTTATTATCTTAACAGCAACAAACTCAATCATAAAACTTATTCGTATACTTTCATCATATAGCTTCTCATGCACAAGTAACAATTCATCACAACATAGAAGTATAAAGCATAAACCTTATTGAAAACCAACAAACTATGTTCTCAGTCAACTTTGCAACTACAATTCATCATATTTTCAGGAAGGGTCTCATGTCGGAGCCTTTTGTCATGTCCACATACTCAACTCTCATTTAGTCTTCTATGATTGCTAACACTCACAACATACCCATGAGCAAAAAGTTTCAACCGGACACATAGAAAGATAGGGGCTTATAGTTTCGCCTCCCAACGTATTCACCTCAAGGGTGATGTTAACAATAATAACTCATGCCCACTAACATCCAACTGGATATATGTGCCTAGATCTTTCCTCACCACATGATGCTTGCAAAAGAAAAAGTAAAAAGGAATAGGGAAGAATACTTGACTCTTGCATAAAAGTAAATTCACAAAAGTAAAATATAGGCCCTTCACAGAGGGAAGCAGAGGTTGTCATGCGCTTTTTGGTTTGTATGCCCAATCCCTTGATGTAAAAGAACGTCATGCTATATTGCCCCCTTATGATAGCAACCTTTATTATGCAGTCCGTCCCTTTTATTACTTTGCCATCATAAGTTCGTATAGCGCTCAATTTTCTCTTACACTAATTGACCAAAACACATTTAGAAGCAATTTTTATTGCCTTATTGCACCGATGACAACTTACTTGAAGGATCTTACTCGATCCATAGGTAGGTATGGTGGACTCTCAAAGAATGAATTTGGCTTTGGGTTTTTTGGATGCACAAGTAGTATCTCTACTTAGTGCGGAATTTTTGGCTATCAAAGGTATTGAGCAAGCACCACATGTTAAAGGATCTATGACAATATAACTTCTATGTGGATATGAACAAACATAAATCATTACGTTGTCTTCCTTGTCCAACGACAACCATTTTGACATATAATATTTAATGGGGGCTCACAATCATAAAAGATGTCCAAGATAGTGTATTTGCATGTGAATCTTCTCTTCCCTTGTTAATTCTTTCATGAATTGCATCATTGACCAATGCTATGTTTGTCAATCTCCAATAAATTTTACTACTTATACTTTTCCTTATGTGATGTCATTACTCACCATAAGATTAGCATATGATTCTTTTCATTTATTTCTTTTTCCTTTATTTTGATTGCAACAAGAAAGTAGAGAGGCAAAAACTCAAACTAAACTTTATTATATATAACTCTCACTCGATTACATAGATAGATAGACCACGAAACTAACACACGAAAATTGATCATGCTAAACTTTTATTCAACTAAAGCAAAAAATACTAAAGATCAAACTAGAATAGGTAAAGGTGAATAAAAGTGATGGTGATACGATACCGGGGCACCTCCCCCAAGCTTGGCTCAAGCCAAGGGGAGTGCCCATACCCATGTGCTCGAGTCTCCTTTGGTGGTGGTGATGAAGTAGTCTTCTTTTTCAACTTATATTTGAGCATAAAATTTTCCTCCCTTAGATCATCATTCTCTAACTCGAGCTTTAATATCTTTTTGCATAATGCCGCCTTGCTCTCCTCCAGAAAACGAGATGGAATAAATTGAACCTCAGGTTTGTATCCTCTAGGGAGGCTTGACTTCTTGAATTCCACATGCATGTCTCCGGGTTGAGGTAGCGCATCATCCTCCTCCTCAGAGCTATCATCCTTTGTTTCCTTCATGGCTGCATCTTCCTCCTCATCTGAGGTCCACCCACAATGCTCCACTTCTCCATAGATCTTGGGGTTTGCAATATAGTCAGTAACATAGCTCTCACCCTCTGAATCTTGAGACGACATATTTTTAGATCTGCGAGGAAAACAACACGAAATAAGAACAGAGGATTTTTCAGCGATGCGGTCGTCAAAATAGTCAGGGTATATATAGGGAATTTTTATTCTTGGGAAACAAGCATATGGAAGGAAAACGGAGTCGGGAAGGTGTCCGAGGTGGGCACAACCCACCAGGGCGCGCCTGGCAGGGCTGGCGTGCCCTGGTGTATCGTGCTTACCTCGATCACCTTCTGGTTTATTTCTTAATTTCCAAAAATTTCTAATATTCTAAAACTAACAAAAAATATTTTTCGGAGTCCGTTTACTTACTGTATCACGTACCTCCTATTTTTTCAGAATTCTGGAGTGTTCCGGAAGGTTTCTTTTAGGTGTTCCTCCGGTGTCACGGTTTGGATAACATTGCTTTCAATGTTAATAGGCGTACCTGAGATATAGTGCTTAATTCTTTGTCCATTGACCACCTTCGGGTTAGTACCTTCGGCATTATTAATCTTGATAGCTCCAGAACGATAAACCTCTTCGATAATATATGGTCCTTCCCATTTAGAGAGAAGCTTACCTGCAAAAAATCTTAAACGAGAGTTGAACAAAAGAACATAGTCTCCTATTTTGAATTCCCACTTTTGGATTCTTTTGTCATGCCATCTTTTTACTTTTTCTTTGAATAGTTTGGCATTTTCATAAGCTTGGGTTCTCCAATCATCTAGTGAGCTAATATCAAATAGCCTCTTCTCACCGGCAAGTTTGAAATCATAATTGAGTTCTTTAATAGCCCAAAATGCTTTATCTTCTAGCTCTAGAGGCAAATGACAAGCTTTACCATACACCATTTTGTATGGAGACATACCCATAGAATTTTTATAAGTTGTTCTATAGGCCCAAAGTGCATCATCTAGTTTCTTAGACCAATACTTTCGAGACCTATTGACGGTTTTTTGTATTATCAATTTTATTTCCCTATTGCTAAGTTCAACTTAACCACTAGATTGAGGATGATAGGGTGATGCAATTCTATGGTTAACATCATATTTAGCAAGCATCTTACGGAAAGCACCATGAATAAAGGTTGAACCACCATCAGGCATTAAATATCTAGGGACTCCAAACCTCGGAAAGATAACCTCTTTAAGCATTTTAATAGAGGTATGGTGATCAGCACTACTGGTTGGAATAGCTTCTACCCACTTAGTGACATAATCAACGGCAACCAAAATATGAGTGTACCCGTTAGAGGAAGGAAAAGGTCCCATATAATCAAAACCCCAAACATCAAATGGTTCGACAACAAGTGAATAATTCATAGGCATTTCCTGACGCTTACCGATATTACCAATTCTTTAACATTCATCACAAGACAAGACAAACTTACGGGCATCCTTGAAGAGAGTAGGCCAATAAAAACCAGATTGCAATACCTTGTGAGCAGTTCTATCTCCCGCATGATGTCCTCCATAAGCTTAGGAATGACATTTCCGTAGGATTTGTTCCTGTTCATGCTCAGGTACACAATGTCTAATAATACCATCTACTCCTTCTTTATAAAGATGTGGTTCATCCCAAAAGTAGTGTCTTAAATCATAGAAGAATTTTTTATTTTTTTGGTATGTGAAGCTAGGTGGTATATATTTAGCGACAATGTAATTAGCATAATCAGCATACCAAGGGGTGTTTTGAGAAACGCTTATTGCAGCTAACTATTCGTTAGGAAAACTATCATCAATAGGTAGTGGGTCATCAAGAATATTTTCTAACCTAGACAAGTTATCAGCTACGGGGTTCTCAGCTCCCTTCCTATCAACGATATGTAAGTCAAATTCTTGAAGCAAGAGAACCCACCTAATGAGTCTAGGTTTAGCATCTTTCTTTTCCATAAGATATTTTATAGCAGCATGATCGGTGTGAACAATAACCTTGGAATCAAAAATGTAGGATCTAAATTTATCACAAGCAAACACAACTGCTAAAAATTATTTTTCACTAGTAGCATAATTTTGTTGGGCAATGTCTAGAGTTTTACTAGCATAATGAATAACATTAAATTTCTTATCAACTCTTTGCCTAGAACAGCACCAACAGCATAATCACTAGCATCACACATAATTTCAAAAGGCAAGTTCCAATCAAGTGGTTGAACGATAGGTGCAGAGGTCAAGGCTTTCTTGAGTGTTTCAAAGGCTTCCACACAATCATCGTAAAAATCAAAAGGAATATCCTTTTGCAAAAGATTAGTAAGAGGCCTAGAAATTTTAGAGAAGTCTTTATTAAACCTCCTATAGAAACCAGCATGACCAAGGAAACTTCGAATACCTTTAATATATTTAGGACATGGCATTTTCTCAATTGCATCAACTTTAGCTTTATCCACCTCAATACCTCGTTCAGATATTTTATGCCCCAAGACAATACCTTCATTAACCATAAAGTGGCACTTCTCCCAATTCAAGACGAGATTAGTTTGTTCACATCTCTGCAAAACTCGATCAAGGTTGCTTAAGCAATCATCAAAAGAAGTCCCGTAAATGGAAAAATCATCCATGAAAACCTCCACAATCTTTTCACAAAAGTCAGAGAATATAGTAGTCATACATCTTTGAAAGGTAGCAGGTGCATTGCATAAACCAAAAGGCATATGTCTATAAGCATAGGTTCCAAAAGGGCAAGTAAAGATGGTTTTCTCTTGATCAGATTGTGACACAGGTATTTGAGAGAAACCAGGATATTCGTCCAGAAAACAAAAGTGTGTGTGCTTAAATAATCTTTCTGGCATTTGATCAATGAAAGGTAGAGGGTAATGATCCTTTCTAGTAGCTTTATTTAATTTTCTAAAATCATTTACCATTCTATAGCCAGTGACAATTCTTTGTGGAATGAGTTCATTTTTATCATTAGGAACAACGGTAATACCTCCCTTCTTAGGAACACAATGAACATGACTTACCCATCTACTATCAGCTATGGGATAGATTATACCTGCTTCCAAAAGCTTTAGTATTTCAGTTCTTACCACTTCTTTCATCTTAGGATTCAATCGTCGTTGGTGATCAACAACGGGTTTAGCATCAGGTTCCATATTAATCTTGTGCTGACATAGAGTGGGACTAATGCCCTTAAGATCATCAAGAGTATATCCAATAGCAGCCCGGTTCTTCCTTAGAACTTTTAATAATATTTCTTCTTCATGTTCTGAAAGGTTAGCACTAATAATAATAGGATATATCTTTTTCTCGTCAAGATAAGCATACTTCAAAGTATTAGGCAATTGCTTTAATTCAAACATAGGATCACCTTTAGGTGGAGGTGGACCTCCAAGAGTCTCAATAGGCAAATTGTGTTTCAGGAGAGGTTGTTGTTCAAAGAAAATTTTATCTATTTCATTTCTTTCATGCAAGTGCATATCATTTTCATGGTCAAGCAAATATTGTTCTAATGGATCGGTAGGAGGCACGGCAATAGAAGCAAGACCAATTATTTCATCCTTACTAGATAATGCTCTATCACAGGGTTGTCTACTAAACTTGAAAAAGTTAAACTCATGAGACACACCACCAAAACTGACACCGACAGTTTGTTTTTCACAATCTAGCTTAGCATTAACGGTGCTCAAGAAAGGTCTACCAAAGATAATGGGACAAAAGTCATCTTGCGAGGAACCAAGGACTAGAAAATTAGTAGGGTATTTTACTTTTTCACACAAGAATTCAACATCTCTAACAATCCCAAGTGGTGTGATGGTGTCCCTATTGGCAAGTTTAATAGTAACATCAATGTCTTCTATTTCAGCAGGTGCTATTTCATTCATAATTTCTTGGTATAAAGTAAAAGGGATAGCACTCACACTAGCACCCAAGTCACATAAACCATGATAGTAGTGATCTCCTATTTTTACTGAGACAACAGGCATGCCCTCTATGGGTCTATGTTTATCTTTCTCATCGGGTTTAGCAATTCTAGCAGCTTCATCATAGAAATAGATAACGTGCCCATCAATATTTTCTACCAAGAGATCTTTAACCATAGCAACACTAGGTTCTACTTTAATTTTCTCAGGGGTTTTAGGTGCTCTAATATTACTCTTGCGAACCACAGTTGATACCTTAGCATGTTCCTTTATCCTCACAGGGAAAGGTGGTTTTTCAATGTAAGCGGTAGGCACAACTGGATCAACGTTGTAAATGATGGTTTCATCTTTAGCTATGACCGGTTCTTTAATTTCTTCTTTAATAGGGGGATGATATTTAAACCACTTCTATTTAGGGAGATCAACATGAGTAGCAAATGCTTCACAGAAAGAGGATACTATCTCAGAGTCAAGTCCATATTTAGTGCTAAACTTTTGAAAAGCATCGGTATTCATAAAAGATTTAACACAATCAAACTCAAGCTTTATACCTGACTCATTACCTTCATCGAGTTCCCAATCTTTAGAGTTGCGTTTAATTCTTTCTAAGAGATCCCATGTCATGCCCAAGATGCGGTCCTATCCCTGTTAAGGCTTGCAGCCTCGACGGGGATAGAAGCGCATCTCGTCGTTCGCAAGTACAGTAAAACATTGCAATACATGTATGAAGAGATGAGTATATGAGTTGGCTTACACTCGCCACAAGCTACCTTACAAGTTCACAAAAATTATTCATACATCATCCAGAAGACAGGGTCTGGCTACGGACGAAATCAAACGATAAAAGAAGCGGCTACTCCCCCGAGGCGGACGCCCCGTCCCAGCTACAGACCGGCTCCCGGCTGTCCGGCTGGCGGGGCCAATGCCAAAAGGGACAAGGTTTCGGGTAGAAAGAGCCAAAATGGGCAAAAAGGCTAAGGACGAGTCGGCATGCATAAAAAATCTTGCAACCAAAAGCGCAAACTTATATACATAAAACGGCCCACGGCCACAAGTTCATTACATTAACACACACACCCAGTGGGTGGAACTACAGTCTAACGAAAATGCAGGAAAGAAAGGTCCTATATAGCGGCAGCGCCGTCTTCTCCTCCGGCATCCTTGGCGGCAGCGCCGTCTTCTCCTCCGGCATCCTTGGCGGCAGCGCCGTCTTCTCCTCCGTCCTTGGTCACGGCGGGCTCCGCACCGCCCTCCGGGTCCAGGTCGCGAGCCAGCTCGGAGTCGGCGTAGTCGTCGGTGCTGGACTCGGCGGCTTCGTCATCCGTCTCCCCGGCGCTGCCCTCCGGGTCATCGATGGCGAGCCCGAACCGGTCCTCTAGGACCACCTCGCCGTCTGTCGTCCGCTCCGGGACATATTCGTCCCAAGGGGCAAAGGACGCGAGGTCACTGGCCCGCGCGGCCAGCACGTCGGCGACCGCCTCCAGCTCAGCATCCGTGCCGACGCGCTGGGCTGCAAGCAGCCCAAAATCCAGCTCGGGGTACCATGACCTCGCAACCCGAAGCGCCATGGCCGCCCCGGCGTGCGCCGCGGAAGACCTCCAGGCGTTCACCCGTGCGGACCCAGCCTCCAGCCACCTAGACAGCCGGCTCATGGATACCGGATCCACCGCGTCCGGCCAGAGGGTGCGGACCAGCTCCAAGCCGGCGGCCTGGAGCCGCTTCAGGGCTCGGACCACCTCGTCCATACGCACCCTGCCGGCGATCCCTACCTCTTCCACGGTCCAGGCGGCAAGCTCCGCGACATGAGCTCCAAGCGCCCGTTGAGCCTCGCGGTGGGCCTCCACGGCTGCTTCCGCTGCCGCCTGTGTGCCCGGGAAGTTCGCTGGGGGAGAAAGGAACGCATGATGTAAGATGAAGAAAACGGTGGCCCCAAGCCAAAGCGCAAAGACAAATAAGACAACCAAAACCTACTGGCCAGGAGCCGGTCCCCTTCCAGCGCCTCCTCCTGTTGCTTGGCATCCCTGGCCAACCACTCCTGGAGTCAGCGCTCGTAGTCGACGCGGGCCGCCTGCTCCTCCCTGGCCGCCTTTGCCAGTGAGGCATCCTTTGCCTCCAGCTCCTCGCGATGGACCACATCCCACTCCTCCAACCGTCGTTGGAAAGCCACCTCCCGCTCCTCCAACTCCAGGCGGTGAGCCGCCTCGCGCTCCTCCTTCTCCGCCTTTGCCTGATCCGCCTCCTGGCCGAGCCGGTCGCGCTCCGCGGTCAGGTGGTCCCGTTGATCGCCAAGCCGCACCACCTGGCGTCGGAGGCTGACCGTCTCGGCGTGGGTGGCTGCTCGGGACGAGGATGCCGCTGTCAGAAAGCAAACGAAGGAAAGGATTCAGCCCGCCTCCGGAGCAACCGGCCTGAATCCCAGGGGCTACACCCAGTGGGTGCGCTCGCGCGCCCCCACTGGAAGTTCGCGAGGTTCCATACCTTGCAGATCCGCGGACATGACGGCCAACCGATTTTCGGCCCCGCGGTACAAGCCTAGCAGCGTGTTGTACGCGGCTACCCGGCGGTCGTGCGCAGCCTGCAGAGAACACAGAAGCAAAAAGGCCATCAGACTCGACCCGCCTACGTCCCAAGCCGGCCCGAGTCTCGGGGGCTACACCCAGTGGGTGCGCTGGCGCGCCCCCACTGGAAAAAATCAGAAGCAAAGTACAAGGCTTCGAGCCCTTACCGCAACGGATTGCTCGAGGTGGACGAGCCGGTCGCTGGCGGCCCGGGCATCCTGCGCCACCTGGGCGCGGCAGGCGGCAAACTCCTCGACGACGACAACCACCGCGGCGCCAAGGGCGCTCGGCGCGTCGTTGAGGGCCGCGCCTCCTGCCAAGGCCCAGGTTTCCTGCGGCCGACCCCCGTCGGCGGGCCCGGACGCGCCCTTCGTCGTGGTCACCAGGGGGGCTGCCCCTCCCGGCGCCGTGGTTCCGGGTGTACCTGCTGACGGGCCCGAGGCGTCCGCCCCTTTGGGCGCCGCTGTCTCACTAGCCGGCACCCCGCCTCTAGCGGCGCCGGTCCGGCTCGCCTCCGGAGCCGGGACCTCCGCATCCAAGACGACGACCTCTGGGGGCTCCTCCGCCCCCGGCGGCACGTCCTCCGCCCCTTTGGCGGCGGCCGCCTCCGCCAGCCGCCCGGGGTCGTGCCTATCCTTGGATCTCCTCTCCCGACCAGAGGGAAAAGGCTCCCACGACTGGCCAGCCGCCTCCGCACTCGTCTGCCCCGACGGTCGTTTCCGCGCCACCTCCTCCCATGGGCGACGTTCCTCCTCGCGTAGCTCCTGCTCGGCAGCCTCGAGGTCCCGCCATGCCTCGCGCTCCCTATCCTCGGCGGCGGGCGACGGCGCTATCCCTGCCATCTCGATGGCTGCGGCCCTCCCAAGGGCGCGCGGCTCCCTGGATGTACAAGATAAGAAAAAGGGGCCAACCAAAAAACAAGCGAGTACCCGGAACTGACTTACCCGATGGTGACGGGAACCGCCTGTCTGGCGGGGCCCGACCGGGCAACCCGCAGCTTCTTCCCGCCGCCTCCGCGGCCGCCTCCCAGCTGTCCGGGGCGGCTCGTTTGGGAGCCGGCCTTGGGTTGGCCGGCTGTTTCCCTCTGCCGCTGGCGACCGCGTCGTCTTGGCAGGGCATGCGGTCGGCGCGGCGAGCGCGCCTCCTCGGCGCCGTGGTGACGTCTCCCGAAGCCTCGGGGTCCTCTAGAGCCGCTGCATTGCGCACCCTTTCCGTTTCAGCGTCGTCGTCGGTCCAGTCCCGCAAAGGTGTTCGGGGAAGGAACTCACCAGCCGACTCGGCCGCCTCCGCCTCCATCCCGTCATTGCCGGGTGCACCGGCCGGCTCCGATACAGCCGGCTCCACGTCGTCGGCGTCCTCGACCTCCTCCGGGTCCGACTCCTCCACGTCGGCAGCCGGCACGCCGTAGTTCTGCAACAACGGGAAAACTTGCATACACGAGGGCCTCCTTGTCGTCAGGCCATGGGAGGGGAGCCGTTCTCAACAAGAAAAAAGGCAGGGACGGCTCGCCACGTACCCGTGGAGCCGGACGGTCCCGGCTGTATGCGGCCTTCCCCCATCGCCATCCACCCTCGTCCATCTTGGCGGCTGAGATGGCGTTCACCCTCCTCGCCACCTGCACCGCCTTCAGCTCCTTGGTGGAGAGCCGGCAGGGGTCGCGCCGCCCTCCCATCTGGCAGATGAGGTGCGGACGGCGCCGCAGAGGCTGCACCCGATGCGCCACCATCGTAGCCAGGAGGTCCGCGGCCAACAGCCCCTCCGTCCGGTTCATCACTGCCAGCCGCTCGCAGAGCCGGTTCGCCATCTCGGGCGCGACGGCCGGAGGCGTCCTCCAGTTCAGCATTGCGACTGGCGGCTGGTTGACGAAGGCGGGGAGGTTGATGTAGTCCTCCTCCGGCTTCACGTTCTTCACGTAGAAGAACCCCTTCGGCCAGTTCTTCACCGAATCCTGCAAGGGGAGTTGCGGGAACCCGGCTCCGGCTCAGAAGTGGATCAGGGCGGCTCCGCAGGCGGTTATGACCTTCCGGCCGGTTGCCGAGTCCTTGACCATCTGGCGCTTGAGGTAGAAGAGCCGGCACCAGAGGTCTGGGCGCGGCTCCACCCCCAGGAAGCCCTCGCAGAGGGAGACGAACGCCGCCAGCTGCAGGACGGCGTTGGCGGCCAAATGGTGCGGCTGCAGCCCGAAATACGTGAGGAATCGCCGGAAGAACGTGCTCGCCGGCAGGCCGAGCCCGCGGAGGAAGTGCTCGGCGAAAACCGACACCTCGCCCTCCCTCGGGGTCAGCGCGTTCTCCGCCTCGGCGATGCGCGCCTCCAGGTGCTCCACCGACGGCAACTTGCGGCGATGGCGGAGGTGCTCGATGAAGTGTTCATCAACGTCGCTGCCGTCCCACGCTCCTTTGCTCGCCATCACCCTCAAGGATCTCGTGGCCGCAGCGGTGGGGTGCAAATGCCCGGTCTCAGTGCGGCTTCCGGCGACGGCGAACGGCGGCACGGCGAGCGCGCGGTTTTCTCTCTCTCTCTCTGAGCGGGGAGCTGAGGGGCGACGACGGCAAGGTGCTGGGGGAGAGGGAACGAATGTGCCATTCCGCTCCTCTCCCCCTCCATTTAAACCCCCGTGCGGAGGTAGTGGGGAGCGGATCCGTCGCGCACGACCCCCACTACTTCCGCCACGCGCAGGAGAGGCATTAACGTGCCCCGGGAACGCCAACCGATGGCCCGGGCCGCAGAAGATCCATGCGCACGGGCCAAGGCCGCGGCCAAAGTGGGCCACGCCCCACGGCCCGGTCTAGCCTTCCACATGGCCTGTTAGGTCACGGCCCGCTGCGCACCCCACGTGGCGCGCCTCCTCTGCCCGACGGGGCATTCGAGGCGTCCCGCGAAGCGTCGGCCGGCTGCGGAGCCGGCCGCCGCGCTCCCGCCTCCTCTGGCGCCGGGACCGAGCGTAGTACGAGAGAAGACTCAAGCCGGCGAGGTCCGCCTCCATTCACCGGCGGGCCTCCCCTACTTCGGGGACTACTGACGGGGGGATAACCGCGGGGTAGCCTTGGCCGACTGCCTCAAACTTTTCGAAACGACCGCAGGGCGAGCCGCCTCCCACCCGCGGTCCGGCTCCGCCCGGCCGGCTCCACCAATCGACTGGCTCGGGGCCGTGCGGCCGGCTACTCCAACCAGCCGGCTAGGGGCGAAGACGCCTAGCCCCCTAGCCGGCAGTGCTACAGGTACTGCCGTCAGAGCACGCGTGGCTACAGAGGCCCCCGTCGCATCGGGGGTCAGCGCCCGCATGGCCACAGTGAGGCGACAGTGCCTCTGACTCTGGCCGACATTGACCTGGCGAATGGCACAGTGCCGGCCTGCCCTCAACCACTCCATTACCTGCCCCGGCGTGGCTACAGCGCGGCCGGCGATACCGCTGACCGCGCCCGGCTGCCGCCAGACGACGCCCCAAAGGACGATTTGTGCCACAAGCTACCTTACAAGTTCACACAAATTATTCATACATTATCCAGAAGACAGGGTCCGGCTACGGACGAAATCAAACGATAAAAGAAGCAACGTAAAACTGCCTTGCTATCCCAGGATCACCACCACGAAGCTCCCTACTCATCAGGATACGTAACGTACATACGCCTACTTTCTTCATCGTACTCCCACTTGAGCTGAGTCACATCGTCTGGCACGTTCTCATCAACACATGTACCTGTATTGTTGTAATCTGTGAGCCACAGGAACTCAGCAATCTCATAACCCAGGTACCGAAACTATGTAAGCCATTGGGTGAGGAAATGGTTAAGTGGTGAGGTGCAGCAAGCGCTAAGCATATATTTGGTGGCTAACTTACGAGAACATGAATGTAAATATGGTGGCCTACGTATGACGATCGTGAACTAGCATGATCACTAAGTGATCCTGAACACCTCTCTCGGTTCATGTTCACGAGCAGAGACAGTCACGTTTACGCACATAGTTGGTGTATTTTATTTGAGTTTACTTCAAGTTTACTATAACCGGGTGTTAAACAAATTTCCAAGTTGCCACGTAACCGCGGGCACGGCTTTCCGAAAAGATTAAACCCTGCAGGGGTGCTCCAACTCATCCATCACAAACTAACCACATGCCGCGGGAATGACCTCGACCATGAATCTAGTGATCTTCCTAGGCAATTCCACTGGAAAAACCACAACCTTGAGATAGCCCGAAGAAAAATCGGAATTCCTCGCGCAAGATATTCGAGAAAGGTAAAACAAGTCCAGCAAGACCGCCCGACGTGTCGACGAACCCGATAAGAGCCGCGTATCTCGTTCTCAGGACACGGCGGATGAGCGATGGTTACCACGCCAATCACCGAGTTGCCCCGGGCGGCGTTAATAAGCTGCTCTGGGTTGGACCAACACTCATGAGGAGCACTGGCCCGGGTTGTTGATTAATTATCCACGGGGTAGCTATGCCCTATGCAATTTTATTAAGTTGTTTAGCAAATGTAGTACCAATGCTGGGTCTTGCCAGACAAGTTTTAATCTAAAATGAATAGTCAAGGGGGTCCCCATAACAACCCCGAGCATGTTAGGAGCGCAAAATATGGAATATAACACCAGTACTCGGAACTAGTGCGGCAAAAGCGGAACAAAACACTAAGCAAAAGGCCAAGCCTTCCACCGTTGCCAGATATATATGTGCATTAATTTAAATAGCAGTAAATAGAGTGATATAAACAAAATCCATGTTGACACATGGAAAGCTTGCACCTGCAACTAGCAACGCTATAAGATAAGGGCTGAGCAGCGGTAACATAGCCAATCAATGTTTGCTAGGTGGTGGAGGGGTTAGAGGCTTTCATGGCAAATTAGGAGGCTGACGGGTTAAGTGGTAGGTAACGAAACATAGCGGTAAAAGCGAGACATCTACCAAGGCAAAAATAGTGTCGGGATCCGGGTATGATCATCTTGCCTGTTGGGTCTTCAGAGGGACAAAGAGCTGGGTCCTCGTAGTTGAACTCTCCTGGTTCCTCGTACTTAGGCTTGACACTCGCGTCTACCCAAGAGAAACAGCACCAATAAACATACAAACAAGGTGCAATGCACAAACAAGATGATGCATGACCAATTTGAATTATTTAGCATGCAACCCTATTGTAGTCATGTTTCCCATGCACTTATTAAGTTCTTTAGTATTCTGGACAGAACCTCAAGTTTAGTTATTTGAACATGCATGATCAAGGCAAATATGAATGCATCATGCAAAATCGATGCAAATGCATATGTAGAACTTTGCAAACGGAGTAACGTAGCTCACGGTGCTCTCCCGGCAAGGTACGAACATTAACGGAGACAAAACACAAGACGAGGGAGTCCATGGGCTATTCCTTGGTATTCCAAGGATGCCACTGGATAGGAAATGAAAATCTAGCAATAATAGAGCTAAAGATCATGCAAAACAGTGGAGTATAGCTCCCACAAGTCGCAAAACATTCAAACACACAATATGTCCACAAACAGCCACATGGCATCTTGCAACACTCATAACAAGAACTACAACAAGTTTTAAAACAAAACCAAGGCATGGGCATGAAGTACACAGCATGCTTAACAAATCATCTATCTACAACAACATGAAAGGAAGCATGGATCAATAGCAATGAAGCTCACAAGATGGCATGTTGAAACAGTTTTTAGGGAGTTAGTGAAAATTCTAGTTTTATAGAATCTGAGTTAACCAGATGGCAACTTGACAGCAACTTTTATATATGCTAGAGGGCATTTCATGGCATGAAAATTAACAGGGTGATAGAGGGCAACATCTACAACAAAACACTAGCACTGAGCATGAGCTAAAACATCACAGATCACATGGTAGCATCCCCTAAACATGGCATGGAAATAACTACAGATTCTCAGACTTGGACAAATTTCACTAAGAGAATAGTAGCAGTTTTTTAACAGGATGACATATTTGCAACAAAATTATCTATGATGCAAAACCTCTTTTCACAAACTATTTGCACAAGATGACAGAGGGTAACTTGCACCACAATTCATGTCACTAAACCATACTCAAAGGAACAAAGGAATCATGGGAACCATCAAGACAATATGCTATCATTTTAACAGGTTCCAACACTTAGCCATATTTTTGGGCATGTGAAAACATAATTTTAGTGGCATGTTTGCATCATGTTTTCCACTCATCACATGAACTAACATGGCAAGCAAAAATACCAGGGGCTAGAGCACACCCAAATGAACATATAACAAGTTGGCAAGTCTCCCAAATCATGCAAGGATTAAATCATACAAAAATCACAAAATGCCACGTCATCACAAATTATTATTTTTACAAAGTTGCTCAAATGACAGAAACAATGCCACCATTGGATTCCTGGGATTTTTCTACCCCAAAATCATGAATCACACTCCTATATCCCTGTTGGCAACACTCACAAAAATGCAATCACAAAAACACATGCACCTAATACCACTTATATGCCAGATTTGGCATGTCCTAGGAACTAGACAGTTTTGGTAATAAAACAAAACAGGAATATTTCATTAAAAGGAAATTCACAGAAATCATCAAAAAAACAATAAAACAAAAGCAGGAAAAAAAAGGGGGCCTACCTGGCAGTGAGCCAGGGGCCCCTGTGGGTATGACATGTGGGGCTAGGGCCCACTTGCGAGAGCCTCACTCAACGGGGTAAAAGGGGGAATTAAATCGGTCGGGGGGGGGGGTTCAAACCCACGACCTACGGGCTACGGGGCGGGGGCGCAACCACTGCGCTACGGAAGGAATCTCGACAAAACAGGGGCCTTTGCTCCTTTTGACCTCTCAAGGTCCTGTCTTCCCCTGCTTTGCCACAGAGAGGCAACGACGGCGACAGCGCGGACACTCGCGACAACGGCGGCAGATTCCGGCGACGAGAACCACCGGCGGGGAATGCGAACTATGAGGGGAATCCATTCCCGCGGACATATAACGGCTACGCGCGCGCGACGGCGAGGGGGCTCGAGCTCGAGCTGCTGCTCGCTCGGGCATGGCGCGGCAACGGTGACCGGAGCGTGCTGACGACAAGGCTAGCAGGGAAAACAGCACGGGAAGGATTAGCGAATCGGCTGCTCACTGAGAGGTGCTCGGCGTAGTCCGGGGTGAGGAAGAAGATCCGCGGCGGGGCTCTCGGTCCACGACGAAGACGAAGAAGAGGTCGGAGATGAGGACGCGCTCTCCTCCTCCTAGCGACGGGAATGGGTTGGGGAATACGCCCTCGACCTCCTCGACATCGCAGCCGGAGAGGAGAAGTCCACCGACGGCGAGGATGACGACGAAGCGGCCGGCGATGCTCTGCTCCCTCTCTCTGAACTTCTCTGAAGCTAACTATCCCTCTCGACTAACAGGAAGAAACGTGGGGAGGGAGGAGGAGATGGCAGCGGCACGGAGGAGAAGGGGGAAACCCTAAGCAAGGGCACGGTCGACGAGGGGCTTTATAGGCCGGGCACTGGTCGTCGTGGCTGCCACGGCGCCATGGCCTCGGCGCTCTCTCTGTCGCTGAGAGGGGGAGGTGGAAAGGAGGAGGCGACAGGGACAGGGAGGAGAGGCTGGCAGGTGGGACCGGGAGGCACCACGCTGGAAAGCGAGCGAAGGAAGCGAGCGCTCGCTACGCTGCGCTGCTGCTGGGCTGCGGGGCGACGCACTGGATGGGCTAGCTGGGCCGGCTGCGAGGAGGAAAATGCCCATTACGGTCTGCTCTCTCTCTCAAATAACAGAAAGGTTTTCCTTTTTAATAAAAACAGCACCAAAGAAATAAAATGACAGGGAGTTTCAAAAGGAATTAGAGAGGAAGAGAAAATGTCTTGCACTCACAAAAACATGCACTATTTTATAAAAATGAAATTGGCATCTTTAGGACAAACAATTTAATTCATATATAAATTGTTAAAACATCCTGTTTGCAAAGATGTAGAGCAAAAGAAACTTCAACCTGGTTGAGAACAAATTTTTATGAGCATAACAAAATATTTATGAAGAGAGCAACATTTTTAAGGATGTGAACCAGCAAGTAAATTCATCACATGTGCATATATTTGAAATAGGAGAGGTGGTTAGGGTTTGGGAATGAGGAGGGGTTTGCACCAAAGTTTTCACACCAATCTCGCAACACACCTACTCGCAACCACACCACCCCATGAGGAAGCAAGATGCAAAAAATTATGAATGATGCCATGATGCAAAATTGATATGAGGCAATCTTATATTATTCCAACACAAGGGCACAACATGAGGTCCACATGAGAAATATATTACAAAAGGCAAGGATTACACTTGGGCTGTTACAACTCTCCCCCACTCCATGAGGATCTCGTCCCGAGATCTAGGAACGGAAGAATTCGGGAAATTCGGAACGGAGATGGTCCTCTTGTTCCCAAGTGGCTTATTTGTCGGAGTGATGTGACCACTTCACCTTAAGAAACTTGATTGATTTGTTGCGAGTCTTACGCTCAGTTTCTTCAAGGATAGCAACTGGATGCTCATGATAGGATAGGTCTGCTTGGAGATCAATTTCTTGGAGATCAACGGTGCGCTCGGGAGTCTTGAAGCACTTCCGGAGGTGAGAGATGTGAAACACATCATGCACATTTGCAAAATTGGGAGGAAGCTCGAGTTGGTAGGCAAGGTCACCCCTCTTGCCCACAATCTTGAAAGGACTCACAAAGCGTGGAGCAAGCTTTCCTTTGATGCCAAAGCGTTGAGTGCCCTTCATGGGAGACACTCTGAGATAGGAAAAATCATCGATCTGGAAGGTCATGTCACGATGCTTGCTATCATAATAATCTTCTGACGGGATTGAGCTGCTTTGAGATTTGCACGAATGACACGGCACATATCTTCTGCTTGAGTGATCGTGTCATTACCAAGGATTTGACGCTCACCGGTTTTAGACCAATTGAGCGGGGTACGGCACTTTCTGCCATAGAGAATCTCGAAAGGAGCTTTGCCGGAACTTGCTTGGAAGCTATTGTTGTATGAGAACTCAGCAAACGGAAGACAATCTTCCCACTTCATGCCAAAAGAAATCACACAAGCTCTGAGCATATCTTCAAGGATTTGATTAACTCTCTCAACTTGACCACTAGTCTGAGGATGGAAAGCTGTGCTGAAACGGAGATTGGTCCCCATTGCAGTCTAGAAGGAATCCCAAAACTTGGAAGTGAAGATGCTTCCATGATCTGAGGATATGAGCTTAGGAACACCGTGCAAAGAAACTATCCTTGACGTATACAACTCTGCTAGCTGAGCTGCCGAGATAGATTCTATGACCGGAAGGAAGTGGGCAACTTTGGTGAGCTTGTCGATGACCACGAAGATGGTATCATTCCCTCTCTTGGACTTAGGAAACCCAGTGACGAAATCCATTTCAACATGATCGAATTTCCACTCTGGGATGGGCAAAGGCTGAAGGAGGCCTGCTGGACATTGATGTTTCGCCTTCACTCTGCGACAAACATCACACTCGTTCACAAACTGAGCAATCTCACATTTCATACGAGTCCACCAGAATGTTTGCTTGAGGTCCTGATACATTTTGGAACTTCCTAGATGAATTGAGAGGAGGGAATTATGTGCTTCATCCATGATAACCTTCCTGAGATCACCTTTCGGAACCACCAGACGGTCCTCGAAGAACAAGGTATCTTTTTCATCAACACGGAAACACTTATACTTTGGAATGCTCTTGGCCACACCTTTCTTCACTTTCTTCACCATAGCATCAAGAAGCTGAGCTTGGTGAATCTGATCTTTTAGAGTCGGAGAGACTTGAAGATTGGCAAGAAAACCTTGAGGAACCACTTGGAGATTGAGATTGCGGAAGGCTTCGCAAAGCTCGGGTTGAAGAGGCTTGAGAATAAGACTATTGCAGTACGCCTTCCTGCTCAGCGCGTCTGCAATGACATTTGCTTTTCCAGGAGTATATTCAATGCTTGGATTGTACTCCTCGATCATTTCCACCCAACGTGTTTGCCGAAGATTGAGATTGGGTTGAGTGAAAATGTACTTCAGGCTCTTGTGGTCGGTGAACACCTCAACTGGTCTTCCCAACAATAGATGTCTCCAAGTCATCAGAGCATGAACAACTGCCGCCAACTCAAGATCATGAGTGGGGTAGTTGTTCTCGCTAGGCTTCAGCTGCCGCGTGGTATAAGCCACAACTTTCTTATCTTGCATGAGAACGCCACCGAGACCTTGGAGAGAAGCATCACAAAATACTTGGAAAGGCTTGGATTGCTCGGGAGGAACAAGAACTGGAGCTGAAGTCAGCTTCTGTTTGAGTGTATTGAACGCCACATCACACTCAGGATACCACACAAACTTGACATTCTTCTGAAGGAGTCTGGACAGAGGCTTAGCAATTTGAGAGAAGTTCTCGACGAATCTTCTGCAATAACTTGCAAGGCCGAGGAAGCTACGAAGCTGCTTGACATTCTGAGGAGGCTCCCACTTCACAATTGCCTCAACTTTCTCAGGGTGCACTTTAATGCCTTCGGCAGAGATGACATGCCCAAGGTACACCACTTCATTGAGCCAAAACTCACACTTGGAGAACTTAGCATAAAACCGATGTTCTCTTAACTTGTCAAGCACAAGCCTGACATGCTCTGCATGCTCTTCTTCAGTCTCCGAGAACACGAGAATATCATCCAAATACACCAAGACGAACTCATTCTTGAAAGGAGAGAATATGAAGTTCATCATTCTGGAGAAGGTCGGAGGCGCATTTGCTAGACCAAAAGACATGACGGTGTACTCATAAGAGCCAAAACTCGTCCTGAAAGCAGTCTTTAGAATATCTTCTTCACGAATGCGGATTTGATGATAGCCCATACGGAGATCTAACTTCGAGAAAACCTTGGCACCTTTCAATTGCTCAAACAACTCATTGATGTTGGGAAGTGGATACTTGTTCCTGATTGTCTTCTTATTCAATGGACGGTAATCAACACATAGTCGGTCCGTGCCATCCTTCTTCTTGACAAACAGAACACTACAACCCCAAGGTGAAGAGCTTGGTCTGATCAGACCCAGACGCTCTTGTTCATCTAGCTGTTTCTTCAATTCTTTCAGCTCTTCAGGGCCAAGCTTATCAGGATGCTTGCACACCGGTTCAGTTCCAGGCTCGAGTTCAATCACAAACTCCACTGGCCTGTGAGGAGGCATTCCTAGCAACTCTTCTGGAAAGACATCTTCATACTCCGAGACAATGGGAATTTGAGAAATGGCAGAAATCTCACCCTTCTCATTGAGAGAAAATAGACGAATCGTGTCATCGCGAGCAGCAAAAATGATCACATCTTCAGAAGGATGAGTCAATTGGACTTCTTTAGCTTTGCAATCAACATAAGCCTTGTTCATCACCAGAAAATCCATGCCAAGAATAAGATCAATATCAGACTTGCCGAGAACAATTGGAGAGGCTAGAAAGGAATAGCTGCCCATCTTGACAGAAACCTCCGAAATAATCATATGAGAACTCATTCGCATACCCGGAGAGACCACAGGAAAAGGACTTGCCAAATGTTCCGTGGGTAAATCATGCTTTGCAACAAAAGGTCTTGATATGAATGAATGCGATGCACCAGTGTCAAACAAAACTTTTGCCGAAATAGAATTAACCAAGAGATTACCCATTATCACTTGAGAAGAATCCTCTGCTTCAGCTGCATTGACCATGTTCACTCTGACTGACTTGGGATTGTGCTTCACCATAGCACTGCCTGGGGGCCTCATAGGAGGAGGAGGCGGGAGACGCCGCTGGTTGTTGCACTTGTTGGAGTAATGGCCCTTCTGACCACACTTATGACAAGTAACCTCTGAGAGCGGACGGAAGTTGCCTGGAGGAGGAGCATTAGCTGACTTGGGTGCCTCAGGCCTCTGCTGAAATCCTGGGTTGGGTGGGTGGGAAGGACCATGACCACCGTGCTGCCTCTGCTGCTGAGGGGGACGAAACGGAGGAGGAGGAGGAACCCAATACTTCTGCTGCTTAGGAACAATCTGAGAGCTGGAAGAAGAAGAGTTGGTGTCTCTGAATCGCTTCCTAGAATTCTCCAACCTGAGCTGAGTTGCCTTGACCTTTAGAGCCATGTTGTAGAACTGATCAAACTCACGAGGCTCATGTAGGACTAGACCCGGCTGAAGTTCATCCTTGAGACTACCTCTGAATTGATAAATCTTGGACTTCTCATCGAGAACATCTTGCTTAGCATAGCGGGCCAGATTCTGGAACTCGATGTTATACTGATAGACAGACTTGCTCCCCTGCTTCAAATTCCTGAACTTCTCACGCATCTCCTCGACAAAGCTCATCGGGATGTGATGAGCTCTGAAGTCGCGACAGAAATCATCCCAGCTGATAACACGATCGCCTCTGGAATCCTTGTACTGCTGCCACCAATCTGCTGCCTGACCCTTGAACTGGAAAGTCGCGAACCTGACATAGTCCACAGGTCTGACATTGCTGCACTCAAAATGCTTGTTCATGTCACGGAGCCAATTGTCTGCATCGAGAGGCTGCTCACAACAGGTGAAGGACTTGGGCTGATTTGCGAGGAACTGGTTCAGAGTTGCAAACTGAGGCTGATTCTGAAAATTCCCTTGATGACCTTGTTGTCCCTGCTCTCTTTCCTGCAGCAACCTGAGCAACATCTGGGTATTCGCATTGGTTGCGGCCATCACTGCTTGCCAAGCCTCCGGAGGTGGAGGTGGTGGTGGGGGTGGTGGAGGATCAGACTGCTCCCCCTCACGACCTGGGTTCCCACGAGTTGCCGGAGCCATCCTGAAGATGGACAGAATTATCAGCATACCATTGATAAGATGATTTGACGGGGGGATAACCCCGGGGTAGCCTCAGCCGACTGCCTCCAACTTTTCGAAACGACCGCAGGGCGAGCCGCCTCCCCCCACGGTCCGGCTCCGCCCGGCCGGCTCTACCAATCGACCGGCTCGGGGCCGTGCGGCCAGCTACTCCAACCAGCCGGCTAGGGGCGGAGACGCCTAGCCCCCTAGCCGGCGGTGCTGCAGGTACTGCCGTCAGAGCACGCCTGGCTAGAGAGGCCCCCGTCGCATCGGGGGTCAGTGCCCGCATGGCCACAGTGAGGCGACAGTGCCTCTGACTCTGGCCGACTGTGACCTGGCGAACGGCACAGTGTCGGCCTGCCCTCAACCACTCCATTACCTGCCCCGGCATGGCTACAGCGTGGCCGGCCGTACCGCTGACCGCGCCCGGCTGCCGCAAGACGACGCCCCGAAGGACGACCCGTGCCGCGACGGGACAGGCACAGGGCCCACTAGGCGGGTCCCCTCCAGCTCCCGATGGGACCCCGCAGCCGGCGGGCCCTACCAGCGATGAGACCCCTCAGCCGGGGGCCCCACGACCAGCTAGACAGACCGCCAGCTGGGGCCCTCTAGAGCCTTCTACTCATATTGTATTCCGGGTGGTTGGCCTATAAAACCCCCCGGAGCTCCCCCATGCAGAGGGGACCGCTTCCAGAACACAAACCCACCCACACGTAGAGAGGCGGAGAAGACGAGCTAGCCCCTTCTTCCTCCTCTACACGCATAGCTCAAGGAGCACCATTGTAGCCCCCCTTGGTTAATCAACCAGACCGGCAGGACTAGGGGTATTACCTCCCACGGAGGGCCCTGAACCTGGGTATATCGTGTGTCCCTCATCGCTTGTGCCTAATCCCGCTCCCGGAGCCCGTCGGCGTCCTTCGGCCCCAACCACTCTCGATAAGCCACCCCATGGCATCTGTCGTGAGAAAACGACGACAGTTGGCGCCCACCGTGGGGCTGAACGCGGCGCCGGCCGGAGTCACGCTCCGAGCGGGACCCATCGCCACCTCCCCCGGCTACCCCGTGTCCGGGCAGGACCGCTCGCTCGTGGGGCTTGCTCTCGCGGGGCGGAGCCCCGTCCCTGCTAGCCCTGCGGGCAGCGCTACCGGCCTCTCCATCGAGCGGCTTGGCAGCGACCCTCTGCTCGACGTCACCGAGCGCCTCGACAGGCTGAGCCTCACCGACGAGCCGGCCGCCGACGAGTACCCAGGCTAGGTGCTCGACTGCCTCGACCCGCCCTCATCCGTGGGCGCACTCGCCCCGGAAGAGGCCAGCGACTCCCGCGTCCGCGCGGGGGTAATGGCCACCGGGTCCTCCATGACCTCTGTCGTGCCAGGGCGGAGGCGGATGCGGCGGCCATGGTCGCTCGTGCCGGCACCTCCGACCCCCTCGGCGCCATGCTTCGGGGCCTCGGCACTCCCATCGCGCCTACCGCGAACCCAGCCATGGCTATGGCCAAGCTGGAGGTGGCTCGCCGGCTGCTTCTCAATGAGGCGACCACGCTCGCCACCACCAAGCGCCGGATGGAATCCGCGCAGCGCGAGTACAACTCCGCCTACGGCCTCACCCCCACCGGCAACGAGCCTAGCCGGCGCGGTGATGTTCGTAGCCGCGGCCGCGTGGTCGCGGAGATCCTCGGCGGCAGGCTCCCCACCTACGACACGCCGGCTGCCAACCTGAGGGCCGCCCACGTGGCCTACGCCGACCTCGCCGACCTGGTGGGCGAAGAGCGAGAGCAGCAGGACCGCCACATCCAAGACCCCATCGCCATCGCTAACGCCCAGCAGGCCCGGCTCGACGGCATCAACGCCGGCTCCGAAATCCCCGTCCTCGAGGGGGACGCTCCGCCTACTGTTGGCCAACGCCGGCCAGTCCAGCAGGCTTCTTCCCCTCGCGGCTCCGGCCGGCGGGGCGCTGGGTCTCACAACGGACGCTCCTGGCTGCGAGACGAGCAGTCGGCCGTCAACAGCCGGCGTGACGACGCTCCGGCTGGCGACAGTCGGCGCAGCCGGGACCATACCCCGCCCCCGCGGCGGGAGCGTGCCCGCTCGCCTGCCCCTACTGTCCGTCCCGAGCTCGCCGCTCGGCTTGGCCCGCGCATCCCGCGGAGCGAGAACGACGCTCGGACCCACATCAAGCGGCTGGCACAGTCGTCCCTCCTCGAGGAGGAGGGCTCGATTGGCCCGGCATGTTTCGGCCCCCGGATCCGCAACGAGCCGTTCCCGGTCGGCTTCACTCTCCCTCGCGATACCCCGAAGTACAATGGCACCACCAAGCCGGAGGACTGGCTGGTCGACTACACCACCGTGGTCGGCATTGCCAGGGGGAACAAGCGCGTAGTCGTGCGCTACGCCCCCCTAATGTTGACCGGCTCGGCCCGGACCTGGCTTAATAGCCTATCGGCCGGCAGCATCAACACCTGGATGGACTTCGAGGAAGCGTTCGTCCGCAACTTCACCGGCACCTACAAGCGGCCTGGCCGGCCCCGCGAGCTGGCCATGTGCGTCCAGGGGCCGGAGGAGCCCCTCCGCGACTACCTCACGCACTGGACCGAGCTCCGCAACTCCTGCGAAGGGGTGCACGAGGTGCAGGCCATCCAATATTTCATCGAGGGCTGCCGCGACGGCACCCACCTCCAGCACAAGCTCTTGTGCTCCGAACCGGCTACCCTGGCAGACCTGATGGCCAAGGCGGATAAGTACACCACAGCCGACTCTGCGATGCGGATGAAGGTTACCATGCCAGCCAAGCCGGCTCCGCTGCCTGCCGCGCCGCGGGCGGCTGCCGACAACTGGCAGCAGTAGAACAACAAATGCAAGCCCGACCAGCCGGACCCCCGCTACGGGAGCCGGCAGGTCGCCACCATCGAAGAGGAGCAACCAGCTGCCCAGGCTCCCAGCCAGCGCCAGCGCACCGGCAAGGCCGCCTGGCAACCCAAGCTTACCTTCGAGCAGATGCTCGATCTACCCTGCAAGCACCACTCCGGGGCCAAGCCGGCCACCCATACCCTCCGGCAATGCAGCTTCTCCCAGCGGCTAGCCCGAGGCGAGGGCCTCCCGGCTCCCCGCGTGCCGGCTCTGGCTGAGGCCCAGCCGCCTGCTCCGGCTCCGGCTGCCAACGACGGCCGCCTCCACGACCAGTTCCCTAACCAGGACAGGTCCTACGCCGTCTTCACCAGTGAAGCGACTGACAAACACAGCGTGCGCCAGCGCCGGCACGAGGTGAACGCCACCGCTCCCTCAGTCCCCCAATTCATGCATTGGTCCGAGAAGCCGGTAACCTGGAGCCAGACGGACCACCCGACCGTGATGCCAAACCCGGGTAGCTACGCCCTCGTCCTCGATCCCACCATCATCTCCGAGAGGCGCACCTGCCGTTTCTCGCGGGTGTTGATCGACGGGGGCAGCAGCATCAACATCCTCTATCGCGACACGATGCTCAAGCTGGGGCTCAAGGAGAAAGACCTGCGAGCAAGCCGGACGGTCTTCCACGGCATCGTGCCGGGAAAATCTTGCACCCCCATCGGCAATATCGAGCTCGACGTTCTCTTCGGCGATAAGAGCCATTTCCGCCGCGAGCCGATATGGTTCGAGGTGGTGGACCTCGACAGTCCTTACCACGCGCTGCTGGGCAGGCCAGCCCTGGTCAAGTTCATGGCGGTCCCCAATTATGCCTACCTCAAGCTCAAGATGCCGGGCCTTAAGGGCATCATCACCGTCGCCGGTGACTACAAGATGTCGATCGAGTGCGCCCGTGATGGCAGCCGACTGGCCGAGGCTCTGGAGATAGCGGAGGAGAGGCGGTAGCTCGACCGGCTCGTGACTCACGCCTTCAACCAGCCGGCCGTGTCGGCTCCCCCGTCCCAGTCAGCCAGCGAGGCGTCTTTCCAGCCGTCCAAGGACACCAAGCAGGTGCCGCTCGACCCGGCTAACCCCAAGCAATGCGTCACCATCAGCGCCAACCTCAGCAACAAATAGGAAGGCGAGCTCGTCGACTTCCTCCGTGAGAATCGGGACATCTTTGCATGGTCTCCCAAAGACAGGCTGGGTGTTCCGAGGAAGTTCGCCGAGCACAAACTTCATGTCCGGCCGGATGCAAAGCCGGTCAAGCAACCCCTGCGCCGCTTCTCCGAGGAGAAGCGGCATACTATAGGAGAAGAAATCGCCCGGCTGCTCGCAGCCGGCTTCATCATCGAAGTATTCCACCCGGACTGACTGGCCAACCCCAGTCCTGGTGCTGAAGAAAAACAAGACTTGGCGCTTGTGTATCGACTACACGAGCCTGAACAAGGCATGCCCCAAGGACCCGTTCACCCTGCCACGGATCGATCAAGTTATCGACTCCACGGCCGGCTACTGTAACACCCCAAAAATCGGGTTATCGATTTTTGTGCTGTTATTCCTTCCTAGCTTTTCTCTCCCAAATTTTTCCTCTGGAATTTGGCAAGTGACCAGGTGAATTCATTCTATCCTCAACCTCTCAGTGCCTTCCTCATGCTCTTGTGCCAATCAACCTTCCATCAGTCAACCCCGAACCTCATTCCAACCCTAGTTCCGAAATATCGGAACTGGAAATCCTGCCTTTGTGTTTACAAAGGAGCCATCATTTTCCTTTCTCTGTTAATCCTCCCAAAAATTTCCAGAGACCCTTATTCTCTCATAGACCCTATTTGTGCAAAAATATTGCTAAGTCATATGCAATATTTCTCATCTAGAATTAATTCCTTTTTCTGCTTTCTTGAGGAATTAAATCTAGGAAAATATCTATCTATCTCCAGAGGTCATGAAAACCTGTGGAGATATTCTTTGTGGATATATTGAGCTCTCATAAAAATATTGGCCATAATTAAATAGGGGAAATTGCCTTTTCCTATTTAAAGCCAATATTCCAATTTGGGGCCTTTCCAAAGGAACTACCATTTTAGTAGCTAGGAAAAATCCCAACTAATTTGTGGAGCTTCTCATATCCCTATCTTCTCCATTTCCATCAAAATATCAAGTTCCCCAATTCAAATTTTGAGCTCCACTTCTATTTTCAAATTCTGTTCAGATTTCCCATTTGCAAAGGAAGTGCATGATTCCTTGATCTCCTTGGTCTACAATTTTGCAGGGTGATTCATGGTGATAAATTACCCTTGTCCTCCAAAAATTAGCCCATTCCATGTAGCAAATCTTTCCCAGCAAATTGTTCAAGTTTTTGTCCAGATTGGAGCATTGTGAAGGAAGTACCATTTGTACTCATGCAATTGGTATGAAACTTTTACAGTGACTCCATATGACTAAATAATTGGTCTCCTCCAAGTTTGAGCCATTTTCATCTAGCCAATTCCTCAGAACCATCTGGTTTTCATTTCTGTCTAGTCTGGCACTTTGTGAAGGAAGTGCTTGCTATCTTGATTCAATTGAGCTGAAATTTGGCAGGGTAGTGCATATTGATATATCACTACTATAAACCAAAAATCAGCTCAACTCTCCAAGCCCATCTTTTTCTATCATTTTCTCAAGTTTCTGACCAGATTGCATCTCTGTGAAGGAAGTACCATCATAGATGATCAATTTGATATGAAACATCTCCAGCGAATTCTTGTGTCCAAATCATTGATATTCCCCAAAAATCATCCATATCCATCTAGCCAATTAACCCCAGCAGCATCTTCTTCATTTCTGGTCAAACTGCCAAGTTACAAAGGAAGTGCTATCTAGAATGGTTTGTTTGAGCTGAGATTTTGCCAGGTCAGTGACCTTAGTAGATTATCCCCCCTGCCAAAGGTCATGCCAAGAGGAGCACTTTAATGGGCACTGCACAGCACAAACACTTGGCTGTTGGCTTCTTGTTGAGCAAAGAGAGGTCACACCAGAGCTGACCTTTCTTGCTTGATGGGTCAAGCCAGCTCAGTGTTGCGCGGTGAATAGCCTAGACATGGTTTGGCTTCTTGTGCGGTGTGGCAACGCCGTGGCCACGCGGTGACCACGAGCAGAGCATGCCAAATCGGTGCTCTGTGCATTGGAGTTGACGGGAGCTCGTCTCCAGCTGGCTCCAGCATGTCCAGTAGTGTCGTAGTGATCCCCAGCGCGTGCGTGAACCCTCCAGAGCCCTCGCCCCCTCGTCCCCTAGCTGGTGGAGCGCTCGAAGCCTCGGTCGTCGGCGAGGAGCTTCTCGGAGCTCCGTTCATCGTCGGCTAGCTTCTTCCCGAGCCTTTCCCGCGGCTATTTAAGGCTTGCCCGAGCCCCTCTAGCCCCCATCGAGCCCAGCCCCTTTCCCTCGAGCCCCGGAGCTCTCTCTCCCCGTCAATGACCGAAGGCGGCCACCGGAACCCGCAGCGATTCCGGCGCCTTAGCCTTTCCCCTCCCCTCTCCCCTCGCCATTGGCCGCCCCAAGAGCTCGCCGAGCCGCCGCAGTCTTCGTTTTAGTGGGGGAGCACCGCCGGAGCCGCCCTCCCTCTCTCTTGGCCGCCATGGCCGCCGCTCAGTCTCGCCTCAAATTCGAGCGCCCGAGGCCTCCCCGACTCCGTCCAAGTACCTCACCGGACGCGCCATCCTCCGGCGAGCTCTCCCAACTGCTCGCCCTCTCCGGGGAACCCCCAGGTCGCCGAAAACCCGCCGGAGCCGCTGCCCACGGCCACCCAAGTCGTCGTCGCTCCGGCCCTCTTAGGCATCCGTGTCCAGCCGGGGTGGAAGCGGCGTTCCCTCCTGAGTCAGCCGATGGCCCGAGCTTCGTCGGAGGTGGGCTGTGTCGCCGGAGCGAGCGCTGGCGCGCGCCGACCGAGCCTCTCCCTGTCGTGGCGTCGGGACAGAGCAGAGGAGGAGGAAGAAGGGGAGGAAGGAGAGAGAAAGCCTAGGTGGGGCCCGGCTGTAAGTGACCACGGCCCGGGCCCAGCCGGTTTAAGTGGAGGCGCCTTGGCGTGTTTGCGCTTTTCCTGCGGGAAAGCGTATTTCTCGGGAGTGCGCAACCGGCTGTGCTGTCAAGGACCCCTTTGTAAATATTTTATTTGCAGAAAGGTCCTCCCATAGTGAAACCCTTATATCTTTTTGCCCGTAGCTCGGAATCACGTAAAACCAGCGCCCACGTTTTCGTCTCGTCGAGCCCGTTCCGATGGTACTATTTTCACTATGTGTTCACATAGTGGAAATAACTGTTTTGCCCTTGCCCTCCGATCGAGCCCTTTGAGAGAGACCCCTTTTCGGCGATTTCTTCCGCGAGGTGGTCGTTCTTCCTCCCGGCGTATTCGTCGACCCCCAGGCAAGCCAACCTATTCCATGAGCTCCGGACTTGCGTGATGACTTTGCTTGCACCCTGTGTGTTTATCTACTATCTGTTAATTTGCATTTGCATGCACATGTGGTACAGATGCTAGCATTACTCTTCATCTACTATCATGCCTTATTTCAACGTTGCCATACTAGTGATAATATTGCTAATGACATAGTCATGCTAGCACTGTAGTTGATCTCCTGCTGTGACTATCCGTCGATATGCTGAGTTGAATTAAGAGATTACTGTCTATGATTATTTTGGGTTTCATCCGGCAGTTTGTGGACATGAGGAACTGAATTAATGCAACCTAGTTGGTTGATCTTGAGTCACCTATCCGGGCATACTCGTGCAACCACATTTGCCGGTATGGGACGGCCTTGACCGGGTCTGACTGCGTGATCTTTCACCGGTGCCACTAAAGAGGGAAGGTTATGCGCGGCGTGCTACCCTGGCCCGGTAAGCGGCGATAACCTCGTGAGCCCAGTTGTTGTTGAGTTTTGTGCGCACGTCCCTGTTTGGGACAGTAGGCCTCGCTTGGGTCTACAGAGTTTGGCCACGGAGGTGGCAGGTGTCATGAGGACACAGGTGTCATGATGACACAGGGGCCACCCAAGGCTGACCTCCGGGGGAGGAAGAGTGCCGGTGGTACGATGAAAGAGTCACGAGTCAGTCAGGTTTTGTTGAAGCAACGCTGGTCCACCCGAGTCGGATCTCGAGGCTAGGCCTAGGTGCTTCATGGTGTGGGTAAAGTGCGCAACCTCTGCAGAGTGTCAAAATCTATTCGAATAGCCAAGTCCACGGTATTGGACAGCCCGTCCAGACCTCAGTAGGTGGTCAACCGTAGCAGTGTTAGTAATGATGGAAGAACTCATCTTGGGTAGACATCAGATGATGTCAGGAATAAGATATGTTAGCCAAGGGATGGCTATATGATGAGTGGTCGGAGGACCACACGATTTGGATTGGACATGAATCAGTTTAGGTTGGATCATGAGTATGTCGACAGTTGTGGGACAACCCAGAAGGGAGTAAGTTGGTATTCAGTACAGTAAGTACTCTAAGTACTTAATGTAAACATTGCCATGTTAGGTAGATTATATGCCTGATCCATGATATGCTATGATTGGTGTGTGTTTTACAGTAATTTTGTGCCATGTGTAGAATAGATTCTTATATAAGCATAGTGCTCGCTTTGTCATCTGCTTGTTTGGAAGCTATGTATTTGGTTGTCTTGCGAGTACATTCAAAGTACTCACCTAGCCTTGCACGTGGCCAGTTGTAGGAGAAGATCTGTCGTGCTAGAGCGTAACCAAGCCAGTCATGTGTGTTATGGAGCCCAGCCAGAGACGTAGTTTCCGCGGAACCAAGACCTCTGATGCCCCTTTAGTTAGCCTTGGAGCTATGCATATTGTTGTAGGCAACAGTATTGTAATACTCCATTATAATTAATAAAGCCATTTTTGCCTGGAATTGCTGTATCATGTCTTTGGCGTGCGTCAGGTCTTATCCTGGGGACTGGCGTGCGCCGGCCCTCTATCGGGGTGCCACATCTACGATTTGCTGTCCTTCCTGGACGCCTACTCAGGCTACCACCAGATCAAGCTGGACCCGGCTGACCGGCTGAAGACCTCCTTCATCACCCCCTTTGGGGCCTACTGCTACATCACCATGTCCTTCGGCCTGAAGAATGCAGGCACCACTTTCCAGCGCTGCATGCAGAAGTGCCTCCTGCCGCAGATCGGTAGGAACGTCCACGTCTATGTTGACGACATCGTCGTCAAAACCAAGAAGCACTTCAGCCTCCTTGACGACCTCCGGGAGACCTTTGCCAATCTGCGCGAGTACAAGGTCAAGCTCAACCCGGAGAAGTGCGTTTTCGGCGTCCCAGCCGGCCAACTCCTGGGTTTCTTCGTGTCCGCCCGTGGCATTGAGCCTAACCCAGAGAAGATCAGGGCGATCGAGCGTATGCCCAAGCCGACCCGTCTCCGCGACGTCTAGAAGTTCACCGGCTGCCTCGCCTCGCTCAGCAGGTTCATCAGCCGGCTGGGAGAAAAGGCACTGCCCCTCTACCAGCTCACGAGGAAGACGGCGCTTGTCGAGCCGGGCGCCGACTCCACCAGGAAGCCGGCCAAATTCGAGTGGACCGACCAGGCGGACGCGGCGTTTCGCGACCTCAAACGAGTTCTCGCCAGCGCACCCATCCTGGTCGCGCCGGCTGAGAAGGAGCCCCTGCTCGCGTACATCACGGCGACCACCCGCGTCATCAGCGTCGTCTTGGTCGTGGAGCGGCCGGAGGAGGGCAAAGCGCTCACAGTCCAGCGCCCCGTCTACTACCTCAGCGAAGTCCTCTCCGCCTCCAAGCAAAACTACCCCCACTACCAGAAGATGTGCTACGGCATATACTTCGCCGCCCAGAAGATCAAGCAGTATTTCTAGGAGCATGTCATCACCGTGGTGAGCACGGCGCCGCTGGGCGAAATCATGAGTGGCCGGGACGCCACCGGCCGGATCGCCAAGTGGGCAATCGCCCTCGCCGACTACGAGATCCGATATGAGCCACGCACCGCCATCAAGTCGCAGGCAATGGCCGACTTCCTCGTCGACTGGGCGGAAACCCAGTTCGTGCCGCCTCCCCCGGACTCCACGCACTGGCGCATGCACTTTGACGGCTCGAAGATGCGGACCAGTTTGGGAGCCGGTATCGTCCTATCATCTCCGAAAGGAGACCAACTCAAGTACGCGCTTCAAATCCACTTTGCCGCCTCCAACAACGTGGCCGAGTACGAGGCGCTCGTCCACGGCCTCCGGCTCGCCAAGGAGATCGGCATCCGGCGCATCTTGTGTTTCGGCGACTCCGACTTGGTGGTGCAGCAGGTCTGTGGCAAATGGGATGCCAGGGACACCAACATGGCCAGCTACCGATTCCTCGTCCAACAGCTCACCGACTCCTTCGAGGGCTGCAAGTTCCATCACGTCCCCCGGGCGGACAACGAGGCGGCAGACGCCTTGGCAAAAATCGGCTCCACCCGCCAGGCCATCCCGGCTGGCGTCTCCCTCGAGCAGCTGCGCAAGCCGTCGATCAAACCCTTCGCCGAGTCGGAGTCCATCTTCGTGCCCACGGATCCCGCCGGCTCCTCGACTATCCCGGGGGCTCCACCGGCTCCGACGATTCCACCGGCTCCACCTACCCCGCCGGCTCCACCTGCTCCACCGGCTACGCCCGCCACGCCGGCTCCTGTAGCTGTCGTCTCGGTGACCGCCGGTCCTGAGCCCGCGGACGTCCTGATGGTTGTCGACCAGCCGGACCCGAGGACTGGCAGGCCGGTCCCGGGGGCTCCGTCGACGGACCCGGGGGCTCCGGCTGCCTAGAATCTCCAGCCCGTGCCGGAGCCGGCCTCGGTGTCGGCTCCGTCGTGGGGCCAGCCAATCTTGGCTTTCCTCTTGCACAGCGAGCTCCCCCCTGACGAAGACAAAGCTCGGCAGATCCAGCGCCGCGCGCACGCCTACAACATCATCAACCATGAGCTGGTCCACCGCAGCGCAACCGGCGTGTACCAATGCTGCGTCGAGTCCAAGAAAGGCCAGGAGATCCTCCAAGATAATCACCAGGGCGAGTGCGGACACCACGCCGCCTCGAGGACCCTGGTGGCCAAGGCGTTCCGCCACGGTTTCTACTGGCCGACTGCACTACAGGAGGCGACGCAGCTCGTCGACAGATGCGAAGCGTGCCAGCGCTTCCGCGCGCAGAGCCCCCTACCGGCTGCGGCGCTCAAGACCATCCCGCTGTCGTGGCCCTTTGCCGTCTGGGGGCTCGACATGGTGGGGCCATTCAAGACCGCTCGAGGCGGCATGACGCATTTGCTGGTAGCCGTCGACAAGTTCACCAAGTGGATCGAGGCCAGACCCATCAAGAAGTTGGACGGCCCCACCGCCGTCCGATTCATCGAAGACATAACAGTACGCTACGGCGTCCCGCACAGCATCATCACCGACAACGGCACCAACTTCGCCAAGGGTGCGCTAGCACATTTCTGCACCAAACAGGGCATCCGGCTCGACCTGGCCTCGGTTGCCCACCCGCAGTCGAATGGCCAGGCCGAAAGGGCTAACGGCTTAATCCTAGCCAGCATCAAGCCCCGGCTCGTGGCACCGCTCGTCCGGTCAGCCGGCTGCTGGATCGAGGAACTGTCGGCCGTCTTGTGGAGCCTGAGGACCACGCCCAATCGATCAACCGGCTTCACGCCTTTCTTCCTCGTGTACGGATCCGAGGCGGTCATCCCCACGGACATCGAGTTCGACTCGCATCGAGTCGCCCTGTACACGGAGACAGACGCAAAGGAGGCAAGGGAGGACGGCGTCGACCTTCTCGAGGAGGTCCACGAACTAGCGCTGAGCCGGACGGCTATCTATCAGCAAAAACTCCGGCACTACCACAGCAAGCGCATTCGGCCCCTCTCCTTCCACGAGAGGGACCTGGTGCTCAGGCAGATCCAGCGAACCGCCGGCCAGCACAAACTATCCTCCCCATGGGAGGGCCCGTTCATCATCAGCAAGGCACTGCACAACAACGCGTACTATCTAATAGACGCTCAGAAGCCGCAGAAGCGCAAGAGAGACGCCTCCAGCGAGGAGACGGAGCGCCCGTGGAACGCGGCGCTCCTCCGACCGTTTTACTGCTAAGGACCAGTGTATGTATGTACCTCCCCTTTTGGGCTTATCAATGCAACGGGTGCCCCAAGCCAGCTCTTGGGGCATGCCTCTTTCGTTTCCTTCCAAAGCTGTTCGCCTCACTCACCGGTTCCCGGACCCAGTTCCACGGTCTCGAGGGCTCGCCGGCTAACCCTGACGTCACTCCCCGAGGCCGGTCAAGTAATGTGGACTAAGGAAACACCCTACCACCCCGCCCAGCTACAGACCGGCTCCCGGCTGTCCGGCTGGTGGGTTCTCGGAACGATAAACTTAACACACACGAAAACGGTCATAGGGGGTCGCCGGCTAGGGCAAGCCGGAACCTTTTTTAGCCTCTGCCATTTACCTTAGCCAAAACACCCTCGCGGCTCTCAAACTCACGACCGGCTCCCCCGAGGCGGACGCCCCGTCCCAGCTACAGACCGGCTCCCGGCTGTCCGGCTGGCGGGGCCAATGCCAAAAGGGACAAGGTTTCGGGTAGAAAGAGCCAAAATGGGCAAAAAGGCTAAGGACGAGTCGGCACGCATAAAAAATCTTGCAACCAAAAGCGCAAACTTATATACATAAAACGGCCCAGGGCCACAAGTTCATTACATTAACACACACACCCAGTGGGTGGAACTACAGTCTAACGAAAATGCAGGAAAGAAAGGTCCTAGATAGCGGCAGCGCCGTCTTCTCCTCCGGCATCCTTGGCGGCAGCGCCGTCTTCTCCTCCGTCCTTCGTCACGGCGGGCTCCGCACTGCCCTCCGGGTCCAGGTCGCGAGCCAGCTCGGAGTCGGCGTAGTCGTCGGTGCTGGACTCGGCGGCTTCGTCATCCGTCTCCCCGGCGCTGCCCTCCGGGTCATCGATGGCTAGCCCGAATCGGTCCTCCAGGACCACCTCGCCGTCTGTCGTCCGCTCCGGGACATATTCGTCCCAAGGGGAAAAGGACGCGAGGTCACTGGCCCGCGCGGCCAGCACGTCGGCGACCGCCTCCAGCTCAGCATCCGTGCCGACGCGCTGGGCTGCAAGCAGCCCAAAATCCAGCTCGGGGTACCATGACCTCGCAACCCGAAGCGCCATGGCCGCCCCGGCACGCGCCGCGGAAGACCTCCAGGCGTTCCCCGCGCGGACCCAGCCTCCAGCCACCTAGACAGCCGGCTCATGGATACCGGATCCACCGCGTCCGGCCAGAGGGTGCGGACCAGCTCCAAGCCGGCGGCCTGGAGCCGCTTCAGGGCTCGGACCACCTCGTCCAGACGCACCCTGCCGGCGATCCCCACCTCTTCCACGGTCCAGGCGGCAAGCTCCCCGACATGAGCTCCAAGCGCCCGTTGAGCCTCGCGGTGGGCCTCCACGGCCACTTCCGCTGCCGCCTGTGTGCCTGGGAAGGTCGCTGGGGGAGAAAGGAACGCATGATGTAAGATGAAGAGAACGGCGGCCCCAAGCCAAAGCGCAAAGACAAATAAGACAACCAAAACCTACTGGCCAGGAGCCGGTCCCCTTCCAGCGCCTCCTCCTGCTGCTTGGCATCCCTGGCCGACCACTCCTGGAGTCAGCTCTCGTACTCGACGCGGGCCGCCTCCTCCTCCCTGGCCGCCTTTGCCAGCGAGGCATCCTTTGCCTCCAGCTCCTCGCGATGGACCGCATCCCACTCCTCCAACCGCCGTTGGAAAACCTCCTCCCGCTCCTCCAACTCCAGGCGGTGAGCCGCCTCGCGCTCCTCCTTCTCCGCCTTCGCCTGATCCGCCTCCTGGCGGAGCCGGTCGCGCTCCGTGGTCAGGTGGTCCCATTGTTCGCCAAGCCGCACCACCTGGCGTCGGAGGCTGACCGTCTCGGCGTGGGTGGCTGCTCGTGACGAGGATGCCGCTGTCAGAAAGCAAACGAAGGAAAGGATTCAGCCCGCCTCCGGAGCAACCGGCCTGAATCTCAGGGGCTACACCCAGTGGGTGCGCTCGCGCGCCCCCACTGGAAGTTCGCGAGGTTCCATACCTTGCAGATCCGCGGACATGACGGCCAACCGATTTTCGGCCCCGCGGTACAAGCCTAGCAGCGTGTTGTACGCGGCTACCCGGCGGTCGTGCGCAGCCTGCAGAGAACACAGAAGCAAAAAGGCCATCAGACTCGACCCGCCTACGTCCCAAGCTGGCCCGAGTCTCGAAGGCTACACCCAGTGGGTGCGCTGGCGCGCCCCCACTGGAAAAAATCAGAAGCAAAGTACAAGGCTTCGAGCCCTTACCGCAACGGAGTGCTCGAGGTGGACGAGCCGGTCGCTGGCGGCCCGGGCATCCTGCGCCACCTGGGCGCGGCAGGCGGCAAACTCCTCGACGACGACAACCACCGTGGTGCCAAGGGCGCTCGGCGCGTCGTTGAGGGCCGCGCCTCCTGCCGCGGCCCAGGTTTCCTGCGGCCGACCCCCGTCGGCGGGCCCGGATGCGCCCTTCGCCGTGGTTCCGGGTGCCCCTGCTGACGGGCCCGGGGAGTCCGCCCCTTCGGGCGCCGCTGTCTCGCTAGCCGGCACCCCGCCTCTGGTAGCGCCGGTCCGGCTCGCCTCCGGAGCCAGGACCTACGCGTCCAAGACGACGACCTCTGGGGGCTCCTCCGCCCCCGGCGGCACGTCCTCCGCCCCTTCGGCGGCGTCCGCCTCCGCCCGCCGCGCGGGGTCGTGCCTATCCTTGGATCTCCTCTCCCACCAGAGGGAAAAGGCTCCCACGACTGGCCAGCCGCCTCCGCACTCGTCTGCCCCGACGGTCGTTTCCGCACCGCCTCCTCCCATGGGCGACATTCCTCCTCGCGTAGCTCCTGCTCGGCCGCCTCGAGGTCCCGCCACGCCTCGCGCTCCCTATCCTCGGCGGCGGGCGACGGCGCTGTCCCTGCCGTCTCGACGGCTGTGGCCCTCCCAAGGGCGCGCGGCTCCCTGGATGTACAAGATAAGAAAAAGGGGCCGACCAAAAAACAAGCGAGTACCCGGAACTGACTTACTCGATGGTGACGGGAACCGCTTGTCTGGCGGGGCCCGACCGGGCAACCCGCAGCTTCTTCCCGCCTCCTCCGCGGCCGCCTCCCAGCTGTCCGATGGCGGCTCGTTTGGGAGCCGGCCGTGGGCTGGCCGGCTATTTCCCTCTGCCGCCGGCGACCGCGTCGTCTTGGCTGGGCGCGCGGTCGGCGCGGCGAGCGCACCTCCTCCTTGCCGTGGTGACGTCTCCCGAAGCCTCGGGGTCCTCTAGAGCCGCTGCATTGCGCACCCTTTCCGTTTCAGCGTCGTCGTCGGTCCAGTCCCGCAAAGGTGTTCGGGGAAGGAACTCACTAGCCGACTCGGCCGCCTCCGCCTCCGTCCCGTCATTGCCGGGTGCACCGGCCGGCTCCGATACAGCCGGCTCCACGTCGTCGGCGTCCTCGACCTCCTCCGGGTCCGACTCCTCCACGTCGGCAGCCGGCACGCCGTAGTTCTGCAACAACGGGAAAACCTGCATACACGAGGGCCTCCTCGTCGTCAGGCCGTGGGAGGGGAGCCATTCTCAACAAGAAAAAAGGCGGGGGACGGCTCGCCACGTACCCGTGGAGCCGGACGGTCCCGGATGTACGGGGCCTTCCCACATCGCCATCCACCCTCGTCCATCTTGGCGGCTGAGATGGCATTCACCCTCCTCGCCACCTGCACCGCCTTCAGCTCCTTGGTGGAGAGCCGGCAGGGGTCGCGCCGCCCTCCCATCTGGCAGATGAGGTGCGGCCGGCGCTGCAGAGGCTGCACCCGGCGCGCCGCCATCGTAACCAGGAGGTCCGCGGCCAACATCCCCTCCGTCTGGTTCATCACTGCCAGCCGCTCGCAGAGCCGGTTCACCGTCTCGGGCGCGACGGCCGGAGGCGTCCTCCAGTTCAGCATTGCGACTGGCGGCTGGTTGACGAAGGCGGGGAGGTTGATGTAGTCCTCCTCCGGCTTCACGTTCTTCACATAGAAGAACCCCTTCTGCCAGTTCTTCACCGAATCCTGCAAGGGGAGTTGCGGGAACCCGACTCCGGCTCAGAAGTGGATCAGGGTGGCTCCGCAGGCGGTTATGACCTTCTGGCCGGTTGCCGGGTCCTTGACCGTCTGGCGCTTGAGGTAGAAGAGCCGGCACCAGAGGTCCAGGCGCGGCTCCACCCCCAGGAAGCCCTCGCAGAGGGAGACAAATGCCGCCAGCTGCAGGACGGCATTGGCGGCCAAATGGTGCGGCTGCAGCCCGAAATACGTGAGGAATCGCCGGAAGAACGTGCTCGCCGGCAGGCCGAGCCCGCGGAGGAAGTGCTCGGCGAAAACCACCACCTCGTCCTCCCTCGGGGTCAGCGCGTTCTCCGCCTCGGCGATGCGCGCCTCCAGGTGCTCCGCCGACGGCAACTTGCGGCGATGGCGGAGGTGCTCGATGAAGTGTTCATCAACGTCGCTGCCGTCCCACGCTCCTTTGCTCGCCATCACCCTCGAGGATCTCGTGGCCGCAGCGGTGGGGTGCAAATGCCCGGTCTCAGTGCGACTTCCGGCGACGGCGAACGGCGGCACGGCGAGCGCGCGGTTTTCTCTCTCTCTCTCTGAGCGGGGAGCTGAGGGGCGACGACGGCAAGGTGCTGGGGGAGAGGGAACGAATGTGCCATTCCGCTCCTCTCCCCCTCCATTTAAACCCCCGCGCGGAGGTAGTGGGGAGCGGATCCGTTGCGCACGACCCCCACTACTTCCGCCACGCGCAGGAGAGGCATTAACGTGCCCCGGGAACGCCAACCGATGGCCCGGGCCGCAGAAGATCCATGCGCACGGGCCAAGGCCGCGGCCAAAGTGGGCCACGCCCCACGGCCCGGTCTTGCCTTCCACATGGCCTGTTAGGTCACGGCCTGCTGCGCACCCCACGTGGCGCGCCTCCTCTGCCCGACGGGGCATTCGAGGCGTCCCGCGAAGCGTCGGCCGGCTGCGGAGCCGGCCGCCGCGCTCCCGCCTCCTCTGGCGCCGGGACCGAGCGTAGTACGAGAGAAGACTCAACCCGGCGAGGTCCGCCTCCATTCACCGGCGGGCCTCCCCTACTTCGGGGACTACTGACGGGGGGATAACCGCGGGGTAGCCTCAGCCGACTGCCTCAAACTTTTCGAAACGACCGCAGGGCGAGCCGCCTCCCCCCCGCGGTCCGGCTCCGCCCGGCCGGCTCCACCAATCGACTGGCTCGGGGCCGTGCGGCCGGCAACTCCAACCAGCCGGCTAGGGGCGGAGACGCCTAGCCCCCTAGCCGGTGGTGCTGTAGGTACTGCCGTCAGAGCACGCGTGGCTACAGAGGCCCCCGTCGCATCGGGGGTCAGCGCCCGCATGGCCACAGTGAGGCGACAGTGCCTCTGACTCTGGCCGACTTCGACCTGGCGAACGGCACAGTGCCGGCCTGCCCTCAACCACTCCATTACCTGCCCCGGCGTGGCTACAGCGCGGCCGGCCGTACCGCTGACCGTGCCCGGCTGCCGTAAGACGACGCCCCAAAGGACGACCTGTGCCGTGACGGGACGGGCACAGGGGCCCGCCAGGCGGGTCCCCTCCGGCTCCCGACGGGACCCCGCAGCCGGCGGGCCGTACCAGCGACGAGACCCCTCGGCCGGGGGCCCCACGACCGGCTAGACAAACCGCCAGCTGGGGCCCTCCGGAGCCTTCTACTCATATTGTATTCCGGGGGGGTGGCCTATAAAACCCCCTGGAGCTCCCCCATGCAGAGGGGACCGCTTCTAGAACACACACCCACCCACACGTAGAGAGGCGGAGAAGGCGAGCTAGCCCCTTCTTCCTCCTCTACCCGCATAGCTCAAGGAGCGCCATTGTAGCCCCCCTTGGTTAATCAACCAGGCCGGAAGGACTAGGGGTATTACCTCCCACGGAGGGCCCTGAACCTGGGTACATCGTGTGTCCCTCATCGCTTGTGCCTAATCCCGCTCCCGGAGCCCGTCGGCGTCCTTCGGCCCCAACCACTCTCGATAAGCCACCCCGTGGCATCTGTCGTGAGAAAACGACGACATGATTGAAATAAGCTGAATCAATGGCTTGGAAGAAATTGCAATGGAATATCATCAATTGCATTCAAACTGCAAATAGTAAGAACGCTTTCTGCAGGATCTTGATAACACCATAAGATCATGAAGCCACTTGAAATAACAGAACAAGTATTGAGCTAAGGTTGCTCGGAACACATGTATACCCTTATACATCTGTCGGAAGATGATCCTAAGAGCTACTGGAATTCCCACCTAAGAATTTCCGAAGTCTTTCTTGTTTATGCGATTCGGGTTGCGGACCCAGGAACGTACCCAAGGTAATCAGCTACAACTGCACCCGCAACCTTACACACCATAATTCAAGAAACTCCGCAAACTCATCTACCTCAGACACTCATAATCACAACGATACTAAACATGGCAGTACCCTGGATGCCTCCCCAGTACTGGGTGACTCCAGCCTTATCTCGCCACGAAAAGTATTGAAGCAATTTCGAACATCCTCTGTCCTGAGATACTAAGGAAACTGAATGATAACGATGTGCAAAAATCCCTCGGAGCTCTACTCCTCGATAACAGGAGGCACCAAGACAGAATTCCTTCACATCGGCATCATATAGTTTCCAAAATACCCGCGTGATCCTAAAAAAAATTGAGCGAGAAGAGGAGTAAAATGAAAATTCCTAAGTCGGATACCTCACTAGAGTATAGAAGAGGAGTAAAAGAATCCTACTCTCCGATATAACTAGACTCAAAATAGTTTTTCACTAGACTCGACTCGGCCAAGTTCGATCAAGCAAGGGGCTCCTATGGTCGGTATGGCTCTGAATACCAACTTGTCACGCCCAAGATGCGGTCCTATCCCTGTTAAGGCTTGCGGCCTCGACGGGGATAGAAGCGCATCTCGTCGTTCGCAAGTACAGTAAAACATTGCAATACATGTATGAAGAGATGAGTATATGAGTTGGCTTACACTCGCCACAAGCTACCTTACAAGTTCACACAAATTATTCATACATCATCCAAAAGACAGGGTCCGGCTACGGACGAAATCAAACGATAAAAGAAGCAATGTAAAACTGCCTTGCTATCCCAGGATCACCACCACGAAGCTCCCTACTCATCAGGATACGTAACGTACATACGCCTACTTTCTTCATCGTACTCCCACTGGAGCTGAGTCACATCGTCTGGCACGTTCTCATCAATACCTGTACCTGTATTGTTGTAATCTGTGAGCCACAGGGACTCAGGAATCTCATAACCCGGTACCGAAACTATGTAAGCCATTGGGTGAGGAAATGGTTAAGTGGTGAGGCTGCAGCAAGCGCTAAGCATATATTTGGTGGCTAACTTACGAGAACATGAATGTAAATATGGTGGCCTACGTATGACGATCATGAACTAGCATGATCACTAAGTGATCCTGAACACCTACTTACGTCAATCATAACCCCACCGTGTTCTCTCTCGGTTCATGTTCACGAGCAGAGACAGTCACGGTTACGCACACAGTTGGTGTATTTTATTTGAGTTTACTTCAAGTTTACTATAACCGGGTGTTAAACAAATTTCCAACTTGCCACGTAACCATGGGCACGGCTTTTCGAAAAGATTAAACCCTGCAGGGGTGCTCCAACTCATCCATCACAAACTAACCACATGCCGCGGGAATGACCTCGACCACGAATCTCGTGATCATCCTAGGCAATTCCACTGGAAAAACCGCAACCTCGAGATAGCCCGAAGAAAAATCGGAATTCCTCATGCAAGACATTCGAGAAAGGTAAAACAAGTCCAGCAAGACCGCCCGACGTGTCGACGAACCCGATAAGAGCTGCGTATCTCGTTCTCAGGACACGACAGATGAGCGATGGTTACCAAGCCAATCACCGAGTTGCCCCGGGCGGCGTTAATAAGCTGCTCTGGGTTGGACCAACACTCATGAGGAGCACTGGCCCGGGTTGTTGATTAATTATCCACGGGGTAGCTATGCCCTATGCAATTTTATTATGTTGTTTAGCAAATGTAGTACCAATGTTGGGTCTTGCCAAACAAGTTTTAATCTAAAACGAATGGTCAAGGAGGTCCCCATAACAACCCCGAGCATGTTAGGAGCGCAAAATATGGAATATAACACCGGTACTCGGAACTAGTGCTGCAAAAGCGAAACAAAACACTGAGCAAAAGGCCAAGCCTTCCACCATTGCCAGATATATATGTGCATTAATTTAAATAGCAGTAAATAGAGTGATATAAACAAAATCCATGTTGACACATGGAAAGCTTGCACCTGCAACTAGCAACGCTATAAGATAAGGGCTGAGCAGCGGTAACATAGCCAATCAATGTTTGCTAGGTGGTGGAGGGGTTAGAGGCTTTCATGGCAAATTAGAAGGCTGACGGGTTAAGTGGTAGGTAACAAAACATAGAGGTAAAAGCGAGACATCTAGCAAGGCAAAAATAGTGTCGGGATCCGGGTATGATCATCTTGCCTGTTGGGTCTTCAGAGGGACAAAGAGTTGGGTCCTCGTAGTTGTACTCTCCTGGTTCCTCGTACTCAGGCTCGACACTCGCGTCTACCCAAGAGAAACAGCACCAATAAACATACAAACAAGGTGCAATGCACAAACAAGATGATGCATGACCAATTTGAATTATTTAGCATGCAACCCTATGCTAGTCATGTTTCTCATGCACTTATTAAGTTCTTTAGTATTCTGGACAGAACCTCAAGTTTAGTTATTTGAACATGCATGATCATAGAAAATATGAATGCATCATGCAAAATCGATGCAAATGCATATGTAGAACGTTGCAAACGGAGTAACGTAGCTCACGGTGCTCTCCCGGCAAGGTACGAACGTTAACGGAGACAAAACACAAGACGAGGGAGGCCATGGGCTATTCCTTGGTATTCCAAGGATGCCACTGGATAGGAAATGAAAATCTAGCAATAATAGAGCTAAAGATCATGCAAAACAATGGAGTATAGCTCCCACAAGTCACAAAACATTCAAACACACAATCTGTCCACAAACAGCCACATGGCATCTTGCAACACTCATAATAAGAGCTACAGCAAGTTTTAAAACAAAACCAAGGCATGGGCATGAAGTACACAGCATGCTTAACAAATCATCTATCTACAGCAACATGAAATGAAGAATGGATCAATAGCAATGAAGCTCACAAGATGGCATGTTGAATCAGTTTTTAGGGACTTCGTGAAAATTCTAGTTTTATAGAATCTGAGTTAACCAGATGGCAACTTGTCAGCAACTTTTATATATGCTAGAGGGCATTCCATGGCATGAAAATTAACAGGGTGATAGAGGGCAACATCTACAACAAAACACTAGCACTGAGCATGAGCTAAAACATCACAGATCACATGGTAGCATCCCCTAAACATGGCATGGAAATAACTATAGATTCTCAGACTTGAAATTTCACTAAGAGAATAGCGGCAGTTTTTAAACAGGATGACATATTGTGCAACAAAATTATCTATGATGCAAAACCTCTTTTCACAAACTATTTGCACAAGATGACAGAGGGTAACTTGCACCACAATTCATGTCACTAAACCATACTCAAAGGAACAAAGGAATCATGGGAACCATCAAGACAATATGCTATCATGTTAACAGGTTCCAACACTTAGCCATATTTTTGGGCATGTGAAAACATAATTTTAGTGGCATGTTTGCATCAAGTTTTCCACTCATCACATGAACTAACATGGCAAGCAAAAAATACCAGTGGCTAGAGCACACCCAAATGAACATATAACATGTTGGCAAGTCTCCCAAATCATGCAAGGATTAAATCATACAAAAATCACAAAATGCCACCTCATCACAAATTAATTTTTTTACAAAGTTGCTCAAATGACAGAAACAATGCCACCATTGGATGCCTGGGATTTTTCTACCACAAAATCATGTATCACACTCCTATATGCCTGTTGGCAACACTCACAAAAATGCAATCACAAAAACACATATGCACCTAATACCACTTATATGCCAGATTTGGCATGTCCTAGGAACTAGACAATTTTGGTAATAAAACAAAACAGGAATATTTCCTTAAAAGGAAATTCACATAAATCATAAAAAAAAGCAGGAAAAAAAGGGGGCCTACCTGGCAGTGAGCCAGGGGCCCCTGTGGGTATGACATGTGGGGCCAGGGCCCACTTGCCAGGGCCTCACTCAACGGGGTAAAAAGGGGGAATTAAATCGGTCGTGGGGGGGTTCGAACCCACGACCTGCGGGCTGCGGCGCGGGGGCACAACCATTGCACTACGGAAGGAATCTCGACAAAACAGGGGCATTTGCTCCTTTTGACCTCTCAAGGTCCTGCCTTCCCCTGCTTTGCCACAGAGAGGCAACGACGGCGACGACGCGGACACTCGCGACAACGGCGGCAGATTCCGGCGAGGAGAACCACCGGCGGGGAACGCGGACTACGAGGGGAATCCGTTCCCGCGGACATATAACGGCTACGCGCGCGCGACGGCCAGGGGGCTCGAGCTCGAGCTACTGCTCGCTCGGGCATGGCACGGCAACGGTGACCGGAGCGCGATGACGACGAGGCTAGCGGGGAAAACAGCGCGGGAAGGATCAGCGGATCGGCTGCTCACCGAGAGGGGCCCGATGACATGCTCGGCGTTGTCCGGGGCGAGGAAGAAGATCCGCGGCGGGGCTCTCGGTCCACGACGAAGACGAAGAAGAGGCCGGAGATGAGGACGCGCTCTCCTCCTCCTAGCGACGGGAATGGGTCGGGGAAGACGCCCTCGACCTCCTCGACATCGCGGCTGGAGGGGAGAAGTCCACCGACGGCGAGGATGACGACGAAGTGGCCGGCGATGCTCTGCTCCCTCTCTCTGAACTTCTCTGAAGCTAACTCTCCCTCTCGACTAACAGGAAGAAACGCAGGGGGGAGGAGATGGTGGCGGCGCGGAGTTGAAGGGGGAAACCCTAAGCAAGGGCACGGTCGACGAGGGGCTTTATAGGCCAGGCACTGGTCGTCGTGGCTGCCACGGCGCCATGGCCTCGGCGCTCTCTCTATCGCTGAGAGGGGGAGGTGGAAAGGAGGAGGCGACAGGGACAGGGAGGAGAGGCTGGCAGGTGGGACCGGGAGGCACCACGCTCGAAAGCGAGAGAAGGAAGTGAGCGCTCGCTACGCTGCGCTGCTGCTGGGCTACGGGGCGACGCACTGGATGGGCTAGCTGGGCCGGCTGCGAGGAGGAAAAGGCCCATCGCGGTCTACTCACTCTCTCAAATAACAGAAAGGTTTTCCTTTTTAATAAAAACAGCACCAAAGAAATAAAATGACAGGGAGTTTGAAAAGGAATTATAGAGGAAGAGAAAATGTCTTGCACTCACAAAAACATGCACTATTTTATAAAAATGAAATTGGCATCTTTAGGACAAACAATTTAATTCATATATAAATTGTTAAAACATCCTGTTTGCAAAGATGTAGAGCAAAAGAAACTTCAACCTGGTTGAGAACAAATTTTTATGAGCATAACAAAATATTTATGAAGAGAGCAACATTTTTAAGGATGTGAACCAGCAAGTAAATTCATCACATGTGCATATATTTGAAATAGGAGAGGTGGTTAGGGTTTGATAATGAGGAGGGGTTTGCACCAAAGTTTTCACACCAATCTCGCAACACACCTACTCGCAGCCACACCACCCCATGAGGAAGCCAGATGCAAAAAATTATGAATGATGCCATGATGCAAAATTGATATGAGGCAATCTTATATTATTCCAACACAAGGGCACAACATGAGCTCCACATGAGAAATATATTACAAAAGGCAAGGATTACACTTGGGCTATTACATCCCACCTGAATTCAATAGTCCTCTTCATAAAAGAACCAGCACAAGAAGTATCGAGCATGGATTGATCATTATGAGAAAGCCGAGCATAAAAATTCCGAATAATAACTTCTCTCGGGATATCATTATTGGGGCATGAATATAACATTGACTTAAGCCTCCCCCAAGCTAGAGCGATGCTTTCTCCTTCACGAGGCCAAAAATTATATATATAATTCCGATCACGATGAACTAGATGCATGGGATAAAACTTTTGATGGAACTTCAATTGCAATCGATTCCAGTTCCATGATCCAAGATCATCACATAGCCTATACCATGTCAATGCTTTTCCCTTCAAAGATAAAGGGAAAACCTTCTTCTTAGCTTCATCTCCGGGTAGACTTGCAAGCTTAAATAATCCACAAATGTAGTTCACATATAAGAGGTGCATATCAGGATGTTCAGTTCCATCTCCTGCATAAGGTTTAGCAAGCAGTTTTTCTACCATACCCGAAGGAGTTTCATAACCAATATTTTTAGTAGGTACAGTAGGTTGAGGGGAAACTAATTGTGGTTCCGGTCGAGGTGAAGATACCCCGAACAAACCCCTCAAAGGAATGTTTTCCATAGTAACAAGTAACAATAAATTTCGGACGTAGTATAATTTTTTCCTTACCGATTTCCACTTACCAAGAGCGCTTCACTCCCCGGCAACGGCGCCAGAAAAGAGTCTTGATGATCCACAAGTATAGGGGATCAATCGTAGTCCTTTCGATAAGTAAGAGTGTCAAACCCAACAAGGAGCAGAAGGAAATGACAAGCGGTTTTCAGCAAGGTAATTTCTGCAAGCACTAAAATTATAGGTAACAGATAGTTTGATAGCAAGATAATTGGTAACGAGCAAGTAACGGTAACGGTAAATAAGGTGAAGCAAGGTAGCCCAATCCTTTAGTGGCATAGGACAGGTCAGAACAGTTTCTAGTAATAGGCAAAGTGTTCTTGAGGGTACACGGGAATTTTATCTAGTCACTTTTATCATGTTGATTTGATTCGTGTTCGCTACTTTGATAATTTGATATGTAGGTGGACTGGTGCTTGGGTGTTGTTCTTACTTGAATAACCTCCCACTTATGATTAACCCCCTCGCAAGCATCCGCAACTACGAGAAAAGTATTAAGATAAAATCTAACCATAGCATTAAACGTTTGGATCAGCCCCTTACGAAGCAGCACATAAACTAGGGTTTAAGCTTCTGTCACTCTAGCAACCCATCATCTAATAACTACTCCACAATGCATTCCCTTAGGCCCAAGGATGGTGAAGTGTCATGTAGTCGACGTTCACATGACACCACTAATGGAATCACAACATACATATCATCAAAATATCAAACACATATCAAATTCACATGATTACTTGCAATATGACTTCTCCCGTGACCTCAATAACAAAGGTAACTACTCACAAATAATAATAATGCTCAAGATCAGAGGGGTATTGAATAGCATAATGGATCTGAACATATAATCTTCCACCAAATAAACCATATAGTAATCAACTATGCAAGGTAATCAACACTACTAGTCACCCACACGTACCAATCTGAGGTTCCGGTATAAAGATTGAACACAAGAGATGAACTAGGGTTTGAGAGGAGATGGTGTTGTTGAAAATGTTGATGAAGATTGGCCTCCCAAAGATGAGAGGGGTGTTGGTGATGACGATGGCTTTGATTTTCCCTCCGGGAGGGAAGTTCCTGATACGTCTCCAACGTATCTATAATTTTTGATTGTTCTATGCTATTATATTATCTGTTTTGGATGTTTTATATGCATTAATATGCTATTTTATATTATTTTGGGGACTAACCTATTAACCTAGAGCCCAGTGCCAGTTTCTGTTTTTTCCTTGTTTTTGAGTATTGCAGATAAGGAATATCAAACGGAGTCCAAACGGAATAAAATCTTCGCGATGATTTTTCTTGGACCAGAAGAAACCTACCAGACTTGGAGAGGAAGGCAGGAGACCTGCCGGGAGGCGACAAGCCTGCAGGGCGCGCCCTAGGGGGGCGCGCCCCCCTGGCTTGTGGCCCCCCTGCAGGTCCTCCAACCCTAATCTTCGGCCTATAAATTCTCAAATATTCCCCCAATACCAAAGAGAGCCACGATAATACTTTTCCGCCGCCGGAAGCCTCTGTTCCCGTGAGATCCCATCTTGGAGCCTTTTCCGGTAATCTGCCGGAGGGGGATTCGATCACGGAGGGCATCTACATCAACTCCATTGCCCCTCCGATGATGCGTGAGTAGTTCACCTCAGACCTTCGGGTCCATAGCTAGTAGCTAGATGGCTTCTTCTCTCTCTATGTTCTTCAATACCATGTTCTTCATGATCTTCATGGAGATCTATCCGATGTAATACTCTTTTGTGGTGTGTTTGTCGAGATCCGATGAATTGTGGGTTTATGATCAGATTATCTATGAATATTATTTGAATCTTCTCTGAATTCTTATATGCATGATGTCATATCTTTGCAAGTCTCTTTGAGTTATTGGTTTGGTTTGGCCAACTAGATTGGTAATTCTTGCAATGGGAGAAGTGCTTAGTTTTGGGTTCAATCTTGCGGTGTCCTCACCCAGTGACAAAGTAGGGGTAGCGAGGCACGTATTTGTATTGTTGCCATCAAGGATAAAAAGATGGGGTTTTCATCATATTGCTTGAGTTTATCCCTCTACAGCATGTCATCTTACCTAATGTGTTACTCTGTTCTTCATGAACTTAATACTCTAGATGCAGGCAGGAGTCGGTCGATGTGTGGAGTAATAGTAGTAGATGCAGAATCGTTTCGGTCTACTTGACACAGACGTGATGCCTATATGCATAATCATTGCCTTGGATATCGTCATAACTATGCGCTTTTCTATCAATTGCTCGACAGTAATTTGTTCACCCACCGTATTATTTTCCTTCAAGAGAGAAGCCTCTAGTGAAACCTATGGCCCCCGGGTCTATTTTCCATATTATATTTTCAGATCTATAAACCAAAAATACCAAAAATACTTTGTTGCAATCTTTTTACTTTTATTTTACTTTTCGTTTTAGTAATCTTTTATATCTATCTCTATCAGATCTCATCCTTGCAAGTAACCGTGAAGGGATTGACAACCCCTTTATAGCGTTGGGTGCAAGTGTTTGATTGTTTGTGTAGGTGCAAAGATTGGAGCCTTGCTTGTACCTCCTACTGGATTGATACTTTGGTTCTCAACAACTGAGGGAAATACTTATCTACTTTGTTGCATTACCCTTTCCTCTTCAAGGGAAAACCAACGCAAGCTCAAGAAGTAGCAAGAAGGATTTCTGGCGCCGTTGCCGGGGAGATCTACATCAAGCCTACCAAGTACCCATCACAAACTCATCTCTTGCATTTACATTATTTGCCATTTGCCTCTCGTTTTCCTCTCCCCCACTTCTAAAACGATTTTCAGAAAAAACCAAAAAGATTTGCTTTTTTTATTCGCCCTTTTTCCGTTCGCCTTTTTGTTTGCTTGTCTGCTAGATTGCTTGCTTTGTCACGATGACTCAAGAGAATACTAAGTTGTGTGACTTCTCCAATACTAATAATAATGACTTTATTAGTACTCCGATTGCTCCCGCCACTAGTGCGGAATCTTATAAAATTAATGCCGCTTTGCTTAATCTTGTTATGAAAGAACAATTTTCTGGCCTTCCTAGTGAAGATGCCACATCCCATCTAAATAGATTCGTTGAGTTGTGTGATATGCAAAAGAAGAAAGATGTGGATAATGATATTGTTAAATTGAATCTATTTCCGTTCTCACTACGAGATCGTGCTAAAACTTGGTTTTCATCTTTGCCTAAAAATAGTATTGATTCATGGAATAAGTGTAAAGATGCTTTTATTTCCAAGTACTTTCCGCCCGCTAAGATCATCTCCCTTAGGAACGATATAATGAATTTTAAGCAACTCGATCATGAGCATGTTGCACAATCTTGGGAGAGGATGAAATTAATGATTAGAAATTGCCCCGCACATGGTTTGAGTTTATGGATGATTATACAAATCTTTTACGCGGGGTTGAATTTTGCTTCTAGAAATCTTTTAGATTCCGCCGCGGGTGGTACTTTTATGGAAATCACATTAGGAGAAGCTACTAAACTCCTAGATAATATTATGGCAAATTACTCTCAATGGCACACCGAAAGATCTCCTACTAGTAAAAAAGTGCATGCTATTGAAGAAATAAATAATTTGAGTAAAAAGATGGATGAATTTTTTTGCTAGTAAGAGTGCACCTATTGATCCTAATGATATGCCTTTGTCTTCTTTGATTGGGAATAATAATGAATCTATGGATGTGAATTTTGTTGGTAGGAACAATTTTGGTAATAACGCGTATAGAGGTAATTTCAACCCTAGGTCGTTTCCTACTAATTCCTCTAATAATTATGGTAATTCCTACAACAATCCTTATGGAAATTATAATAAGATGCCCTATGATCTTGAGAATAATATTAAATATTTTATTAGTTCGCAAAAGGTTTTCAATGCTATGATTGAAGAAAAATTGCTCAAGATTGATGATTTGGCTAGGAACGTTGATAGAATTTCGCTTGAGATTGATTCTTTGAAAATTATATCTACTCCACCTAAGCGTGATATTAATGAGTCTTTAAAATCTATGAGAACTTCTATTGATGAGTGCAAGGAAAGAACCGCTAGAATGCGTGCTAAGCGTGAATGGCTTGAAAAAGTGTGTACTCGTGAAAATAATGATGAAGACCTTAAAGTGATTGATGTGACTCCTATTGAATCTTTGTTTTCTAATACAAATCTTGATAAATATGGGACTAGAGATAAGTCAACTTTAGTTAAAAGTCGTCCCAATGATTCGGAGTTTATAGATCTTAATGCTCAAATTGATAAAAGTGGGATTGAAGAGGTCAAAACTTTAAATAGCAATGAACCCACTCTTTTGGATTTCAAGGACTTTAATTATGATAGTTGTTCTTTGATTAATTGTATTTCCTTGTTGCAATCCATGTTGAATTCTCCGCATGCTTATGATCAAAATAAAGCTTTTACTAAACATATTGTTGATGCTATGATGAAATCTTTTGAAGAAATACTTGAGTTGGAAGTTTCTATACCTAGAAAGCTTTATGATGAGTGGGAACCTACTATTAAGATTAAAATTAAAGATTATGAGTGCCATGCTTTGTGTGATTTGGGTGCTAGCGTTTCCACGATTCCGAAAACTTTATGTGATGTGCTAGGTTTCCATGAACTTGATGATTGCTCTTTAAATTTGCACCTAGCGGATTCCACTATTAAGAAACCTATGGGAAGAATTAATGATGTTATTATTGTTGCAAATAGGAATTATGTGCCCGTAGATTTCATTGTTCTTGATATAGATTGCAATCCTACATGTCCTATTATTTTTGGTAGACCTTTCCTTAGAACGATTGGTGCAATTATTGATATGAAAGAAGGAAACATTAGATTCCAATTTCCGTTAAGGAAAGGCATGGAACACTTTCCTAGAAATAAAATCAAATTACCTTATGAATCTATTATGAGAGCTACTTATGAATTGCATACCAAAGATGACAATACCTAGATCTATTGTGTTATGCCTAGCTAGGGGCGTTAAACAATAGCGCTTGTTGGGAGGCAACCCAATTTTATTTATGTTTTTGTTTCTTTTTTTTGAGTGATTTACACATTATTACCTCTGTAGTAATTGTGTTTTAGTGTTTTAATTAGTGTTTGAGCCAAGTAAGACCTTTGGGATGGTCTACGGTGATTGTTGATTTGATTCTGCTGAAAAACAGAAACTTTTGCGCTCTGTCCAGGAATTTTATAAATTCACCAGAGCGTAGAATGAGTCTGATTTTTTTACAAAAGATTTATATACAAATTTACCAGATTTTCCTAATTTTTCAGAATTTTTGGAGTTACATAAGTATTCGAAGTTTACAGATTGCTACAGACTGTTCTGTTTTTGACAGATTCTGTTTTCTTTGTGTTGTTTGCTTATTTTGATGTATCTATGGGTTGTATCGGGGGGTATGAACCATGGAGAAGTTGGAATACAGTAGATATTACACCAATATAAATAAAGAATGAGTTCACAACAGTACCTAAAGTGGTGATTTATTTTTCTTATACTAACGGATCTCACGAGTTTTCTGTTGAGTTTTGTGTTGTGAAGTTTTCAAGTTTTGGGTAAAGATTTGATGGACTATGGAATAAGGAGTGGCAAGATCCTAAGCTTGGGTATGCCCAAGGCACCCCAAGCCATATTAAAGTATACCAAAGAACCTAAGCTTGGGGATGCCCCGGAAGGCATCCCCTCTTTCGTCTTCAATCCATCGGTAAATTTACTTGAGGCTATATTTTTATTCACCACATGATATGTGTTTTGCTTGGAGCGTCTTGTATGATATGAGTCTTTGATTTTTAGTTTGCCACAATCATCCTTGCTGCACACATATTTTGAGAGGGACACGCATTAATCATGAATTTATTAGAATACTCTATGTGCTTCACTTATATCTTTTGAGCTAGGCAATTTTGCTCTAGTGCTTCACTTATATCTTTTTAGAGCACGGTGGTGTTTTTATTTTATAGAAATAATTGAAGTCTCGTACCTCACTTATATTATTTTGAGAGTCTTTAAACAGCATGGTAATTGGTTTAGTTTGTGAATTTAGTCCTAATATAATGGGCATCCAAGAGGGATATAATAAAAACTTTCATATAAAGTGCATTGAATACTATGAGAAGTTTGATTCCTTGCATATAGTTTTGAGATATAAAGATGGTGATATTAGAGTCATGCTAGTGAGTAATTGTGGATTGGTATAAATACTTGTGTTAAAGTTTGTTATTCATGTAGCATGCACGTATGGTGAACCGTTATGTAACGAAGTGGGAGCATGATTTGTTTATTGATTGTCATCCTTTGTGTGAGGATCGGGAGCGCGCGATGGTTAACTCCTACCAACCTATCCCCTAGGAGCATGCGTCTAATACTTTTCTTCGATAACTAATAGAATTTTGCAATAAGTATGTGAGTTCTTTATGACTAATGTGAGTCCATGGATTATACGCACTCTCACCCTTCCACCTTTGCTAGCCTCTCTAGTACCGCGCAACTTTCGCCGGTGCATCAAACCCACCATATACCCTTCCTCAAAACAGCCACCATACCTACCTATTATGGCATTTCCATAGCCATTCCGAGATATATTTCCATGCAACTTCCACCGTTCCATTTATTATGACACGCACCATCATTTTCATATTGCTTTGCATGATCGTAAGATAGCTAGCATGATGTTTTCATGGCTTGTCCGTTTGTTGATGTCATTTGCTACGCTAGATCATTGCACATCCCGGTACACCACCGGAAGCATTCATATAGAGTCATATTTTGTTCTAAGTATCGAGTTGTAATTCTTGAGTTATAAGTAAATAAAAGTGTGATGATCATCATTATTAGAGCATTGTCCCATGAGAGAAAAGGATGATGGAAGCTATGATTCCCTCACAAGTTGGGATGAGTCTCCGGACTTTACAAATAATAAAAGAGGCCAATGAAGCCCAAATAAAAAAATAGGCCAAAGATGCCCACAAAAAAATGAGAGAAAAGAGAGAAGGGACAATGCTACTATCCTTTTTCCACACTTGTGCTTCAAAGTAGCACCATGATCTTCATGATAGAGAGTCTCCTATTTTGTCACTTTCATATACTAGTGGGAATTTTTCATTATATAACTTGGCTTGTATATTCCAATGATGGGCTTCCTCAAATTGCCCTAGGTCTTCGTGAGCAAGCGAGTTCGATGCACACCCACTTAGTTTCTTTTTGAGCTTTCATACACTTATAGCTCTAGTGCATCCGTTGCATGGCAATCCCTACTCACTCACATTGATATCTATTGATGGGCATCTTCATAGCCTGTTGATACGCCTAGTTGATGTGAGACTATCTTCTCCTTTTTCCTCACAACCTCCACCATATTCTATTCCACCTATAGTGATATATCCATGGCTCACGCTCATGTATTGCGTGAAAGTTGAAAAGGTTTGAGAACATAAAAGGTGTGAAACAATTGCTTGACTTGTCATCGGGGTTGTGCATGATACTTTATGCGGGGAAGATGGAGCATAGCCAGACCATATGATTTTGTAGGGATAACATTCTTTAGCCATGTTATTTTGAAAGGACACAATTGCCTTGTTAGTATGCTTGAAGTATTATTGTTTTTATGTCAATATTAAGCTTTTGTCTTGAATCCTATGGATCTGAACATTCATGCCACAATAAAGAATATTACATGGATAAATATGTTAGGTAGCATTCCACATCAAAAATTCTGTTTTTATCATTTACCTACTCAAGGACGAGCAGGAATTAAGCTTGGGGATGCTTGATACGTCTCCAACGTATCTATAATTTTTTATTGTTCCATGCTATTATATTATCTGTTTTGGATGTTTTATATGCATTAATATGCTATTTTATATTATTTTTGGGACTAACCTATTAACCTAGAGGCCAGTGCCAGTTTCTGTTTTTTCCTTGTTTTTGAGTATTGCAGATAAGAAATATCAAACGGAGTCCAAACGGAATAAAATCTTCGCGATGATTTTTCTTGGACCAGAAGAAACCTACCAGACTTGGAGAGGAAGGCAGGAGACCTGCCGGGAGGCGACAAGCCTACAGGGCACGCCCTAGGGGGGAGCCCCCCTGGCTTATGGCCCCCCTGCAGGTCCTCCAACCCTAATCTTCGGCCTATAAATTCCCAAATATTCCCCCAATACCAAAGAGAGCCACGATAATACTTTTCCGCCGCCGGAAGCCTCTGTTCCCGTGAGATCCCATCTTGGAGCCTTTTTCGGTAATCTGCCGGAGGGGGATTCGATCACGAAGGGCGTCTACATCAACTCCATTGCCCCTCCGATGATGCGTGAGTAGTTCACCTCAGACCTACGGGTCCATAGCTAGTATCTAGATGGCTTCTTCTCTCTCTATGTTCTTCAATACCATGTTCTTCATGATCTTCATGGAGATCTATCTGATGTAATACTCTTTTGCGGTGTGTTTGTCGAGATTCGATGAATTGTGGGTTTATGATCAAATTATCTATGAATATTATTTGAATCTTCTCTGAATTCTTATATGCATGATTTCATATCTTTGCAAGTCTCTTCGAGTTATTGGTTTGGTTTGGCCAACTAGATTGGTAATTCTTGCAATGGGAGAAGTGCTTAGTTTTGGGTTCAATCTTGCGGTGTCCTCACCCAGTGACAAAGTAGGGGTAGCGAGGCACGTATTTGTATTGTTGCCATCAAGGATAAAAAGATGTGTGGAGTAATAGCAGTAGATGCAGAATCGTTTCGGTCTACTTGACACAGACGTGATGCCTATATGCATAATCATTGCCTTGGATATCGTCATAACTATGCGCTTTTCTATCAATTGCTCGACAGTAATTTGTTCACCCACCGTATTATTTTCCTTCAAGAGAGAAGCCTCTAGTGAAACCTATGGCCCCCGGGTCTATTTTCCATATTATATTTTCAGATCTATAAACCAAAAATACCAAAAATACTTTGCTGCAATATTTTTACTTTTATTTTACTTTTCGTTTTAGTAATCTTTTATATCTATCTCTATCAGATCTCATCCTTGCAAGTAACCGTGAAGGGATTGACAACCCCTTTATAGTGTTGGGTGCAAGTGTTTGATTGTTTGTGTAGGTGCAAAGATTGGAGCCTTGCTTGTACCTCCTACTGGATTGATACCTTGGTTCTCAACAACTGAGGGAAATACTTATCTACTTTGCTGCATCACCCTTTCCTCTTCAAGGGAAAACCAACGCAAGCTCAAGAAGTAGTAGTTCCCCCGGTGGAATCGCTCCGCCGGAGGGCAAAAGTGCTCCTGCCCAAGTTCCGCCTCGAGATGGTGGCGTTCCATCCCGAAAGTCCTCTCCTATTTTTTCTAGGTCAAAAGACATTATATACCAGAAGATGGGCACCGAAGGTGGGCCAAGGAGGGCACAACCCACAAGGGCGCGCCTGGGGGGCCTGGCGCGCCATGGTGTCTTGTGCCCACCAGGGTGCCCCCTCCGGTAGTTCTTTGCTCCAATATTTTTATTAAATCCAAAAATAATCTCCGTAAAGTTTCAGCTGAATTGGAGATGTGCAGAATAGGTATCTCTGATGTGCTTTTCCAGGTCCAGAATTCCAGCTGCCGGTATTCTCCCTCTTTGTGTAAACCTTGCATATTATGAGAGAAAAGGGATTAGAATCACTCCCTAAAGCATTATTATTCAACAAAACATAATAAATAACAGTAGGAAATCATGATACAAAATGGACGTATCAGTGCACCCCCCCCCCTCTGATGTTATTTGCACCAGAAATATTCAGAAAAATCGTATCAAATTTTTAGAACATTCTGAGGACTTTTATTTTTGGGTCATTTTTTATTGCACGAAGAAAACAGAAAACAGGACAACCATGGCATTTTATTTTACTTGACTAAGTAAAACAGAAAATAAAAGGTGGGAGCAAAAGATTGTGCCTACTAGATTCATCAACTTCCTACCTCTCAAAAATGATCCATTAATAAGGTTGATAAAGTCTTATTAACAACCACTTCCGATTAGCATGAAATCGAAGAACTTTTTGTAAAACACTAAGTTAGCTCAATGGGGATGTGCATATCCCCAACAATAAGTATGTCATATTTTTTTTGGCAGTAGCTAGAGGTAGTTGAAAACTTCCAATAGTGATTGTCGGAGATTCTTCAATAACATTTATACCATTCACTTGGAATTGTTTCTTCGGAAAGTGCACCGTATGCTCATTACCATTGATATGAAAAGTGACTTTGCTTTTATTGCAATCAATAACAGCCCCTGCAGTATTCAAAAAGGGTCTACCAAGGGTAATCGACATGTTGTCGTCCTCGGGCATCTCAAGAATAACAAAGTCCGTTAAGATAGTAACATTTGCAACAACAACGGACACATCCTCACAAATACCAATAGGTATGGCAGTTGATTTGTCAGCCATTTGCAATGATATTTCAGTAGGTGTGAGTTTATTTAAATCAAGTCTTTTATATAAGGAGAAAGGCATAACACTAACACCAGCTCCTAAATCACACAAAGCAGTTTTGACATAATTTCTTTTAATAGAGCAAGGTATAGTTGGTATTCCCGGATCTCCAAGTTTTTTGGGTACTCCATCCTTAAAAGAATAATTAGCAAGCATGGTGGAGATTTCAGCTTCAGGTATCTTTCTTTTATTAGTGATGATGTTTTTCATGTATTTTGCATAAGGGGCCATCTTTAAGATATTAGTTAAGCGAGTACTCAAAAAGACTGGCCTAATCATTTCAGCAAAGCGTTCAAATTCTTCATCATCCTTTTTGTTAGATGGTTTAGGTGGAAAGGGCATGGGTTTCTGAACCCATGGCTCTCTTTCTTTACCATGTTTTCTAGCCACAAAATCTCTTTTATCATATCGTTTATTTTTAGGTTGTGGGTTATCAAGATCAACACCTGGCTCTATTTCAACATCATTATCTGGTTCTTTATCATTGTTCGGTTGAGCATCCCCATGAACATCATCATTATCATTTTCATTATCACTAGGTGAATGTTCATTACCAGATTGAGGTTCAGCATTAGAAATAGAGACATCATTGTCGGTGTCAAAACCGGCGGATCTCGGGTAGGGGGTCCCAAACTATGATGCTTGGATCGATGGTAACAGGAGACGAAGGGGACAAGGTTTTACCCAGGTTCGGGCCCTCCTATGGAGGTAATACCCTACGTCCTGCTTGATTATATTGATGATATAGAGATTACAGAGTGATCTACCACGAGATCGTATGACTAAACCCTAGATGAGTTCTCCTCCCTCAATGATCTAAAACCCTCCGGCTTATATAGACGCCGGGGGTGCCTAGGGTTTACACATGGTCGGTTACACGTCGAGGGGATAAACATGCCTATTCTACTTTAAACGTGGAGCACACGCCTTGCTTCTAGAAACTTCCCTTCTGGAGTCCGGTCCTTCGAGTGATCCAGCGTCTGGCGAACGGCCCATATAGTCCGGCCCATATTAGATAGGCCGGCCTCCCGAGGACCCCCTAGTCCAGGACTCCCTCAGTAGCCCCCGGACTAGCCTCCAACGTCGATGTGTATCCGGAGAATCTTGAACAGAGAAGTCTTCGGCTTGCGAGGCGAGTCCCTCTTCCCCTGATTGTTCGGCATCCGACCTGTGATCGACGAAATCCCAAACGTTGCGGGATTGCCAAGTCCATTGCAATAATACTTCTCGAACCTCGCGCATTGCGAGGAGATGAATGGTTTAGCAGTTCTTTTACAGAGCTTCCCCCCTCTGAAAAGGGGTACCATCTATTTAATTAAACTAGATCGCGATCACATCTTCACCTTTCCCCTTTAGACGAAACCCCCAACAAAAAGACCTCTACCAAAAGAAAATGGCAAGCGCCCCTGGTTCTTCTTCGGATCCTTATGGATCTCGCCCAGGGGATTGGGGAAGCTGTTCCGTGTCAACTCTTCGTCTTCGCCAACTAGAGACCCAAGGGTATCTCCCTTCCTCAGATCTGACGACCGTCCGTGCCGGCTTGAATTCATTCAACGGCGTGGTCCTTGCGGAGAACTTCCCCCGTCCACAAAAGGGAGAGCACGTGTGCTTCGTCCCGTTCCTCCTGCGAGGGCTCGGATTTCCCATCCACCCATTCTTGAGAGGGTTATTGGCATTCTACGGGATCCAGCTCCATCACCTTACCCCAGGGTCTATCCTTCACATCTCAGTCTTCGTGGCCCTCTGCGAGATGTTCCTGGGGTGCGAGGCACATTTCGAATTGTGGAGGAAGTATTTTTGCCTTGTCCCACGTACAAGGGACGGGACAATTTTCGAAGTTGGCGGAGCCGAAGTATGCCGCATAGCGGGGACGGGTTACCCCGTAGGAACCCCGAAGGAATTTGAAATGTGGACCTCGGAGTGGTTTTATATTGAAGACGTTCCTTTGTTCGATCCAACTCGGCGGGGCTTGCCCGAATACTCCGATGCCTTTCCGAAGAAAAGGTACAACTGGCGTCCGAAGAGCCTGCCCCAAGAGGAAAGTGCCGAGGTGCTGTGTTTATCGACCCATGTGAGGCTATTAGCCCATCACAAGCTGACCATGATTGACGTCATGGCCGCCGTCCTCACTCGATGCGTCCAACCTCTTCAGCAGAGGGTACATCCTTTGTGGCGCTATAACGGGACAAGCGACACTACTCGCTCCCGCAGACTGGGTCCTGCCAATCAAACAGCATTAGCCGCCGCACTTGCCGATCTATTCAAGGGGGAGCAAGAGGACTTTGTTCAGCGTCATCAAAGGACGGATATTCTTGCCACAATCCCATCGAATGGGTGAGCCTTTATACCTACTGTAATTATAGTTCGGTTTTTCCATTATGTCCCTTTCTGACCGAAGCCGTCAAACTTTATGCAAACAGGAATGGAGGAGCTTCATCGAGACAGTCAACTATCCGGCTCCTCAACCCGAAGACTATGCCCGTGAGGATGATCTGGGCTATCACGAAGACCCGGACCTATCAATCGAATTCGAAGGCGGGGTTTTCTACCAGGAGGGCCTTGATTACGCCAAAGTGGCCATCGTTGCCGACTACCCTGGATCTTTTCCTTCCCCCACCGTAAACAAGAAGAAAAAGAAGAAGACGTCCCACAAGAGACAAGTGTCCACCAGTGATCCTGACATACCGGTTCCTATCGTCAAACGTCGTAGATCTGCGCGACTTACACCGGCCGCAGCGACAGTGGCCGAATCGGGAAGTAATAAGGATCCGGCAGATAGGCCGGTCACAGGGGCAAGCGCACCAGCGAGCTCATCCCAAAGGTATTTCGCTTGATCACACGATTTAACACCATGATTGGATAAAGCTCGTCGAAAGATAATTCCGCCGAAATATTCAGGCAAGAGGTTCGGCTGTCTCCTGCCGAGGACGCCGTAAAGACATCCATCGGTGCCCAAGGTTCAGGGCCTTTCGCCCATGTTAATCCTATTGCCGGAGCTTCCACCGCCAATCCCGCCCCAGCCGATTCGGGTGATGCCATATCGGTCACCAAATCAGAGGTTGGGAGCGCTATGCGTCATCGGCAGCGACGTAAAGCCCTGCAACATCCAGCCTTTTCCAAACAAGAATTCGGCGCTCTACGCACGGCAGATGCATACCTTGGGGCCGCCCGAACTGGGTTCGGTGAAGCTATAAAGTTGATATCATCCAGCTTGCAGGTGAGTTGTTGGTTATTTAAAATCCGAACACGCATGTAAACCCAGTAGCCCCCAAGCCTTAACTTGGTCCGCACGACCGAATTAAGGATCCCTTTCTGCAAATGTAGGCCTCTAAGCAACAGTGCGAGCAACTGGCCAAGGAACTTAAAGACAGCCAAACACAGGTCGAATCTGTGAAGGCTGAGCTAGAGCAAGTGAAGAGCTTTACTCGGGAGGCACACGGTGAGTGCGTATATTAGCCGAATATATAACATGTTCCCATGCTTACGCGAGGGTACTATGTAGCAGCTGAATCAATAGGGCAATTACAAAAAGATTTGGATGTAGCCCGAGAATCTCAGCGGTACGCCGAGTCCCAGCACGAAGCTGGAGGTCGCGTTATGACGCGACACATTGAAGAGAAGAACCGCTTCAAAGAGGAGAACCAGAAGCAAGCCGAGGAAATTGAAAGCTTGAAGGCTCAATTGGCCCAGGTCCAGGGAGAGAACCAAATCTTACAGAGGGGCATGTATGGTGAGCGTGATTCTAACATCAGAAGGTAATTTTTCCTTTATGGATGTAATATAACCTGTATGCCATAACTCATGTGTAGGTCTCCTGACCGGGCATTCCGAAGAAGAGATCGGATCTTACCAGGGAAACTTGCTAAAGGATCTAACCGCCTTGCACGAGCGGGCTCGGAAGGCCATAAAGGGCATGGTAAAAGCATTGTGGCCCGCTGAGCAGCCTTTCGAGGGGATGACCGAGCTAGTCGATCGTTTCAAGGGAGCTCGAGCTAGGTTCGAGCTGTGGAAGACATCGGCATGCCGGGAGGGAGCGAGGGAGGCGTGGGCGATGATCAAGACCCGCTATACCAGACTTGATCCCGAGCATATGGCTCGGGTTGGGCCAGTGGGGGCAGATGGACAAGAAATTCTGCTCCACCTGGTTTATGACCAGGTGATGCCTGCCGCCCGATTGTCACAACAGGACTGCTCCCTGGACACTGTAATCGATAATCTCGATCAGCAGCCGGGACTATGATTGTATGTAGCTATGTACTATCAATCAAAGATTTGCTCCGTTGTGTTGTAAACTTTGTCTTAACCGGCCATCGGCTTTAGCCTCCCGTGCTAGAAGCTTGGGAGTGTTCTGCTAAAAGTATCACCCTAGGGTGAACGAACTATATTCGGGGAACCAGGCAATCCGGCCATGTGGTGCGAACAGACAGAAAGCACGCAGGGAGATATGTTATATTACTATTTAGCGTAAGAAACATCTTCTGAAGAAAATAGTACCTCTAACGATACCTTTCGTCAGGTTGCTACATAAAGCGTAGGCTGTAGCCCGTACACTGATAGTATATGGCTAAGGGTGATTGTAAGAAGACAAGACCCTGGTAATGGTCATGACGACCATAGTGTTACAAATTATTTCCGTCGGGGCCGATCAATTGTCTACGCAAGATAGCTAGCTTTTGGCTTCACCCGTCTGAGGTACGTGTCCGGATGACCCGGTCGTAACAATCGCAGAGGTGCTCCCTTTACCCTCTAGCCGAACAATAGGGAACGTAGAGGGTAACCACAGGAGCGAGGCAACCAAGCTTGGCGAATCTTAGTTCGAATTGATGCATACGATGGCTTGAAAACAACAAGGAAAACAAGCACCCACAATGAGTGTGAACAAGTGCAGAGAATATAAAATCACTGGCTTCGGAAAGGAAGCCCCCAGGTGTTGTGTTTGGATTTATCACTTGAAGGTGTAAAACGAAAAGTCTTATAACGAGATTGAATGAGCCGAACACAGAGTTGGGATAAAAAGGGTGCAAACCTGCCAAACATTAGTGCGAAAGGAGAATTGGAAAAAAAAAGGAAAACACGAAGGAAGAAACATAAAGTAAGGAGTGCGACGACACCGGTTTATCCGTAGAAGCGCCGAAGACGAGCTGCGTTCCATGGGTTTGGTTCGAGGCGGTGATCCGACGGGTTCCGAAGACGATAAGCCCCTCCCGTGAGTACTTCGTCGATTATGAAGGGGCCTTCCCATTTGGGCTTGAGTTTATGCTTCTGCTTCTCCGGGAGTCGTAGGACTAATTCGCCTACGTTGTATGCTTGCGCCCTCACCTCTCTGCTCTGGTAACGCCGGGCCTGCTGCTGATAAAAAGTGGAACGGGCCCGAGCTATGTCTCGCTCTTCCTCCAAGGCGTCCAAGTCGTCCTGCCGATCTAACTCGGCCTCTCTTTCCTCGTACATGCGTACTCTTGGCGCATCGTGAATGATATCACAAGGAAGGACCGCTTCGGCCCCGTAGACCATAAAGAACGGGGTGTAACCCGTTGATCTATTCGGGGTGGTGCGCAAGCCCCATAGTACGGAGTCCAGCTCCTCAACCCACTGACAATCGGATTCTTGCAGAGACCGGACCAAACGCGGCTTGATGCCGTTCATTATGAGGCCGTTTGCTCGTTCAACTTGTCCATTAGTCTGCGGGTGATAAACCGAGGCGTAATCGAGCTTGATGCCCATCTTTGCACACCAGTCTTTGACTTCCTGAGCGGTGAAATTGGATCCGTTATCAGTTATTATACTGTGCGGGACACCGTAACGGTGTATCACGCCGGATATAAAGTCGATTACTGGTCCGAATTTGGCTGACTTGACGGGTTTAGCCTCGATCCATTTGGTGAACTTGTCGACCATAACCAGCAAGTATTTATTTTTCTTGGTCCCCCCTTTAAGTGGTCCGACCATGTCTAGCCCCCAGACCGCGAAGGGCCAAGTGATCGGAATAGTCCGAAGAGCTGTTGGGGGCATGTGACTTTGGTTTGCGAAAAGTTGACACCCTACGCAATATTTGACAAGTGACTGGGCGTCCGCCCGAGCTGTGGGCCAAAAGAACCCCGCCCGGAAGGCCTTGCTTACTAAGGCTCTTGCTGCGGCATGATGACCGCCCATCCCTACGTGTACTTCGGCGAGAAGCTCCCGCCCCTCTTCCTCAGATATGCACCGCTGTAGTACTCCAGTAGTGCTCTTTTTATATAACTCTCCTTCGTGTACCTTAAAGGCTTTGGAGCGCCGGACTATACGTCGGGCCTCCGTTTGATCATCGGGGAGTTCCTTACGAAGGAGGTAGGCGAGGAAGGGCTCGGTCCAAGGAGCGATTACTGCCATGACCTCGTGGGCCGAGGGCGTTTCGTTCATTACGGAGCCGCCGATAATTCTGTCGTCTGGTTCGTCAACAGGGGGAACAACCGTGTATGCGCTTGAGAGATCGGCGCCCGCTTGATCGTCCTGCCAAACCACGGATGGCTTAAAGAGCCGTTCCAGGAAAGTGTTCGGCGGGACAGGGTCGCGTTTGGCTCCTAAACGTGCCAGTATGTCAGCAGCTTGGTTGTCGTCTCGAGCGACGTGGTGGAACTCCAGCCCCTCGAACCGTGCGGATATTTTGAGGACAGCGTTTCGATATGCCGCCATCTTCGGATTTTTGGCGTCGAACTCACCGTTTACTTGAGAGATGGCCAGATTAGAATCTCCCCGTACCTCCAGCCGTTGTATGCCCATTGAAGCTGCCATCCGAAGACCGTGTAGAAGGGCTTCGTATTCGGCTGCGTTGTTGGAGTCGGCATACATGATCTGGAGCACGTATCGGACGTTGTCACCTGTGGGGGATGTGAGAATGACTCCAGCCCCCAGTCCGGCCAAGGTTTTGGATCCATCAAAGTACATCGTCCAATGTGAGTATGTACTGTATTCCCTGGGGAGTTCGGCTTCTGTCCATTCGGCAAGGAAATCCGCTAATACCTGAGATTTAATAGCTCGGCGCGGTTTGTATGTGATATCGAAAGGAAGGAGCTCAATCGCCCATTTGGCTATACGGCCTGTGGCGTCCCTGTTATTGATTATATCATTCAGGGGTACTTCCGATGCCACCGTGACCGAACACTCTTGGAAGTAATGTCTTAATTTACGTGATGCCATAAATACCGTATAGGCTATCTTCTGGTAGTGCGGGTATCTTGACTTGCATTGCGTTAGCACCTCTAACACATAATAGACCGGCTTCTGTATCTGGAATTTGTGCCCCTCCTCCTCTCGTTCGACGACGAGCACTGCGCTGAAAACTTGGTTGGTGGCCGATATGTATAACAACATGGGCTCACCCGCGCTTGGTGCTGTGAGTATGGGGTTACTTGCCAACAGTGTCTTGATATCTTCTAACGCAGCCTTTGCTTCGTCGGTCCATTCAAAAGTCTTGGTCCGTTTCAGCAATTTGTACAGCGGTAAAGCTTTTTCACCGAGGCGGGAGATAAAGCGGCTTAATGCCGCCACGCAACCCGCCAATCTTTGCACATGCTTTAGCTCTGTGGGGATTGCAAGTTCTGACAAGGCGCGGATCTTGGCCGGATTCGCTTCTATTCCTCTATGGGAAACGATGAATCCGAGCAACTTACCAGCGGGAACTCCGAAGACACACTTCTCCGGATTGAGCCGAATATCATATTCGCGTAGGCTTGCAAAGGTTTGCCTTAGGTCGTCGATTAAATTGCTAACGTGTTTGGTTTTGATGACCACGTCGTCCACATATGCTTCGACTGTTTTGCCGATCTGTTTCTCAAGACAGGTCTGGATCATGCGCTGGTATGTAGCCCCAGCGTTTTTAGCCCGAAAGGCATTGTGTTAAAGCAGAACGGACCGTAGGGGGTGATGAATGCGGTTGCCGCTTGATCGGATTCCTTCATTTTAATCTGATGGTATCCGGAATAAGCGTCGAGGAAACACAGCGAGTCGTGTCCGGCTGTGGCATCAATGATCTGGTCTATTCGTGGTAGAGGGAAAGGGTCCTTGGGGCAGGCCTTGTTGAGGTCTTTAAAGTCGACGCACAGCCGCCAGGATTTGTCTTTCTTTGGTACCATCACCAGGTTTGCCAGCCATTCGGGGTGCTTAATGTCCCGAATGAATCCGGCCTCTAGCAATTTAGCTAATTCTTCACCCATAGCTTGTCGTTTGGGCTCGGAGAAACGGCGGAGAGTCTGTTTGACGGGCTTAAAACCTGCCATGATGTTCAGACTGTGTTCTGCCAATCGTCGTGGGATGCCAGGCATATCGGAAGGATGCCAGGAGAATATATCCCAATTTTCTTGTAAGAATGCTCGCAGCGCCTCCTCTGTGGTGGGGTCGAGCTGTGCTCCGATGGACGCTGTCTTGTTAGGGTCCGTCGGGTGCACCTGAACTTTAATGATTTCTTTTGCTGGCTTGAAGGACGTGGATTTGGGCCTCTTGTTGAGGATCACGTCGTCTTTGTCTACCGTTGACCGGAGTGCGGTCAGCTCTTCTGCAGCAAAGGTCTCAGCTAGGGCCTCGAGGGCGAGTGCTGCTGTTTTGTTTTCGGCCCGTAGGGCTATATTCGGATCACCAGCTATTGTGATTACTCCGTTTGGTCCTGGCATTTTAAGTTTCATATACCCGTAATGTGGTATAGCCTGGAATTTTGTGAAGGCTTCACGTCCCAGAAGGGCGTGATAGCCACTGGGGAAGGGCACGATGTGGAAGAGGAGCTCTTCCGATCTGTAGTTGTCGGGCGTGCCGAACACTACGTCCAGGGTAATACATCCTGAGCAGCGTGCCTCCTTCCTTGGGATTATTCCCCGAAAGGTTGTGTTGCTATGTTCGATCCGAGATTGGTCGAATTGCATTTTTTCTAGCGTGTCTTCATAAATTAGGTTTAGACCGCTGCCGCCGTCCATTAGCACTTTGTGTAACCGGAAGCCGTCGATGACGGGGTTCAGGACTAGTGCGGCTGGTGAATGGTCGGGATGAATGGCTGGTCGATCAGCATCTCCGAAAGTGATGGGTGTATCTGCCCATACACTTGTTGCTGCCACGTGGTACACCTGTCCAATTTCTTTAAGGGCTCTCTTCCGTTTGTTCCTCGAAGGGAACGTTTCGTAGATCGTCAGGACTTCGGCGTGATGTTCCGATGAGTCTGCGGGGCGCCCTCTGGGCGGTGACGCCTTGAGGATGGCCTCGCCGCTTTTTGCGATCTGTCTGACGACCCAGCAAGTTCTAAAACTGTGGGTTGGAGCTGTGTTTAGCAATACGGAGTGTATAGGGCAAGGTTTGTCCAATAGTCCGTCCAGGACAGTACTGACCCCAGGAAGGGATCTGTTTCTCTTTTTGGCGGGCTGAGTTTGGGCTGTTCGGTTCGGGGGTATCCTCTTTTGCCGATCTCCTCTAAGGTATTCGGCAGAGGTTTGGTCCGAAAATAGCCGCTCTGCTTGCCAAGCACTTTCCATGGCACAATACTTCTGTACCAAGATGGATAGCTCGGAAAGGTCAGTTATGTGCCGCCGCGCCAGGGCGTTGAGGATTCCCTCGTTGTGGCAATTACGTTTGAAGGTTGCCATTATATCTGTGTCGCTAAGGCCGCGCAGGTTGTGTCGTGCGAGGAGTAGTCTGGCCCAGTAATGATGGACCGACTCCCCTGGCAAATGCGCAATGTCCGGTGGATTCGAACGATTGGGCTCTGATGCGATGATCGGGTCATCGGCTTGGGAGGTGGGTGGGAGAAAAGGTAGTCCCTCACCAAGATGGGAGTCCGGAACTATAAGTTCCGAACTGCGGGATAGGTCGGGGGCCGACACCGGACTATTGCTGGAGCCGGTGACTGGGTCACGGGCAAGATCTCGGTGGTCGGAAATTGAGGTGTAGACCGTTTTTAGTTCCGGTAGCTGGGAGGTCGAACCCTCTGCCGGACACTCGACGGTGGCGACGAGGTGGGTGACCGTGGGGACGTAAATTTCCTTGTCATCGGGTTTAAGCCCAAGCCGGTCATAGACCGGGATCTGGTCATCGGCCATTCGCATAGTCTCCATCCGATCGAACAACTCGTTGAGAAACGAGGCGATGGTGGGATGCGTGTCACCAAAGCGAGTGGGGTCGGTATGCGGCGTCGCTGTTCCAGAGTCGCGCGAGGGCGTTCTTGGATCCTGTTCAGATCCATCCCGACCCGTACGAAGACCGCTCCGAGAGCAGATCGGGGCTGGGTCGTTGTTGATTTTTATCGACGAGATCCGATCTAAGGCTTTGTCGAGAATCGAGAGCTCGATCGGACCGATCTGCCCGGAGCTTCCGGAGTTAGCCTCCGATGCATCCGTGCAGGGAGTGTGTTCGGCAAGAACGGGTGTTCGGCTGTCGGGCGCTATGACCTGATCTGAACTTAAGATCGGGCCTCCGCCAGGGCAGATCCCATAAGCGGAGCCGGAAGATGGATCCGAGGTTAAAGCCTCAGGGTCATCGGGCATGGCAGGCGAGACTGCAAGCCCGGTTAGTGATAGATCGCCGCGGGAGTCTACGGAGAACTCTAAGTTCCCGAATCTGACCTCCTGACCAGGGGAGAAACTTTCGACGCAGCCAAGGCGGCCGGTCGGGTCGGCGTGCAGCACTATGCTGCCGAAGGCGAAGATCTGTCCAGGGGTAAAAGTCCCTGTGTTTCGGACCTCTTCGTTAACGACTAGGCGAACCATCGATTCCTTCTGGCGATCACAGTGGAACTCTCAATGAAAGCACCAATGTCGGTGTCAAAACCGGCGGATCTCGGGTAGGGGGTCCCAAACTATGATGCTTGGATCGATGGTAACAGGAGACGAAGGGGACAAGGTTTTACCCAGGTTCGGGCCCTCCTATGGAGGTAATACCCTACGTCCTGCTTGATTATATTGATGATATAGAGATTACAGAGTGATCTACCACGAGATCGTATGACTAAACCCTAGATGAGTTCTCCTCCCTCAATGATCTAAAACCCTCCGGCTTATATAGACGCCGGGGGTGCCTAGGGTTTACACATGGTCGGTTACACGTCGAGGGGATAAACATGCCTATTCTACTTTAAACGTGGAGCACACGCCTTGCTTCTAGAAACTTCCCTTCTGGAGTCCGGTCCTTCGAGTGATCCAGCGTCCGGCGAACGGCCCATATAGTCCGGCCCATATTAGATAGGCCGGCCTCCCGAGGACCCCCTAGTCCAGGACTCCCTCAATCATTATTATCAGGAGGTTCTTGTATCTCAGGTTCACTAGAGGTAGGCAAAGTCCTATCATTTTTCTTTTTTCTTTTTCTTCTTAGAAGGACTAGGTGCATCAGTATTAATTCTTTGAGAATCTTGTTCAATTCTTTTAGGATGACCTTCAGGATAAAGAGGTTCTTGGGTCATTCTACCTCCTCTAGTTACTACTCTAGCAGCAAAATCATTCATATTGCTATTCATTTATTCAAGCAATTCTTTTTTAGACTTAGCAACTTGTTCTAACTGGGTTTGAACCATAGAGGCATGTTTTCCTACACCTCTAACATCATTACTGATTCTAAATAACAAGTCACTCAAGCGAGCAATCATATCAGAGTTATATTTCAATTGTTTCAGAACATGTGCATTGAAGTGATCTTGTTTCATAATATAGTTATCAAACTCATATAAGCATTGACTAGGATGTTTATTGTAAGGGATATCACCTTCATCAAACTTTAATAAAGAATTTACCTCTACCACCTGTGGAGGTGGTGGTGCGTCAAGGCCATGTATTTCTTCAATAGGTGGTAAATTCTTAACATCCTCAGCTTTAATACCTTTTTCCTTCATAGATTTCTTTGCCTCTTGCATATCTTCAGGACCGAGAAATAAGATACCCCTCTTCTGCGGAGTGGGTTTAAGTGGTGGTTCAGGAAGAGTCCAATCATCATAATTCTTCAATATGTTATTCAATAATTCCTCGGCTTGTTCAACAGTTCGTTCCCTGAAAACACAACCAGCACAACTATCTAGGAAGTCCCTAGAAGCATCAGTTAGTCCATTATAGAAGATATCAAGTATTTCATTTTTCTTAAGAGGGTGATCAGGCAAGGCATTAAGCAATTGGAGAAGCCTCCCCCAAGCTTGTGGGAGACTCTCTTCTTCAATTTGCACAAAGTTAAATATTTCCTGTAAGGCAGCTTGTTTCTTATGAGCAGGAAAAGATTTTTCAGAGAAGTAGTAAATCATATCCTGGGGACTACGCACACAACCAGGAGCAAGAGTATTGTACCATATCTTAGCATCACCCTTTAATGAGAATGGAAATAATTTGAGAATATAGTAGTAGCGAATCTTCTCTTGATGAGCAAAAAGGGTGGCTATATCATTCAGCTTAGTAAGATGTGCCACTACAGTTTCAGTTTCGTAGCCATGGAAAGGATCAGATTCAACCAAAGTAATTAACTCAGGGTCGACAGAGAATTCATAATCCTTATCGGTAACAAAGATAGGTGAAGTAGAAAACTTAGGATCACATTTCATTCTGGCATTTGAAGTCTTTTCCTTATACTTGTGTAGTAATTTCTTAAGATCGTTTATATCCTTACAAGAAAGGATTTCTCTAGTTGTCTCCTCATCCATAACATAACCTTCAGGTATCTTAGGCATTTCAAATCTATGAGAGCTAGGTCTAATAGGTGTTTCATAGTCATCAGTTTCAAGAGCTTCATCAGTTTCAGCAATCTCATCAGTTTCAATAATTTCATTCTCTTTAGCTCTAGCAATTTGTTCATCGAGAAATTCACCTAGTGGCACATTATCATCAAGCATGGTACTAGCATCATCATCATCATAAGCATCATTCATAGCAGAAGTAGCATCATCAATAACTTGCGACATATCAGGATTAATAGCATGTGGTGGTGGTGCCACCTTACTCATAACCGAAGCTGAATCAAGTGCAGAGCTAGATGGCAATTCCTTACCTCCCCTCGTCTTAGAGGGAAAAATCTTGATTTTTGGATCCTTCAGATTCTTCATAGTGATCAATTGATATAAATCCCAAGTGACTCCACAAATATAGCTATGCACCCCGGCAACGGAGCCATAAAAAGGTCTTGATAACCCACAAGTATAGGGGATCACAACCATTTTCGAGGGTAGAGTATGCAACCCAAATTTATAGATTCAACACAAGGGGAGCCAAAGAATATTTGAGAGTATTAGCAGCTGAGTTGTCAATTCAACCACACCTGGAGATTAAATATCTGCAGCAGAGTGATCAGTAGCATAGTAGTATGATAGTTTTGATAGCAGTAGTAGCAGTAACAGTAACGGTAGCAGTGACAACAATAGTTTTGTAGCAAGTGTAATAGTAGCAGTAGCAATAGTAACTTAGCAAGAACAATATGTGGAAAACTCGTAGGCACTGGATCGGTGAACTCGTTGGATAATATTCATCATATAACAGTCATAACCTAGGGCGACACAGAACTAGCTCCAGTTCATAAATGTAATGTAGGCATGTATTCCGTAAATAGTCAGACGTGCTTATGGAAAAGAACTTGCATGACATCTTTGTCCTACCCTCCCGTGGCAGCGGGGTCCATAAGGAAACTAAGGGATATTAAGGCCTCCTTTTAATAGAGAACCAGAACAAAGCATTAACACACGGTGAATACATGAACTCCTCAAACTACGGTCATCACCGGAAAGTATCCCGACTATTGTCACTCCGGGCTTTACGGATCATAACATATAATAGGTGCGTATGACTAGCAAGATCGGATCAAGAGCATAGATATAATGGTGAAAACATAAACAGTTCAGATCTGAAATCATGGCACTCGGGCCCTAGTGACAAGCATTAGGCATAGCAAAGTCATAGCAATAGGGATCAAGCCCTAACAAAACTAACTCGATTACATGATGAATCTCATCCAACTCCTCACTGACCAGCAAGCCTACGAAGGAATTACTCACTCCCAGTGGGGAGCATCATGAAATTGGTGATGGAGAAGGGGTGATGATGATGAAGACCGAAGATTCCCCTCTCCGGAGCCCCAAACGGGCTCCAGATCTGGCCTCCCAACGAAGAACAGGAGGTGGCGGCGGCTCCGTATCGTAAAACGCGATGAAACTTTCTCTCTGATTTTTTTCTCTGAAAATAGGATTTTATAGCGTCGGAATTAGGGTCAGTGGGGCCCCAAGGTGGGCACAACCCACCAGGGCGCGCCTGGAGGGGGTGGTGCGCCCTGGTGTATCGTGCCCAGCCAGGGCTCCCCCTCCAGTGGTTCTTGGCTCCAGTATTTTTTTTTAATTTATTGTAAAATAAATCTCCAAAAAGTTTCGTCTAGTTTTGAGAACTTTTATTTCTGCACAAAAACAATACCATGGTAGTTCTGCTGAAAATAGCGTCAGTCCGGGTTAGTTTCATTCAAATCATGCAAATTAGAGTCCAAAACAAGAGCAAAAGCGTTAGGAAAAGTAGATACAACGGAGACGTATCACTCCTTCAGCCGCCTTATTCTTCTTCTTGCTCGCGGCGGTTTTAGGCCTATGCACCAGAGCTTTCTGCTTCTTATTCCAGAATGCAGAGTTTGCCTGCAAGATTATCAATAAAAACAGTAAGTATGATTTGAAGTTCGAAAATTCGGTAAGCTGGATAACAAGTGTCAAAGATTCTTACTGGAGGAGCCGGGTTAAGAACACAGAAAGGATTTAGTCCAACTTTATTGCAAGATTCTTGATTTTCTCCCAGAAGCTTCTTTACAATCCGGTTGATATCATCAGCTTCCAAATCCACGTTCCTATATCTCTGTGCATCGTCTAAACCGCCAGAGTAATTGGACATTAAGTCACCATGGAGACTCAATGGTAAGATCCTCCAAGCTACCCAGCATCGGATTAGGTCAACCCCAGTCAATCCGTTGGCTATCAAGGCCCTCAGCCTTGGGTATATGGGGGCAAGCGGAGCATGTTCTTCTTGAGGAGCCCAGCCAGGAAGATCAAAGTCCATAGGAAGACGATTTGGTCTATAACCCGGCAGAGGATTTTCATCAGTAGGGGCCGTGTTACGGCAATAGAACCAAGTCTTATTCCATCCTTTGGGGTGACTCGGCAGAGTAGCTGTAGGAAAAGAACAATCTCTTCGCCTTTGAATTGAGACCCCACCAAGTTCTAAACTGGGGCCATCAACACATTCAGTCTGGCGGTTGAGGTAGAAGAATTCCCTAAAAAGAGGGACAGTGGGCTCCGTTTGCAGATACACCTCGGAAAGTACTTGGAACTGACATAGGTTTGATATAGAATTTGGACCCAGATCTTGAGGTTGAAGCTTAAAAAAGTGCAGAACATCCCGAAAGAATTTTGACACGGGGGGGGGGGGGGGGGAAGCCCCGAAGAAGGTGATCTAAGAATACCACTACTTCTCCTTGGCTGGGTTGTGGAGTTTCTTCTCCAAGGGAGACCTGCCAGCTAATTTCCTTTTTGGACGGCAGAAGGCCTTGGTCTTCATAGTCCTTGAGCACAAGTTCAAAAACTTGGGAAGGCACCCACTTGCATGTGGTGGATTTTTACATGATGAGCGCCTAAATAAAAGTAAAGAGCTGCAGAAGCATATATGGCGAGTTATTTAAAAAGCGGCAACTCGTTTAATAGGCTATGTGATTAGGCAACAATGTTCTGGCAGTTGTCTTCAAAGAGTAAGACGGCATAATTATCTACAATAGGTGAGACGCCTTGACGTGACTTGAGACTGCGTCGGTATTTCCCCAAAGAGGAAGGGATGATGCAACACAGCGACGGTAAGTATTTACCTCAGTTATGAAAACAAGGTTATCGAACCAGTAGGAGGATCACCGCCACCCAATAAGCAGCACATGCACACAAATAACAAATACTTGCAACCCCACGCGAAAGAGAGGTTGTCAATTTCTCTACGGTAATAAGATAGATTAGGTAGTGATAGATAGGAGAGATAGATCTCTCAAGAACACAAAATAAAAAGAGTAAATATGCAGCAATATATTTTTGGGTTTTTTGTTTTGTAGATCTAAAAACAAAGATTGCGAAAACGTAGATCGGAAAGCAATATGTTGGAAAAGTAGACCCGGGGCCGTAGGGTTCACTAGTGGCTTCTCTCATGAGTATAGCGCACGGTGGGTGAACAAATTAGTGTTGGGCAATTGATAGAAAATCGAATAGTCATGACGATATCCAAGGCGATGATCATTATATAGGCATCACGTCCAAGATAGATAGACCGACTCCTGCCTGCATCTACCTCTATTACTCCACACATCGACCGCTATCCAGCATGCATCTGGTGTATTAAGTTCATGGAAAAACGAAGTAATGCAATAAGAATGATGACATGATGTAGACAAGATCTATTCATGTAGGAGTAGACCCCATCTTGTTATCCTTAATAGCAACGATACATGCGTGTCTTGCTGCCCCTTCTGTCACTGGCAAAGAACACCGCAAGATCGAACCCATCACAAAGCACCTCTTCCCATGGCAAGAAAAATCGATCTAGTCGGCCTAACTAAACCAAAGATTCGAAGAAGAAATACGAGGCTATAAGTAATCATGCATATAAAAGATCAAAGAAGACTCAAATAATATTCATGGATAGAAACTGATCATGAACTCAAAATTCATCGGATCCCAACAAACACACCGCAAAAGTTTACATCAAATAGATCTCCAAGAGACCATTGTATTGAGAATCATAAGAGAGAGAAGAAGCCATCTAGCTACTGCCTACGGACCCGCAGGTATATGGTGGACTACTCATGCATCATCGGAGAGGCACCTATGAGGAAGATGAACCCCTCTGTGATGGTGTTTAGATTGGATCTCGCGGTCCTGGAACTTGCGGCGGCTGGAATTGTGTTTCGTCGACTCCCCTAGGGTTTTTGGAATATTTAGGAATTTATAGGCATCAGAGGCGGTGCGAAAGGGGGCCGAGGAGGGCACAACCCATCAGGGTGCGCCCTGGTGGGTTGTGCTCTCCACAGCCCACCTCTCCGGCAGTTGTTTGGCCCACTGGGTGTCTTCTGGTCCAGAAAAAATCTCCACAAAGTTTCGTCGCTATTGGACTCCGTTTGGTATTGATTTTTTGCGAAGTAAAAAAACAAGCAAAAACAACGACTGGCACTTTGGCACTATGTCAATAGGTTAGTCCCAAAAAATGATATAAAGTTGTTATAAAATGATTGTAAAACATCCAAGAATGATAATATAACAGCATGGAACAAGCAAAAATTATAGATACGTTGGAGACGTATCAGCATCCCCAAGCTTAATTCCTACTCGTCCTCGAGTAGGTAAATGATAAAAACAGAATTTTTGATGTGGAATGTTGCCTGACATGTTCATCACATTCTTTTCCTTTGTATAGCATGGACATTTGGACTTATAATGATTCAAAGCAATAGTCTAGTTTTAACACAATGACTTCAATACTCAAGCGTGTCAACAAGCAACCATGTCTTTCAAAATATCAACACTAAAGAAAGTTATCCCTAGCCCATTATGCTCAATCAGTGATCCATTCATGAAACAAACTCAAATATTAGCTATGCCCAATGCTCAAGTACGATCATAGTGTACCCTAGTTGGTGCGTGTAAGAGAAGATGGAGACTCAAAGCAAATAAAAAATGCATAAAGTAAATAGATAGGCCCTTCGCAGAGGGAAGTAGGGATTTGTAGAGGTGCCAGAGCTCAAGGTTTAAATTGAGAGAGAGAAAATATTTTGGGTGGCATGCTTTTCCTGTCAACGAAAACGACAAAGTAGCTCACAATACTTTCCATGCTAGATATATCATAGGCGGTTCCCAAACAGAAAATAAAGTTTATTCCTTTTTCCACCAAACTTTCACTTTCCATGGCGGGCCGTATCCACGGTTGCCTTCCATACCAACACTTTCCAAGGAATTTATTATTTGACAAAATAAAGTAAATATTTTTTCTTTCTTTTTCATTTTGGGAATGGGCATCCCTATTACCGCCGCACTCTCGTGCAATGACAAGTGAATAAACACTCATCTTTAGAATAACACATCTAGCATGGAAAAATATTGGACACTCCCCACCGTTTCATGAGCGGTGCGGGCACACAAAAGAGAAATTTTATTTTGAAAATTTAGAGATGGCACATACAAATTTGCTTGGAACGGCATGGAAATACCGCATATAGGTAGGTATGGTGGACTCATAAGGCAAAACTTGGTTTAAGGATTTTGGATGCACAAGTAGTATTTCTACTTAGTACAAATGGAGGCTAGCAAATAGATTAGGAAGCAACCAAACCAAGAAACAAAAATTCACATAAGTGAGCATTGAACATAACTAACACCGAATAATGCACCACAAGTAGAATATAACTTCATTGCATAACTATTGACTTTCGTGCATGCATAGGGAGTCACGAACCTTAACATCAATATTCCTACTAAGCATAATTACTCACTAACATGACTCACATATTACTATCATCATGTTTCAAAACTATTACAAGGAATCAAGTTTAATTTGTCCAATGATCTTAATGAAAGTTTTTATTATATCCTCCTTGGATATCTATCACTTTGGGACTAGTTTCATATATTGCCATTGCTTTTTGGCAAGCTCAAACAAATTTAAGTGAAGCACATGAGCATAAAGATTCATCTCTCAAAAAGGTATAAGTGAAGCATGAGAGGATTTCTTCAAAATTTAATAACTCTCAAATTAATCTAAGTGAAGCATGAGAGTATTTCTACAAAAATTTCCACGCACACTGTGCTCAAAAAGATATAAGTGAAGCACTAGAACAATTCTATAGCCCAAAAAGTTTAAGTGAAGCACATAGAGCAATTATAACAAATCATAGCACGATTTTGGCTTTCTCAAATAGGTGTGTCCAGCAAGGATACAAGGGAAAAACTAACAAACAAAGCAAGCAAAGATATAAGACGCTCCAAGCAAAACTCATGATATGTGACGAATAAAAATATAGCTCCAAGTAAAATACCGATGGTCGTTAGAAGAAAGAGGGGATGCCACTCGGGGGCATCCCCAAGCTTAGTTGCTTGTTTCTCTTTGGATATATCTTGGGGGTGCGGTAGCATCCCCAAGCTTGGTCTTTTATCACTCCTTATTCCTTCATCCATCATGATCTCACCCAAAACTTGAAAGCTTCAACCACACAGAACTCAACAAAATCTTCGTGAGATCCGTTAGTATAAGAAAGCAAATCACTACTTTAGGTACTATTGAAAACCCATTCATATTTTATTATTGCATTATACCTACTATATTTTAAATTTACCATGGCTCATACCATTCAATATAACCCATAGATTCATCAAAACAAGCACACAATGCAACGAAAACAGAATCTGTCTTAAACAGAACAATCTATAGTAATATGTACTCTACACATACTTATGTAACTCTAAAAATTCTGACAAATTAGGAAAATTTAAGGAATTTGTATAGAAACACTGTGTTAAAATCGCATCTCAAGATCACGTTCCAGCAAAAAATGAAAATTCATACACTGGACGCAAAGTTTCTGTTTCAGATTCAGCATCACTTCTACTCATCCTATGAATCATCCTAAAGGCTTTACTTGGCACAAACACTAAATAAAACATAAAAACACAATCATAACAGAGGCATAATTGTGTCAACACACAAAAATAGAAAGCAAAAAGCAAAAAATTATTTATTCATTGGGTTGCCTCCCAACAAGCGCTATCGTTTTACGCCCCTAGCTAGGCATAATTGATAGATTCAAGTATTGTCATCCTTGGTTTTGGATCCATAGGATGCCCTCATGATTGATTCATATGGTGGCTTAATTATTGTTCTACGGAAGTGTTCCATACCCTTTCTCAAGGGAAATTGAAAACGAATATTGCCTTCTTTCATATCAATCACGGCACCTATAGTGCGTAAAAACGGTCTACCAAGTATAATGGGACAAGACGGATTGCAATAAATATCAAGCACAATAAAATCAATAGGCACATAGTTCCTATTTGCAAGAATAATAACATCATTAATTCTTCCCAAAGCCTTTTTAATAGTAGAATCCGCCAAGTGCAAATAAAGAGAACATTCTTCAATATTGGTAAGACTAAGCACATCACATAGAGATTTTGGAATCGTGGAAACACTAGCACCCAAATCACACAAAGCAAATCACTCATAATTTTTAATCTTGACCTTAATGGTAGGTTTCCACTCATCATGTAATTTTCTAGGAATAGAAATCTCCAACTCCAACTTTTCTTCAAAAGATTTCATCATGGCATCAACGATACGTTTAGTGAAAGCTTTATTTTGCTCATAAGCATGGGGTGAATTCAACATGGATTGCAGCAAATAAATACATTCAATCAAAGAGCAACTATCATAATTAAAGTCTTTGCAATCCAAGATAGTGGGCACATCACTAGTTAAAGTTTTGACCTCTTCAAACCCACTTTTATCAAAAATTTCATCAAGATTTTCACCCTCCAAATTATTGGGACGCCTTCTAGCTAAAGTTGACTCTACTTCAGTCCCTTCATTATCAATTTTAACATTACTAAACAAGGAATCAATAGAAGAAACACCAATCAATTTCAGATCTTCATCTTTCTTATGAAGGCAATCACGAGAAAACGATTTTTCTAAGATTTGTTCTTTTTTTACTTTCATCCATAGAGACATATAAAGCTTTAATAGATTCATCAATCTTAGGCAAAAAAGCTTTCAACTTGAGATTTTCAACATCATGAGAAATTCTATCAATGCTTCTAGACATATCATTAATCTTATTCAACTTTTCCTCTATCGTAGTATTGAAAGCCTTTTGTGCATTGATAAATTCTTTAATATTACTCTCAAGATCAGAGGTGTTCCTATTATTATTGTAGGAAGAATTTCCATAGGAATTACCATAATTATTAGAGGAATTTCCAGGAAAAGGCCTAGGATTAAAATTACCTCTATAAGCATTTTTATTGAAATTGTTTCGAGAGACAAAATTCACATCTACGGAATCGCTATTTTGCTCAATCAAAGTAGACAAAGGCACATCATTAAGATCAATAGGATCATTTTTACTAGCAACCAATTTCATCAAAGCATCAACTTTATCACTCAAAGTACTAATTTCCTCTACCGGATTAACCTTTTTACTAGTAGGTGCTCTTTCGGTATGCCATTGAGAATAATTAGCCATGATATTATCTAGCAATTTAGTAGCTTAACCCAAAGTAATCTCCATAAAAGTACCATCCGCGGCGAAATCTAAAAGATTTCTAGAGACAAAATTCAACCCCTTATAAATTTTTTGTATGATCATCCAAAGATTTAAACCATGAGTAGGACAATTTCTTAGCATCAACTTCATTCTTTCCCAAGATTGTGCAACATGTTCATGCTCAAGTTGCTTAAAATTCATGATTTGCGTCCTAAGGGAAATAATTTTCGCGGGCGGAAAATACTTAGTGATAAAAGCATCCTTGCACTTATTCCAAGAATCGATACTATTGCGAGGCAAAGAGGAAAACAAATTTTAGCACGATCTCGTAAGGAAAAAGGAAATAGTTTCAACTTAACAATATCATTGTCCACATCTTTTTTCTTTTGCATATCACACAATTCTACGAACGTGTTTAGATGGGACGCGACATCCTCATTAGGAGTACCGGCAAATTGATCTTTCATGACAAGATTCAACAAAGCGGCATTAATATCACAAGACTCTGCACTAGTGGCGGGAGGAGCAATAGGCGTACTAATAAAATCATTGTTATTGGTATTGGAAAAATCACACAACTTGGTGTTCTCTTGAGTCATCGTGACTACTCAAACAAGATTGCAAACAAGGAAGAGATCCGGCAAGAAAAAGGGCAAACGAAAAAGAGGGCGAATAAAACGGCAAATTGGTGAAGTGGGGGAGAGTAAAATGAGAGGCAAATGGCAAATAATGTAATTGCAAGGAGATGAGATTTGTGATTAGGAACCTGGTAGATGATGGTTGAGTCCCCTCGGCACCCACGATAGGCACGTAGAAGAGACCGCTTCCTCCCCGGCAACGGCGCCAGAAATTCCTTTGACGTGGCTTGAGACTGCGTCGGTATTTCCCCAAAGAGGAAGGGATGATGCACCACAGCGACGGTAAGTATTTCCCTCAGTTATGAAACCAAGGTTATCAAACCAGTAGGAGGATCACCGCCACCCAATAAGCAGCACCTGCACACAAATAACAAATACTTGCAACCCCACGCGAAAGAGAGGTTGTCAATCTCTCTACGGTAATAAGATATATTAGGTAGTGATAGATAGGAGAGATAGATCTCTCAAGAATACAAAATAAAAAGAGTAAATATGCAGCAATATATTTTTGGGTTTTTTGTTTTGTAGATCTGAAAACAAAGATTGCAAAAACGTAGATCGGAAAGCACTATGTTGGAAAAGTAGACCCGGGGCCGTAGGGTTCACTAGTGGCTTCTCTCATGAGTATAGCGCACGGTGGGTGAACAAATTACTGTTGGGCAATTGATAAAAAATCGAATAGTCATGATGATATCCAAGGCGATGATCATTATATAGGCATCACGTCCAAGATAGATAGACCGACTCCTTCCTGCATCTACCTCTATTACTCCACACATCGACCGCTATCCAGCATGCATGTAGTGTATTAAGTTCATCGAAAAACGGAGTAATGCAATAAGAACGATGACATGATATAGACAAGATCTATTCATGTAGGAATTGACTCCATCTTGTTATCCTTAATAGCAACGATACATGCGTGTCTTGCTGCCCCTTCTGTCACTGGCAAAGAACACCGCAAGATCGAACCCATCACAAAGCACCTCTTCCCATGGCAAGAAAAATTGATCTAGTCGGCCTACCTAAACCAAAGATTCGGAGAAGAAATATGAGGCTATAAGTAATCATGCATATAAGAGATCAAAGAAGACTCAAATAATATTCATGGATAGAAACTGATCATGAACTCAAAATTCATCGGATCCCAACAAACACACCGCAAAAGTTTACATCAAATAGATCTCCAAGAGACCATTGTATTGAGAATCATAAGAGAGAGAGAAGAAACCATCTAGCTACTGCCTACGGACCCGTAGGTCTATGGTGGACTACTCACGCATCATCGGAGAGGCACCTATGAGGAAGATGAACCCCTCCGTGATGGTGTTTAGATTGGATCTCGCGGTTCTGGAACTTGCGGCGGCTGGAATTGTGTTTCGTCGACTCCCCTAGGGTTTTTGGAATATTTGGGAATTTATAGGCATCAGAGGCGGTGCAGAAGGGGGCCGAGGAGGGCACAACCCATCAAGGCGCGCCGGGGCCCCCCTGGCGCGCCCTGGTGGGTTGTGCTCTCCACAGCCCACCTCTCCGGTAGTTGTTTGGCCCACTGGGTGTCTTCTATTCCAGAAAAAATCTCCAAAAAGTTTCGTCGTGATTGGACTCCGTTTGGTATTGATTTTCTGCGAAGTAAAAAACAAGCAACTGGCACTTTGGCACTATGTCAATAGGTTAGTCCCAAAAAATGATATAAAGTTGTTATAAAATGATTGTAAAACATCCAAGAATGATAATATAAATGCATGGAACAAGCAAAAATTATAGATACGTTGGAGACGTATCACGCCTCATGATAAGACGGCGCCTAAATGAAGCAGTCTATGAACATGGCGGTTTATGATTATAAGGATGAGCCGATAGACATAAGGGCGTCTCATGACAATCAGAGATTTCTGGTTTTTGCTAAGTATGGAACAAACAAGTTTCTACCGCAGCAACTACAATTATGGATCTACAAATAGTTGAAAAAGGAAAATAATTCCTAAACCTAGAAACGGAGCAGGGAAGAAGTGGTGACCTAGCTTACAGATTTCAAAGGGAGATCTAAGTACAATATGCATGAAATGGAGCCGTCACTCATACCACTCTATTTCTATAGAAAAGTTCATTGAAACTGTGTATGGACTAGCAATGGTGATGAACAAGTGATGAACTCCGGTAACTCCGATGAACTAGGATGAACTGAGGCAGATCTGAGAAAAGGCAAATGACTTACCTGACGATTACCGGGGGCAGCAGAGATGTTTGGCCGGACCTTGGTGAAGTTGAGGGGACACCGCGGTCTTGGAGAGGGTCGGTCGGTGATGAATGAGCAACGGTGACGGCGCAACAGAGGCTCGAGCTCGAGGAGGAAGAAGACGTGAGGGGGAAAGGTAAAAAGTGAATGAGGGGACCCTCGGTGAGTATTTATAATATGAAGAGCCGAAGGGTAACAGGCAGGCGCGAAGATCGAGGGGGCGCAGTAAATTTTGGAGCCAGAGGGGCCTCGATTTTCGGGCTAAACGGATATATGCAAAGAGTCATTGTGATGTCATCATTAATTTCCTGGATTTCCGACGAGTGATGTCATCAACGGGTAAAGCATGAAAATTACAAAGTCTGGAAGCATTGTAAGCCGGCATTTCATGACCCGGAGAATATGCAGATATGGTTAGAAGATAAGCCGCCAAAATTGAGGTGGCAGAGATTGACAGGAATAAACTCAAATCAATCTGAGGGCTAATGTTGGGGGATATAACCCCACGATATGACCCTCCCTATTGGGTCAGGTTATCTTCATGGCGGCTCGTAGATAAGACTCAAGGTGGGCTGCGATGCTGAAGAGCAAGACTGGCAAGGCGTCTTACCAGATAAGCCGACTTGCGGCCCAGTATTCGAAGACGGCGACTCAAGGCCCAAGAGGTGGAAGGTCGTCGAGAGTTTCCTTGCTTAGGAGGCAAGGCGTGTTAGAAACATACTTAGTTATGAATCGTACCACGACTCGGACTCTTGTAAGCCCAGGGTCTCGACCTGTATATAAAGGCAAGTCCCTGAGGCCAATAGAGTTAAGTTATAATCGATCAATAGCTAGGTCAAGCGAATCCACTCCCTTGTATTGATCACCAAGAAATAAGAGAAAAGCAGGAGTAGGCTATTACCTCGATCGTGAGGGGCCGAACCTGGGTAAACCGTGTCTCTCGATTCTGATCAACCCCGACAAGCTAATCACCCGGTTGTGATGGCCTCACGTCTAAGTCCTCACACTAGGACATCTGCCGTGACAAAACCACGACACCCTCCGTGATCGATCGCCCCTCCGGCAGTGTGCCGGAACAGAGCTCCAGATGGCCTCGCGACGGAACAGACACTTGCGGCGGAGGAAAAAGGGTTTCGGGACTGCCTCTGTTATTTTTAGGGTGAAAGAGAATTTATAGGCCAGAGAGGGGCGTCGGGAGGCAGCCGAGGGGGGCACAAGCCATCAGGGCGCGACCCCCCTGGGGCGTGCCCTGTTGGCTTGTGCGGCCCTCGTGCGGCCTCCTGCCTCCTTCCAAAGCTTCCAGGTCTTCTTTTGGTCCAGAAAAAATCATCAAAAAGTTTTGTGGCAATTGGACTTCGTTTGGTAATGTAAACCTGAAAAGTAAAAAACACGCAGAAAACAGCAACTGGCACTGGGCACTGGGTCAATAGGTTAGTGATCAAAAATATTATAAATTGGTAAATAAAGACCCAAAAAGTATCCTAGAATGGTAATATATCAGCATGGAATAATCAAAAATTATAGATACGTTGGAGACGTATCAATTATTCACTTGTTATTGAACCATTTGATGTTTGGGGCTTTGATTATATGGGACCTTTTCCTTCCTCTAATGGGTATACTCATATTCTAGTTATTGTTGATTATGTCACTAAGTGGGTAGAAGCCATTTTGACTAGTAGTGCTGATCACAACACCTCTATCAAAATGCTTAAAGAAGTTATCTTTATGAGGTTTGGAGTCCATAGATATTTAATGACTGATGGTGGTTCACATTTTATTCATGGTGCATTTCGTAAACTCTTAACTAAATATGATGTTAATCATAGAATTTCCTCTCCTTATCATCCTCAATCTTGTGGTCAAGTTGAATTGAGCAATAGATAAATAAAGTTGATTTTGCAAAAGACCACTAATAGATCTAGAAAGAATTTGTCTAAGAAACTAGATGATGCATTGTGGGCATATAGAATTGCTTATAAAAATCCTATGGGTATGTCTCCATATAAAATGGTCTCTGGAAAAGCCTGTCATTTACCTCTTTAGTTAGAACATAAAGCTTATTGGGCAATTAAAGAACTTCGTTATGATTTCAAACTAGCCGGTGAAAAGAGGTTATTTGATATTAGCTCTTTAGATGAATGGAGGACACAAGCTTATGAAAATGCCAAGTTGTTTAAAGAAAAAATTAAAAGATGGCATGAAAAGAGAATACAAAAATGAGAATTTAACATTGGCGATACGGTTCTATTATCCAATTCTCGTTTCAGATTCTTTGCAGGAAAACTCCTCTCCAAATGGGAAGGACTCTATATTGTCGAGGAGTTTTATCACTCCGGAGCCATCAAGATCAATAACGCGGAAGGAACAAATCCTAAGGTGGTTAATGGGCAAAGAATTAAACATTATATTTTAGGTACATCCATTAACAAGGAAACCAATATTATCCAAACAATGACACTGGAGGAGCACATAAAAGAGACCTTCCAGAATGCTCCGGGTAGGTACGTGATACAGTAAGTAAACCGACTTTAAAAATTCCATAGAAAATATTTCTGTCTGTTTTGGAATATTAGAAACATTACAAAAAATAAGAACCAGCCGAGGGGACCCATGAGGAGGTCACAAGGTAACAAGGCGTGCCTGGTTGCCTTGTGGGCCCCTCGTGTGCCTTCTCGACTCCGTTTTCTTTTCGTAGACTTGTCCTACACAAACAAAAAATCATTATATATACTCCTCGATGTTTTGACCACCGTATCGCAAGTTTTCCCTCTGTTCTTGTTTCATGCTATTTTTCTGGCAGATCTAGAAGCATTATGTCATCTCAAGATTCAGATGGGGAGAGCTACGTTTCGTACCTCACGGCGGACCCCAAGGTCTATGCGGATGTAGAGCCCTATGGATGGACAATGGAGGAAGAAGAAAAGGCTGATCTCAAGAATGGAGTCTTCTAGCGAGGATGAAGAAGAGGAACCTCAGCCTCAACCGGGAGATATGCATGTTCCAAGCTTGAGGCTTGGAAATAAAAGTGACGGACTGCATAATAAAGTTTGCTATCATAAGGGGAAACATAAAGTGACGTTCCTTTCCACTAAGAGCTTGCACATTCAAAAAATCAGAAGAAGACTTTCGTGACGAAGCGCCGCCGTCTCGAGGCGGAACCTGGGCACGAGCACTTTTGCCCTCTGGCGGAGTGATTCCACTGGGGAAACTTCCCTCCGGGAGGCGGAAATCAAAGCCATCGTCATCACCAATGCTTCCTCCATCGTGGGAGGGTCAATCTTCATCAATCTTCACCAGCACCATCTCATCTCAAACCCTAGTTCATCTCTTGTATTCAATCTTTGCCCCAAAACCTCAAATTGGTACCTCTGGGTTGCTAGTAGTGTTGATTATCTTGTAGTTGATGCTAGTTGGTTTATTTGGTGGAAGATTATATGTTCAGATCCTTAATGATATTCAATACTCCTCTGATCTTGAACATGAATATGATTTGTGAGTAGTTACTTTTGTTCTCGAGGACATGGGAGAAGTCTTGTTATAAGTAATCATGTGAAGTTGGTATTCGTTCGATATTTTGTTGATATGTATGTTGTTGCTTCCTTTAGTGATGGCATGTGAACGTCGACTACATGACACTTCACCATACTTGGGCCTAAGGTAAGTCATTGTGGAGTAGTAATTAGATGATGGGTTGCAAGAGTGACAGAAGCTTAAACCCTAGTTTATGTGTTATTTCGTAAGGGGCCGATTTGGATCCATATGTTTCATGCTATGGTTAGATTTATCTTAATTCTTCTTTCGTAGTTGCGGATGCTTGTGAGAGGGGGTAATCATAAGTGGGTCGTTTGTTCAAGTAAGAACAACACCCTAGCACCGGTCCACCCACATATGTTTAGTCGGAAAATGATAGATATACAAGAGGGATATAATAAAAACTTTCATGTAGATCACTGAATAAGAAATGTATGATCAACGGTAATGAAGTTGTAATATGGAGGCTTACTAGTTTGTAAACATTAATTAGTAAGGATAACGGTGTTAATGTTTGTGATTCACTATTCATTAAAGTGTTGGTCGTGGCATGACCAGGAAGTTGGAGTGTTTTGTATCCTTCATTGATGCCTTGTGTTGTTCGGGCCGAGGGCGCGCGATGGTTAACTCCTCCCAACCTCCTCCCCAGGGGCATGAAAGCAGTACTTTGCTTCGAGGGCTAATAAGTAATACAATAAGTATGTGAGTTCTTTATGACTAATGTGAGTTTGTGGACTATAAGCACTTCCATCATTTTCGTATTTTGCTAGCCTCTTCGGCATCGTGCATTGCCCATTCTCACCTCAAGATTGGTGCATCCTTCACTGGTGGATCCAAACCCCGTCATATGATACACTCTATCACACTAAGTCTTATTATATCTTCCTCAAAACAGCCACCATACCTACGTATCATGGCATTTCCATAGCCATTTCGAGATATATTGCCATGCAACTTCCACCGTTACTATTCACACGACGTGAGCATTCATTGTCATTTCTCTTTGTATGATCATACAACTGGCATGATATATGTGCCTAAGCCACCATTCATCATTGTTATACATGTTACACTAGTATCATTGCACATCCTGGTACACTGCCAGAGGCATTCATATGTAGTCATATTATTTTTCAGTTTTATCGAGTAGTAAGTAAATAAAAGTGTGCTGATCATCATTATTAGAGTGTTGCCCCTACCTGCGAGTATATAAAAAAAGAGAGGCAAAAAAGAGCCCAACAAATAAATGAGTGAAAAAGATAGAGGGGGCAACATTACTATCCTTTACCACACTTGTGCTTGAAAGTAGCACCATGGTCTTCATATAGAGAGTCCTCATGGTTTGTCGCTTTCATATACTATAGTGGGAATTTTTACATTATTAGAACTTGACTTGCATATTATGATGATGGGCTTCCTCAAATGCCCGAGGTCTTCATGTGCAAGTAAGCTGGATACACACCCGCTTAATTTTAGTAGAGAGCTTTCATACACTTATAGCTCTAGTGCATCCATTGCACGACAATCCCTACTCCTCGCATTGATATTGATTGAAAGACTTCTCCATGACCTAACGATCCGCCGAGTTGATGCAAGACTTTCTCTATTTTTATCTTCCTTATGAACCCCTGCCATAATTCTGTTCCACCTAAAGCACTAAGTCCATGGCTGACGCTCAGGTATTGAGTAAAGTTAAAAATGTTGAAGCGCATGACAAAGTACGAGTCAATTACTTGGTTCGACATCGGGGTATTCATGATTTATGCTTTACGCGAGGAAGACCGAGTTATGCCATTGCTTACACGATTAAATGAGTAGGGATAACGTTTTTTTAGCATTGTTATTTTAAAGGTGATGGTTATTTGCCAGTATTCATCTATATTATTGTTTTGATATTTACTAAGTCATCGGTTTTTAACATCCATACCTAAAAGATTACATGATTAAGAGATGTTAGGTAGCATTCAATATCAAAAATTATGTTTTTATCATCTACCTACTCGAGGACGAGTAGGAATTAAACTTGGGGATGCTAATATGTCTCCACCATATCTATAGTTTTTGTTCATTTAATGCTATTATATATCCATCTTGTATGCTTTATATACCGTTTTATATCATTTTTGAAAACTAACCTATTAACCCAGCGCCAAGTGCTACTTGCTATTTTCTACTTGTTTTTGGTTTTACAGAAATCCATAACAAATGAAGTCCAAACACAATGAAACTTTTTGATGATCTTTTATGGACCAAAACGAACCCTGAAAGTTTCCGGAGGAGTCCAGACGCCACACGAGGCGACGACAAGGTAAGGGGCGTGCCCTGCCCCCTTGTGTTGTTTGGATAGACGGTACATACATAACTCGTTCTGGATAAGCCAGAAAAACTGCCTACCAGAATAAAATCTTGTTTGGATTTTCTAACTAATCCGTGGATACGCAAAACTGGGTTCTCCAAAAGCCAAAAATCCGTGCTTATAAAAAAATGACTATTAGTCGTTTTTCTAAAAACGTGATTTGCATATCCTCGTTCTTCTCTCTCTTGACGACCATGGCGGGCGTGTTCATCCGCGGAGAGAATGTTGCATACGCCAGCAAGGCAGACAACGGCGGCCACGACAGAGTCACCAGTGTGCCGCACCTCGAGGTAGCGCTCCTCCAGTCGTCGCCTCCTCCGCGCCGTCCGCCGTGTTCGTCGCTGCTGTCGAGGCCCTTGAGCGCTCGCGGCAAGCCGTCGTTGCAGCAATGCAACACTAAGAAGGCGCATAAAAACGGTCCCTACTCTGGCTTACGGCGTTATGGCCAAGGACGTCGAGCACTCCCTAGTTTTGCGTTGCCTGCCATGCTGCTCCTGGAGCCTGTACGACTAACGACGAAGGAAGCTGCAACACTGCGGTTTGGGTACGAGGCGGGGTCGATGAAGGGTGACAGACATGGTGACCCTGGGATCGAGGGAAAGCGGACGCCGATGTCCCCTCGTGCCAAGTCGTCAATGCCTCACCGGAAGCTAGCAATGGCATCTAGGACTCTGGGACAAAGGAGGAATAGCTAAGCAGACGAAGGTCTAGCTCCGGAGCAATGGTGGTGGTGGTGGTGGTGGTGGTAGGAAGCAACGACAACAAGGAATCGAAGACTAGCGATCAAGCTTGGGAGCGTCCTGCATCCGTCCTGCTGATTTTGGAAAAGTTCCCCAGCTTGAGAAGGTCACCAGCTTACGGGAGGAAACGAAGATAGAAACACTGAATCGGTCTCTAATAGTTATGGGGCAGGCCGGTTTTACAGTTTTTCTACCAAAACACTATTTTCTATAAACAGGTTATTAGAAGGTTCGCTTGTAAAACTGGTTTTCCTAAAAACCAGCTAAAAACTAGTTTCCTAAAAACCCGCTGCTAACCAAACAACGCCTAAACATTTGAAAATCCTGGATTCTGTTAGAAGCCCAATGCATTTGGACAAGGGAGTACATGCTTTTAATTGTGTTTCCACGTCAGCTTACAAGGATTATCATACACTTGGAGTACTGTGAAGAAGGGACAGGGTTTGCCTGCTCCGCCTTTGTGCTCCCATATGTGCTCCGCGTCGTTCCCTCGGCATCGCACGATCACAGTAAATTCTCTATCCCCACGTCCCTATTCACTCCCTTAAAAAAACTAGCCGTATTCCTTTCCCTTGCCGTAGCCCGTACTTGTATCTTGCATCTCATCGTATCGAAACAAAACTGCGAGAGATAGCAACCGTCGTAATTAGGCATACCGTGTCCGGCTCGACTCTCTGACCCTTGCAGCTCCACGCCGTCGCCGTCCTCTTCCTTGTGGACCATGGACCACTCGTTCAACGAAAGCTTCGTCGCTGTGCAAGCTGGCGGGCTGCTGATGTTCTCGGGCGACAACATCAGCAAGGCCCTGGCTGTGATGACCATCTTCTGACCGCGACATGAACTGCTCCGCGACGCAGATGAAGTGAAAGAGGCCAGGGCGGTCGAGGGACTCGAGGCACACCTCTGTGTCGCCATTGTCGGACAAGAAGCCACGACCCGCACTTGTTGCACACTCGTACTTCTCCTCCGTCACCACCATCAGCGAGCTGAGACCCACTTGTAGTACTTAGAATCTAACTAGCAATTAAGTAATTAACCACGCATGAATGATCAGGCTCATGCAAATCCACGTCTATTGCGTATGATAGGAAGATTTGAACGTACTGCTGGTAGTGCTCAGCATCATCGACGCTCGCGGACGACGGCGCTGAGGAGGATTCCGGTTCTTCGGTTATGACCTCACCCGACCGGCATCCATGCCGTAAACCTCCATTTCTTGTCTCGCCGTGGTGTGCAGCGCTAGAGACGCTTCACACGGCGTGCATCACCTCCTCAATTTAGGCGACGCACTCCACCTTGGTGCGGCGACAGCAGGCCCCGGGAGCATGATGTTGTGGTTCAGCGGTGGGAGGAGTAATCAGCAGGGTAGGGAGATAGTTAGCCGGTGGGGGGAGATCGGCCGACTGCTCTGCCCGCCGTGGAAGGGAAAGGGAGAGAACGTATACATACGGGAGGAAGAAGGAAATACGGGCTTGCTTATTTTTTTTCCAAGACAAAAGGGGCACGGGATGGGGAAATCATTCTATTCGTTAGATGGAAAACTAACGGCGGGGGAGCACAGATCGGAGCATATGGAGGGAGCAGGCAAGCCCCGTCCGTGAAGAAGAGCATACAGGATACAGCCGCTCGGGCCCACCTCGCAGACTCCGCATGTGAGGCCACGAGGAGCGACCATATGTTTTTGGGACAGTTCTCGAAACCTCGTCTTGTCCTCCTCAGAGCCGGCGGCGAAGCGGCGGCGCTCTTCTCGACGACTGCCTGGAGGAGACGAACCCGGACATAAGTCCGCGTGGATTCAAGGTAGGCTTTGCTGAATCCCAGTCGAACTTATGCCTAATTTTTGGCCGGATTAGCAGGCTAGGGTTTCGTCCGCGTTTGTGCAATTGTGTCGATTCCGAGTTCGGAATCTTGGGAGAAATCCGTCCATATCCCTTGTACTGCAGCACATTTTTCTTCCACTTATGCTTTGGTAGGAAGAAGCGGGTCTAGGGGATCGCCCCTGCTTCGCTGCAAGCCTAGGGTAATACTATTGTGCTCAGAACTTGAGGGTGTGTTTGGTAGCATGCATGGAGGATGCATGGTCTTAAAAGTTTCCTATCCGACTCACTTTTGAGTGTTTGATAGGATGAGCTATGCTCACCTCGTGCAAAAAAACGTCCTCAGCTATGCGGAAGCGAAGCACCCCATACAGCCCGGCTGGGTCGAGCTATGCTGAGGCCACGCACGAAAAAAATCTCCCCCCCGACCCACCTCGGTCGAACGACCTCGCCTCCCCCTGCCTCGCTCGACCCGCTCCCCCTCCCCTCTCGCGCGACCCCCTCGCCCCTCCCCTCTCGCGCGAACCCTCCCCATCTGCATCGCGCCGCCGCCAGATCCGTGCCGCCGCCGGTCTCCTTCCTTCTCCGCCCTCTCCGCCGCCCCTGCTAGACGGGTGTGGCCCCGCCCCTCCCCGTCCCTGCTCCAGGCTGTTGCCCCGCCCCAGCTCCTGGCCGGCCCGGATCTGACCGCCGCCGCGCCCCTGCACTAGCTCGCCGGTGGGAAGGTAGCAGCTTCGTCCCCTCCTTCCCTTCCTCCTCCCTCCTCTTTTCCTCCTTCCCCTACCCCCCTCTTTCATGCCTCGGACACCTGCTGTTGACCAGGGATGACCTTGTTGCTGTACAGAGAGGTAGTAGTTAGATTGAAATAGACCTGGCCAAACGGGCCGGCCCGGCACGGCCCGGCCCGGCACGGCCCGCCCAGGCACGTTTAGTAAACGGGCCGTGCCGTGCCGGCCCACGTGCTGACCCCTCCGGCCCAGGCACGGCCCGGGAGCTATACGGGCCGGCCCGTCGGCACGCCAGACCCGCTGGCCTGCTAGTTTTTTAGCCTCTTAGGCTGTTTTTTTGGGCCGATTTTGGCCCATTGGGCTGTTTTGTAGTTATATATACATAAAAAAAATCTAAATAAAAAATAAAAAATGTAAACGGGCCGTGCCGTGCCGGCCCGCGTGCCCAGCCTTCAGGCCCAGGCATGGCCCGAGGCGTGTCGCGTGCCGGGTCTGGCCCGTCACGTGCCGTGCCGGCGTGCCCGTGGGCCGGCATGCCAGGCCCGGCCCGTTTGGCCAGGTCTGGCCGCCACCAAGGTCTCCTCCATGCCTTCAAGAAAAAAAACAAGGTCTTCTCCACCGTCTTGACCCCCTGTTCTCTCTTTTTCGGTGGTTCGTCGGTGATCAGATGCGTGGAGAACCATCCCTTCTTGTTTTTAAGTTTTATTAGTAGGTTGTTGTTTCATTTTTAGGTTTTCATTTCCTGACGGTATCATCGAGGTAGCGGTGGCAATGACCCATTCGAGTAAGGTCTACCTGGTCCCTTTCCATCTTGACGACACCCAATCCATTATTGACAAAGGAAATGTGATGGTAGGTGTTGTCAGAGCTGATGGCTCTCTTTAAATCTTGACAATTGGTGTGTCAATCAGGTGAAACAGTTAGATGTCTGTTGGTGTGGCGACATTGACTTCTTCTCTCGAGTTGGATGTCTCTTTTTCACCGACGAACCACTAAAAAAAAAGAGTTGTTCAGTAGAATTGACCGATTTCTTCAGTGATGTCTACTGATCCCTTCCTATGGTGAAGGATCGCACGCCTGCGCTACACGGGGTGATGCATCAATCGACGTTTCTTCATTGGTTATTAGATTTCATTTCTAGCGGCAACTGGGCAATAGTTCTCAAAGCCTGGTAGCTGTGTCATTCACTTAATGCCAGCGCTTTTTCAAGCACCAACGGTTTAAGAAAGAAGATGACAAGTATTATTATTTTTCGCCGTAATTCCAATACTGCTCGTTTTGTGTCTTGTTATCTTTTTATTGCAATGTCTAGTGTTTTTCCCGATCGGCGTATTTCAGAAAACAGGAAAAGGCAACACACCACAGAGGAAGCAAATACTACTTGTATATTTCAGGAATCAGGAAGGTTGGTACAGCAAGGCTACTTTACTTCTGCATAGCTGAGAGAGCAATACAACCATCCCATTACACCACATACTAGCAGGCGATTTGATTTCATGTGCAGACCTTTCAAGACTTCTGTACATTATACTGAACCCGCACAATCGGTGCAGCAGCCCCCCATCCAGACCCCAGACCCAGAGCTTCGTTTTATACTCGGTGCTCTACTCGGTCCACCGACTATCGGTCAGCATTTCTCCACTGGCGGCAAGGAAGGAAAAGCCTATCTTTTCTGTGAGGTCGGTCTGTGTTGAGGTTCCTAGTAACGTCGTCTTGTACTCTTGTATCTATACTCATGATCCTTAGGCTGAACATGATATCAGGCCAGGCCTGATGTTTCCTGCTCCTGTTCTGCGACTTCTTCTTCTTCTTCTTCTTCGTATGCAGGGCCTGTTTCTTCCTTCGGTTCCAGGGCCACTTCACTGGGTTCCGGTACAGGGTTCAGAGGGCCCTGCGGGGTGCCGAACAGGGTGATTGGGGTTTTAGCTTGTCAGACATTCAAATGCAGAAGAAAGAGGATCAAGGAGTATTTGAATTTATCAAGTCTCTATTCAGTCAGGCTGAACGAGAGTGGGTCGGATTTCTAGGCCCAATCCACATTTGGCAGGTTCGCTACAAATAATCGTTGATTTTGAATCGAGTTGGCATATTCGTGCACAGTTGTAGTTTATTCCAACCATATGGATATTTCAGCCTGATTTTTATTCGAAAGAGAGTGACTTGTGGTTAGTAGAAAAGAGAATGAAACACACTAGTTTTGTCATGTACGCTAATGCATGACAGGGGTAAAGCTTCCGGTGTAGGGTAGTCGGGTGAATCAAATGACAGTATAATTGATAAATATGCATTAGTATACAACAATCATCACTGTGTGTCATCATTGGACACAGTAAACCACTCGTGTCCGATATATTGCTTGATGAGTCACATTCTCCTCAGGCTACATGTTTTGCATCCCCATTTGGCCGAGTTCTTCCTGAAGCACTAAACTCTGTTCAATCTTTTAACGGGGTATGGATGACCGGGTGGTGCCCCCGTCGGCGATCGAGTTTGCCCGGAGGATGGTTCCAGGAGCCACTGTCCACAAGCTTCTCGACGAAGGCCACTTCTCATACTTCTGTTTCTGCGATGAGTGACAAAACTAAAAATTGTTCTTAGTAGCAATAACTTACTCTTCATTTTCACACCTACAGATCAACAACATACGTCAACAAATTGCTTCTTACTTTCGATTGAATGCTACAATGAATCAAATAAAAATAAGAATCATCTCTATTCTCGAATGAAAAATTTCAGAAAATGAGGAATTGGAACACTCACGCTAGGCCCCGTGGATTCGCGTTGGACCCTGCGTTCTGCCTGTTGCGCCCCGGGCCGTCGCGATGGACGGCGATCAGCGTGCTCCGAGCGCAGTCCTGGTCGTGCCTGCCGAAGTGCCGAGCAGCCGAGGACGAGGCGAGCGCGAGGTGGTAGCGTGCGGGCGTGGGGACGCTGCTCGGTGGCTTGGGGCCCTGCCTGCAACGGGGGGGGGGGGGCGCTCGGGACGGCGCTCTGCTCCCGATCCAGATGTCCGGTAGGGTTAGCGCCAGCGCCTAGTCCGTTCTTCTGTGCGTGCACCGTGTCGGGATGAACTGAAGTACTGAACTGAGGAAGACGGGCTAGGCAGGGCGCTGGGTTCGGCTGGTATCGGACATTCAGGCCCATTTGACCTTTTTTTAAGCAAAAGGCAAAACTGGGCCGAAGACCACTAGGCTGCCCCGGGCCAAATGGGCTTACATTGTGGCTAGCTCATAAGAGGAAAAAAAGGTCAAATGGGCCTGAATGTCCGATACCAGCCGAACCCAGCGCCCTGCCTAGCCCGTCTTCCTCAGTTCAGTACTTCAGTTCATCCCGACACGGCGCACGCACAGAAGAACGGACTAGGCGCTGGCGCTAACCCTACCGGACATCTGGATCGGGAGCAGAGCGCCGTCCCGAGCGCCCCCCCCCCCCCCCCCCGTCGCAGGCAGGGCCCCAAGCCACCGAGCAGCGTCCCCGCGCCCGCACGCTACCACCTCGCGCTCGCCTCGTCCTCGGCTGCTCGGCACTTCGGCAGGCACGACCAGGACTGCGCTCGGAGCACGCTGACCGCCGTCCATCGCAACGGCCCGGGGCGCAACAGGCAGAACGCAGGGTCCAACGCGAATCCACGGGGCCTAGCGTGAGTGTTCCAATTCCTCATTTTCTGAAAATTTTCATTCGAGAATAGAGATGATTCTTATTTTTATTTGATTCATTGTAGCATTCAATCGAAAGTAAGAAGCAATTTGTTGACGTATGTTGTTGATCTGTAGGTGTGAAAATGAAGAGTAAGTTATTGCTACTAAGAACAATTTTTAGTTTTGTTGTCGCTCAATCACTGACCCCCCCCCCCCCCCCCCAAACCTCGACCTCCAGCTCGCTGCCCAGCCGAATCTTCAACAACAACAACAAAGCCTTTAGTCCCAAACAAGTTGGGGTAGGCTAGAGGTGAAACCCATAAGATCTCGCGACCAACTCATGGTTCTGGCACATGGATAGCAAGCTTCCACGCACCCCTGTCCATGGCTAGTTCTTTGGTGATGCTCCAATCCTTCAGGTCTCTCTTTACGGACTCTTCCCATGTCAAGTTCGGTCTACCACGGCCTCTTTTGACATTATCAGCACGCTTTAGCCGTCCGCTATGTACTGGGGCTTCTGGAGGCCTGCGCTGAATATGTCCAAACCATCTCAGACGATGTTGGACAAGCTTCTCTTCAATTGGCGCTACCCCAACTCTATCTCGTATATCATCATTCCGGATTCGGTCCTTCCTTGTGTGGCCACACATCCATCTCAACATGCGCATCTCCGCCACACCTAACTGTTGCACATGTCGCCTTTTAGTCGGCCAACACTCAGCGCCATACAACATTGCGGGTCGAACCGCCGTCCTATAGAACTTGCCTTTTAGCTTTTGTGGCACCCTCTTGTCACAGAGAATGCTAGAAGCTTGGCGCCACTTCATCCATCCGGCTTTAATTCGATGGTTCACATCTTCATCGATATCCCCATCCTTCTGCAACATTGACCCCAAATATCGAAAGGTGTCCTTCTGCGGCACCACCTGCCCATCAAGGCTAACATCCTCCTCCTCGTGCCTAGTAGTACCGAAAGCGCACCTCATGTACTCGGTTTTAGTCCTACTAAGTCTAAAACCTTTCGATTCCAAAGTTTGCCTCCATAACTCCAACTTCCTGTTGACCCCGTCCGACTCTCATCGACTAGCACCACATCGTCCGCAAAGAGCATACACCATGGGATATCTCCTTGTATATCCCTTGTGACCTCATCCATCACCAAGGCAAAAAGATAAGGGCTCAAAGCTGACCCTTGATGCAGTCCTATCTTAATCAGGAAGTCATCAGTGTCGCCATCACTTGTTCGAACACTTGTCACAACATTATCGTACATGTCCTTGATGAGGGTAATGTACTTTGCTGGGACTTTGTGTTTCTCCAAGGCCCACCACATAACGTTCCGCGGTATCTTATCATAGGCCTTCTCCAAGTCAATGAACACCATATGCAGGTCCTTCTTTTGCTCCCTATATCTCTCCATAAGTTGTCGTACCAAGAAAATGGCTTCCATGGTCGACCTCCCAGGCATGAAACCAAACTGATTTTTGGTCACGCTTGTCATTCTTCTTAAGCGGTGCTCAATGACTCTCTCCCATAGCTTCATTGTATGGCTCATCAGTTTAATTCCACGGTAATTAGTACAACTCTGAACATCCCCCTTGTTCTTGAAGATTGGTACTAATATACTCCGTCTCCATTCTTCCGGCATCTTGTTTGCCCGAAAAATGAGGTTGAAAAGTTTGGTTAGCCATACTATCGCTATGTCCCCGAGGCCTCTCCACACCTCAATGTGGATACAATCAGGGCCCATCGCCTTGCCTCCTTTCATCCTCTTCAAAGCCTTCTTGACCTCCGACTCCTGGATTCGCCGCACAAAAAGCCTGCTAGTATCAGCAAAGGAATCGTCCAGATCAATGGTAGAGCTCTCACTCTCCCCATTGAACAGCTTGTCAAAGTACTCCCGCCATCTATGCTTAATCTCCTCGTTCTTCACCAGGAGTTGATCTGCTCCGTCCTTGATGCACTTGATTTGGTCAACATCCCTCGTCTTCCTCTCTCGGATCTTGGCCATCTTATAGATGCCCAGCCGAATCTTCGCCTTGAAAAAACCCACCAGCCTCAATGGTCGGTGTTGGCCCACCTAATTTTTGAATGCGAGTAAACATGTATGCAGATGCATTAATGTGTTAAGATGATTAATGTGTTAAGATGCTCGCTGTATAGATGTGTTAACATGGAATGTGATCTGAAGATGGCAAACCGAAATTGTTGGTCAAAGTCTTGCCTTAAAGAACCAGAATACACCTTATATTTTCCCCAAAGAAGTGTCATGTAGTATAACCCATTTCTTCTGTGGACTGAGGTGCTGAAACATTTAATTTTCTACTCCCTCCGTTCCTAAATATAAGTCTTTTTAGAGGTTTCATTAGGGGACTACATACGGATGTATATAGACATACTTTAGAGTATAGATTCACCCATTTTGCTCCGAATGTAGCCCCTTAGTGAAACCTCTAAAAAAACTTATATTTAGGAATGGAGGGAGTACATCATATGCTAATACCCTGGATGATGGCCATTATAGTTAAACCCAAGAGGCCAATATTATCGTATTCCATGGATACTGTGCATTCAGCTGTTGAGTCATTGCTGTCAATTGGACGAAAAATATCGATACTGTAATTTGTGTTTAATGATTTGCTAAAACTTTGTCTACTCTGCTGTTTTTGATCTTCTGCCTGTCTGGGTCATAAAGGTTAGTTTGATCATTTGAGTGCTGTGAATAATTTGGTGCTTACTGAGTGGTGAGTGATTTAGTGCTGTCAATGAAGTCTACAACTTCTTTATAATTGAGCCTTAATTCAATATTAAAAAGGATGAGCTGCATTGTACATGCTAAACAATGTGAGCGTAAACCATTTTACACTCGAATATCCTAGTTACCCAAGAACAAATCTTTCTTCCTGTGTTATTGACTTCATGACCTTAAGTCAACCTTTTTGTGTGTGGCAGTTGCTAAATTTGCAAAGGTCAAATACTGTCATGAATACCACTCAGAAAGTTGATCCAGCGGAACCAGCTGCTAAGATTGCTCAACAAGCCTCACAGTTCAAACGATGGGGACGCAAGCATCCATTTGTTCGATATGGCCTTCCACTCATTTCTTTGACAGTGTTTGGCGCGGTTGGTCTAGCTCATCTTATACAGGGAAGGTAAATCGTTTACCATTCCACACTGGCCAAAATACAGGAAACTAATCGGTCTGTAATTGTATCTAGATATCCTTTTGTTTCACATATTTAACGGTGCCAGTTCATGTCTATTTTGCAGCAAAGAAGTAACAAAGGAAAAGGAGGATATGGAATGGGAGGTCGTAGAAAAAACAAAAGCTCTGAGCCGAACAGGACCGGTGGAAGGGGCCTATAAGCCTACGAAACTCTCACTAGAGGATGAACTAAAGGTAATGTTTATGTTCATATGTGAAAGAAACAAGGTCTGCCTGTTTTTTCATAACTGGTCTGGCTGATGAGCTCTTTCTCTCCCTCTTTGTATTATCATAGGCTTTGCAGCAAAAGGTGGACATAAACAGCTACGACTACAAGAGAATTCCCAAACAAAATGAAAACAAGTGAAGTAAAGCACTGTTTATCATGGTAAGAAGTGGGGGATTTTCTTAAAAGCTTTGAAGTAGTTTCTTCTCCTGTTTCTTCATGAGTTCCTTGGGATGCTGTCCAAGTGTCAAAATGAGATTGCGGAGACATTATCATCAGAACTCTGTGCTTCGTCGGCCACTAGCAGTAGAAAGTTAGGCTGAGGATCCTTTTGAAGGCTTGAACCGTAGGAATCATCTTTGTAGCGATAGGAGATGGACATTTTCACGGTCCACCCAAGTGAGTTTTTTTTTTAGTTGATCGAATACTGCCTTCCTTATCAAGGGGCCAATAAATTGTAACACAGTACTGTGACGTGTGAGCAATCAGATTTCGTATGCCATTTCTTGGAAGCTAACCAGTTTTGTCACGATTACTAGACAAAGGGGAGGAAAGTTCATATTTCATGCAGTATATATATTTGTGGACCTGCTTAGGCTATGTTTGGTAGCAAAGTATTGAAAAAACCAAAGTATCAAAAACCACAATATTTTAGCCTGTAGGTACACGATACTACAGTTTTAACATACTAGTGTATTTTAGAGTATTGAGAATACAGAGACCTGTTTGGCAAGCGCATATATGCAAGAACGTAAATCAGCTAGCTAGCAGAACCAGCTAGCCGCATGCACTGAACGGCCATGCATAACAACGAGCCGCATGTACCAAGTACTGAACTACCATGCACAAAGCTAGAATGTTAACAAAAAGGAGGCAGTTGAACACAACACGGAGCTGCCAGCTGCTGCGCGTGGCCGTGGACTCAGGTTAGTCCTTAACTAGATTGAAGATGGCATTTGTCATGTCACCTGCTGCAAGCTTTCCCTGTTGTATTGGATTGGATCCCTTGTGCTAGCATGTATAGTAGGAGATCAAGGGTAGCGTGCCGCCCAACTTCACGACCAGTACAACAATTTCAATGACGCTTCATTTCTTTCGGCTGGCACTGGGTAGCGGGAAGGGGGACGATGCAGCCACACGGAGGCAGGGGCCGGCGGAGAGGTAGGAGGAGTGCAAGCGGGAGGACAACAATGCAGCGTTTCTTTCGTGTGCTTGGTTTTAAAAAAAGAGGTCGAGGGTTCTTTTTTTTAGACAGAGGAAATACTGTGGTTTTGAATATACTGCAGTTTTAATACTACAGTTTTCTCTGATAGCCAAACAGCTCTTAGGAATTAAAACTACAGTATTTAAGAAAATTGTGGTATTATCTGAATACTGAGAAAAAACTTTGTTATCAAACGGGGCCTTAACCACCGAGGAGCATGACAAATGCGAACAATTTGCATGGCAATTTGTGTTGTTTGTGGACGGCAATTTTCTTTCGCAAGGATGGCAAATCTGCCTTCTGAAGGAATTTGTCATCTTTGCGACAACATAAATTACCATAAAAAATATTTGTTTTGCCATGCCATTACCCATATTTTTTTGAGACTCTGAAGCTCGTATTCGGCTGTGAGATCACCCAACTCGATTTGAAACTGAATAGTTCATAGCGCAAACGTTTCGTCCCCAGGAAAAAAGCAGAAACCTAGTGGACTAATCTAAAAATAAAAATACCTAGTGGACCAATTTGCAAACTGCACCCCTAAAGCTGTATTCCCCCACCCGATGGCTGACGCGATGGCCGCCGCCGCCGGAGAGACTCCGCCGCCGCAGGCGAACTACTTCTTCGGGAGGCCATGGCCGGAGCTCAACGAAGGGCTCTCCTACACCGACACGTTCCGCGGCGCTGGTCAGCCTCCCCTCCCCAGCCCTCTTCCTGTTTTTTCCGTTCTACTTCCTCTGATTTATCCACATGCGAGCATATGCGGAAACCACCGCCACCTTGATCGACTTCTACTCCAAGAACTACAGGAGCTCGGCGCCATTGCCAGGGTACGTATCTGATGCCCAAGCTCACTTGTTGATCTCCTTGGCTTCCTTCTTGTGTATTTGGTTTCTCTGGAGGCTGGAACGCCGTGTTGATTTAATTGTTGTGGTGCACGCTTCTGCAGGTGGATTCATAGGATTCGCAATGGACAGGTAGTATACGCAGCAACCAGTAGTTAAATAGTCATGCTGTTTTTTTTTTTCTGTTGGTAAATTAATCATGCTGTTAATTTTGCAATCAGTCGTTTTTTGTTGTTTCGTGCTGATGCTTTTTCTCTTTGCACTTTTGAGCTTCAAATGCATGCATAGGAAAAATTATGTGGTATCTTGTAGGCTTGTAGCTAATTAGTACAGTATGTTTCTGTGTTATAAGTCACGCATGTTGAAATAGGAATGAAGGCATTGAGAATTTTTGTGCAGATAACGGTTGATGATCAAGTTGTCACTGATCCAGATATGATTCTCAGGTAGCCTCTTATTCTGTTTGCAGTACACATTTGCTACGCTTAATAGCTACATTTCAAAACTACGATTTGTATTTCATTTGGATCCCCTAAGAGTGTTATCATTCTTATTTTCCTTCACATTTCCTTTATGTTAGTAGCTTCATTTTGAAACTATGATATGTATTTGATTTGGATCCCCCTTTTCAGGGAGGGTTCTAAGTTAGTATATCATCGCCTTGCATGGAAGGAGCCATTTGCACCACATTTGCTTCAAGTCCTTTATGAAGATGACGACATGGTATGCACTTCAACCTGGTATTCTTGCTGAATTGCATAAAAGCACATTCTATCTAACTGTTGTTCAGCTTAGCTGGTTGGCAAGGTTCAACTCCCATCTGATTTTCATCTATTTTTTTGTGAGCCACATGCTCTTTTTTCCCATTGTCATGTTTGTCTGTTATTTCTATGGTAGTTGCAAAGATTGTATTGATTTTCAGCAAGTATATAATCATAGCCATACATCAGCTCACGAAGATTTTTTCAGGTCGCCCTTAATAAGCCTTCTGGTTTGCAAGTTCTGCCAAAAGGACTCTTCCAGCAGCGCACTGTTCTGGCACAGCTTCAGTGGAAAGAGTGGAAGATGCCCCCATCAAGCTGCTCGAAGAAAAAAAAAGTGCAGTTACATCCTGTACCTGTTCATCGATTAGGAAGGGGAACGTCAGGTTTGTAGCGTTTTATTTGGTTCAATCTGACCAGTTGAGGTCTAGCAGATATGAATTTTGTTCTTCACCCGTGAAACCAGGAATCTAGGAGAAATACACATTTGCTGTTCCTGGCATTACTTTGATATGTTACAAGATATTAATGCTAAAATTTGCGACAGACCATTTTTTACCATAATGTAACAAAGAGCTCTTCTGCAATGAAGCCTCATTTTCCTAATAATTTTTTGGTTAAAAAATGTGTCTCACAGAAAAATGTTTGTTACCCCTGCATTGCCATATGTAAAGTCTTCGCTATTGCTGATGCCCTGCATGTTCCATGTTAGGTCTACTGCTTTGCGCCAAGACAAAGCTTGCCAAAGTTCAACTTGCATCTTATTTTGCAGAAGGTGCTGCAAATGCAGAGAAGAAAAGGTGTACAATCTTCTCTTCTAAATTTTGAAAGAGTATCTGTACCCTTAGCACCACCCAGTATTGATTAAGTGATTAATTTTAATTTATAGGGATGGAACTGAGGTTGGCAAAGAACGGAAAATTTCAAAATTCTATCGAGCATTAGTAACTGGTATACTTGAACATGATAAGGTGCTGTCCTTTCCCCACTCACGCCTATGAATTACACTATCCTGACTGATATCTTGCTTAGAAAATGTGTATAATGGCCATTCTTGTAAACAAGTATTTATGGTATTTTTTTTTCTTTGCGCCTGCAGGATGTGGTTACTCAACCCATAGGATTGGTTCATTACCCTGGAGTTGCAGAGGGACTTTATGTGGCATGTTCCTCAGGTAGTACAAGTTTACCGAACTAAGAATGGGCTTACTAAAATCGACAATATAGGTTATATCGAACAAATCGTGCTTGATTTATTAATGCATCTCCAGTGCAGAGATGCTTATAAAAACTATTAGAGACACCACGTTAGAAAGCGTCCAGGCAATTATTTTACGGACGCTTAGGCCTCGTTTGTTTCGCGTGGGTCGGAGGGGTTTTCAGAGGATTAACCCCGCGAGGGCCAGAATCCTCGCGAAACCCCGACGGCCCGTTTGATGCGCGAGGTTACATGGGCCAACCCCCTCGATTCCCCTTCGATCCGCTTCATCCCACGCGTTTCAGAACCCTCGAGGGGGGGGCTCGAGGATTTGGCCGCCCGACTCGTCAAGACGCCGCCGCCCGACTCCTCGCCATCGCCAAGACGCCGCCGCCGCCCGACGCCTCGACGCCGGCGATCTCCTCCGGCACACTGGACTTCTCCCCGTTGGTAAGTCTTCGCCTCGCCTCCCTGTTTTGCTTGTTGGGATGCGACGTTTCGAAGTGCCGGAAGCTTGGAATGGAATAGGTGGAATTATGCGCAGAAGGGTCGGTCGGCGGAACTTTAATTCCTGTTTGCTTGGTGGTGATGAAAAGTACTGGTTGTTCTAGCTGAATGTGATAAGCGTGGTTACTAGTACTAATCTCACTCACCACGTAATAAGTTCAGGAAATTGCTGAAGAATTGGGAGTTCTAGGCACCGCTATCTTATTCTTGACTCGTTTGTGTAAAATGGGGCACCCAACTAGATTTCCATATCTGCTCAAAATCCTTGGTGGCAGCAGCATCACTCGCTCGTTAGCCAGGAGCAATTTCAGGTTCCGTCCGTGGAATTGTTCGGCCGATCTAACCACTAGTAGATTCAGCTTCCGTATGCTTCTCAGCTCTCTCATATACTACAGCACCACTCGCCCTTGCTGCTGAGATTATGAGATTAGTAGTTAGTGTGGACGGTGTCATGCAAAAGCTCCTCTCCTCTATTAAAACCAATTGCATATGCTTTCCATCAACTGTCAAGACTATATTTTCTGTAAATTTAATCCAAAATAACTTGGCTGGGTCATTGTAGGATTTTGCATTGGTGTTGTAGCCTGTAGCGTAGCGTAGTCATATGCAGAGTAGCATTTTTCCTGTCCATTAGAACTACTAAATAACATTGATTTAGCTCAGCCGGTGCAGTTTGCTGTTGCTGTCCAGTACATGACCAAATAAATGGATTTCAACAGTGCTTTTACTAATCTCTGCCACATGATTGTGCTTTGGTAGCAAAGTCTGATTCTTGTTTTGGTAGTAATTTGCTTTGCTTATCCAGTCGTATCAGTCAATTGGAAAGCCTTGAGCAGCTTGATGTTGTACATGGTGTTGCTCTGAAAATGCTAAAGTGTGAGAAAATTAGACTAGCTGACACTTTATTGGTGCTGTATATCGCTCTAGTTTAATTGGTTCTAGTTTAATTTATTGCAACATTGGTTCTCCACTCTCAGATTATATGTGTCATCTATTCTAGTCTGCTAGTACTATCTTCCATGCTCAGATTATATAATACATTGAGTTTCTTTGTTTTCTTCAGTATCATCATCTTTTTTTTGGGTATCATCAGGTTAAGAAGTGGAATGAGCAGAGGGAGAATGGGACATTTGCAGGGGCCCTCTGAATCACACGTTTGAGAATCTCCTCAGTTGCTTTTGTGTCAGCGCTACTGCTGTCTTGTGGTTGGAATTTGTGCTCCTTTCATGTGTTCTCTTCCGGCAATCGTTGTAGAACAGAAGTGCTTTTCTCTATGTTGCACAAATAATTCAGCATGCTTATGTATTTTGTTATCCAGCATACTTAAATGTACGCATGTCTTTCCTGGGACTTGCGAATGCCGAATACCTATGAGATATTATTGGTTTTCTGGGACTTGCGAATGCCGAATACCTATGAAATATTATTGGTTCCAAGTCATGCTGTTGTGCAACATTATGTTGCTGTGATGTGACTACACAATTATGTGATGATGTATTGATTGCAAGTCCAGCAAATTGTGTTGCTGATGTGAAGAATTGTTGCAAGATTAGATTTTTAACTGTTTTACACCATTTTAATTCAATATGGAAATCCCTCCCTGTCAAACAGTGTTTTGTATGGAGGGTATGTGTGGCTGGAGGGGGATTTGAGGTTTCAAGGGGATTGGGTGGAAGAGGGGGATTCACCAAATCCCCTGAAAACCCCTCCCCCCAAAACCTCCACAATCCCTTCCTGTCAAACGAGGCCTTAGGCAGTTAAATTTTGATTTAAGCATCCATTATTTCCAATGCAAATTTTGCAACCACCTGTATATCCCTAGAACAGCCAAGTCTTGGCTGCATTTGTTTTATTGGTTTTAGCAGAAGTCTCCAGAGCTCTCAGCTTCTCAGACAGTTTTGTTAGATAATTAAAGGCTCTCAAAAAGAAAAGAGGAATGTTGCTAGTTAAAGCTGCATGCATGAGATGGTATTAATTAAGGCAGACATGTAGCACAAATTAATATACCAAGGAGTACAAGTGTAGCACTTGTATCCCACTAGATGAATACAGCCAAGATCGTAACAAATAAGCTAACGGATCAAGTGGAGATCACAGCGTAGTGCTGTCGCCTGGCGAGAAATTCCACCTGCACGAATAGCTTGGAGTGTCCGTCTCGAGTTGCAGCAGCGATGTCAATGTTGATACCAGGAATAAGGCTGAAACTGGCAAAATGACCATGATTAGTGCCTGCTGTTAGCGCTGCCTTGGACATGGCCTTACGTGGTTTTATCTTGCATTTTTAATTCTCAGGGAAGCCAGCCATGAGCAAAGTGTGTGTTCTTGAGAGACTTGCGCACCAAAATCAAACGCTGGTCCAGGTACGATGGGGTTTTATGTCCTGCTTTTACATATCCATTTATATATGCACATTGTTCCCTCGAATTGCTGATGTGTATAAGGACGCAGCTGTCCTGCCCGCGTGCTCATGTGAGCACGTTTGAACAGTAAAATCGAAAAAAATAGTAAAACATTTCAAAAAAATCTGAATTTTTTTTGTGAGAAACTTTGATGTTTTTCCCACATGCTTGCAAAATTTGATCACTAGATGACATTCGTGGAAAATGTGGCAAAAAAAACAAAAACGATGTTCCAAAAAGTCTGTTTTTTTAGCATTTTGGAGCATCGATTTTGTTTTTTTTGCTGCATTTTCCACGAAAGTCATATGGTGATGAAAATTTGCACGCATGTGGGAAAAACATCAATGTTTCTCACAAAAAAATTCAATTTTTTTTGAAATGTTTTATTATTATTTTCGATTTTACTGTTCAAACGTGCTCACATGAGCACGTGGGCAGAAGAGCACTTTCGATGTGTATAAGGCTTGGATTATGGTTTCTTATATATGACACTGTTTCTTTTCCTTGACCGGAGCAGGTTGAAATTCATTCTTCTCAAGCTCAAACCGCTTTCTTGCTCTTGAACTTGTTGGCGCACAGCACGTACACCAAAAAGTTCAGAAAGCTGAGCCCCGCGAGCAGCCAGAAGAAGTTATCGAGGCGCCCTTGGTTCAGGTTGTCGGGGATCCACCCGGGGTTCCCTCCCCTCGTCGTGAAGTAGGCGACCATCGTCAAGATGAAGGCGCTGAGGTAATTCCCGAGCGCCGTGGTGATGAGCTGCAGCGCGCTGCAGAGGCTCCTCATGGCGTCCGGCGACTGGTCGTAGAAGAACTCGAGCGCCCCGATGAAGGTGAACACCTCCGAGGCGCCGACCAGGAAGTACTGAGGGATTTGCCACAGGATGCTCAGCGGAACCGGGACGTTCTGGTCCACCAGGTGCGCCTCCCTGGCAATGGCCAGCCTTTTTATCTCAAGGACCGCGGCTGCTGACATTGCTAGGATAGAGATTACCAGGCCAATGCCCATCCGCTGAAGCTCTGAAAAGCCCCTCTCCTTCCCGGTGAACCTCCTGGCTATCGGGACCAGGATGCTGTCGTAGATAGGAACCCATATGATGACACTAACCACGTCAAAGGTGGATAGAGATGCTGGAGGGATCTTGAATGAGCCGATTGTTGGATCAAGCACCATCCCTTGTTCCACAAACATGGTGGACATCTGAGCATAGACGGCCGAAAACACAATTGTCGTTGCCCAGACAGGGAACATCCGTACCAATATCTTCAGTTCTTCCACCTGTGTGACGGTGCATACCCGCCATGGGTTGTTGAAGCTATCTTCTTTCACATCAAGATCAGTAATTGTAGCCGCCTTGTCCAGACATCTGAAATAAATGGCAGTTAGGTTATTACCTTCATGCAATTTTGGAAAAAGAAAGTAAACAGATTCAGAGGAGGGGAAAGCTAGTATATCTAGTTTTTAAGTTGGAATTTATCAAAACTATATGTTGATAACATAAAAGAATCAGCAACTAATAAATGCAGAACATGTATTTGCCTAGATCTTTACAAGTCAATGAACTGCTTGGGGTTGTGGTGTTGCTGTGCTCTTCTGTGAACTTTAGCTCGGAAAAAAAACGCACCTGAGTTCATCAGTGTGCTCCAATTGCCGACTCCCTTCAATTGCTGAAACCCCATCTGGTAGCTCATACAAGAGAGCGCTATCCTCTGGAACATGTGCATTCCACTTGCGCAAAGTGGCAGCAACTACCTGGCATACTCGTGTTATAGGACTGCCACCTGGCTTTTGGAATCTATAAAGCGAGGTGCCAGCGAAGAAGCTTATGATGGCAAGCCCCATGAATACTGTCGGAATGCCAAAGCCTAATCCCCATCCTAAATTGTCTTGCACCCAAACCAGAAAACTGCTTGATATAAGAGCACCAATGTTTATTGAGAAATAGAACCAATTGAAGAAAGACCCCTTCTGGATTCGCTCAGCTGGATCAGTGTCATCAAATTGATCCGCTCCAAAAGATGAAACACATGGCTTGATTCCACCAGTACCGAGCGCAATCAGGTAAAGACCAAGAAAAAATACGGTATACTGCAAAGGACTTGCTTCTGGGCAAATGGCTCCTTCACAAGGTGGAGGCATGAGCATAGGAACTGATGCTGAAAGAGTCAGTACTGACATCCCCTACAATTACAACATGAGTGTCAAGACAAGATACCAACCAAGTTAGGTCAGAATTGAGTTTAGCAGTCAGATATGAACCAAGAGCTGGTACACAAGAACTATAAGAATAGTACTGACATGCACCTTTCACAGTACTGCATACAGGAGTCAAGAGAGTATCAAGGCATCTATTGTGAAAACGACCCACCACAAGCATAGCTAATTTCATAGTGCATACACCATATCAAGTAGTATGCTATTATTCTAATCCTGTTGGGGAGGGTGAGAATTTATACTCTCATAGCTCATACAGTGGACGTCCTTTCAATTTGAGGAATCTATAAGCACTGACATATGATTCAGGCCAAATTTCAGTAAGGATGGCTTACAATGAAGTATATTGTGGAGAACGTTGCAATCGTCCAATACCTCCCCCAGTATGCATCAGCAAGGATAGCTCCAATAAGGGGAGTCAAATAGCAAGTTCCCTGCCATGTAGTCACATTTCTAGCAGCAGAGGAGTTACCATCATGTAGTTTTTTTGTCAAGTAAGTCACAAGGTTTGTTGAGATGCCATAATAGGCCAACCGCTCGCAGCATTCATTACCTACAGGTTGGTTACAATAGTTATTTTACGCATACATACAGTTAGTTGTAAACAAAAGAATGTACTTGGGAGACTGCTGCAAAAAATTACCTAAGATGAATGGGCATGCCTTCCATCTACCAGTTTTCTCCTTCACGACAGGGTTCCCCGAAAAGTCGACAGATCCATCTCCGGTGTATGTAAGTTGGTTCGATTCCTGAAACCAGGAGTATTTAGTGTGCCGCGTTATCAGATACTTGGCTGTCAATTTCTCAAAAAGACTGATCCAAATCTAAGTAGGAGTCAATGCACATGTATAGATAGACTTGTGTCACTTCATTGGGACAGTAAAGTATTGCTGTCTTACACCTTGAAAAAAAACATCGCTGTCTTTGTGATGATCAAGAGAGACCAAAACTTGGGAGTATTATATTTGGCTTGAATGAAGCAAATGTTGCGTTATGCTGTTATATGGTATCATAAGCTGACGGTCCACCAGCTTAGGAAAATTGTGTAGGCAAGATTGCCAGAAATCCTGGCCAGGAAATCCGATACTGTCCAGCTGAACACCCACACATCGCGTTTATCGAAACTAAACTGGAACAATGCGAATCTAGCAAGTTGGACTCAAGATTGGAGTCTCGAGACATTAAACGGATGGCCATATCGAACACCATAATCGAGATACCAAGTCATATATAGATAGATAAAAGGGGAAATATCTCGATCCAAATTCAGCGCAGCCGGTTGACTATGAAGCTGCCCCTGGTTACTCCTTGATCTTTTACTAAACTATAAAAGATATAAATAAAACCAACTCCAAAGGCGCAAAGGTACGATCTGTTGTAGCTAGACTAGACTAGGGATCCCGCGCGGCCTCCGATCGCACGGAACGGAAGGCACCAACCGAGATAAAATCCCATCTCAAGAAACGAGAGAGCAACTGCTCACCTCCGGGTTAGCGAGGAGCCCCTGCTCCAGGGTGGCCTCGCCGGCCTCTGCCATGGGAGGAACGGCGAGTCTCCGGTCCGATCGGCGCGCGCGAGAAGGGCAGGTTGGGGCTGGGAAACTCTGCCCGGAAGCTGAATATGTGGGAGCTGGGATTGGCGGAGCACTCCTAGTATAGGAGGGAAAACTTGTAGATCTGGATATGTGTAGGGTCCAAAGTCCAACCGGAAACAGTGAAGGGCACGGCACCAGCACCGGCTAGTCTTCGGGGAGGAAGTTGGGTTGGGTTGGGTCTGGAGAAGGAATCCGGAGCCGGAGTGGTGGTTGGAGGTCCCGGAGGAGAAGAAGATGAGGAGAGGAAGGAATCGTGTGAGTCGGGTCCTTGCGTGAGTCTGCTGCGTTTAAGGATTAGTTTAGGGGAAAAGATTGAGATCACCCGGCCGATCACGCAATTCCTGTCCGCCGTCTTGTGCGCACGACACGTGCCGTGTGGGCCTCGTACGTTCCACTTTCCTGAAACAATTACATAATCTGGTTCGTTCCCCATCATAATCTCATCTTCTCTCGCATCTCGCCTTCACCAGACCAGGGGCTGGCAGCTGCGCCGCCGCCGAGCACCCCCCGTTGCGCCACCACTGACGTCGGCGAGCACGCGCTCCGTCGTCGGCCGCCTCCACCACCATCCACCCTCTCTACTCCCTCTTCTCTCCATCCAGACGAGGCCCTGGCAGCCACGCCGCCACGAGCACCCTCGATGTGCCGCCGTTGACGCCGGCGAGCACGCGCTCCGCGGTCGTGGTCGTCAGCCGCCTTCACCACCAACCCTCTCTCCTCCTCCCTCTTCTCGATCGACGGCGCCCGCTCCTGCTGCTTCCGGGTAATGAAGATGACCTCCGCTCGCCACCGACGACGGCAAGGCGTTGTCCACTTTCTGCAGCATCAGTGCTGTTGCAAAAAACAAATGTGCATCAAGACCTTTGTTGCCAAAAAAAAACCCGCAATAAGACTCTGTTGCAAAAAAAAAAATCCGCAACAAGACCTTTGTTGCAAAGAAAATTCGCAACACAACCTTTGTTACAAAAAAAAATCCGCAACACAACCATTGTTGCAAAAAAAAAATCCGCAACACAATCTTTGTTGCACAAAAATTCCGCAACCCAACCTCCGGTATAAATGTTTCTGCAACAAGATCTCTGTTGCGAAGTAGAGAAAAGACGTTCACCCTACTAGATCTGTGTCAGATCCAAGGGCTGGCGAGCCGGCCGATCTTTTAAAAAGATCCACCGGCGGATGCGTAGCAGCCCCCTTAGTTTAGATATATATTGTTAATTTTTAGGATAGGAAGCGTTTGCCTAGGATCATTGTAGGTTCTGATGTTCGGCTTGTAGCTTGTTTCATTCCGGAAACTCAATTTGGTGCTCTCGGGGCCAATTTTTTTTTTCAAATGTCAAAAAAATCATGACAAATTTTTTATGTGATCTTAGTCATATCCAAATGCTAGCTGCAAATTTTGAGACAAAAAGGTTAAGCATTTTGGGCTATGCAAGAAAAACAAATTGAACATCAAATGTTACCCCAAAATGTCACCCCAAATTTGTTTTTTTCACCGACGAAAAACTGCCGCTCCGTTTCACATGAAAATTGTCAAGCATGCTTGCGACACTAACACGAACATCCACAAAAAAATTCAGAATTTTTTGAAAACATTTAGTATTTTTTTCGCGTTACTGTTCATCCGGGTGCAAATGCACCCGGGAGCCAAAACACCTCCCCCGTTTCATTCGGATTTTCTTATAATGCCAGCCGAAGTACTACTAGTTGTGTATGTGAGTCCCACTTTGGCCACTTCGAACTAAACCTGGGCATATCCCGGGCCGGGTCGGGCTTCGGGCCGGGCTTTACAAAGCCCGAACTGGAAATCGCAAGCCCGAGCACGGCCCGGCCCGGCCAAAAAAACGCAAAATCAGGCCCGAGCCCGACCCGAATGGACTTAAAAGGTGAATTCCGGGCCGAGCCGGGCCGGGCCTCCGTGTAAATCGCCATTTTTTGTAAGCCCGAGCCCGGCCCGAACTGCTTCCTCGGCCCGGCCCGAACACAAAGCCCGACCCGGCCCGGCCCGGGTTTTTTGGGCCGGGCTCGGGCCGGGTCGCCGGGCCGGGCTACCCATGCCCAGATGTACTTCGAACTACCCGTCGGTTGGAACGGCAGTGTCAAGCTCTTGCCACAGCATCTACAGCCGGACTGCAAATCCGATCCATGGACGTATCTGCGAACACTGATCGGTCACGCATTAAATAATGCATTCTACAACTGGATATTTAAAATTAGAAATCTTAAATCTATATTATTACATGCAACGTAAACCTAATACAAGCGCAGCTAGTCCAGCTCCGCCGTGCCCATATCCGACGGCCGGCTGCGCCCATCATAGTGTCGGTCCGGTCGCCGGCGAGGTAGAGTAGGACATGAGACACTAGCCGGCTAGCGGGAGCGCTTCCATGTCCTACTCTTCCTCGTCGGAGCCCGTAATCCGGACAGTGTCGGTGGACGTCGGGTCGCGGATCCTTTCTGCGAGGAGACGATGTCCACCACAACACGGTTGCGGAGCCGCACCCGTGCATTATACGGGGCGCTAGAGAGTGTGACTCTGCCTCTCCAATGTCCACCGCCGTGAGGGCCTCCGCCGCCTCCTGCGCCCGCTGCCTCGCACGGCGGGCACACAGCGCCATGTTAGCGTCCGAGGATGCCCATGGTGTGTCCTCGGCGCGTCAAAGGAGGGGTTGCGCATCCTTCACGGCAGACGGACCGCATCGCCTCCGGTGAGGCAGTGACGCCGGATCCAAGCATCGGTTGTGCGACGCAATGGATTCCTGACGTTGCGAGTCCGAGTGTTGTCGTCGGGCGGCTGAGTCCCGAGAGCGGCGGAGCGCAAGCCGAGCGACCATCTCCTCCTCGGGACCGCGTGGGATGAGCTCGTGATCGATGGATCTGGAGGTGAAGAACTCAGATCCACTACCCACCATGCCGGAGATTGCCGAAGGTGAGCTTGGGTGGCGGATGGGAGTGGAGGGGAGTGGAGTGAAGTGCTAGGGTTTAGTCCGGCGAGCGGATAGGGAGGAATATATGTGGGGTCGATGCGGGCCAGCAAGGGCCAGGCCCACGTGGCGGGCGAGGCCGAGCACCTCCATATCCACTCCATATTTGGGCTGGATATGAGGGGTGCCGGTCAATCCAGACGTTTGAAGCCCGTTTGAGACGCCCGGTTGGATCGAAATTTCATGACCGGTTAGTTACCGGGCAGCCTGCCTGGACGTTTGAGACGGATATGAGGGGTCCGGCTGTATATGCTCTAATGCTCGTGACTGAAGTTTAGCCTATGCGTAAGCAACTGAATCTAAGCATGTACCTGTAAATCACTGTTTGCAATTACATTTTACTCTATGTGAACACATGTATGACCAAATTTGTAGGACCAATCGTAAGGGCACATTTCTACCCTAGTGGTTTTGGTGATTGATGACAATGCTTTTGTGGGCTAATCGTGTGCATTAAACTTTCAAAGATTATCAGGTGGCATAAGACGGTTATTTCCCCTCAGTGGTTAAAAGAGAAGACTGTGTTTTTCTATCGATTTAGTGTTGGTGGACTTGAGTCGTAGGAAAATCCGTACTATCAAGAGGGGATCCGCATTTGGAAAGGTTGGGAGGAACTATCACGTACACATTTGCACCCCTTCCGTTTCCCGGCGCTTTGGAGCTTCTGTTATGCCCCAAAGGCTCCTCAGTTGCATATAAGCGAAAGTACCGCGCTTCAGAGCGGTAGTACTGCCCCAGCGGTACTGCCGCCCTGCGGTACTAGGGTCACTACCACTTATTTTTCCTCTCTGGAGCCTTCGGGTGTCGTTGCCCATAACTAGCGGAAGTACCGCTGGGAGCGGAGCGGTAGTACCGCTCGGGCGGTACTGCCGTCCTCCACTTCCGGACCTACTTCCGCTTATTTATGCTCTCTGATGTCTTTGGCACTCGAGTAGTTTCTGAGCGGCAGTAATCAGCGGAAGTACCACTCAGGGCGGTACTGACGTGCTGCCCTCCTCATTTCTGCTAAGTCCGGGCTTCCTACAGTGCCAAGCGGAAGTACCGCTGGCAGGAGCGGTAGTATCACTCAGGCGGAACGACCGCCTCCCTGAATGTGTCAACTGCCTGTGAAGCCCGATACTTCCGTGTGAGCGGAAGTACCGCTCCCCCGAGCGGTACTACCGCTTATACACGACTTGTGGGCAGAAAACGGTCAGATTCTCTTCTCCTTTATAAGTGGATCTTCTTCTCCAAGAGACCTTACCTCTTTTCCCCCTAAAGCTCCATTGTTGCTCCTTAGCTCATTTTTGCCCGATCTCTCTCCCTAGCCAAAAACTTGTTGAGATTCTAGGGTTTGGTTGAGAGGGCTCCGATCTACACTTCCACCAAGAGAAATTTGATTCCCCCCACTAATCCCTTGCGGATCTTGTTACTCTTGGGTGTTTGAGCACCCTAGACGGAAGAGGTCACCTCGAAGCCATATTACATTGTGGTGAAGCTTCGTGGTGGTGTTGGGAGCCTCCAATTAAGTTGTGGAGATTGCCCCAACCTTGTTTGTAAAGGTCCCGCCTTCAAGGGCACCACTAGTGGAATCACGACATCTCGCATTATGTGAGGGCGTGAGGAGAATACAGTGGCCTTAGTGGCATCTTGGGGAGCATTGTGCCTCCACACCGCTCTAACGGAGACGTACTTCCCCTCAAAGGAAAGGAACTTCGGTAACACATCCTCGTCTCCATCAGTTCCACTTATGGTTACTTCTTACCTTTACTTTGTGCAAGCTTTACTTATATTGTATCCTTTACTTGTTTGTGTTGTTATTGTTGTTAGAATCATATAGGTTGCTCACCTAGTTGCATATCTAGACAACCTATTTGTTGCTAAACCTAATTTGTTAAATAAAAGTTAAAAATTGGTAGTTTCCTATTCACCCCCCCTCTAGTCAACCATATCGATCCTTTCAATTGGTATCAGAGCTACGTCTCTTTATTAAGGGCTTTACCGCCTAAAGAGTATGGTTAACGACGGGGATCGGGACGTTGATCTTCCCGAGGCCGTGGGTGTGAACACGGTCTCTCGTGAGGATTTAAATGATGCCATGGCCTCACTTAAATCCTCCATGATGACCGAGGTCAAATCCATGTTTAAGGAATTCCTTGATGGTCTCAAACTTTCTACCGATTCGTTGCAAGTGGTTAATCCCACTACCTCGACATCGGATGTCCACTCTGGTAAGGAGGGGGCTAGTAGTGATAACGATAAAGTGCCTCAAGGAATGAATGGGTCGGGAACCTTTGCCTCGGTTCCCCCTCCCCCGGTCTATGGAGGACTGGTTCACACACCTCATATAAACAACCTAGGTCCTCCTCCTAAACTTGTGAAAAATGATTTTGCTAATTGGGTTTCTAGTATCAACTCTCATTTGAATCACAACTCAACTCAACTTTGTAGAATCATTGAGCAAGGATACTACGCACATGATCCAAACAACCTCACCCCAAGAGAAGAGGCCGACAATCAACTCAATCACTCCGCCTTGTTCATCCTTCAATCCGCGGTGCCTCCAGAAGAGCTTGCTCACTTGAGTCCCTTCACTCGTGCTAAAGATTATTGGAACACATTGTTTCATTATACAAGGGAAGCTCAAGCATTCAACGGTCCAACTTTAAGGTGGTTCTTGATGAAGCCGATGAGTTTGTGATGCATGAAGATGAGGAGCCTCGTGAGCTTTACTGGAGACTGGCAACTCTCGCGGTATCCCTTCAAGACCATGGGAGCAAGGATACGGATGACAACTAGATCAAGCGTAAGTTTCTCAAGGCCATCATGCCATTCAACAAGGCCATGTCCTTCGTTATCCGTCAAAGACCGGACTTTCACTCCTTGTCCTCGAGTGATGTGTTGGATGAATTCATTGCAATGAACATCTTGAATAAGACTGACGACAACGCTCTAGCTAGTGTTCAATGGTCAAAGAAGTCTTCACCCAACCTTGCTTTGAAAGCCAAGGCAATTCCGTAGGAAGAAGAAGATGAAGAAAAGGAGAGTTGCCCCGAAGACACCAAATATGCATACCACGAGCACATGGCTCTTGCGTCAAGGCAATTTTGGGGCAACAAGAGAAACTCAAAGCCAAACTTCTTCAAGAACAACTCAAATGGCTCCAAAGGCAAGCAACATGTGAGAACGTGTTACAATTGTGACAATGTGAGTCACTTCATGGTGGATTACCCATATGAGAAGAGGGAAGACAATGGTGGCAAGCTCATTCACAAAGACAAAGCCAAGTCCTTCCCCAACAAGAACAACTTCACCAAGAAGGCGCCTCACAAGGTGTTGATGGCTCAAGAAGAGTATGCCTCCGATGATGATGAAGATGATGAAGATACAAGCGGTGAAGGGACGGTAATGGCTACAGTGGCAATTGCCTCCTCTACCCCAACCAATGTGTCTCTCTTCGACCCCCCCAACGAGAACTGCATCGCCAAATGCCTTATGGCCAAAGGTATCAACAAGGTAACCTCCAACATCAAAACTTCCATTACCACTAGTTCTCCCACGTTGGAATGTGTGGAGGAACATGAGGAAGTGAATATTGATGAGAATGAGTTTGACAAGTTCATAGCCAAACTGAAGGGTAAGACCAAGAAGCACTTTGTTGCTCTATTGGAACAACTTGGTGAAGCTAGTGATCTCATTGAATCTCATGAGGAAACCATCTCCAATTTGGGGGGGGGGCATAGTGATACGTCTCCGTCGTATCTACTTTTCCTCACACTTTTGCCCTTGTTTTGGACTCTAATTTGCATGATTTGAATGGAACTAACCTGAACTAACGCTGTTTTCAGCAAAACTACCATGGTGTTGTTTTTTGTGCAGAACCACCGGAAGGCCCCCCCTGGCTGGGCAAGATACACCAGGGCGCGCCCTTGTGGGTTGTGCCCACCTCGGGGCCCCACTGACCCTAATTCCGGCACTATAAATTCCTATTTTCGGAGAAAAAAATAAAGGAGAAAGTTTCATCGCGTTTTACGATACGGAGCCACCGCCACCTCCTGTTCTTCATCGGGAGGCCAGATCTGGAGCCCGTTTGGGGCTCCGGAGAGGGGAATCTTTGGTCTTCGTCATCACCAACCCTTCTCCATTGCCAATTCCATGATGCTCCCCACCGGGAGTGAGTAATTCCTTCGTAGGCTTGCTAGTCGGTGAGGAGTTGGATGGGATTCATCATGTAATCGAGTTAGTTTTGTTAGGGCTTGATCTCTAGTATCCATTATGTTCTGAGATTGATGTTGCTATGACTTTGCTATGCCTAATGCTTGTCACTAGGGCCCGAGTGCCATGATTTCAGATCTGAACCGTTTATGTTATCACCATTATATCTATGTTCTTGATCCGATCTTGCCTAGTCATATGCACCTATTACGTGTTATGATCCGTCAACCCCATAGTGACAATATTTGGGATACTTCACGGTGATGACCGTAGGTTGAGGAGTTCATGTATTCACTATGTGTTAATGCTTTGTTCCGGTTCTCTATTAAAAGGAGGCCTTAATATCCCTTAGTTTCCTTATGGACCCCGCTGCCACGGGAGGGTAGGACAAAAGATGTCATGCAAATTCTTTTCCATAAGCACGTATGACTATTTACGGAATACATGCCTACATTACATTTATGAACTGGAGCTAGTTCTGTGTCGCCCTAGGTTATGACTGTTACATGATGAATATCATCCAACGAGTTCACCGATCCAGTGCCTACGAGTTTTCCACTTATTGTTCTTGCTAAGTTACTATTGCTACTGCTACTGTTACACTTGCTACAAAACTATTACTATCACTGCTACCGTTACTGTTACTGCTGCTACTGCTATCAAAACTATCATACTACTGTGCTACTGATCACTCTGCTGCAGATATTTAATCTCCAGGTGTGTTGAATTGACAACTCAGCTGCTAATACTCTCAAATATTCTTTGTCTCCCCTTGTGTCGAATCTATAAATTTGGGTTGAATACTCTACCCTCGAAAACTGTTGCGATCCCCTATACTTGTGGGTTATCAAGACCTTTTTTTGGCGCCATTGCCAGGGAGCATAGCTATATTTGTTGAGTCACTTGGGATTTGTATCAATTGATCACTAAGAAGAATCTGAATGATCCAAAGACCAAGATTTTTCCCTCCAAGACGAGGGGAGGTAAGGAACTGCCATCCATCTCTGCACTTGATTCACCTTCTGTTATGAGTAAGCTTGCAACACCACCACATGCTAGTAATCTTGATATGTTGCAAGTGATTGATGATGCTACCTCTGCTATGAATGATGCTTATGATGATGCTAGTACCATGCTTGATGATAATGTGCCACTAGGAGAATTTCTTGATGAACAAATTGCTAGAGCTAAAGAAAATGAAACTACTGAAACTGATGAGATTGCTGAAACTGATGAAGCCTACGAAACTGATGATGACTATGAAACACCAATTAGTCCTGGTTCTCCTAGATTTGAATTGCCTAAGATACCTGAAGGTTATGTTATGGACGAGGAGGTAACTAGAGAAATTCTTTCTTGCAAAGATAGAAACAATCTTAAGAAATTGCTACACAAGTATAAGGAAAAGACTTTGAATGCTAGAATGAAATGTGATCCTAAGTTTGCTACTTCACCTATCTTTGTTACCGATAAGGACTATGAATTCTCTGTCGACCCAGAGTTAATTACTTTGGTTGAATCTGATCCTTTCCATGGCTATGAAACTGAAACTGTAATGGCACACCTTACTAAGCTGAATGATATATCCACCCTCTTTGCTCACGATGAGAAGATTCACTACTATTACATTCTTAAGTTATTTCCGTTCTTATTAAAGGGTGATGCTAAGACATGGTACAGTACTCTTACTCCTAGTTGTGTGCGTAGTCCCCAGGATATGATCTACTACTTCTCTGAAAAATATTTTCCTGCTCATAAGAAACAAGCTGCCTTACAGGAAATATTTAACTTTGTGCAAATTGAAGAAGAGAGTCTCCCACAAGCTTGGGGGAGGCTTCTCCAATTTCTTAATGCTTTGCCTAATCACCCTCTCATGAAAAATGAAATACTTGATATCTTTTATAATGGACTAACCGATGCTTCTAGGGACTTCCTAGATAGTTGTGCTGGTTGTGTTTTCAGGGAACGAACTGTCGAACAAGCTGAGGAATTATTGAATAACATATTGAAGAATTATGATGACTTGACTCTTCCTGAACCACCACCTAAACCCACTCCGAAGAAGAGGGGTATCTTATTTCTCAGTCCTGAAGATATGCAAGAGGCAAAGAAATCTATGAAGGAAAAAGGTACTAAAGCTGAGGATGTTAAGAATTTGCCACCTATTGAAGAAATACATGGCCTTGACACACCACCGCCTCCACAGGTGGTAGAGGTAAATTCTTTATTAAAGTTTGATGAAGGTGATATCCCTTACAATAAACATCCTAGTCAGTGCTTCTATGAGTTTGACAACTATATTATGAAGCAAGATCATTTCAATGCACATGTCCTGAAACAATTGAAATACAATTCTGATATGATTGCTCGCTTGAGTGACTTGCTATTTAGAATCAGTAATGATGTTAGAGGTGTAGGAAAGAATGCCTCTATGGTTCAAACTCAATTAGGACAAGTTGCTAAATCTCAAAAATAATTGCTTGATGAAATGAATAATAATATGAATGATTTTGCTGCTAGAGTAGTAACTAGAGGAGGTAGAATGACTCAAGAACCACTTTATCCTGAGAGTCATCCTAAAAGAATTGAACAAGACTCTCAAAGAATTAATACTGATGTACCTAGTCCTTCTAGAAAGTAAAAGAAAAAGAAAAATGATAGGACTTTGCATACCTCTAGTGAACCTGAGATACAAAAACCTCCTGATAATAATGATGTCTCTATTTCCGATGCTGAAACTCAGTCTGGTAATGAACATTCACCTAGTGATAATGAAAATGAAAATGATGATGTTCATGAAGATGCTCAAACCAATAATGATAAAGAACCAGATAATGATGTTGAAATAGAGCCTGCTCCTGATCTTGATAACCCACAATCTAAAAATAAATGTTATGATAAAAGAGACTTTGTGGCTTGGAAACATGGTAAAGAAAGAGAGCCCTGGGTTCAGAAACCCATGCCATTTCCACCTAAGCCATCTAAGAAAAAGGACGATGAAGAATTTGAGCGCTTTGCTGAAATGATTAGGCCAGTCTTTTTGCGTACCCGCTTAACTGATATTTTAAAGATGGCCTCCTATGCAAAGTATATGAAAGACATCATCACTAATAAAAGAAAGATACCTGAAGCTGAAATCTCCACCATGCTTGCTAATTATTCTTTTAAGGATGGTGAAAGCACATTTGCTCCCTTGGTGGTTTTGGTAATTAATAACAACATATAAGTCATTGAACTAATGTTTCCACCAAGTATATTTCAGGAAATGTTCAATGATAGGGATGGCAAAAGGAGATTGTGGAGATACCCCAAGTTGCAAGGAAATAGGTTGGCCAAGCTTCAAGCAAGAGGACTCTACATTTTATATTTGTGAGAAATCACCTTGAGTCCATAGGAAAGCCAATACTATTAAAAGGGGGTAAGGTTTTGTTGGTGAACAATATGCTCATACGTGCACAAGAGATAGTCGCCAAAAACATCCACAAGCTCTCCCACCAAAGTCTGTCCTAAGCCAAACATTCAAAATCGGTGCAACCAACTTTCCTATCCCGGTGCCACCGATTCCAAACCCTAGACAGACCCTGCCAAACCCTAGCCACTTCGGTGCAACCGATTCTATACCGGTGCCACCGAGTTTAGGTTGCCAACTTTCTGTTACGCAAATTCACATTTTCGGTCCCACCGAGAATGTTGGATCGGCGTCACCGAGATTGGAAATCTGACCGTTGGTCACCTTATTGGTGCAACCGAGTTTCCTATATCGGTCTCACCGAGATTCAAAAGTTGCCACCTTTTGGTCACTTCGGTACCACCGAGATTAACACATCGGTGTCACCGAGTTGGTCATTTTGTGTGTAACGGTTGGATTTTTGGAGATGCCTATATATACCCCTCCACCACCACCTACTCGAAAGAGAAGCACTCAGAACTATTCCATACTTGCCCATCCAGTTTTCTGAGAGAGAACCACCTAGTCTTGTGTTGAGGTCAAGATCTTCCACTCCTACCATATGGATCTTGATTTCTAGCCTCCCCAATTTGCTTTCCACCAATCCCATCTCTTCTACCAAGCCATATCTGTGAGAGAGTGATTGTGTGTTGAGGAGTCTATCATCTTGAAGCACAAGAGCAAGGAGTTCATCGTCATTACCGAGCCTATTACCTTTTGGAGGGTGGTGCCTCCTAGATTGGTTAGGTGTCGCTTGGGAGCCTCCTACTTCGTGTTGTGGAGTGAGCCAAGAAGTTTGTACGGGCAAGGAGATCGCCTACTTCGTGAAGATCTACCCATAGTGAGGCTAGTCCTTCGTGGACGGAAGCCGTTATGGAATAGTCAAGGTTGCTACTTCGTGGACCCTTATGGGTGGAGCCCTCCGTGGACTCTCGCGACCGTTACCCTCCGTGGGTTGAAGACTCCATAAACGTGGATGTACGATAGCGCCACCTATCGGAACCACGGGAAAAATCATCGTGTCTACAACTGCGTTTGATTCTCCTACCCTATCCCTTCTATACATGCTTGTTGTTATTTTCCGCTGCTATATACTCTTAGACTTGCATGTGTAGGGTGTACTTGACTTGCCATGAAATGCTAAAAACTGTCAACCCTAAAACTTGGCATAGGCAAAACTTTTATTTGGTCAAGTAGTCTAATCACCCCCCCTCTAGACATACTTTCGGTCCTACAAGTGGTATCAGAGCTTTGGTCTCCATTGCTTAGGTCTCACAACCTAGGAGAGTATGGCGTCTAGTGAGGGAAGTTATCATCGTAGAGGTCCGTACTTTGATGGTACTAATTTTGCTAGTTGGAAGCACAAAATGAAAATGCATATTCTTGGTCATAACCCCGCCGTTTGGGCTGTTGTTCGTGTTGGCTTGCAAGGTGAGTTCTTTGCGGATGGACGGGAACCGGATCGTGAAGCGACCGCGGATGAGTTGAAGATGTTGCAACTCAATGCTCAAGCATGCGACATTCTATTCAACTGCTTGTGCCCCGAAGAATTCAACAAAATCAGTCGTCTTGAGAATGCAAAAGAGATTTGGGATACTTTGGTTGATATGCACGAAGGAACCGAGTCCGTGAGAGAATCCAAGTTAGATGTTCTTCAAGGTCAGCTTGACAAGTTCAAGATGAAGGATGGTGAAGGAGTCGCAGAGATGTACTCTAGGCTAGCTCTCATCACAAATGAGATTGCCGGCTTAGGAAGCGAAGAAATGACAGACAAATTCATCATCAAGAAGATACTTAGAGCTTTGGATGAGAGATACGACACCGTGTGCACATTGATCCAAATGATGCCCAACTACAAAGATCTCAAGCCTACGGAAGTCATTGGAAGGATTGTTGCTCATGAGATGACATTCAAGGACAAGGAAGAGCTACATCACAAGTCTAGCGGTGCTTACAAAGCCACAAGTGATGCTCCCGCAACTTCAAACAACAACCTTGTCACCAATGAAGAGATAAGTCTCATGGTCAAGAAATTCAACAAGTTCTACAAGAATAGAGGCAAAGAAAGAAGCTCCAATTCTAGATATGATGAGAAGCGTTCGTCAAGTCATGACCGCAATTGCTACAATTGTGGGAAGCCCGGACACTACTCAAATGAGTGCACGGCTCCCTACAAAAGAAGAGAAGAGTCACCTCGAAGACGAAGCTCAAGGAATGTATCACCTCAAAGAGAGAGAAGGAGTAGAGATGATTGTTATGAACGAAGACCCTCAAGGAGAAGTAGGGATTCGGAGAAAAAGGACAAGTACACCAAGAGCTACATAAGAAGAAAACATCAAGCTCATGTTGGTGAATGGGTTTCCGGCTCCGACTCCGACGACAACTCCGAGAGAAGCTATCACTCCGACTCCGACTATAGTCAAGATGATGGTGTTGCCGGAATTGCTCTAGTGACTACCAATTCCTACGATCTATTCGACTCACCAAACGAAGGGAGTGGAAGTTGCTTCATGGCTAAAGGCCCCAAGGTATCACACCCCGAGTATCTTGATTTTGATAGTGATGAAGATGATTTGCTTTGTGATGATGACTTGTTTTGTGATAAAACTAGTGATGTTGATCAAAACGAACTTGATAATCCTCATGCTAGTCAAGATAAGTCAATTGATGATGATAAGGTGAAAATAGAAGAACTAACTAAAGAACTAAACACTCTTAAGTTAGCTCATGAATCTACTCTCGAAGATCATAGAGAGCTTGTGAGAACTCATGAGAAGCTACGCTTCGAGAAGCTCAACTTGGAGCAAGAGCATGAGTTTCTCAAAGCTATCAATGACGATCTCCGAAAGAAGACTTCATCTTATCTAGCCAAACGACTACTCTTGTCTACATTCATGCCTCAAGTTAAAACTAAGCAATCTAGTAACAAAGGCAAGAAAGGTTCTTCATCTAGTAGCAACAATAAAAATGCTAAACCCAATGATGTTGCTTCTAGTAGTTCTATTGATTCCACTAATGATGATTCTCTTAGCCAAGTTACACTTGAGCAAGAAAATGCTTTATTAAAAGGAATTATAGAGAAAGGTGTCTACAAGAGTCTTGCCGGATGTAAGCAATTTGAGGAAATTGTACGCAAGCACGGAGGATACCGGAAGAATCGTGGTGTTGGCTACTTCAACGCAAATGGAGTTGAATGGGAAGAAGGTCAATATCCCGAGCCCAAGTTTGTTCCTCAAAAGGAGAAGTATGAAAATACTCTTCCCAAGGGGACAAGCACTCAAGATGACCTTCCACCACAAGACCACAAGCTCAAGGGCAAGAACAAGCTTCAAGAGGACATTGACTCATATGAAGATGAATCCCTAGCTAAGGTGGAGTGGGTTCCCAAGGCTACTTCAAGCTCAACTTCTACAAAGGCTACTTCAACACCAAGGATCCCCATCAACTTGATGTGGGTTCCCAAGAAGAAGAACTAGTATGTTCTTGAGGGGTGACTCCGCCAATGAAATTCACTCACATTCATTATTGGCAAGAATTATTTGCAATCAACATCAACTCTATGCAATAGTTCAAGGAGTCACACATTCCCTCAAAGGTAAGCAAGGGACAAGGTAATCAACAAATCAATGGACATCATAACACATGCTTTGCACTCCATGTCCATAGATATCCTTGTATTTGTCTCTTGTGTATCGGGACTAACCCATGTAGGTGAGAAGAGTAAGGGAACAACAAGGATGCTCCCAACTCTTGGTGATCTTCATCAACCTTGAGCATCCACAACTACCTCACCAACATGAAGTCTTCTTCGACAAACCCAAGGTCAGTTTATCCCTCTTATGGGGGGATGTCACATCAAGGGGGAGCTTTACTCTAAAACTTGAGTCAAAGCATCTCTTAGTATGCGACAACATTAAATGCTTTATGTAAAAGTGGTAACCCCACTTGTGCTTAAACGATGAGTATGACCTATGATCAAGTATTCTTACTTGGCTCCTAAGTCAAATACTCATATATAGATGACTTCGTCATCGCCCAAATGCTTGTTAGATGCTAGTGTGTTTGTGCATGTTTGTCATGATTTCTTTTGACATCTTTATTGTGTGAGCATGTTGGTCTGCATTTATTTTCTCATTCAAGGACATCCAATTGTTGCTATTTGGCTTTTGTTTTATCTTTTGCCAATTGGATGGACAAGAATGCCTAGGACCACTCTTTAGCTATCTATGCTTTCTCACCTCACATTCTATTCATGCTACATCACAAAATTTGAACAAGTACCTTTCGATCCCTCTGTGTGTGGAGCACTTGGAGTTCCGTATCGACAAGGACTGACCATTAAAACCTCCCAAGCGCATCTCGGTGGAGCCAACCCCAAAATCTCGGTCTCACCGAATGCCTAGGGTTGATCTGGTTTTCATTCTCGGTAACACCGATTTCATATTCTCGGTTACACCGAGTTTCCCTGTCAGCTGACAGTTGTGGAACTCGGTGACACCGAAAACATAAAATCGGTATCACCGACAGTGGTGGGTATATATACTGTGGACCCCGACGTTTTGAAATTCATCCTCAAAACTGTCGCGCCCCAGAACCCTAAGCTGCCGCCTCAAGACCCCTGGCTGTCGCCCTTGTCCTCCTGCGCTCCTCCGCTGCTGGGAATCGCCGCCGTCGACGAAATCTGCTCCATCGTCGCCGCCGTAGCGGATCCGCACCAAGTTAGGGTACGGATTCGACCTCCTTTGCGCCTCACCTTCTGATTCTTGCGCATTGGATTTGTTTTCTCTATAAGCCATAGTTTGCACTGCCTCCAATCCACAAGAATATCCTATAGTCTAGCGAACCACTGATTTTCTAGGGTTTGTCTTCCGCCCGACGAAACTCGGTAGAACCGAAGTAAGAAAATCGGTCCCACCGATTTTTCTGTTTGCGTTGCTGAGAACTGTCTCGGTGAAACCGAGCACTTCTTTTCGGTCTCACCGAAAAGGGTGCCAAGTTTCTGTTAATGTAGACAGTCAGTCTCGGTAGCATCGACAATATTGCTTCGGCTGTACCGATTTTCTTCTGACAGAATGCAAAACTTTGAAAATCTTTTGTTCAAACTTTCAAAAACCAGCTGATAATTTTGTGATGACTCATCTACTTCTGCTCATCTATATTCTATTCACAGGGTCAGTATGTCAGATCCAGAGGACAGTCAGAATGACCTAAGAGAGCAAAGTGTTGAGATGAGTTCAGGGACCAGTCCTGAGTCCAGTTCTAGTTCAGATCCAGGCACTCCCAGTTCCCATGGTTTGCCCAAAGCTGCTACTAGGGCTAGGAAGAAGCTGAATTCATATGAGGAGGATTCAGACTTCGTTCCAGAAGAGGTTCTTGCTAAGAAGCAAGAGAAGGCTGCCAAGAAGTCTGCAAATGAAGCTACTTCTTCCAGGAAAGTGGTTGGCAAGACATATGCCAGTTCTGCTTCAGTGAGAGCACCTGAGAGTGCTAGAGCTACAATGACTATTGAGCCCCCTCGTGAAGGTACTAGGACAAGAATGGCTCTTCATCTTGAGTCACCTCCAAAGAAGTCATTGCCCAAGAAGGCAGGTGAAAAGAAGGGTACCAGGAAGAGGATTGTTTATGCTGTTAGTAGGCAGACCTCCATGTTTGAGGACCCTGAGGAGGCTGCTGCTGCTGCTGCTGAGGAGGAGGAAGAACATGTTGAGAAAGCTCCTCCCAAGAAGAAGCAAAAGAAGCTTATGTCTGATGCTATGCCAAAGAGCGGTACTTCCAAGAGTACCAAGTCTGTTGGAAAGAAGCCTGCTGCTGAGAAGCCTAAGAAATTATCTAGGCACATTCCTGCTTCTGAGAAGAACAAAGGGACTACTTCCAGAATTGATGATGAGGATGCTATGTCTACTTTGATGAAGCTTAGACCTCACCTTCCAGTTCACAATGCCAGCTACCCACTAGCTGAGGATATGAAGAAGAGGAAGGATACAGGTTTGAGGGCATGGAGAGCTGCTGATCCATATGCCCAGAGGAAGAAGACAGCTGTGGACTACAAATTTTTCACCAGAGAGCAACAGGATTTCTATGAGACTGTGCTCCTTGACAAGAGTCCAGATGTGAGCGATATGCGCTATGTTGACTGGAAATTCATCGAGGAAAACAAGGACTACTTTCCAAGTGTCCAAGATAATTTCCACTGCATTGGTTTGGATGAGTTTGTTGGCAGAGAGTTCACTGCTTGGAATGATGAGATGATCATGCAATTCTACTCCACTGCACATTTCTATGGAGATGGTAGAATTGTATGGATGACTGAAGGTGCAAGGTATGAATCTTCTATTGAAGAGTGGGCTACCATCTTAGGAGTCCCAGAAGCACAGGATGGTGATTTGGATGTATACTCAGAATCCAAGGAGAGCCACAATGCTATGGCAAATATGTACAAGGAGATCCCTGCTGCAAATGTGAAGACTCACAAGCTAGGATCCATCTATTTCCTTCAGGCTGGCCTCCGCACCATGAACACCATTCTGAGGCATACTTTGATGCCCAAGTCAGGAGATGAAAAGATGATCCGAGGCTACTCCATCAATATGCTGATCCACCTTGACAGACACACCAGGATCAGAGTCATGGATTTGATTGTTGAGACAATCAAGAGGGTTGCCGCTGATCAGAAGCGCTCTTGCTGTTATGCACCCTACATCCAAATGCTTATTAACTCTAAATTGGAGAAGCACATTTTTGCTCTAGATCGTCCACATTTACCCCTACAGCCAGATCTCGAGGACAACGTTGTGGTGATGGACCCAGAACATCCCACTTCAGCTGCAGCTCAGGCAGAGGCAGAGGCAGCTAGAGCCACTAGTGCTCAAGTCCCTAGATCCAGGAATGAGCAAATGGATCTTTTGATCTCATCCGTTCAAGGCATGAAGAAAGACATCAAGGACATACTGGAAAATCAAAACAGTCTTGTCAGGATATTTGAGAACAGAATCAAGACTCTCCATGATAAGGTTGATGGACTGACGAAGACAGTGAATGAGCTCAAGAAGGAAGTTGACTCAGTGCCTCTTCCTCATTCTTCTGATTATGATGATGATGATGGATCACCTCTCAGGACAGGCACACAGTTTCCCACTCAGGCCAGATCAGCCACTGTGCCAGCTCCAGACTTGAGGCCCTCTTCATCAGCTCCTGCTGCTATTTACTCAGCTCCTGCTCCAACAGTTCCAGTTCCTCCAGTTGCCACACCAACTCCATCCAGGACATCAGCTGACATCTTCGCCGACGCGGTTCTCTCGACTCCTTCATCAACAACCGGAGGAGATCAGCCCAAGAACGATTAGATGTATGCCTTTGAACTTTTTGGCAACTTGTTGCCAAAGGGGGAGAAGTGTATATAGATCTTTAGGCTTCGAGTGAGAGAGCGTTTTGGTGTTTTGCTGTTTTTCAAAAACATTTGTGTCTTTTGGTTGCTTGTGATACATGGTTCTTTGTGATTGTTCATGTGCGTTATGCAACTATTTCCTATCAACTCAATGCTTATGAGAAGATCATTATCTTTGCTTGATTGTGTTGTGCTATGATGCTCATTCTAATTATTCTCGCACACCACCAAGTTGTATGTGACATGGAAGAAGTGCCCCATGTACCTAATCGATTGTGCATTTGCATTCAAACGCAAATTCAAAATAATGCACAAATTTAGGGGGAGCTCTTGCTTATCACATACTTCTCAAAGCGACGATTATATTCATTGATTATATCATATGTCGAAGCTTTGATCTATATGTTGTCATCAATTACCAAAAAGGGGGAGATTGAAAGCACATTTGCTCCCTTGGTGGTTTTGGTAATTAATAACAACATATAAGTCATTGAACTAATGTTTCCACCAAGTATATTTCAGGAAATGTTCAATGATAGGGATGGCAAAAGGAGATTGTGGAGATACCCCAAGTTGCAAGGAAATAGGTTGGCCAAGCTTCAAGCAAGAGGACTCTACATTTTATATTTGTGAGAAATCACCTTGAGTCCATAGGAAAGCCAATACTATTAAAAGGGGGTAAGGTTTTGTTGGTGAACAATATGCTCATACGTGCACAAGAGATAGTCGCCAAAAACATCCACAAGCTCTCCCACCAAAGTCTGTCCTAAGCCAAACATTCAAAATCGGTGCAACCAACTTTCCTATCCCGGTGCCACCGATTCCAAACCCTAGACAGACCCTGCCAAACCCTAGCCACTTCGGTGCAACCGATTCTATACCGGTGCCACCGAGTTTAGGTTGCCAACTTTCTGTTACGCAAATTCACATTTTCGGTCCCACCGAGAATGTTGGATCGGCGTCACCGAGATTGGAAATCTGACCGTTGGTCACCTTATCGGTGCAACCGAGTTTCCTATATCGGTCTCACTGAGATTCAAAAGTTGCCACCTTTTGGTCACTTCGGTACCACCGAGATTAACACATCGGTGTCACCGAGTTGGTCATTTTGTGTGTAACGGTTGGATTTTTGGAGATGCCTATATATACCCCTCCACCACCACCTACTCGAAAGAGAAGCACTCAGAACTATTCCATACTTGCCCATCCAGTTTTCTGAGAGAGAACCACCTAGTCTTGTGTTGAGGTCAAGATCTTCCACTCCTACCATATGGATCTTGATTTCTAGCCTACCCAATTTGCTTTCCACCAATCCCATCTCTTCTACCAAGCCATATCTGTGAGAGAGTGATTGTGTGTTGAGGAGTCTATCATCTTGAAGCACAAGAGCAAGGAGTTCATCGTCATTACCGAGCCTATTACCTTTTGGAGGGTGGTGCCTCCTAGATTGGTTAGGTGTCGCTTGGGAGCCTCCTACTTCGTATTGTGGAGTGAACCAAGAAGTTTGTACGGGCAAGGAGATCGCCTACTTCGTGAAGATATACCCATAGTGAGGCTAGTCCTTCGTGGACGGAAGCCGTTATGGAATAGTCAAGGTTGCTACTTCGTGGACCCTTATGGGTGGAGCCCTCCGTGGACTCTCGCGACCGTTACCCTCCGTGGGTTGAAGACTCCATAAACGTGGATGTACGATAGCGCCACCTATCGGAACCACGGGAAAAATCATCGTGTCTACAACTGCGTTTGATTCTCCTACCCTATCCCTTCTATACATGCTTGTTGTTATTTTCCGCTGCTATATACTCTTAGACTTGCATGTGTAGGGTGTACTTGACTTGCCATGAAATGCTAAAAACTGTCAACCCTAAATCTTGGCATAGGCAAAACTTTTATTTGGTCAAGTAGTCTAATCACCCCCCCTCTAGACATACTTTCGGTCCTACAGATGGAGTACCTAAAAAACTTGGAGATCCTGGAATACCAACTATACCTTGCTCCATTAAAAGAAACTATGTCAAAACTGCTTTGTGTGACTTGGGAGCCGGTGTTAGTGTTATGACTTTCTCATTATATAAGAGACTTGATTTGAATAAACTCACACCTACTAAAATATCATTGCAAATGGCTGACAAATCAACTGCCATACCTATCGGTATTTGTGAGGATGTGCTCGTTGTTGTTGCAAATGTTACTATCTTAACGGACTTTGTTATTCTTGAGATGCCCGAGGACGACAACATGTCGATTATCCTTGGTAGACCCTTTTTGAATACAGCAGGGGCTGTTATTGATTGCAATAAAAGCAAAGTCACTTTTCATATCAATGGTAATGAGCATACGGTGCACTTTCCGAAGAAACAATTCCAAATGAATGGTGTAAATGTTATTGAAGAATCTCCGACCATCACTATTGGAAGTTTGCAATTACCTCTACCTACTGCCAAAAATAAATATGATATACTTATTGTTGGGGACATGCACATCCCCATTGAGGTAACTTAGTGTTTTACGAAAGTTCTTCGGTTTCATGCTAATCGGAAGTGGTTGCTAATAAGACTTGATCAACCTTATTAATGGATCATTTTTGAGAGGTATGAAGTCGATGAATCTAGTAGTCACAACTCTCTGCTCCCACCTTTTATTTTCTGTTTTAGTTAGTCGAATAAAATAAAATGCCATGATTATCATGTTTTCTGTTTTCACAGTGCAATAAAAAATGACCCAAAAATAAAAGTTCTCAGAATTTCCTGAAAATTTAATACGATTTTTTCCGAATATTTCTGAATTTCTGGTGCAAATAATACCAGAGGGGGAGCACCTGGTGCCCACAAGACACCAGGGCGCGCCAGCACCCCCAGGCGCGCCCTGATGGGTTGTGGCCCCCACGTGGGCCCCCTCACTTATTCCCTTAGCCCACATCATCCCTTACCTCCAGAAAAAAATCACCACAGCCATCATTCCTGTGTTCTTGCTCTCAAACCCGCGGATTTTGATCTCTTAGCTCGAAGCTCCGTTTCTGAAACTGTTTGGAGGGATTGCTACTTGGTATGTGACTCCTCCATTGCTCCAATTAGTTTTTGATTCAGTGGGTTATTTTTAGAGTAATTAGCTACTCTTGGTGCTGCTGTAGGTGAGCTTGCATGTTGAATTCTTAGAGTTCTAAGTAGTTTGAATGCTTAATATGGCCTCTATGCATGCTTAGGAGTAGTTGCTATCAATCTTACAAAGTTTTGTTGACAAAAAATTTTGTGGACTAATTTTTTTCAGAATTTTTATAGGAATAAGATGGATTTCTTTAGGAAGTTTCTCTCCAAGAAAAGTGCCAAAGGAGTCATTGGGGAATCGTCGGATAATGACATTCACACTCCACGAAAGGTGGAGGTGCGACCGTGTGAATGGCCGCATGATGCCTTCATAGAGGAGGCCGGGTTCCACCAAGAGTTTGCTCAATTCGTTGCAAACGCTAGGCTGACCAAGTTCCTCGCAGCTAAGTGTGACCAATATCACATCCTTACAAATTCCTTTGTGCAAAGTTTTCATTTTCTAAGAAATAATAATCCTCCTGAGGTGAAGTTTAACCTTTATGCTGAAACTCGAAAAATGCCGCTAATAGACTTTTGCAACATATGCTTGATCCCCTCTGATGGGGAATTGAGAGAACCTAGACCAGCGGAGTTTGAGGATTTTCTCCTCACTTGAACAATGGGTGAAGATAGAGGCATGTCAAACGCTACTGCTACCAGTTTGCAGTTTCCCTCAGTGCATTACTTTGCTTTGATCATCGCTAAGTGCTTAACCGCTAGGGAGAAGGTCGGCGCACTCAGTGCCCCTGACTTTGCTATTTCACGCCATGCACTTTATGATGATCACACCTTTAGTATGGGGGCTATTATTGCTCGTCGCTTACACCTTAACAGGACTAAGGGAAAGATACATGGTGGTATTTATGCTACTAGCTTAGCGAGACACTTTAATGTTCATATTCGCCCACATGATTATCTCGTGTCCCAAGTTTACCTGGATCACAAGTCGTTGCAAGATCACCAATTTCTTGAGGCAACTGATTCTTTCCATAACATTCGCTACAACTTAGTGTTCAGCGTCGAAACTCGTGATGTTGTTCCGTTACCTGCACCTGCTCTGTTTGATTCTATTGCCAGGAACGGATACAGGATCATGCCAGATGACATTACAGCCTACCAGAACAACCTAGCAGCTGCTGAGGAGGAGCCCCAGGGGTGGGACGCTCAGGTGCCGCCTCCACCTCACTTTGACTTGGGACCGGATGGTTTTTACGCACGGTGATTACCAAGCTAGGCCAAAAGCCTAAGCTTCGGGGAGTACGTATTTCCACCGACATTACATTCATGTTCACACATTTCATTCGAGTTGTCGGTGTTCATACTTTTTCATTGTAATATCCATGCTAGATTTATTTTCTCACTTTCTTCTTGTGTGTTTTAAAAACTTTGAGAAAATCCAAAAATATTTCCTACTTCTTGTCAGTTTTTCTTTCTAGCTTAGTTTAATTGTAGTATCAAAAGAAAACTCAAAAAGATTTCTCGTTTCTTCTTTTACTTGTTGGGAGCTTTCCCGTGTAAATAGTTTTTCTCATTTTTGTTTTTCCCTCTTTAATTTGCTTTCTTCAAGAAAAAAACAGAAACTCCAAAAATATTTCAGTGTGTTTCTCTGAAATCCTTTTCTTTTTGTTTGAGTCGTACCAAGGAGAAGACCACGATGAAAATGTTGAGTGGCTCTCATATGCATCATTGTTAATCCAACAAAGAGCCCATGTTACCTTGTCTTCTCCTCTTGAATAAAATGTTGCAGATCCCAGCTTAGTCCACGACACTCTTGCACTATTACTATTTTCTTATCATTCAGTCGTGCAAGTGAAAGGCAATAATGATGATATTTGATGAAGTGACTGTCGCAGAGAAAAGCGGGTATGAACTAAACTTGTTTTTGTAAATATGTTTAACCTAGTATCCTTGATTCAGCATATTATGATCAAACATGTTTACAATGACCATTAGAGATTATAGTCGTTCATGCCATGCTTAAGTAGCTAGGAGTGGATAATAATTTATCTTGGACATCAACATGCATTAAAATGGTTGTGATGTGGTATGATGATATGGTATCCTCCTCTGAATGTTTCAAGTGGCTTGACTTGGCACATGTTCACGCATGTAGTTGAATCAAAACCAACATAGCCTTCATGATATTTATGTTCATGGTGTCCATATCCTACTCATGCTAGTAGTCAATGTTTATTATATGTAATGCATGTTCATGACCGTTTTTGCTCTCTAGCTGGCCGCTTCTCAATCTATTTGCTAGCCTTCGTCTGTACTAAGCGGGAATACTGCTTGTGCATCAAAATCCTTAAACCAAAGTTATTCCAGATGAGTCCACTATATCTACCTATATGCAGTATTACCCTGCCGTTCCAAAGTAAATTTGTATGTGCCATCTCTAAAAATTCAAATGAACATCTGTTTTGTGTGCATGGACCGCTCATGGAGCGACAGGGGGCGGTCAGTATCTTCCATGCTAAGCGGGTTATTCTCATGATGAGTGTTTATTCACTCGTCCTTACACGAGAGGGGCGGTAATAGGGATTCCCAGTCCCGAAATCAAAAATCAAAAATAATTAAACAAAACTCCCCCAGGAATGTGGTTGGTTTGGACGGTACCCGTGGATGCGGCTAGCCCTAGAGTGTGATTGTTGGTGGAGGGGGAGTAAACCTTTACTTTTACCGCTTGGGAACCGCCGCTAATTTGTTTAGCATGGAAGATATTGATAACTCTTGGTCGTAACGTTGACGGGAAGGGTGTACCTCCCAAAATTATATCTATCTCTGTATTTAAAACTTGAGCTGTGGCACCTCTGCAAATCCATGCTTCCCTCTGTGAAGGGACTATCTATTTACTTTTATGTTGAGTCATCACCTTCTCAAATAAGCGCCAGACCTGAGAGCACTATTGTCATCCTCATGCATTGTGTATAGTTGATGCTGGGTGCAGCATGACTAGATCTTTTCTATCATGAATTACAATGTTTAGTCGCTGCTTGAACTTTGGAGGTGCTCTGCATTTATGTTTTGCGGTCTCAGAAAGGGCTAGTGAGATACCACTATTGTCATATTGTATCATGATTGTTTTGACGAAGTGTTGGCATTTGAGATATCTTATTATTGCTCGCTAGTTGCTTATGTTATTGATATGAGTTAATATAATTTCTAAGAGTTATTGTTGGCATGGTTAGTCATAATCTTTGCTGAAAACCTGGGTGCTACTTGAGCATATATATGTAAACAAGAACAAAAGAGTTTGTAAAAGTTTTTCTCTATCACTTTCAGTTTGTCAACTGAATTGCTTGAGGACAAGCAATGGGTTAAGCTTGGGGGAGTTGATACGTCTTTGTCGTATCTACTTTTCCTCACACTTTTGCCCTTGTTTTGGACTCTAATTTGCATGATTTGAATGGAACTAACTCGGACTGACGCTGTTTTCAACAGAGCTACCATGGTGTTGTTTTTTGTGCAGAAATAAAAGTTCTCGGAATTGGACGAAACTTTTTGGAGATTTATTTTAGAATAAATAAAAAATACTGGAGCCAAGAACCACCGAAGGGGCCCCCTGGCTGGGCAAGATACACCAGGGCGCGCCAGCCCCCCCAGGCGCGCCCTGGTGGGTTGTGCCCACCTCGGGGCCCCACTGACCCTAATTCCGGCACTATAAATTCCTATTTTCGGAGAAAAAAATAAAGGAGAAAGTTTCATCACGTTTTACGATACGGAGCCGCCGCCACCTCCTGTTCTTCATCGGGAGGCCAGATCTGGAGCCCGTTTGGGGCTCCGGAGAGGGGAATCTTCGGTCTTCGTCATCACCAACCCTTCTCCATCGCCAATTCCATGATGCTCCTGTTAGGGAACGTTGCATGGGAAAACAAAAAATTTCGTACGCACACGCAAGATCTATCCATGGTGATGAGCATATCCGAGAGGGAGAGTGGATCTACATACCCTTGTAGATCGCTAAGCGGGAAGCGTTAAGAAACGCGGTTGATGTAGTCGAACGTCTTCGCGATCCAAATCGCCGAGCGTCCCACGATCCAATCATGATCCGTCTCGTGATCCAATCACGATCCATCACGCGATCCCATCACGATCTGTCCCGCGATCAAATCACGAACCGTCTCGCGATCCTGATCACGGTCCTTCCGATCTAGCGCCGAACGGACGGCACCTCCGCGTTCAGCACACGTACAGCTCGATGACGATCTCTGCCTTCTTGATCCAGCAAGAGGGAGCGGAGAGGTAGATGAGTTCTCCGGCAGCGTGACGGCGCGGCGGCGGTGGTGGTGGAACTATTTCGGCAGGGCTTCGCCTAAGCACTGCTGAAATTAGACTAGAGGAGAAAACGATCTAGAGGAAGTAGAGGGAGCACGTGGCAATTAGGGTTAGCTCTCCCCTCTAAATCCTCTAGTATATATAGGAGGGAGGGAGGGGAGGAGGCAGCCTCAAACCCTCAAGGTCTGGCCGAAATTGGAGGTGGAGGAGTCCTACTCCAATCCTATTAGGAGTAGGATTCCTCCTCTCCACTTGGAAACTCTTTCCACCTCTCCCCTTTTGGGTTTTTCCCACCCCTAGCCGCATGGGCCTTAGTGGGGGGCTTGGCCAGACCACTAAGGGCTGGCTTGACTCCTCCCACAGCCCATGAGGCCCCTTGGGTCGAAATACCCCTCCCGATGGTCCCCGGTACCCCTCCCGGCACTCCCGGTACACTACCGAAATATCCGAAACTTTTCCGGTGACCAAAACGGGACTTCCTATATATCAATCTTTACCTCCGGACCATTCCGGAGCTCCTTGTGACGTCTAGGATCTCATCCGGGACTCCGAACAACCTTCGGTCACCACCATACATAACTCTACTATACCAAAACGTCACTGAACCTTAAGTGTGCAGACCCTGCGGGTTCGAGAACTATGTAGACATGACCGAGACACCTCTACGGCCAATAACCAATAGCGGGACCTGGATGCCCATATTGGTTCCCACATATTCTACGAAGATCTTTATCGGTTGAACCTCTATGTCAAGGATTCATTTAATCCCGTATGCTGTTCCCTTTGTTCTTCGGTATGTTACTTGCCCGAGATTCGATCGTCGGTATCTCTATACCTAGTTCAATCTCGTTACCGGCAAGTCTCTTTACTCGTTCTGTAATACAAGATCCCGTGGCTAACACTTTAGTCACATTGCTTGCAAGGCTTGTTGTGATGTTGTATTACCGAGTGGGCCCTGAGATACCTCTCCGTCACACGGAGTAACAAATCCCAGTCTTGATCCATGCCAGCTCAACAGACACCCTCGGAGATACATGTAGAGCATCTTTATAGTCACCCAGTTACATTGTGACATTTGATACACACAAGGTATTCCTCCGGTGTCAGTGAGTTGCATGATCTCATGGTCATAGGAATAGATACTTGACATGCAGAAAACTATAGCAATAAACTGACACGATCATATGCTATGTTTATAGTTTGGGTCTTGTCCATCACATCATTCTCCTAATGATGTGATCCCGTTATCAAATGACATCTCATGTCTATGGCCAGGAAACCTTGACCATCTTTGATCAACGAACTAGTTAACTAGAGGCATACTTGGGACACAGTGTTGTCTATGTACCCACACATGTATTTGAGTTTCCAATCAATACAATTATAGCATGGATAATAAACGATTATCACGAACAAGGAAATATAATAATAACCAATTTATTATTGCCTCTAGGGCATATTTCCAACAGTCTCCCACTTGCACTAGAGTCAATAATCTAGTTCACATCACCATGTGTTTACATTGTTATGAATCTAACACCCAATGACTTCTGGGGTTCGATCATGCTTTGCATGTGAGAGAGGTCTTTAGTCAACGGGTCTACGACATTCAGATCCGTGTGTACTTTGCAAATCTCTATGTCATACTGTAGACACTACTACCACACTCCACTTGGAGCTATTCCAAATGGCTGCTCCACTATACGTATCCGGACTGCTACTCAGAGTTGTCCGGATAGGTGTCAAAGCTTGCATCGACGTAACCCTTTACGACGAACTCTTTATCACCTCCATTATCGAGAAATATTTCCTTAGTCCTCTAGTTACTAAGGATAATCTTGACCGCTGTCCAGTGATCCACTCCTGGATCACTCTTGTACCCCTTGACAGACTCATGGCAAGGTACACACCAGGTGCGGTACACAGCATGGCATACTATACAGAGCCTATGGAAAAGGCATAGGGGACGACCTTCGTCCTTACTCTTTCTTCTGTCGTGGTCGAGCTTTGAGTCTTACTCAACTCCATACCTTACAAATTAGGCAAGAACTCTTTTTTGACTGATCCACTTTGAACTCTTTCAAAATCTTGTCAAGGTATGTACTCATTGAAAGTTTTATCAGACGTCTTGATCTATCTCTATAGATCCTGATGCCCAATATTTAAGTAGCTTCATTCCAGGTTTTCCTTTGAAAAACTCCTTTTCAAACAACCCTTTATGCTTTCCAGAAATTCTACATCATTTCCGATCAACAATATGTCATCCATATATACTTATCAGAAATTCTATAGTGCTCCCACTCACTTTATTGTAAATACAAGTTTCTCATAAACTTTGTATAGACTCAAAAACTTTGATCACCTCATCAAAGCGTATATTCCAACTCCAAGATGCTTGCTCCAGTCCATAGAAGGATCGCTGGAGCTTGCATACATTTTAGCATCCTTAGGACTGTCAAAACCTTCTGGTTGTATCACATACAACATTTTCCTCATGGAAACCGTTAAGGAAACTCTGTTTTGACATCCATCTGCCAGATTTCATAATCGAAAAATGCAGCAACTGCTAACATAATTCCAACAGACTTTAGCATCGCTACGGGTGAGAAAGTCTCATCGTAGTCAACTCCTTGAACTTGTGAAAAACCCTTTGCCACAAGTCGAGCTTTATAGACGATGACATTACCGTCCGCGTCCGTCTTCCTTTTAAAGATCCATTTGTTCTGAATAGCCTTTCGCCCTTCAGGTAATACTTCCAAAGCCCATACTTTGTTTTCATACATGGATCCCATCTCGGATTTCATGGCCTTTAACCATTTCTCGGAATCCAGGCCCATCATCGCTTCTCCATAGCTCGTAGGTTCATCGTTGTCCAACAACATGACCTCTAAGACAGGGTTGCCGTACCACTCAGGAGCAGTACGCGTCCTTGTCGACCTACGAGGTTCGATAGTAACTTGATCCGAAGCTTCATGATCATCATCATTAACTTCCTCTTCAACTAATGTAGGCTCCACAGAAACAACTTTCTGCGCTGCGCTACTCTCTGGTTGAAACAAAGGTTCAACAACCTCATCAAGTTCTATCTTCCTCCCACTCAATTCTTTCGAGAGAAACTCTTTCTCGAGAAAGGACCCGTTTTAGCAACAAACACTTTGTGCTTGGATCTGAGATAGAAGGTACACCCAACTGTTACGTTAGGGTATTCTATGAAGATGCATTTGTCCGCTTTGGGTTTCGAGCTCATCAGGTTGAAACCTTTTCCACATAAGCGTCACAGCCCCAAACATTAAGAAATGACAGCTTAGGTTTCCGCCAAACCAAAATTCATACGTTGTCATCTCAACGGACTTAGATGGTGCCCCTTTTAAAGTGAATGTGGTTGTCTCTAATGCATAACCCCAAAATGATAGTGGCAAATCGATAAGAGACATCATAGTTCGCACCATATCCAATAGAGCATGACTACGACGTTCAGACACACCATCACACTATGGTGTTCCAGGTGACGTTAGTTGTGAAACAACTTCCACATTGTCTTAAGTTGTATACCAAACTCGCAACTCAGATATTCACCTCCACGATCATATCGTAGACATTTTATCTTCTTGTCATGATGATCTCAAACTTCACTCTGAATTTGCTTGAACATTTTCAAACGATTCAGACTTGTGTTTCATTAAGTAAATATGCCCATATCTACTCAAATTAGCAGTGAAGGTAAGAAAATAACGATATCCACCGCACGCTACAACACTCATTGGACCGCATACATCAACATGTATCATTTCCAATAAGTCACTTGCCCGCTCCATCATACCAGAAAACGGGGTTTTAGTCATCTTGCCCATGAGGCATGGTCCGCATGTCTCAACCGATTCGAAATCGAATGAGTCCAAAGATCCATCAGCATGGAGTTTCTTCATGCGCTTTACACCAATATGACATTTAGCGGCAGTGCCACAAGTATGTGGTACTATCATTATTAACTTTGTATCTTTTGGCATCAATATTATGAACATGTGTATCACTACGATCAAGATTCGATAAACCATTCTCATTGGGTGCATGACCATTGAAGGTATTATTCATGTAAACAGAATAACCATTATTCTCTAACTTAAATGAATAACCGTATTGCAATAAACATGATCTAATCACGTTCATGCTCAATGCAAACGCGAAATAACATTTATTTAGGTTCATCACTAATCCCGAAGGTAGAGAGAGCATGCGATGGTGATCCCATCAACCTTGGAAACACTTCCAACACTCATCGTCACCTCACCCTTAGCTAGCCTCCGTTTATTCCGTAGCTTTTATTTCGAATTACTAACATTTAGCAACCGAACCGGTATCCAATACCCAGGTGCTACTAGGAGTACTAGCAAGGTACACATCAATAACACGTATATCAAATATACTTCTGTCGATGTAGCCAGCCTTCTTATCTACCAAGTATCTAGGGCAGTTCCGCTTCAGCGACCGTTCTCCTCATAATAGAAGCACTTAGTCTCGGGTTTGGGTTCAACCTTGGGTTTCTTCACTGGAGCAGCAACTGACTTGCCATCCATGAAGTTTCCCTCCTAGCCCTTGCCCTTCTCGAAACTAGTGGTTTCACTAACCATCAACACTTGATGCTCCTTCTTGATTTCTACCTTCGCGGTGTCAAACATCGCGAATAGCTCAGGGGTCATTATTTCTATCCCTGGCATTTTATAGTTCATCACGAGGCTCTAGTAGCTTAGTGACAGTGACTTGGAGAACTATATCAATCACTATCTTATCTGGAAGATCAACTCCCACTCGATTCAAGCGATTGTAGCACCCAGACAATCTGAGCACATGCTCACCGATTGAGCTATTCTCCTTCATCTTGCAGGCAAAGAATCTTGTTGGAGGTCTCATACCTCTCAACACGGGCATGAGCCTGAGATCCCAATTTCAGCTGTTAGAACATCTCATATGTTCCGTGACGTTCAAAACGTTTTGGAGCCTCAATTCTAAGCCATAATGCATGACGCACAGAACTATCAAGTAGTCATCAGAACGTGCCTGCCAGATGTTCACCACATCTATAGACGACGATTGAGGGGGTGGCGCACCGAGCAGTGCATTAAGGACATAAGCCTTCTGTGCAGCAATGAGGACAATCCTCAGATCACGGACCCAGTCCGCTTTATTGCTACCATCATCTTTCAACTCTATTTCTCTAGGAACATATAAAAATTAAGGGAGCTACAGTGCGAGCTAGTAATCTACAACATAATTTGCAAAGACATTTTGACTATGTTCATGATAATGAGTTTAGTTAATCATATTACTTAAAAACTCCCACTCAAATTGACATCCCTCCGGTCATTCGAGTGACACATGATCCAAATCCACCAACTCAAGTCCGATCATCACGTGAGTTGAGGTGGTTTCAATGGTGAACATCTTCATGTTGATCATATCTACTATATGACTCATGTTCGACCTTTCGGTCTCTTGTGTTCCGAGGCCATGTCTGTACATGCTAGGCTCATCAAGTTTAACCCGAGTGTTCCGCACGTGCAACACTGGCTTGCACCCGTTGTATGTGAACGTAGAGTCTATCACACCCGATCATCACGTGGTGTCTCAAAACGACGAACTTTCACAACAGTGCACACTCGGGGAGAACAAAATTTTATCTTGAAATTTTAGTGAGGGATCACCTTATAATGCTACCATCGTCCTAAGCAAAATAAGATGCATAAAAGGATTAACATCACATGCAAATCATAAGTGACATGATATGGCCATGAACTTGTGCTTTTGATCTCCATCTTCAAAGCACCGACATGATCTCCATCGTCACCGGCATAACACCATGATCTCCATCATCTTGATCTCCATCAATGTGTCGCCATGAGGTTGTCGCGCCGACTGTTGCTTCCACGACTATTGCTAACTCATAGCGATAAAGTAAAGCAAAAACGGCAAAAATAATTAAAGACAACCCTATGGCTCCTGCCGGTTGCCGTACTCATCGACATGCAAGTCGTGATATTCTATACAATACATGATCATCTCATACATCACATATATCTCATCATGTAATTGGCCATATCACATCACAACATACCCTGCAAAAACAAGTTAGACGTCCTCTAATTGTTGTTGCAAGTTTTACGTGGCTGCTATGGGTATCTAGCAAGAACAATTCTTACCTACGCAAAAACCACAATGGTGATACAAAAATTGCTATTCAACCTTCTCAAGGACCGCCTTTGTCAAATCCGATCCGACTAAAGTGGGAGAAACAGAAACCCGCCAGCCATCTTTATGCAACGAAGTTACATGTCAATTGATGGAACCAGCCTCTCGTAAGCGTACGAGTAATGTTGGTCCGGGCCACTTCATCCCACAATACCGCCGAATCAAGAAAAGACCAAGGAGGAAGCAATCTGAATATCAACGCCCACAAACTCCTTTGTGTTCTACTCGAGATCTCATCTACACATAGACCTAGCTCTGATACCATTGTTGGGGAACGTTGCATGGGAAACAAAAATTTTCCTACGCACACGCACGATCTATCCATGGTGATGAGCATCTACGAGAGGGAGAGTGGATCTACATACCCTTGTAGATCGCTAAGCGAGAAGCGTTAAGAAACGCGGTTGATGTAGTCGAACGTCTTCGCGATCCAAATCGCCGAGCGTCCCACTATCCAATCATGATCTGTCTCGCGATCCAATCACGATCCGTCCCGCGATCCCATCACGATGCGTCCCGCGATCAAATCACGAACCATCTCGCGATCCTGATCACGGTCCTTCCGATCTAGCGCCGAATGGACGGCACCTCCGCGTTCAGCACACGTACAGCTCGATGACGATCTCTGCCTTCTTGATCCAGCAAGAGGGAGCGGAGAGGTAGATGAGTTCTCCGGCAGTGCGACGGCGCGGCAGCGGCGGTGGTGGAACTATTCCGGCAGGGCTTCGCTTAAGCACTGCTGAAATTAGACTAGAGGAGAAAACGATCTAGAGGAACTAGAGGGAGCACGTGGCAATTAGGGTTAGCTCTCCCCTCTAAATCCTCTAGTATATATAGGAGGGAGGGAGGGGAGGAGGCAGCCTCAAACCCTCAAGGGCTGGCCGAAATTGGAGGTGGAGGAGTCCTACTCCAATCCTATTAGGAGTAGGATTCCTCCTCTCCACTTGGAAACTCTTTCCACCTCTCCCCTTTTGGGTTTTTCCCACCCCTAGCCGCATGGGCCTTAGTGGGGGGCTTGGACAGCCCACTAAGGGCTGGCTTGACTCCTCCCACAGCCCATGAGGCCCCTTGGGTCGAAATACCCCTCCCGATGGTCCCCGGTACCCCTCCCGGCACTCCCGGTACACTACCGAAATATCCGAATCTTTTCCGGTGACCAAAACGGGACTTCCTATATATCAATCTTTACCTCCGGACCATTCCGGAGCTCCTCGTGACGTCCAGGATCTCATCTGGGACTCCGAACAACCTTCGGTCACCACCATACATAACTCTACTATACCAAAACGTCACCGAACCTTAAGTGTGCAGACCCTACGGGTTCGAGAACTATGTAGACATGACCGAGACACCTCTACGGCCAATAACCAATAGCGGGACCTGGATGCCCATATTGGTTCCCACATATTCTACAAAGATCTTTATCGGTTGAACCTCTATGTCAAGGATTCAGTTAATCCCGTATGCTGTTCCCTTTGTTCTTCGGTATGTTACTTGCCCAAGATTCGATCGTCGGTATCTCTATACCTAGTTCAATCTCGTTACCGGCAAGTCTCTTTACTCATTCTGTAATACAAGATCCCGTGGCTAACACTTTAGTCACATTGCTTGCAAGGCTTGTTGTGATGTTGTATTACCGAGTGGGCCCTGAGATACCTCTCCGTCACACGGAGTAACAAATCCCAGTCTTGATCCATGCCAGCTCAACAGACACCCTCGGAGATACCTGTAGAGCATCTTTATAGTCACCCAGTTACGTTGTGACGTTTGATACACACAAGGTATTCCTCCGGTGTCAGTGAGTTGCATGATCTCATGGTCATAGGAACAGATACTTGACATGCAGAAAACTATAGCAATAAACTGACACGATCATATGCTATGTTTATAGTTTGGGTCTTGTCCATCACATCATTCTCCTAATGATGTGATCCCGTTATCAAATGACATCTCATGTCTATGGCTAGGAAACCTTGACCATCTTTGATCAACGAACTAGTTAACTAGAGGCATACTAGGGACACAGTGTTGTCTATGTACCCACACATGTATTTGAGTTTCCAATCAATACAATTATAGCATGGATAATAAACGATTATCATGAACAAGGAAATATAATAATAACCAATTTATTATTGCCTCTAGGGCATATTTCCAATAGCTCCCCACCGGGAGTGAGTAATTCCTTCATAGGCTTGCTGGTCGATGAGGAGTTGGATGGGATTCATCATGTAATCGAGTTAGTTTTGTTAGGGCTTGATCCCTAGTATCCATTATGTTCTGAGATTGATGTTGCTATGCCTAATGCTTGTCACCATGGCTCGAGTGCCATGATTTCAGATCTGAACTGTTTATGTTATCACCATTATATCTATGTTCTTGATCCGATCTTGCCTAGTCATATGCACCTATTACGTGTTATGATCCATCAACCCCATAGTGACAATATTTGGGATACTTCACGGTGATGACCGTAGTTTGAGGAGTTCATGTATTCACTATGTGTTAATGCTTTGTTCCGATTCTCTATTAAAAGGAGGCCTTAATATCCCTTAGTTTCCTTATGGACCCCGCTGCCATGGGAGGGTAGGACAAAAGATGTCATACAAGTTCTTTTCCATAAGCACGTATGACTATTTACGGAATACATGCCTACATTGCATTTATGAACTGGAGCTAGTTCTGTGTCGCCCTAGGTTATGATTGTTACATGATGAATATCATCCAACGAGTTCACCGATCCAGTGCCTACGAGTTTTCCACTTATTGTTCTTGCTAAATTACTATTGCTATTGCTACTATTACACTTGCTACAAAACTATTGCTATCACTGCTACCGTTACTGTTACTGCTGCTACTGCTATCAAAGCTATCATACTACTGTGCTACTGATCACTCTGCGGCAGATATTTAATCTCCAGGCGTGGTTGAATTGACAACTCAGCTGCTAATACTCTCAAATATTCTTTGGCTCCCCTTGTGTCGAATCTATAAATTTGGGTTGAATACTCTACCCTAAAAAACGGTTGCGATCCCCTATACTTGTGGGTTATCATGTCGGAAATATGCCCTAGAGGCAATAATAAAATGGTTATTATTATATTTCCTTGTTCATGTTAATTGTCTATTGTTCATGCTATAATTGTATTAACCGGAAACCGTAATACATGTGTGAATACATAGACCACACCATGTCCCTAGTGAGCCTCTAGTTGACTAGCTCGTTGATCAATAAATGGTTATGGTTTCCTGACCATGGACATTGGATGTCGTTGATAACGGGATCACATCATTAGGAGAATGATGTGATGGACAAGACCCAATCCTAAGCATAGCACAAGATCGTGTAGTTCGTCTGCTAGAGCTTTTCTAATGTCAAGTATCATTTCCTTAGACCATGAGATTGTGCAACTCCTGGATACTGTAGGAATGCTTTGGGTGTATCAAACGTCACAACATAACTGGGTGACTATAAAGGTGCACTACAGGTATCTCCAAAAGCGTCTGTTGGGTTGGCACGAATCGAGACTGGGATTTGTCACTCCGTGTGACGGAGAGGTATCTCTGGGCCCACTCGGTAATACATCATCATAATGAGCTCAATGTGACTAAGGAGTTAGTCATGGGATCATGTGTTACGGAACGAGTAAAGAGACTTGCCGGTAATGAGATTGAACAAGGTATAGGGATACCGACGATCGAATCTCGGGCAAGTAACATACCGATGGACAAAGGGAATTGTATACGGGATTAATTGGATCCCCGACATCATGGTTCATCCGATGAGATCATCGTGGAACATGTGGGAGCCAATATGGGTATCCAGAGCCCGCTATTGGTTATTGGCCAGAGAGGTGTCTCGGTCATGTCTGCATCGTTCCCGAACCCATAGGGTCTACACACTTAAGGTTCGGTGACGCTAGAGTTGTAATGGGAATTGTATGTGGTTACCGAAAGTTGTTCAGAGTCTCGGATGAGATCCCGGACGTCACGAGGAGTTCCGGAATGGTCCGTAGGTAAAGATTTATATATGGGAAGTCCTATTTTGGCCACCGGAAAATGTTCGGGATTTTTCGGTATTGTACCGGGAAGGTTCTAGAAGGTTCCGGAGTGGGGCCCACCTGCATGGGGGGACCCACATGAACGTGGGTAGTGGGGGCAAGGCCCCACACCCCTGGTCAAGGCGCACCAAGATCCCCCCTTAGAAGGAATAAGATCATATCCCGAAGGGATAAGATCAAAATCCCTAAAAAGGGGGATAACAATCGGTGGGGAAGGGAAAGGATGGGATTTCTTTCCTCCCACCTTTGCCAACGCCCCAATGGACTTGGAGGGCAAGAAACCAGCCCCCTCCACCCCTATATATAGTGGGGAGGCGCATGGGAGCTGCACCCCTTGCCCCTGGCGCAGCCCTCCCCCTCCTACTCCTCCTCCTCCATAGTGCTTAGCGAAGCTCTGCCGGAGAACCACGAGCTCCACCGCCACCACGTCGTCGTGCTGCCGGAGCTCTCCCTCAACTTCTCCTCCCCCCTTGCTAGATCAAGAAGGAGGAGACGTCCCCGGGCTGTACGTGTGTTGAACGCGGAGGCGCCGTCCGTTCGGCGCTTGGATCGGATCTTTCGCGATTTGAATCGCCGCGAGTACGACTCCATCAACCGCGTTCTTTGCAACGCTTCCACTTAGCGATCTTCAAGGGTATGAAGATGCACTCCCTCTCTCTCGTTGCTAGCATCTCCTAGATTGATCTTGGTGACACGTAGGAAAATTTTGAATTATTACTACGTTCCCCAACAGTGGTATCAGAGCTAGGTCTATGCGTAGATTCTATGCACGAGTAGAACACAAGTAGTTGTGGGCGATGATTTGGTCAATTTGCTTGCCGTTACTAGCCCTAGCTTGATTCGGCGGCATCATGGGATGAAGCGGCCCGGACCGACTTTACACGTATGCTTACGTGAGACTGGTTCCACCGCCTGACATGCACTTGTTGCATAAGGTGGCTAGCGGGTGTCTGTCTCTCCCATTTTAGTCGGATCGGATTTGATGAAGAGGGTCCTTATGAAAGGTAAATAGCAATTGGCATATCACCGTTGTGGATTTTGCGTAGGTAAGAAACGTTCTTGCTAGAAACCCATAGCAGCCACGTAAAACTTGCAACAACAATTAGAGGACGTCTAACTTGTTTTTGCAGGGTATGCTATGTGATGTGATATGGCCAAAAGGATGTGATGAAATATATGTGATGTATGAGATTGATCATGTTCTTGTAATAGGAATCACGACTTGCATGTCGATGAGTATGACAACCGGCAGTAGCCATAGGAGTTGTCTTAATTTATTGTATGACCTGCGTGTCAATCAAAAACAGCATGTAATTACTTTACTTTATTGCTAACCGTTAGCCATAGTAGTAGAAGTAATAGTTGGCGAGACAACTTCATGAAGACACGATGATGGAGATCATGGTGTCGTGCCGGTGACGATGGTGATCATGCCGCGCCCCGAAGATGGAGATCAAAGGCGCAAGATGATATTGGCCATATCATGTCACTTTATGATTTGCATGTGATGTTTATCATGTTTTTACATCTTTTTGCTTAGAACGACAGTAGCATAATTAAGATGATCCCTCACTAAAATTTCAAGAAATGTGTTCCCCCTAAGTGTGCACCGTTGCGAAGGATCGTTGTTTCAAAGCACCACGTGATGATCGGGTGTGATAGATTCTAACGTTCGCATACAACGGGTGTAAGCCAGATTTACACACGCGAAACACTTAGGTTGACTTGACGAGCCTAGCATGTACAGACATGGCCTCGAAACACGAGAGACCGAAAGGTCGAACATGAGTCGTATAGTAGATGCGATCAACATGGAGATGTTCACCATTGATGACTAGCCCGTCTCACGTGATGATCGGACACGGCCTAGTCGATATGGATCATGTATCACTTAGATGACTAGAGGGATGTCTATCTGAGTGGGAGTTCATTAAATAATTTGATTAGATGAACTTAATTATCATGAACTTAGTCTAAAATTGTCTTTACAATCTATCTTGTAGATCGAATGGCCCACGCTAATGTTGCCCTCAACTTCAACGCGTTCCTAGAGAAAACCAAACTGAAAGACGATGGAAGCAACTATACGGACTGGGTCCGTAACTTGAGGATCATCCTCATAGCTTCCAAGAAAGCATATGTCCTTGATGCACCGCTAGGTGACGCACCCATTTTCCCAGCAACTCAAGACGTTATGAACGCCTGGTAGTCGCGTAGTGATGATTACTCCCTGGTTCAGTGCGGCATGCTTTATAGCTTAGAACCGGGGCTCCAAAAGCGTTTTGAGCAACACGGAGCATATGAGATGTTCCAAGAGCTGAGAATGGTTTTCCAAGCTCATGCCCGGGTCGAGAGATATGAAGTCTCCGACAAGTTCTTCAGTTGTAAGATGGAGGAAAATAGTTCTGTCAGCGAGCACATACTCAAAATGTCTGGGTTGCACAACCACTTGTCTCAGCTGGGAGTTAATCTTCCGGATGACTCGGTTATTGACAGAATCCTCCAGTCGCTTCCACCTAGCTACAAGAGCTTTGTGATGAACTTCAATATGCAAGGGATGGAGAAGTCCATTCTTGAGTTATATTCGATGCTGAAATCAGCGGAGGTGGAGATCAAAAAGGAACATCAAGTGTTGATGGTGAATAAGACCACCAGTTTCAAGAAAGGCAAGGGTAAGAAGAACTTCAAGAAGGACGACAAAGCAGTTGCCGCGCCCGGTAAATCAGTTGCCGGGAAGAAGCCCAAGAATGGACCCAAGCCTGAGACTGAGTGCTTTTATTGCAAGGGAACCGGTCACTGGAAGCGGAACTGCCCCAAGTACTTAGTGGATAAGAAGGCCGGCAACGTCAAAGGTATATATGATATTCATGTTATTGATGTGTACCTTACCAGCGCTCGTAGTAGCTCCTGGGTATTTGATACCGGTGCGGTTGCTCACATTTGTAACTCAAAACAGGAGCTGCGGAATAAGCGGAGACTGGTGAAGGACGAGGTGACGATGCGCGTCAGGAATGGTTCCAAGGTCGATGTGATCGCCGTCGGCACGCTACCTCTACATCTACCTTCGGGATTAGTTTTAAACCTCAATAATTGTTATTTAGTACCAGCTTTGAGCATGAACATTGTATCTGGATCTCGTTTGATGCGAGATGGCTACTCATTTAAATCCGAGAATAATGGTTGTTCTATTTATATGAGAGATATGTTTTATGGTCATGCCCCGCTGGTCAATGGTTTATTTTTATTGAATCTCGAACGTCATGTTACACATATTCATAGTGTGAATACCAAACGATGTAAGGTTGATAATGATAGTCCCACATACTTGTGGCACTGCCGCCTTGATCATATTGGTGTCAAACGCATGAAGAAACTCCATGCAGATGGACTTTTGGAGTCTCTTGATTATGAATCATTTGACACGTGCGAACCATGCCTCATGGGCAAGATGACTAAGACTCCGTTCTCCGGAACAATGGAGCGAGCTACCAACTTGTTGGAAATAATACATACCGATGTATGCGGTCCAATGAGCGTTGAGGCTCGCGGTGGCTATCGTTATGTTCTCACCCTCACTGATGACTTAAGCAGATATGGGTATGTCTACTTAATGAAACACAAGTCTGAGACCTTTGAAAAGTTCAAGGAATTTCAGAGTGAGGTAGAGAATCAACGTGACAAGAAAATAAAGTTCTTACGATCTGATCGTGGAGGAGAATATTTGAGTCATGAGTTTGGCACGCACTTAAGGAAATGTGGAATTGTTTCACAACTCACGCCGCCTGGCACACCTCAACGTAATGGTGTGTCCGAACGTCGTAATCGCACTCTATTGGATATGGTGCGATCTATGATGTCTCTTACTGATTTACCGCTATCATTTTGGGGATATGCATTAGAGACTATCGCATTCACTTTAAATAGGGCACCGTCTAAATCCGTTGAGACGACACCGTATGAATTATGGTTTGGGAAGAAACCTAAGCTGTCGTTTCTAAAAGTTTGGGGATGTGATGCTTATGTCAAGAAACTTCAACCTGAAAAGCTCGAACCCAAATCGGAAAAGTGCGTCTTCATAGGATACCCTAAGGAAACTATTGTGTATACCTTCTACCTCAGATCCGAAGGCAAGATCTTTGTTGCCAAGAATGGATCCTTTCTAGAGAAAGAGTTTCTCTCGAAAGAAGTAAGTGGGAGGAAAGTAGAACTTGATGAGGTAATTGTACCCCCTCTCGAACTGGAGAGTAGCGCAGCGCAGGAAAATGTTTCTGTGGTGCCTGCACCGACTAGAGAGGAAGTTAATGATGATGATCATGAAACTTCTGATCAAGTTACTACTAAACTTCGTAGGTCCACGAGGACACGTTCCGCACCAGAGTGGTACGGCAACCCTGTCCTGGAAATCATGTTGTTAGACAACGGTGAACCTTCGAACTATGAAGAAGCAATGGCGGGCCCGGATTCCAACAAATGGCATGAAGCCATGAAATCCGAGATAGGATCCATGTATGAGAACAAAGTATGGACTTTGGTGGACTTGCCCGATGATCGGCAAGCCATAGAAAATAAATGGATCTTTAAGAAGAAGACTGACACGGATGGTAATGTGACCGTCTATAAGGCTCGGCTTGTCGCTGAGGGTTATCGACAAGTTCAAGGAGTTGACTACGATGAGACTTTCTCACCCGTAGCGATGCTGAAGTCCGTCCGAATCATGTTAGCAGTTGCTGCATTTTATGATTATGAGATCTGGCAAATGGACGTCAAAACGGCATTCCTTAACGGTTTCCTTAAGGAAGAATTGTATATGATGCAGCCGGAAGGTTTTGTCGATCCTAAGAATGCTGAAAAGGTATGCAAGCTCCAGCGCTCCATCTATGGGCTGGTGCAAGCATCTCGGAGTTGGAACATTCGCTTTGATGAGGTGATCAAAGCGTTTGGGTTTATACAGACTTATGGAGAAGCCTGTATTTATAAGAAAGTGAGTGGGAGCTCTGTAGCATTTCTCACTTTATATGTGGATGACATATTGTTGATGGGAAATGATATAGAACTTTTGGAAAGCATAAAGGCCTACTTGAATAAGTGTTTTTCAATGAAGGACCTTGGAGAAGCTGCTTACATATTAGGCATCAAGATCTATAGAGATAGATCGAGACACCTCATTGGTCTTTCACAAAGCACATACCTTGACAAGATATTGAAGAAGTTCAATATGGATCAGTCCAAGAAGGGGTTCTTGCCTGTATTGCAAGGTGTGAGATTGAGCACAGCTCAATGCCCAACCTCGGCAGAAGATAGAGAAAAGATGAGTGTCATCCCCTATGCCTCAGCCATAGGCTCTATTATGTATGCCATGCTGTGTACCAGACCTGATGTGAACCTTGCCATAAGTTTGGTAGGGAGGTACCAAAGTGATCCCGGAATGGAACACTGGACAGCGGTCAAGAATATCCTTAAGTACCTGAAAAGGACTAAGGATATGTTTCTCGTTTATGGAGGTGCCAAAGAGCTCGTCGTAAAGGGTTACGTCGATGCTAGCTTCGACACAGATCCGGATGACTCCAAGTCACAAACCGGATACGTGTATATTTTGAATGGTGGGGCAGTCAGCTGGTGCAGTTGCAAGCAAAGCGTCGTGGCGGCATCTACATGTGAAGCGGAGTACATAGCTGCTTCGGAAGCAGCGCATGAAGGAGTCTGGATGAAGGAGTTCATCACCGACCTAGGAGTGATTCCCAATGCGTCGGGCCCGATAACTCTCTTCTGTGACAACACTGGAGCTATTGCCATTGCCAAGGAGCCCAGGTTTCACAAGAAGACCAAGCACATCAAGCGCCGCTTCAACTCCATTCGTGGTTACATTCAGGATGGAGATATAGATATTTGTAAAGTACATACGGATCTGAATGTCGCAGATCCGTTGACTAAACCTCTTTCACGAGCGAAACATGATCAGCACCAGAACTCTATGGGTGTTCGATTCATCACAATGTAACTAGATTATTGACTCTAGTGCAAGTGGGAGACTATTGGAAATATGCCCTAGAGGCAATAATAAAATGGTTATTATTATATTTCCTTGTTCATGTTAATTGTCTATTGTTCATGCTATAATTGTATTAACCGGAAACCGTAATACATGTGTGAATACATAGACCACACCATGTCCCTAGTGAGCCTCTAGTTGACTAGCTCGTTGATCAATAGATGGTCATGGTTTCCTGACCATGGACATTGGATGTCGTTGATAACGGGATCACATCATTAGGAGAATGATGTGATGGACAAGACCCAATCCTAAGCATAGCACAAGATCGTGTAGTTCGTCTGCTAGAGCTTTTCTAATGTCAAGTATCATTTCCTTAGACCATGAGATTGTGCAACTCCCGGATACCGTAGGAATGCTTTGGGTGTATCAAACGTCACAACGTAACTGGGTGACTATAAAGGTGCACTACAGGTATCTCCGAAAGTGTCTGTTGGGTTGGCACGAATCGAGACTGGGATTTGTCACTCCGTGTGACGGAGAGGTATCTCTGGGCCCACTCAGTAATACATCATCATAATGAGCTCAATGTGACTAAGGAGTTAGTCACGGGATCATGTGTTACAGAACGAGTAAAGAGACTTGCCGGTAACGAGATTGAACAAGGTATAGGGATACCGACGATCGAATCTCGGGCAAGTAACATACCGATGGACAAAGGGAATTGTATACGAGATTAATTGGATCCCCGACATCGTGGTTCATCCGATGAGATCATCGTGGAACATGTGGGAGCCAATATGGGTATCCAGATCCCGCTATTGGTTATTGGCCGGAGAGGTGTCTCGGTCATGTCTGCATGGTTCCCGAACCAGTAGGGTCTACACACTTAAGGTTCGGTGACGCTAGAGTTGTAATGGGAATTGTATGTGGTTACCGAAAGTTGTTCGGAGTCTCGGATGAGATCCTGAACATCACGAGGAGTTCCGGAATGGTCCGGAGGTAAAGATTTATATATGGGAAGTCCTATTTTGGCCACCGGAAAATGTTTGGGATTTTTCGGTATTGTACCGGGAAGGTTCTAGAAGGTTCCGGAGTGGGGCCCACCTGCATGGGGGGACCCACATGAACGTGGGTAGTGGGGGAAAGGCCCCACACCCCTGGTCAAGGTGCACCAAGATCCCCCCTTAGTAGGAATAAGATCATATCCCGAAGGGATAAGATCAAGATCCCTAAAAAGGGGGGATAACAATCGGTGGGGAAGGGAAAGGATGGGATTTCTTTCCTCCCACCTTTGCCAACGCCCCAATGGACTTGGAGGGCAAGAAACCAGCCCCCTCCACCCCTATATAAGTGGGGAGGCGCATGGGAGCTGCACCCCTTGCCCCTGGTGCAGCCCTCCCCCCTCCTACTCCTCCTCCTCCGTAGTGCTTAGCGAAGCTCTGCCGGAGAACCACGAGCTTCACCGCCACCACGCCGTCGTGCTGCCAGAGCTCTCCCTCAACTTCTCCTCCCACCTTGCTGGATCAAGAAGGAGGAGACGTCCCCGGGCTGTACGTGTATTGAACGCGGAGGCGCCATCCGTTCGGCGCTTGGATCGGATCTTCCGCGATTTGAATCGCCGCGAGTACGACTCCATCAACCGCGTTCTTTGCAACGCTTCCGCTTAGCGATCTTCAAGGGTATGAAGATGCACTCCCTCTCTCTCGTTGCTAGCGTCTCCTAGATTGATCTTGGTGACACGTAGGAAATGTTTTGAATTATTACTACGTTCCCCAACATATCACATAGTCATGACTATGCCGATGAGATAGCGAATCTTTCTATTGCTCTTGAGAAAGAGCGAGATCTCCATTTGGATCTTGAGGAGCCACACAATGACAATCTTGCTAAATTACAAAATGATTATGATCATGCTATTCTTACTCGTGTGCTCAAATCCGAAAAGGTTGCACTTGGGGTTGACCATGATAGACTCAAAGAGGAGTTTGGTACACTCGACAAAGCTCACAAGGATTTGAAGAGTGAACATGCCTCTCTTAAGGAGTCTCATGTTCAACTCCAAGTAAAACTTACTAAGGAAATAGCCATATGTCCTCCTTTTGTGTTAATTGATAATGCCAATGCTACTAACCCTTGTTGTGAGCTGACGTGGCTTGAGACTGCGTCGGTATTTCCCCAAAGAGGAAGGGATGATGCAGGCATGCAGCACAACGACGGTAAGTATTTACCTCAGTTATGAAACCAAGGTATCGAACCAGTAGGAGGATCAGCACCACCTAATAAGCAGCACATGCACACAAATAACAAATACTTGCAACCCGACACGAAAGAGAGGTTGTCAATCTCTCTACAGTAAAAAGATAGATTAGGATATGATAGATTGGAGAGATAGATCTCTCAAGAACACAAAATGAAAAGGGCAAATAAAAAGTGCAGCAATATATTTTTGGGTTTTTGGAATAGTAGATCTGAAAACAAAAGAGGCAAGAAGATAGATCGGAAAGCAATATGTTGGAAAAGTAGACCCGGGGCCGTAGGTTTCACTAGTGGCTTCTCTCATGAATATAGCACACAGTGGGTGAACAAATTACTATTGGGCAATTGATAGAAGATCAAATAATCATGACGATATCCAAGGCGATGATCATTATATAGGCATCACGTCCAAGATAAGTAGACCGACTCCTGTCTGCATCTACCACTATTACTCCACACATCGACAGCTATCCAGCATGCATCTAGTGTATTAAGTTCATGGAGAAACGGAGTAATGTAATAAGAACGATGACATGATGTAGACAAGATCTATTCATGTAGGAATAGACCCCATCTTGTTATCCTTAATGGCAACGATACATGCGTGCCTTGCTGCCCCTTCTGTCACTGGGAAAGGACACTGCAAGATCGAACCCATCACAAAGCACCTCTTCCAATGGCAAGAAAAATCGATCTAGTTGGCCTAACTAAACCAAGGATTCGAAGAAGAAATACGAGGCTATAAGTAATCATACATATAAGAGATCAAAGAAGACTCAAATAATATTCATGGATAGAAACCGATCATGAACTCAAAATTCATCGGATCCCAACAAACACACCGCAAAAGTTTACATCAAATACATCTCCAAGAGACCATTGTATTGAGAATCAAAAGAGAGAGAGGAAGCCATCTAGCTACTGCCTACGGACCCGTAGGTCTATGGTGGACTACTCACGCATCATCGGAGAGGCACCTATGAAGAAGATGAACCCCTCCGTGATGGTGTTAGATTGGATCTCGAGGTTCTGGAAATTGCGGCGGCTGGATGTATTTTTCGTCGACTCCCCTAGGGTTTTCTGAATATTTGGGTATTTATAGGCATCAGAGGCGGTGGAGGGGGGCCCCGTGGAGGGCACAACCCATCATGATGTGCCGGGGGCCCCCTGGCGCGCCCTGGTGGGTTGTGCTCTCCATAGCCCACCTTCCTGTCACTTCTTTGGCCCACTAGGTGTCTTCTGGTCCAAAAAATCTCCAAAAAGTTTCGTCGCGATTGGACTCCATTTGGTACTGATATTCTGCGAAGTAAAAAACAAGCAAAAACAACAACTGGCACTTTGGCACTATGTCAATAGGTTAGTCCCAAAAATGGTATACAGTTGCTATAAAGTGATTGTAAAACATCCAAGAATGATAATATAACAGCATGGAACAAGCAAAAATTATAGATACGTTGGAGACGTATCATGAGCATGCGCATCTTGTGTAGGAAAATGCTAAGTTGAAAGAGCAATTTGAGAAAGGCCTTGTGACATGTATCCAAGGTGAGAAGAATCTCAACGACCTCTTGAACAATCAAAAGGAAGTTGTAGATAAAGAAGGGATTGGGTTTGCACCCAAGTCTAAGAAGAAGAAGTTGAAGACCAACCAACCTCTCCTGCTCAAGGAAACCTTTGTCAAAGTGGGGAAGATTACTCATGAGAAGAAGAAGGACAAGGTTGTGGGTGGTAATGCCAAGAAGGGCACCCCTCCAACAATGTCGGCGATTTTAACCCCTCTTATGTTTTATGCCGTGCTAGTGATGGGCATGTTTATGCCAAATATGTTGGTTCTTATTATGAGTACATTGAATGGTCTATTTGGGTTCCTAAGAGCCTTGTTACTAACATGAAAGGACCCATTAAAGAATGGGTACCTAAATCCAATCATTGATCTATTGTAGGAGTTTGCTTCCGAAGGAGTGTCATGGTTGCTTGATAGTGGAGCAACAAATCATATGACCGGAAGCAAGGACTTGGTGGTGGACGTTCGAACTGACACATCCTTGGCCACTCAAGTCTCCTTTGGTGATGACACAATTTCAAAGGTATTGGGTCTTGGCAAGGTGGTTATCTCGCCGGACTTAACCATTTAGAGACTCATGCTTGTTGAGACCCTTGCATACAATTTACTTTCTGTTCGTCAACTTGCACTCATGGGTTTTAGTACTTTCTTTGGTATTGATTCTGTGGCCCTTTTGTGGAGCAAGACTCTTAAAGTAGCCTTTGTTGGGCATGTCAAAAGCGGTCTCTATGTGGCCAACTTCTCGGAGTGACCCGCTAAGACCGCGACTTGCCTAATGGCTAAAATTGATGTGGGATGGCTTTGGCATCGCCGGTTAGCCCATATCAATATGAGATCTTTGCAAAGTCTCCTCAAAGGGGATCACATTCGTGGACTAACAAATGTGAGTTTTGCCAAAGATCGTGCTTGCAATGCTTGTATCGAGGGAAAGCTACATGAGATGACTCACCGCCCCACAACTACGATTTACTCCAAGAGGCCCCTAGAGCTCCTTCACATGGATCTCTTTGGTCCTCCATCATTTGATAGTCTTGGGGAAGAAAGTATTGCTTAGTGATTATGGATGATTACTCAAGATACACCTGGGTATATTTCTTCAAGAGGAAGAGTGAGACTCAACAAACCGTCATCGACTTTGCAAATGAAGCTCAACGCCAACATGATGCAAAGATATTAATGACTATAAGTGACAACGACACCGAGTTCAAAAACTACACCCTGGACGAGTTTCTGAGTGATGAGGGGATCAAACATGAGTACTCTGCACCCTATACCCCTCAACAAAATGGTGTTGTGGAGAGGAAGAACCAGACACTGATGGATGCGGCAAGGACCATGATGGCGGAATTCAAATCCCCGTACAACTTTTGGGCCAAAGCCATCAACACCGCGTGTCATGCATCTAATCGGCTCTACCTCCGCAAAGGCTTGAACAAGACTCCATATGAAATACTTACCGGCAACAAGCCTAACCTCAAGTACTTTCGGGTGTTCGGTTGTAAGTGTTTCATTCTCAAGAAAGGTGTCTGTTTGTCTAAATTTGAACCTAGAGCTCAAGAGGGCATATTTGTTGGTCATGCTACAAACTCTCATTCTTACCGTGTTCTCAACAAGTCTACTGGACTCATTGAGGAGACGTGTAACGTAGAGTTTGATGAAAATAACGGCTCCCAAGTGGAGCGAAGTTGTCTTTGTGATGTAGGCGATGAAATTCCTCCCCAAGCCATAAGAAGAATGGGTGTGGGACACTTCCTACCCGTTGAGGAACCCCTTGTAGCCGAAGGAGAAGGACATTGTTCTACGCAAGTGGAACCAGCACCAACGCAAGACCCACACGCTTCCGAAGAACAAAGTGAAGGCCCTCAACCAAGTGAAAAAGATCAAGGGCAAGATCAACCTCATGATGATGGTGATACACCAAGTGATGCCCAAGATCAAGTTCCTACCCAAGAGCATACTCAAGATCAAGAGCAAGCTCATGACGGTGCTCCAAGTTCTCAAGATGGTCCTCCCCAACCCACTATGGAGAAAATACTAGAGCATCGTGCCGCTAAGATTGCTAACAAGCTTCGAACTCATCAACATGTGTTGGATAACGTCTACGGAAGCTTGAGTAAAGGGGTAACCACTCGTAGACAATTAACAAACTTTTGTGAGCATCATGCATTTGTTTCTTGTATTGAACCCCTCAAGGTACAAGAAGCGCTCAAGGACACAGAATGGCTTGAAGCCATGCACGATGAACTCAACAACTTCGAGCACAACAAAGTGTGGCGGTTGGTGCCAAGACCAAAGGAGAATCACAATGTCATGGGAACCAAATGGATCTTCAAGAACAAGCAAGATGCGAACGGTGTTGTCATTCGGAACAAGGCAAGATTGGTGGCACAAGGCTACTCCCAAGTCGAGGGTATCGACGACGGTGAAACTTTTGCTCCAGTTGCTCGCCTTGAATCTATTCGCATGTTGCTTGCATATGCCTCTCATCATGATTTTAAATTATATCAAATGGATGTGAAGAGTGCATTTCTTAATGGTCCACTTAAGGAGTTGGTATATGTCAAGCAACCCCCCGGGTTCGAGGATCCTAAGTTCCCCAATCATGTATACATTCTCGATAAGGCACTCTATGGCCTTGAACAAGCCCCACGTGCGTGGTATGAGCACCTTACCGAGATATTGCAAGATCTTGGGTTTGAAATTGGGAAAATCGATCCCACTCTTTTCACGAAGAAGGTTAAAGGGAACTTGTTCATATGACAACTATATGTTGATGATATTATCTTTGATTCTCCTAACAAAGCTTTCAATGATGAGTTTGCCGTGCTAATGACCAAAGAGTTTGAGATGTCTATGATGGGAGAGTTGAAGTTCTTCCTTGGATTCGAAGTCAAGCAACGAAGTGAAGGAACCTTCATCAACCAAGCTAAATACACCCAAGACATTCTCAAGAGGTTCAAGTTGGATGATCTCAAGCCGGCCAAGGCCAACACTCCCATGCCAGTCAAATGCCAACTTGACAGTGATCCCAATAGTAAAGCCGGATATTATGTTGAGTGTGGAAATTTTTGCACGATTTCAATCCACACCTAAGGAAAGCCACTATGTGGCGGTCAAGTGAATCTTTCGATATTTGGCTCATACCCCAAACTTTGGCTTATGGTACCCCAAAGGTGCTTAATTTGATCTCATAGGATATTCAGACTCAGATTGGGCGGGAGACCGTGTGGAGAGGAAGTCAATTGTGTTTCTCTCTCGTCCACCGAGGCCGAGTATGTAGCCGCCGCAAGCTGCTGTGCACAGATTCTTTGGATGAGGAAAACTTTAAAGGATTATGGTGTCACTTGTGACAAAGTGCCTCTTTACTGTGACAATGAAAGCGCAATCAAAATCTCCAACAACCCGGTTCAACATTTCAAGATGAAGCATATTGAGATTCGTCATCACTTCATCCGGGAGCATATCAAGTATGGAGAGATTGATCTTATTCATCTCAATACTAATGAGCAACTTGCAGATATCTTCACGAAGCCATTGGATGAAGCAAGATTTCACGAGTTAAGGAATGTGCTAAATATCAATGATTCAAGCAATGTGGCTTGGAGTATTGCACACCCCACCACACTCATCATTATGTCTTGTTTAGATGTAGGCATGGAGCTAGGGGGAGTGTAGTTCTCTCAATGAACTATCCCTCCCCTTATTATGCATAAACCGATCAAATATTTCACATTAGCCATTCTTGTTGGCGCTTGTGCTTCAAAGACGAGTTTCGGTCATGGGCCTAAGGTTAAAATCTTCGCGGTGCCATACCAATTGACTCAAACATTGGTGGCTTTGGCCACCGCCCCTCCTCCTAGTGAGGTATTTGCTATTTGAGAGCTTGTGCTTTGATTTACGTCTCTCCAAGTATTCTTCTATGTCTTGATATCTTTATTTCTGCCTTGGAGTGTCCCCTCTCTTTACATAAGTCATATTTCTTTTTGTGTGTTTGGCTGGGCTATGTTTTTGGTCGCAAGCAGTACTACCGCTGGGTCTGGCCGGTACTACCGCTCTAGCGGTACTACCGCGCCCGCCCGCGGTACTACCGCCTCGGGTCTTCCAGGACGGGTTAAGTGGTGGGCACGGGGGAGTTCTAACTCCCCATACCCATTCCCTTCTCCCCTCCTCGTGCCCTCTCTCACAGGCGACCAAAATTTGCCCCGGAGGCCGGCTCCGATCCCTCGATCCCATGTCGTTTCCCTCTTTTCCGTCCCGTGGGATCATTCCCCACATCTTCCTCTTGCCATGGCCACCGGTATTGCCCTCATCCGTCTCTTCTTTGTCTATATTTTTGAATCATTGGATCTAGGGCAATGCATGTGGTGTTTCTTGTTTTTTTGCATGACTTTTAGGCATGAGTTGGACATGATATGCATGCTAGATAGGAGTGTAGTCGAGGGTCACTGAACTTGGAATTCTACGTCACCGATACTACCGGATCCTTGCCGCGAAAGTTCTTCCACAGGCACGGTGGTACTACCGCCGGTACTTGGACGATACTACCGCTTACGGTGGTACTACCGCTTACGGTGGTACTACCGCTCCTGTACTAGCGGTACTACTGCTTAGCCTTCGGAGGAACTACGGCTGCAGGAAGCGGTACTACCGCTTATACCACAGTTTTCTAGACTTCCTGTGATCTTCTTCTATTCTCGGTTTTGTTTTCTTTTGGTTTATGCAATGGCTTTACACTTGCCTTTTCACTCGTTCTTTCTTTGTGGATTCCAGGTGATGGTAGTTCCCCTCCTACTGCTCGCCGCATGAATCCAAGCCGTTTGGGTGGCTCCAAGCGGCTCAGAACTTCTCAAGAGGATGTGGCTGGTTCCAATGCTCAACTCCAGTGGCAAAGTGTGAAGAAGGCTGCAACAAAGAAGATGACCCCTCCTCCTTAGATGACTGCCAAAGAGTTCCTTGAGTTCCGTCAACGCAACCCTTTCATCGTCCTTAGGACGTGGCACTTGTTGGTCGTCCCTTCTGGACCAAGGAGCAATCTCTCATCTATGTTGGCATTCTAAAGAACAAGACTAACCTCTATGTGCCTGATGTCAAATCCATCGATACGGGGCACATGAACAGCCGTCCACACACTGAGTACTTCGCTGAAGCTCGTGCTCTATGCCAGCAGTGGGGTCTGTTTCCCATCATAGGTTTCAACAAGGACTTTGACAGCGAGATTCTGGCTCAGTTCTATGCCACTATTCACTTTCACAGTGATGAGGCAAGGAACTTGACATGGATGACTGGTGTTAGAGTATTGCACTCCAACTGGAAGACCTTCATGAACTCTTTCGGCTATGCTGATTCAGAGCTGGATGAGCCTGTTGGTCTTAGGCCACACACTAAAATTGCAACGATTCACAAGTCCAAGCTAATTTGCTATTCAAAGGTGGTGTGATGACCCACAAGTATAGGGGATCAATCGTAGTCCTTTTGATAAGTAAGAGTGTAGAACCCAACGAGGAGCAGAAGGAAATGACAAGCGGTTTTCAGCAAGGTAATCTCTGCAAGCACTGAAATTGTAGGTAACAGATAGTTTGATAGCAAGGTAATTTGTAATGAGCAAATAACGGTAACGGTAAACAAAGTGCAGCAAGGTAGCCCAATCCTTTTGAGGCAAAGGACAGGCCAGAACAATCACTAGTATTAGGCAAAGTGTTCTTGAGGGTACACGGGAATTTCGTCTAGTCACTTTTATCATGTTGGTTCGATTCGTGTTCGCTACTTTGATAATTTGATATGTGGGTGGACCGGTGCTAAGGTGTTGTTCTTACTTGAACTAACAACCTACTTATGATTAACCCCGTCGCAAACATCCGCAACTACGAGAAAAGTATTAAGACAAAGTCTAACCATAGCATTAAACATGTGAATCCAAATCAGCCCCTTACGAAATAGCGCATAAACTAGGGTTTAAGCTTCTGTCACTCTAGCAACCCATCATCTAATAACTACTCCACAATGCATTCCCTTAGGCCCATGAATGGTGAAGTGTCATGTAGTCGACGTTCACATGACACCACTAAGGGAATCACAACATACATATCATCAAAATATCGAACACATATCAAATTCACATGATTACTCGCAACATGACTTCTCCCGTGACCTCAAGAACAAAGGTAACTACTCACAAATAATAATCATGCTCAAGATAAGAGGAGTAATGAATAGCATAATGGATCTGAACATATGATCTTCCACCAAATAAACCATATAGTAATCAACTACGCAAGGTAATCAACACTACTAGTCACCCACAGGTACCAATCTGAGGTTCCGGTACAAAGATTGAACACAAGAGATGAACAAGGGTTTGAGAGGTGCTTTTGAAGATGTTGATGAATATTGGCCTCCCAAAGATGAGAGGGGTGGTGGTGATGACGATAGCTTCGATTTCCCCCTCCGGGAGGGAAGTTCCCCCGGCGGAATCACTTCGCCGGAGGGCAAAAGTGCTCCTCCCCAAGTTCTGCCTCGAGGCGGCAGCGCTTCGTCCCGAAAGTCCTCCTCCTATTTTTTTTAGGTTTTTTGGGAATTTGTACCAGAAGATGGGCACCGAAAGCGGGACAGGCCGGGCACAACCCATCAGGGCGCGCCTAGGGGGGCCTGGCGCACCCTGGTGGGTTGTGCCCACCTGGGGGCCCTCCTCCGGTAGTTTTCAGCTCCAGTAATTTTTATTAAATACAAAAATAATCTCCGTAAATTTTCATCTTCATTGGAGTTGTGCAGAATAGGTATCTCTCACGTGCTTTTCTTGGGTCCAGAATTCCAGCTGCCGGTATTCTCCCTCTTTGTGTAAACCTTGCATATTATGAGAGAAAAGACATTAAGCATTGTTATTCAACAAAACAAAGTAAATAACAGTAGGAAATCATGATGCAAAATGGACGTATCAACTCCCCCAAGCTTAGACCTCACTTGTCCTCAAGCGAAAGCCGATATTGAAAAGCATGTCCACATGGTTTGAGAGAGAGGTGTCGATAAAAACAAAATACGGACATAGAAGCATCATGCTTATTAACATAACAACAACAAACTCTACATAAGAACTTATTTCAATACATTTTTATCATAAGGCTTCTCATGAACAAGTAACAATTCATCACAACATAGAAGTATGAAGCATAAACCTTATTGGAAACCAACAAACTATGTTCTCAGTCAACTTTGCAACTACAATTCATCATATTTTCAGGAAGGATCTCATGTCGGAGCCTTTTGGCAAGTCCACATACTCAACTATCATTTAGTCTTCTATGATTGCTAACGCTCACGGCATACCCATGAACAAAAAGTTTCAACCGGACACGTAGGAAGATAGGGACTTATAGTTTTGCCTCCCAACTCACTCACCTCAAGGGTGATGTCAACAATAATAACTCATGCCCACCCATATCCAACTGGATATATGTGCCCAGATCTTTCCTCACCACATGATGCTTGCAAAAGGAAAAAGTAAAAAGGAATAGGGAAGAATACTTTGACTCTTGCATAAAAGTAAGTGCATAAAAGTAAAAGATAGGCCCTTCGCAGAGGGAAGCAGAGGTTGTCATGCGCTTATTGGTTTGTATGCCCAATCCATTAATGTAAAAGAACGTCACGCTATATTGCCCCCTATGATAGCAACATTTATTATGCAGTCCGTTGCTTTTATTACTTTGCCATCATAAGTTCGTATAGCGCTCAATTTTCTCTTACACTAATTGATCAAAACACTTTTAGAAGCAATTTTTATTGCCTTGTTGCACCGATGACAACTTACTTGAAGGATCTTTCTCGATCCATAGGTAGGTATGGTGGACACTCAAGGAAAGAGTTTGGGCTTGGGTTTTTGGATACACAAGTAGTATCTCTACTTAGTGCGGAATTTTTGGCTAGCAAAGATATTGGGCAAGCACCACATGTTAAAGGATCTATGACAATATAACTTCTATGTTGATATGAATGAACATAAATCATTACGTTGTCTTCCTTGTCCAACATCAACAATTTTGACATATAATATTTGATGGGGGCTCACAATCATAAAAGATGTCCAAGATAGTGTATTTGCATGTGAATCTTCTCTTCCCTAATTAGTTCTTTCATGAATTGCATCATTGACCAATGCTATGTTTGTCAATCTCCAATAAATTTTACTACTTATACTTTTCCTTATGTGATGTCATTACTCACGATAAGATTAGCATATGATTCTTTTCATTTATTTGTCTTTCTTTTATTTGATTGCAACAAGGAAGTAGAGAAGCAAAAACTCAAACTAAACTTTATTATATAACTTTCGCACGATTACATAGATAGGTAGGCCACGAAACTAATACACGAAAATAGATCATGCTAAACTTTTATTCAACTAAAGCAAAGGGAAACTAAAGATCGAACTAAAATAGGTAAAGGTGAATAAAAGTGGTGGTGATACGATACCGGGGCACCTCCCCCAAGCTTGGCTTAAGCCAAGGGGAGTGCCCATACCTATGTGCTCAAGTCTCCTTTGGTGGTGATGATGAAGAAGGTGGAGGCGTTGATGTAGTAAGCTTGTCCTCTAGCTTCCAGGGTAAGGGCTCCCCATCAAAGGTTGATGCGAGAGTCCCCTGAGTCCTGCAACTGGCAGCTAAACTCATACCTTTAAATCTTGCTTCATATTCGAAGACTTGGTTTTGGAGATCATAAACTTGGCTCTGCAGAAAATTAATTTGCTCGTTGAGGGTGGAGATGATGTCCTTAATGGACCGACCATCCAAGGACCTAGGAGAAGCTGCTTTCATATTAGGCATCAAGATCTATAGAGATAGATCAAGACGCTTAATAGGACTTTCACAGAGCACATACCTTGATAAAGTTTTGAAGAAGTTCAAAATGGATCAGTCCAAGAAGGGGTTCTTGCCTGTATTACAAGGTGTGAAGTTGAGTAAGACTCAATGCCCAGTGACTGTAGAGGATAGAGAAAAGAAGAGTGTCATCCCCTATGCTTCTGCCATAGGTTCTATCATGTATGCAATGTTGTGCACAAGACCAGATGTCAGCCTTGCCATAAGTATGGCAGGAAGGTTTCAAAGTGATCCAGGAGTGGAACACTGGACGGCGGTCAAGAATATCCTTAAGTACCTAAAAAGGACTAAGGAAATGTTTCTCATTTATGGAGGTGATCATGAGCTCGTCGTAAAGGGTTACGTCGATGCAAGCTTTGACACTGATCCGGATGACTCTAAGTCTTAAACCGGATACGTATTTATTCTCAATGGGGGAGCGGTAAGCTGGTGTAGTTCCAAGCAAAGCGTGGTAGCTGATTCTACATGCGAAGCGGAGTACATAGCTGCCTCGGAGGCGGCAAAGGAAGGTGTCTGGATGAAGCAGTTCATGACAGATCTTGGAGTTGTGCCCAGTGCACTGGTGTAAGGGCATTCTCTTACCTTAGTGTTTTGGTGATGATGACACCTCACTATGTTATCTAACCGTGTGTCGAGTTGTTCAGGTATTATGTGTGAGACACAAGACGGTTAGGCATTCCCTTCAGACGGAAAAGATCGAAGACAGTGTTCTCTATGCATTTCTTTTCTTTGGTCGTAGGGATGCCGTACTATTAAGAGGGAATCCACATTGGAAGATCTTGGGGTGAATCAATACTCTCTCACATACTTAGCACCCACCTCGTTCCTTCCCATTAGAGAGAGAGAGAGGCCCTACTTTCCTTCCATGCAGGTCGGTTGTACCGCTGTCCTAACCGGTTGCACTGCTCGCTCCAGTCATCCGGTTTAACCACCACTCCATGGGTGATACCCTGGGGGTGCTGCCACTGAGTGGTCCCCAGCAGTTGTACCGCCCACAGCTGGGTGACCCAGGGTGGCAGCCCTGGGCGGTTGAACCGGCCCAGCACCGGGCTTCAACCAGACGCGGTTCTGTTGAGCTGCGGTTGTTGGGCGAATGTGGGCCAGTTGTACCGCTATATTACTATAGCCCGGTACTACCGGTGTCCCTAGCGGTTGTACCGCTCGGGACTTTGCCTTGTCCAGCGCTCGAGCCGAGCGGTTGCACTGGGGAGGAACCACCTCCACAGGTTCTGTTGTGATGCGGTGGTTGGCCGGTTGTACCGCTATATTACTATAGCCCGGTTGTACCGCCCGCATCTCCGGTTGTACCGCTGCCATGTAAAAATGGCTGTAACGGTTGGAAAGTGGGGACACTATATAAAGGGGTGGTTCTTCCACCTCCATCTTCACTCTTACCTCTCTCTCTCCACCATTGATGCCCTTCAAGCATTCCTGCCCGATCTCTCTCTCTAGCTACTCAAACTTGTTGATTTGCTAGGGATTGAAGGAGGAGACCTAGATCTACACTTCCACCAAAGGAAAATTGATTCCCCCTTACTTTCTTGTGTGGATTTTGTTACTCTTGGGTGTTTGAGCACCCTAGATGGAAGAGGTCACCCCAAAGCCATATTCCATTGTGGTGAAGCTTCGTGGTTTCATTGGGAGCCTCCAATTAAGTTGTGGAGAGGGCCCCAACCTTGTTTGTAAAGGTCCGGTTGCCGCCTTCAAGTGCTCCACTAGTGGAATCACGGCACCTCGCATTGTGTGAGGGCGTGAGGAGAATAGGGTGGCCCTAGTGGCTTCTTGGGGAGAATTGTGCCTCCACACCACTCCAACGGAGACGTACTTCCCCTCAAAAGGAAGGAACTTTGGTAACACATCCTCGTCTCCAACGGTTCCACTTGTGGTTATTTCTTACCTTTACTTTGTGCAAGCTTATATCTTGTTGTCTTCATAGTTAGCATCATATAGGTAGTTCACCTAGTTGCATATCTAAACAACCTATTTGTTCCTAAACCTAATTTGTTAAGAAAAGCTTAAAATTGGTAGTTGCCTATTCACCACCCCCCCTCTAGTCAACCATATCGATCCTTTCAATTGGTATCAGAGCCTCGTCTCTTTATTAAGGGTTTCACCAACCGAAGAGTATGGTTGACGACGGGGACCGGGAGGTCGAACTCCCCGAGGCCGTGGGTGTGAACACGGTCTCTCGTGAGGATTTGAATGAGGCCATGTCCTCACTTAAATCCTCCATGACGACCGAGGTCAAATCCATGTTTAAAGAATTCCTTGAGGGTCTCAAACTTTCTACCGATCCGTTGCTAGTGGCTAACCCCACTAACTCATCATCGGATGTCCACTCCGAAAATGAAGGGGCTAGCACTGACAAGAACAAGCTACCCCAAGGAACTAGTGGGACGGGTACCTTTGCCTCGGTGCCCCCTCCCGTGGTCTATGGAGGACCGGTGCACCCACCACATATAGTCAATCTCGGTCCTCCTCCTAAGCTTGCTAAGAATGATTTTGCTAATTGTGTTTTTTGTATCAAGTCTCATTTGAATCACAGCTCAACACAACTTTGGAGAATCATTGAGCAAGGGTATTACCCTCATGATCCAAGCAACCTCACTCCAAGAGAAGAGGCCGACAATCAACTCAATCACTCCACCTTGTTCATCCTTCAAGCAGCTGTTCCCATTGAAGATCTTGCTCACTTGCGTCCTTTCACTCGGGCTAAGGATTGTTGGGAACACATTGTCTCCATGTACAAGGGTAGCTCGAGCATTCAACGGTCCAACTTTGAGGTGGTCCTTGATGAGTGCGATGAATTTGTGATGCTTGATGATGAAGAACCTTGTGAGCTCTATCGTAGAGTGACAACTCTTGCTGTTGCTCTACAAGATCATGGTAGCAAGGATGTGGATGACAATTGGATCAAGCGGAAGTTTCTCAAGGCCATTATGCCATTCAACAAGGCCATGTCCTCCGTCATTCGTCAAAGGCCATACTTTCACTCTTTGTCCTCAAGCGATGTGTTAGATGAATTTATTTCCATGAACATCTTAAACAAGACCGCCGACAATGCTCTAGCTCGTGTCCAACGGTCAAAGAAATCATCTCCCGACCTTGCTTTGAGGTCCAAAGGTATTGTTGAAGAAGAGGAAGAAGAAGAAGAGGAGTGTTGCCCCGAAGACACCAAATATGCTTACCATGAGCACATGGCTCTTGCATCTAGACAATTTTGGGGCAACAAGAGAAACTCAAAGCCCAACTTCTCCAAGAACAACTCAAGTGGGTCAAAGGGCAAGCAACGTGTGAGGACTTGCTATAACTGTGGCAATGTGAGTCACTTTGTGGTGGATTGTCCGTATGAGAAGAGGGAAGACAATGGTGGCAAGCTTATCCGTAAAGACAAAGCCAAGACATTCCCCAACAAGAACAACTTCTCCAAGAAAGTGCCTCAAAAGGTGTTGGTGGCTCAAGAAGAGTATCCCTCCGATGATGATGTCGATAACGAAGATTCAAGTGGTGAAGGTATGGCAATGGCTACAGTGGCAATTGCATCTTCAACCCCAACTAAGGTGTCTCTCTTCGACGCCCCCAACGAGAACCACATTCCTAGGTGCCTTATGGCCAAAGGTATCACCAAGGTAACCTCCAACGTCAAAACCTCTAACATTACAATGTCTATTTCTACCACTCCTTCTTTGTTGGATTGTGTGGATGAACATGAGGTGGCGAAAGGGGATGAAAATGAGTTTCACAAATTTTTGTGTAAACTCAAAGGTGACTCCAAGAAGCACTTTGCTCTCTTAGAACAACTTGGTGAGGCCAATGATGTCATTGAGTCTCAAGAGGAATCTCTTGAGGAGTTGAGGGGGCATAGTCGTGAATATGCCGATGAGATAGCGGATCTTTCCATTGCTCTTGAGGAAGAGTGAAGTCTTCGTTTGACTCTTGAGGAGTCACAAAATGTTGACCTAGCTAAATTATGTAAAGATCGTGATCATGCCATTGTCCTTAATCATGTGCTTAAAACTAAGAAGGATGCTCTTGGGGTTGACCATGGTAGACTCAAGGAAGAGTTTGACACTCTTGACATTGCTCACAAGGCATTAAAGAGTTCTCTTGCCTCTCTCAAGGAGTCTCATGATCAACTCCAAGTAAAACTTACTAAGGAAATAGCTACATGTCCTCCCTTTGTGTTAATTGATAGTGCCAATGCTACTAACCCTTGTTGTGAGCATGCACACCTTGTGGAGGAAAATGCTAAGTTGAAAGAGCAACTTGAGAAAGGCCTTGTGACATGTATCCAAGGTGAGAAGAATCTCAATGACCTTTTGAGCAATCAAAAGGAAGTTGTAGCAAAGTAAGGAGTTGGGTTCATAGCCAAAACCAAGAAGAGGAAGAAGAAGAAGAAGAAGAAGAAGAAGAAGAAGAAGGCAAAGACCAAGCAAGTTCCCCCGCTCAAGGAAACCTTTGTCAAAGCGGGGAATGTCCATCATGAGAGGAAGAAGGACAAGGTTGTGGATGGTAATGCCAAGAAGGGCAAGACCACCCACTCCAACAAGGCCGGCGACTTTAACCCCTCTTATGTTTTATGCCGTGCTAGTGATGGACATGTTTATGCTAAATATGTTGGTTCCTTTTATGAGTACATTGAATGGTCTATTTGGGTTCTTAAGACCCTTGTTACTAACATGAAAGGACCCATTAAAGAATCGGTACCTAAATCCAAGCATTGATCTATTGTAGGAGTTTGCTTCCGGAGGAGTGTCATGGTTGCTTGATAGTGGAGCAACAAATCATATGGCCGGAAGCAAGGACTTGGTGGTGGACGTTCATGCTAATCCATCTTTGGCCACTCAAGTCTCCTTTGGTGATGATACTAGCTCAAAGGTATTGGGTCTTGGCAAGGTGGTAATATCTCCGGACTTGTCCATTGAGAATGTCATGCTTGTTGAGACTCTTGCATATAATTTACTTTCCGTTCGTCAACTTGCACTCATGGGTTTTTGTACCTTCTTTGGTGTTGACACCGTGGCCCTTTTGTGGAGCAAAACACTTAAGGTAGTGAGGGAGTCCTGGACTAGGGGGTCCTCGGGAGGCCGGCCTATCTAATATGGGCCGGACTATATGGGCCGTTTGCCGGACACTGGACCACTCGAAGGACCGGACTCCAGAAGGGAAGTTTCTAGAAGCAAGGCGTGTGCTCCACGTTTAAAGTAGAATAGGCATGTTTATCCCCTCGGCGTGTAACCGACCATGTGTAAACCCTAGGCACCCCCGGCGTCTATATAAGCCGGAGGGTTTAGATCATTAAAGGAAGAAGACTCATCTAGGGTTTAGTCATACGTTCTCGTGGTAGATCACTCTGTAATCTCTATATCATCAATATAATCAAGCAGGACGTAGGGTATTACCTCCATAGGAGGGCCCGAACCTGGGTAAAACCTTGTCCCCTTCGTCTCCTGTTACCATCGATCCGAGCATCATAGTTTGGGACCCCCTACCCGAGATCCGCCGGTTTTGACACCAACATTGGTGCTTTCATTGAGAGCTCCACTGTGATCGCCAGAAGGAATCGATGGTTCGCCTAGTCGTTAACAAAGAGTTCCGCAACACAGGGACTTTCGCCCCTGGACAGATCTTCGCCTTCGGCAGCATAGTGCTGCACGCCGACCCGACCGGCCGCCTTGGCCGCGTCGAAAGTTTCGCCCCTGGTCAGGAGGTCAGATTCGGGAACTTAGAGTTCTCCGTAGACTCCCGCGGCGATCTATCACTAACCGGGCTTGCAGTCTCGCCTGCCATGCCCGAAGACCCTGAGGCTTTAACCTCGGACTCACCTTCCGGCTCCGCCTATGGGATCTGCCCTGGTGGAGGCCCGATCTTAAGTTCGGATCAGGTCATAGCGCCCGACAACCGAACACCCGTTCTTGCCGAACACACCCCCTGCACGGATGCACCGGAGGTTGACTCCGGAAGCTCTGGGCAGACCGGTCCGATCGAGCTCTCGATACTCGACGGAGCTCTAGATCGGATCTCGTCAATGAAAATCAACGACGACCCAATCCCGATCTGCTTTCAGATCGGTCTTCAGACGGGTCGGGACGGATTTTTCCTCCCACCCACCACCCACTTGATAGCCACTGTCGAGGATTTAACCGACATGCTAGACTACGCTTCCGAGGAGGCAGGGTACATGGACGAGGAAGATCACTCCCCCGCCCCTGCCAAGACCGGACAGTGGACGGCCACCTCCACATACGACGTGTACATGGTGGACACTCCAAAAAGCAATGGCGATAAATCGGATGAAGCGTCGTCAAGGCGCCGGAAACCGCATAAACGGTCCAAAGGGAAAAAGGGGCGCAAGTCTATTGAGGGCACGGGGAACGATGATACTCCAGAGGACATCGGCCTCCCCGAAATCCCCGGTAACCCGTTGGAAGGTCAGGAGGATCCCGAAGACCACCGCAACCCCGATGACCCAGATGATCCTCTGGCCGACGACTACCTCCGCTCTATCGAGAGGGAGGATAATGCGGATGCCGATGACTTGGCCATCCCCAACGATCCTGCAGATCAGGAATTGTTCAGACAACAGCTAATATCCACAGCTCGCAGCCTGAGAGCAAAGGAGCGACAGCTCAAAGCCGAACAAGACGACCTCAATCACCGATGGACACGAGTCCTTTCAGCGGAGGAGGAGTTCGGCGCCGGCCTATCGGACCAACCAAAGAGCTACCCGCGCTGACGGCTGCTGCCACAGTTCGATGACGAGCTCTCCAACACGCCATCTCCCGAACATACTCCATACGACGAACCAGATCGCCCTCCTCGAGGACGAGATCGGACGGCTGATGATACCGGCTATAGGCCGACGATACCCCGTAGACATGGAAAGGAGCCACTAGAGCCCGATGACAGGTTCGACCTGCGCCACGACCTGGACCATAGAGCAGGCTGTACACGATCCATCTACGGCTCCAGAAGATACTCACCCGACAGATGGGACGGGTACCGGTCTCGGTTCGACCACAATGAAAATCGGGAACAAAACCGAGCTAGGGTAGCCGCCGATCATCGGCACACTATAGCTCGGGTTAGAGGCGCCGCACACCCATTGTGCTTTACAGATGAGGTAATGCAGCATCAGTTCCCAGAAGGGTTTAAACCCGTAAACATAGAGCAATACGATGGGACAACTGACCCAACCGTATGGATTGAGGATTTCCTCCTCCACATCCACATGGCACGAGGAGATGACCTCCACGCCATCAAATACCTGCCCCTAAAGCTCAAGGGGCCAGCTCGGCACTGGCTAAATAGCCTCCCCGAAAACTCCATTGGATGTTGGGAGGACCTAGAAGAGGCATTCCGATCTAATTTCCAGGGCACTTATGTCCGGCCACCGGACTTCTCCGATCTAAGTAACGTCGTTCAGAAACCCGGAGAGTCCGCGAGGCTATTCTGGAATCGTTTCCTGACCAAGAAAAACCAGATCGTAGACTGCCCAGACGCCGAAGCTATAGCCTCTTTCAGGCATAATATTCGGGATGAATGGTTAGCCCGACAGCTCGGCCAAGACAAACCCAGGACAATGTCCGCCCTCACATCACTCATGACCCGCTTTTGCGCGGGCGAGGATAATTGGCTGGCCAGACACAGCCATAACCCCGAAGACCCCGGAACCTCCGAAGTACGGGATGGAAACGGGAAACCAAAGCGCAACAAAAACAAGCGCCGGCATAATAACAGTGATGCCGATGACACGGCTGTAAACGCCGGATTTCGCAACAACCGCTCTGGGCAGCGGAAAAAGCCTCCTAAAGGCAAACACGACGGACCTACCCCGCTGGACAAAATTCTGGAGAGGCCTTGCCAGATACATGGCACTCAGGAGAAGCCCGCCAATCACACCAATCGTAACTGTTGGGTTTTCAAACAGGCCGGCAAGCTCGCTACCGAGGACCAAGGCAAGAACTCGCGCAGCGAGGACGAGGATGAACCTCGGGGTCCGATCGGTGGCGGTCAAAAGAAATTCCCCTCAGAAGTGAAGACAGTAAACATGATTTACACCACTCATATACCCAAAAAGGAAAGGAAACGCGCCCTTCGGGATGTCTACGCCATAGAGCCTGTAGCTCTGAAGTATAACCCCTGGTCGGCACATCCGATCACTTTTGATCGACGTGACCATCCGACCAGTATCCGTCATGGGGGTTCGGCCGCACTTGTCCTCGACCCGATCATAGATGGGTACCACCTAACCAAAGTCCTCATGGATGGTGGAAGTAGCCTCAATCTGATCTACTCAGATACGGTGAAAAAGATGGGTATAGATCCGTCAAGGATCAAGCCCAGTAACACTACCTTTAAAGGAGTGATCCCAGGCGTTGAAGCCCGGTGTATAGGCTCTATAAGCCTGGAAGTTGTGTTCGGCTCGCCCGACAACTTCCGAAGTGAGGACTTGATCTTCGACATAGTACCATTCCGCAGCGGCTATCACGCCCTGCTCGGCCGTACGGCGTTCGCCCGCTTTAACGCCGTTCCGCACTACGCATACCTCAAGCTCAAAATGCCTGGCCCCCGAGGGGTCATCATTGTCAATGGCAATACAGAGCGTTCACTCCGAACTGAGGAGCATGTGTTGGCCCTGGCGGCCGAATTCCATTACACCGATGACCGACAGACGCCGACGTCCGCCGTCAAGGCATCCAAGGCTAGGAAGCGAGCTCGGTCTCAAACCGAAATTCCAGAAGCTTCCCCTCCCAATAAATAGGGATTCGCCCCCCACCACATGGCCCCATTTCCCGCACAATACGTGCAGAGGGTGCATAACTTCGCGCTTGAAATTCCATGGGCAACGATGGGGGAACATTGATGTAGGGTAAGTCTTCGGCTAGACCGAACTATCACCCTCACACATGTCTTCGGACACATGGCAGGTATCGTCAAGTACCCACTAAGGCGTCAAGCTTGTTCAAATTTCGGCGACTTCTCAAGACTCTTCTACAATAGTCCGTTCGCCGAACAGCACACCTATCAAGGTATACACCGTCCTGGTGGTCGCAGGAGAGGATACGCTGCAAGGCATATCGCGGACGTCAGGCCACAAATCGAAGACCCTTAGCGCAGCAACCTCCTGTAAGATTTATATTTTATCTTCTATACCTGTACACAGTTGCATCAGCACTTTCAATGAAAAGAATGGTTTAGTATAATATAGATATATTATGCACGCTCGTTTGACGTTTTTTAAGCATATTCTCTATTTTTCTCCTTCTTTTCTTGCGAGCCTGTTTGGTATACTTTTGCGAAGCAACCGGCTAATAGCCCGGGGGCTCGCTCTTAAAATCGCCCTGTGCACAATTGATTTTGTATTCGGCGTCCTGGACTTCCGCTTTATATGCATTGGTTCCGAACTGTGTCTTGGGTCAAATGTTGGGTTGCCCGGCTCCTGTGCTTGCCCCTTTATGTTCCGCTCGTTCGGCTAAAGGGGCAAAGGGAGCACCGCTGCGATTGTGCTTCCGGCTAGTCTGGTCAAGCGCCTCAGCAGAGAAAGCCGAAAACTGACTGTCACGGTATGCGAGAACCGGTCTGCGATTCCGAGCTTAACTTAATCTCGTCAGAGGTTACTCCGTGTAATGCGATGGGTTCGGTATTAGTCCGAACCATGTGATATAGGCTTTGGCCACGGCTCGTCCTAACATCACAAACTCCTGGGGGCTATTTATCGGCCTCCTGCACTCCTTTCTCGCGCTCCTACGGCTAAGTGAAGGTAATAAAGCATTCTGGTCCGATTGCCTAGTCCACCCCGCACTACCGCCTTCGGGTACCGATTGTTCGACTAAGGGTTATAGTGCATTTTGGAAGCGACACCCCACGTAGTATCTACCTGGGGGCTGAAGCCGACGACTCGCAGCCTTCAGATTTAACCGGCCACAAAAGAAGTTATAAAGGATGCAAAACATACAAGACATGATAAACCATGCAAACTTTATACACATAAAAACGCGTTCCAAAAAGTCTTCGGACATATTACATAACCGTTTACTCATACACAGTATCTCTTTGACACTGTGACTCTATGGCCCGAGCACCCTCCATAACTCCGGAGAAGTACCGCTCGGGGCACCTATACTCTTTTCCAGGCGGCGGAGGAGTAGTGGCCACCTTCATCGGATCCAGCCCCGGCCAGTGTACCTTGGCCTTCGCAAAGGTCATCCTTGCCCCCTCGATGCAAGAAGACCTCCTCAATGCGTCGATCCGAGGAGTGGCGTCGCTCAGCTTCTGCACCAGGCCGAAGTAACTGTCGGGAATTGGCTCATCGGGCCACAGCCGGATACAGAGATCCTTCATGGCCGGTTCCGCCACCTTGTGCAGCTCCAACAGCTGCTTCAGTTGCTCATTCAGGAGAGGAGTTCGCTCGTGGGCTTCGAATTGAGCCCAGAAAAGACGGGCTTCATCTCCTTCTCCCCGCGAAGCATAGAACTGCTTCGCGTCCGCTGCGCTCTTCTGGAGGTCCAAGCCGGCGCCTACGGAACGCCGTACTTGGGTAAGAGCTTTGAACCTATCATCTCCGAAGACACACTGCAGTAAATATGGCTTACCACTCAGTATAGCCTGGGCCTGGCTGATTTCCTCTTCAAAGGTCCGCCTATCCACCCACTCCTTTTGAAGATAGGTTTCTAGGGTGGATAGTTTGGCAGCCTGCTTTTTTTCTTTCAGCTCCAGGGCCTCGCACTTCTTGCTGGCGTCCTTAAGCTCTAGTTGGACCTCCTTCACTCGAGCCTGGTGCTTGTCGCTGGTAGCTCTCAAGGCATATAGTGCGGCTACGGCCTCTTGGGCCGCCGCCTTTTCTACAGCAGTTTCCTGCTTTGCCTTCTTGAGTTCGGCCTTAAGCTTCTCCATCTCTTTCGCCGAGGCTGCGTAAGCATTGACTTATATTAAGCATCCGTGTTGATAGAACGGAAACATGAAGTTTTGATACTTCACTCCGCTTACCTTGAGCCTCGTCGAATCTTCGGTTTAGAGCGTTAAGCTCATCATCGGAGTTCTTAAGCTTCCGATTTAGCTCCTCTATTTCAGCGGCGTTATCGGACGCCGCCGATGCCTGCAAAAAATGCGAAAGTCTCATATTATATGAGTTCACAGACCTCCGAATTATCATAATCCTGTGCCTGGTCTCCTTAAAATAATGACCGAACAATCTGAGCATATGTATAGTTCGGATAAGGATTTTTTGTCTTGACCCCCAGGTAAGTTTTTCAAACTTACCTAGGGCTCGGGGGCTGCTATGTATATAAACAACTGCTTAAACATATCAATGACTTACAAAAAAAGCGGGGCATTACATTGTTTACCTGAAAACCCGTTAGGAGGCCGTTGAAGGCCGCTTTCAGTCCGGTATCCACGGACCTAATGCTCTGCAGCACCGTACCCATAAGGGTGCGGTGCTCCTTGGAGATGGAGGCGCTGGATAGAGCCTCCCCCATGGCCGGCCACTCAGTGGTCGGAGGCACCGGTGGGGGTCGGTTAGCCCGATCCCCAGTCGGGGATTGAAGCTGTGTCTCCGGACACATGGTGTGCTCCGGAGACAGTTGTGGAGGTGACTGGACAGTTCCCTGACCGGTCTCCTCGGTATCCGGGAGGGTCTTCTCCCCCGGGTCTTCGGTGGCCGAGGTATTAACCTCGACCATTGTCTCGTCGCCCCCGCCTCCAGTGTTCGGCTCCAGGGGAGCCTGTTGGGATGACACCTCCGTGCCTTCCTTATGGGCATCTGGAGGGGAAGGGTGCGACGCGTTTCCGCTCTCCGCTAGATCGGCGGGCGGGGTCTCCCCGTCCAAGTTTTGGTCGGTGGGAAGGATGCGGGGCGGGCTGCAAGTCAATTGACGCCCGCATGTTAAATATGTTAACGAAACTTGGTATTTGCAAGGTCTTCGGATCTATACCTTCGAGGTGGGGGCTTAACCCTGAGGGTCCTTCGCGGAACCCTCTTGAACCCCTCGGACTCGGTGTCCGAGGCCGAACTATCGTCGGACAGGATCGCCTGTGACCGGCGTGCTTTCTTCTGGGCTGGAGGGAGTTCATCCTCCAAGACGTCCGGTGACATCGCCCTCTTTCTTGTAAGGGGGGAATCGCCTCCCCCCTCGACCTCGTCCTCCTCCTCCTCCTCTTCCTCCTCTTGATTCGAGGAGGCGTGGGTCTCTTCGGATTCAACCTCTAGCTGATCCTTGGTGCGCAAGCCAGCTCGGCCTGTCTTCTTCTTCTTTTCTTTCTTCTCTGGCGCCTTGTAGGGCGCCACGACGAGCATCTCCAACAGCAGCGGGGACCGAGGATCCTCGGGCTGTGGAGCCGGACTCTTGAAGTCCTTGGCTTTTTTCAGCCATTCCTGCAGAAGTGATCGGACAATCCTTAGGTGACCTACGGAAGAATAAAGCTGATCTATTGAAATCATAACATACCTTGGAAGGAGGCTTGGCAGCATTCAAGCCCTGGTCTTCCTCCTCGCCCGGCCAGTCCTTCAGCGCCTTGAACAGCGCCTTCCATAGTTTCTCCCGCGTGGTGCGGAAGAGTCGACGAACTGTAGGGTCGTCGCCGATCCGGTAATCCCATATAGGAAAACTCCGGCGCTGGCATGGCAGGACATGTCGACGAAGCATTACCTGGACCACATTGGTCAGGCCGACGCCTTCCCTGAATAGGGAGGCGGTGCGCCTCTGCAGGTCCTCTACTTCGGTAGCCGACCCCCAATCCAGGCCCTTTCGGACCCACGAGGTCAATCTGGTTGGGGGGCCGGACCTGAATTCGGCAGGAACAGTTCCGCATTCAGCAGGAATAGTTCCGCCCTCTTCCTTCTTTGGCTCAGTGATATAGAACCACTCCTTCTGCCAGGTCTTAATGGTGTCGATGAAGGTGCCAGATGGCCACACTGCGCGTGGGAGTTTGCCGATGACTGCCCCGCCGCAGTCCGCATGCGCGCCGGCAACACACTTCGGCTTAATGTTGAAGGTCTTAAGCCATAATCCGAAGTGCGGCTCCACCCGCAGAAAAGCCTCGCAGACAGTGATGAATGCAGATATGTGCATGAAGGAGTTCGGCGGAAGGTCGTGGAAATCGAGCCCGTAAAAGAACATCAGACCCCTCACAAAGGGGTGAAGTGGGAAGCTTAATCCCCGGATGAAATGGGGGACGAAAACCACCCTTTCCCCTTGTTTAGGGGTGGGAATCACCTGACCCTCCTTGGCGGCGCGGTGGAAGACGTTGGCAGGAATGTATCCGGCGTCCTTGAGCTCCCGGATATCCTTGTCTGTGACTATGGAGACCTCCCACTTGCCGCTGGCCATGGCTGACCTCGGAGGGAGAAGAATGTGAAACCTAGATCTGAGCTCGGTGAGCTTGGTAGTCTAGGGAGGCGAGGATGCGAAGGGAGGAATATGGATAAGCCTTGGGGTTTTTCCCTTTTTATTAAGGGCCGCTACCGGTTAGCCTCCCTCCACCGCGCCGTGAATCTCTCAACTTCCCGAGGCGTGCGCGGCGTTACACGCGCATGATTAAGCATGTCCCGTATGGGACGGAGCACGATCTGTGTATTGATGGATCGTGCCGATAAATACGGCCTCGGGCCGCTAAATGAGTCTGTACAACTGGCTCAGCGGTCATGATGAGCCGCGGCCTTTCGTCGGGAAGGTTGTCAGAAGAACGCTATTGGCTCCCTGACATTTGGCCTTATCGGCCAGGTTACACATGATGTTCGGATGACCTATGATCGGGAAAACTACGCGCCGATGGAAGCCGGACTAAAGGGACTGCCGATTACTATCCGGAGAAAGGAACTCGCCTCGCAAGCCGAAGACTCTGATCATTTGAAGCAGCTGGAGCTTGGACCCTTGGCGTTGGAGGCTAGTTCGGGGGCTACTGAGGGAGTCCTGGACTAGGGGGTCCTCGGGAGGCCGGCCTATCTAATATGGGCCGGACTATATGGGCCGTTTGCCGGACACTGGACCACTCGAAGGACCGGACTCCAGAAGGGAAGTTTCTAGAAGCAAGGCGTGTGCTCCACGTTTAAAGTAGAATAGGCATGTTTATCCCCTCGGCGTGTAACCGACCATGTGTAAACCCTAGGCACCCCCGGCGTCTATATAAGCCGGAGGGTTTAGATCATTAAAGGAAGAAGACTCATCTAGGGTTTAGTCATACGATCTCGTGGTAGATCACTCTGTAATCTCTATATCATCAATATAATCAAGAAGGACGTAGGGTATTACCTCCATAGGAGGGCCCGAACCTGGGTAAAACCTTGTCCCCTTCGTCTCCGGTTACCATCGATCCAAGCATCATAGTTTGGGACCCCCTACCCGAGATCCGCCGGTTTTGACACCAACAGGTAGCCTTTGTTGGGCATGTCGAAAATGGTCTCTATGTGGTTAACTTCTCGGAGCGACCCACTAAGACCGCGACTTGCCTAATGGCTAAAGTTGATGTGGGTTGGCTTTCGCATCGCCGGCTAGCCCATGTCAATATGAGATCTTTGCAAAGTCTCCTCAAAGGGGATCACGTCCTTTGACTAACAAATGTGAGTTTTGCCAAAGATCGTGCTTGCAGTGCTTGTATCGAAGGAAAGCTACATGAGAAGGCTCACCGACCCACGACTATCGTCTACTCAAAGAGGCCCTTGGAGCTCCTTCACATGGATCTCTTTGGTACCCGATCTTTTGATAGTCTTAGAGGAAGAAAGTATTGTTTGGTGATTGTGGATGACTACTCAAGATACACTTGGGTATACTTCTTCAAGAGGAAAAGTGAGACTCAACAAACTGTCATTGACTTTGCCAATGAAGCTCAACGTCAACTTGATGCAAATATTTTAATGATAAGAAGTGACAACGGCACCAAGTTCAAGAACTACACCGTGAATGAGTTCCTTAGTGATGAGGGGATCAAGCATCAATACTCCACACCATATACCCCTCAACAAAATGGTGTTGCAGAAAGGAAGAACTGGATGTTGATGGATGCGGCAAGGATCATGATGGCGGAATTCAAATCTTCGTACAACATTTGGGCCTAAGCCATCAACACAGCATGTCATGCATCCAATCGGCTCTACCTTCGCAAAGGCTTGAACAAGACTCCCTATGAAATTCTTACCGGTAACAAGCCCAACCTCAAGTACTTCCGGGTGTTTGGGTGTAAGTGTTTCATTCTCAAAAAGGGTGTTCATTTGTCTAAATTTGAACCTAGAGCTCAAGAGGGCATATTTGTTGGTTATGCTACAAACTCTCGCGCTTACCGTGTCCTAAATAAGTCCACTAGACTCATTGAGGAGACGTGTAACGTGGAGTTTGATGAAAATAATGGCTCCCAAGTGGAGCAAAGTGGTCTTTGTGATATAGGTGATGAAATTCCTCCCCAAGCCATAATAAGAATGGGTGTGGGACTCTTCCTACCCGTTGAGGAACCCCTTGTGGCCGAAGGAGAAGGACAATGTTCCACTCATGTGGAACTATCACCAACTCAAGACCCACACGCTTCCGAAGAGCAAAGTGAAGGCCCTCAACCAAGTGAATGAGATCAAGGGCAAGATCAACCTCTTGATACCCATGATTCTACAAGTGATGCCCAAGGTCAAGTTCACACCCCCGAGCAAGCTCAAGATCAAGAGCAAGAGCAAGCTCATGAAGGCGCTCAAGATTATCAAGAAGATGCTCCTCAGGAAGTTGTCCCTCAACTTTCCATGGAGGAGATCTTGGAGAGACGAGCCGCCAAGAATGCTGCCAAGCTTGAACATAAACAACATTTGTTGCAAAACGTCTACGGCAGCTTGAAAAAGAGGGGTAACTACTCGTAGACAATTGACAAACTTTTGTGAACATCATGCGTTTGTTTCTTGCATTGAACCCCTCAAGATACGAGATGCGCTCGAGGACATGGAATGGGTTGAAGCCATGCACGATGAACTCAACAACTTCGAGCGCAACAAAGTATGGCGGTTGGTGCCAAGACCAAAGGAGAACCACAATGTCATTGGGACCAAATGGATCTTCAAGAACAAGCAAGATGCGAACGGTGTCGTCATTCGCAACAAGGCAAGATTGGTGGCACAAGGATACTCCCAAGTCGAGGGTATCGACTACGGTGAAACCTTTGCTCCTGTCGCTCGTCTTGAATCTATTCGCATGTTGCTTGCATATGCTTCTCATCACGATTTTAAATTATATCAAATGGATGTGAAGAGTGCATTTCTTAATGGTCCACTCACGGAGTTGGTATATGTCAAGCAACCCCCGGGGTTCGAGGATCCCAAGTTCCCCAATCATGCATACGTTCTCGATAAGGCTCTCTATGGCCTTAAACAAGCCCCACATGCGTGGTATGAGCACCTTACCGAGATGTTGCAAGACCGTGGGTTTGAAATTGGAAAAATCGATCCCACTCTTTTCACAAAGAGGGTTAATGGGAACTTGTTCATATGCCAACTATATGTTGATGATATTATATTTGGTTCCCCTAACAAAGCTTTCAATGAAGAGTTTGCCGCACTAATGACCAAAGAGTTTGAGATGTCCATGATGGGAGAGTTGAAGTTCTTCCTTGGATTTGCAGTCAAGCAACGAAGTCAAGGAACCTTCATCAACCAAGCTAAATATACTCAAGACATGCTCAAACGATTCAAGATGGATGTGCTCAACCCGCCCAAGGCCAACACTCCTATGCCTCTCAAATGCTATCTTGAGAGTGATCCCGATGGTAAAGTCGTGGATCAAAAGGTATATCACTCCATGATTGGATATCTGCTTTATCTTTGTGCATCTAGACCAGATATCATGTTGAGTGTGGGTATTTGTGCAAGATTTCGAGCTGCACCTAAGGAAAGTCATTATGTGGCTGTCAAACGAATCTTTCGATATTTGGCTCATACCCCAAACTTTGGCTTATGGTACCCCAAAGGTGCTTCATTTGATCTCATCGGATATACTGACTCGGATTGGGCGGGAGACCATGTGGAAAGGAAGTCCACTTCCAGAGGGTGCCAATTTCTTGGTCGCTCTTTGGCAAGTTGGTCTTCAAAGAAACAAAATTGTGTTTCTCTCTCGTCCACCGAGGCCGAGTATGTAGCCGCCGCAAGCTGCTGTGCATAGATTCTTTGGATGAGGCAAACTTTAAAGGATTATGGTGTCAACTGTGACAAAGTGCCTCTTTACTGTGATAATGAAAGCACAATCAAGATCTCCAACAACCCGGTTCAACATTGCAAGACGAAGCATATTGAGGTTTGTCATCACTTCATCCGGGATCACATTAAGCGTGGAGATATTGATCTTATTCATCTCTATACTAAGGAACAACTTGCAGATATTTTCACGAAGCCATTGGATGAAGCAAGATTTCGCGAGTTAAGGCATGAGCTAAATATCATAGATTCGAGCAATGTGGCTTGAATTAGTGCACACCCCTCCACACTCTTCATTATGTCTTGTTTAGGTGTAGGCATGGATATAGGGGGAGTCTAGTTCTCTCAATGAACTATCCCTCCTCCTGTTATGCATAAAGTGATCTCATCTTTCACATTAGTCATTTTTTATGACACTTGTGCTTCAAAGACGAGTTATGGTCATGGGCCCAAGGTTAAAATCTTCGCGGTGCCATACCAATTGCCTCAAACATAAGTGGCCTCGGCCACCGCCCCCTCCGAGTGAGGCATTTGGCATTGTGTGTGTCCTAAGTTTGTTTTTCTTGACTTCTATTTGTTCTTGCTCGAGTTTGTTGGTCCTAGGTGTGGGTATCCTCCATGGTTTTTCTATCTTGCGTTTGTGTTTTTGAAACCATGGAGCTTACCCCACCATACACATGTGCTTTGCTTCTATCCCAAGCTCTCCTCGTCTCGAAACCCTCTCATCCAATTGTACATTTTGAATTCACGGTGGTGGTGGTTGTGGCCGGGCGGTACAACCGGCGGATTTACGCGGTTCCACCACTAATTCCCAGGTCCTGTACCTGGACCGGTACAACCGCTCAGAAGAGCGGTACAACCGGTCGCGTCTACGGGCAACTCAAAGGGAGGGTCGGTCCGAAGGGGTATTCAGTTTTACCCCTTCGTGCCCGACTCCCCCCTCCCTGCTGCCCTAGCCGCCGACCGCCGTCACCATCGCCCCGGAGTGCCCCCGGCGCCCCGGATCTGCGGCCACCTCTTGGATCTGCTCCGTGGAGGCCCTTCCCTTCCCCGATCTCCTCCCATGGACGCAGGTAATGCCCCGTTCCTCTTGTTCTTCGATTCTTTCCCTTGAATCCTCCATTGTTAGGGCATTGCTTGGTTCCCGCGTTTTCTAGTCAAAACTATTGGAGGGATGAGATCCTATATGCATTTCCTATTAGTTGTGATGCTTAGAAACTAAAAATAGTGGTGCATTACTCAGATCTGGATGCACCGATTCCCCAGCAGTGGTACAACCGCTGCTGCGGTACAACCGCTGTGGTGACCGGTTCAACCGGATTTTCTGTTTCCTGCCCCACTGTTTTGTGTTTCTCTACTTCACACCTAATTTATTCCAATCTTGAATACAATCCTCTCATCTTTTTTGGGTTTCTCTTGTATGCTCCTCTTGTCTGTGTCTGCAGGTGGCTCTAGCTCTCGTTCTGCTCCTCGGGAAAGACCAAGAAACGAGCTCGCAGGTCTAGGCTCGTTGATGAATCTGAGTAAGAGGAAGTTGTGATCCCCACCAAGCCCACTCGCCGTGAGAAGTCTTTGGCCGCCAAGCAAAAAATTGCCAAGCCAGTGCACACCTGGAAGCAAGTTGATTGGGAGCGGGTTCGCTTTCAAAATACTTATGAGGTCCCCGTTGCTCCCCGGTGGTCCATCCCTCAGTTCAGGAATGAGTTACAAATGCGGATTGTGCACGAGCTCTATGACCATCAAAAGAACAAGTTTGCCAAGCAATGGACTATTGACATTGAGTACTGGAAGGCCAACATGGATTACTTTGGAGAGGCTTTAGCACTATGTGAGGAGTTTGACTTGATCAAGCTCATGACTATCAACTGTCCCTTTGATGTGCAGCTCATTCACCAGTTCTATGCCACTGTCCACTTTGGCACTGATGAGGCTCGTACCCTTTCATTCATGTATCGTTATGAGCTTTTCCAGGTCCCGTGGTGTGCCTTCTGCAATGCTCTTGGGTATGAGGATACTGGCCTCTCTAGGAATGGCGGCATCCGTCCTCATGACCGAGCTACTCCCATGGATAAGAAGGAGTTAGCCCCCTTGTACATTCCAGGGTGTGGCATTATTGGAGCTTCCAAGGACCTGCAGCAGGTCTATGATATCATTCATCGTGTTGTTCAGAATGTTCTTCTACCCAAGGTTGGGAATCAAGATGAGATTCATGGATACTTTGTTGATCTACTTGTTGCCATGATGACAGAAGCTGGCTCTGGTGCTACATTTGATACTTCCAAGTGGTTGTGGGAGGAGATGTATAACACAGTGTTCTACAGGAAGGTCCCTACTTTTGCTCCCTTCATCATCTGCTTCCTCAACTCTGCGTGGGCAGTTCGTAGGCCTGGAGAGCCTCTCACTTCTCCGGACAACCTAGTTGAGCATTGAAAGTGCGTTATATCGACTAGAGGGGGGGTGAATAGGCGATTTTTACAAATTCATCACTGAGGAATTTCAACTTGAGGAATTTGAAATGTGATGAACAACTAGCAGCGGAATAAGTACTCAAATGCATACGAAGCATAGCGATCGCATAGTCATCATGATGAAATAAAGCATGCACAGATTACAGGTAGCGTGATACAGGATAAGCAGGTGAGGAACAAGGTAGCTTGAAGAATTTGAGGTTAGGAAATTGAGAAAGTCTTCAGACAAATTCTTTAAATAGTAACGATCAATTTCATCAACAAGTATACGAGGAAATAGAAGGGTTGAGGAAATGGAACCAGGTAGCTCGATGAAGACAGTGATTTGATGACCCAGTTCCAACTGCTGTGACAGTCATACGTCTGGTTTGGAGCGGCCTGGTATTTAAACCAGAAGACACACAGTCCCAGGACACACAGTCCTTACCGTATTCTCCTTGAGCTAAGGTCACACAGACCTCGCCCAACACTCGTGGTAAGTCTTCAGGGTAGACTTCCAAAACCCTCACAAACTGGTCACCCGGCGATCCACAATTGACTGCTGGATGCTGTAGACCAAGGTCACTTCGTGATCCCCAATTGACTCCAGGATGCACTAGACCATGACGCCTAACCGTTTGGAAGATACACAGTCTTCAAAGGTAACAAGCGTCGGTTCCACACAGGAACAATTTCTTCAGTGATGCTCAATCACTTTGGGTTTGGTGGTTTGGTTTGGAGTTTTTCCTCACTGATGATTTTCTCTCAAAGTCCTCGAGGAATGGGATGCTCTCAAATGACAAGTGTCAGTTCTCTCTCGGAGCAGCCAACCAGCTAGTGGTTGTGGGGGGCGGCTATTTATAGCCAGGGTGCAACCCGAAATGATAAGACATAAATGCCCCCAATGATATGACCGTTATGTGGATAGGATGATTGGGGACAGCTGGCACTTAGCACAGCAACGGTCGGAATTTCGAACTATGAAAGTCCTCAGGCTTATCATATTCCTCACTTGTAGGCAATTCGCACTGGCGAAATCCTAACTCCTCAGTCAGACCAATTTCCTCAGAGACCAGAAGATCATCGTCTCTGTCACTGAAGAACTTGACTAAACTACAAGAGATTTCCAAAGGCTTCACTCAAAGGATTGGATAGGTTGAGGCTTTTGAGTTGAGCATCAGTTGGAAATTTTCCTTAGTATTACCTCGGCCCCCTTTAACAGTACGGTGTTTCCTATGACTCAAAGAAAGGAAATGAAACTACGAAAACAAAAGTCTTCACGCTTCATCGTCCTCGTTCATATCTTCAAGGTCACACCAACTTCTTCTTTTTCAAAGTCTTCACCAAAGTCTTCAGTTGAAGACATACATTTTTAGGGGTCGATAATCTCCGAATGTATCAAACTCCTCAGCGACTTATAGAGCCTGTGCACACTTACAAACGCATCAGTCTCTTAACCTATAAATCTTCAATACACCAAAATCACTAAGGGGCACTAGATGCACTTACAATCTCCCCCTTTTTGGTGATTGATGGCAAATAGGTTAAGTTTTCAACGGGGATAATAATATGAAGTGTAAGTACCGAGTTTGAGGAATTTGATTGCAAGATATAGAAGAACTCCCCTTGAAGATGTGCATATTTGAGGAATTTGCTTTGGACTGCAAATGCACATAATAGATTAAAAACATGGAGAATTCCCCCTATATCTTGTAATCCATACACGCATTTAATATATATCATGAGGAAATTTGGAATGCATGATGGAAAATGGGGTCTGAGGAAATTCCGCATGCGTGCATTAAGATAACTTGAGGAAATAGCATGCGGAAAGTAGTTCAAAAACATCAGACCACCATCGGACTTAAGTTTACATCTCAACCAACAAAAGCTTCAGAAGAGCGAGAGTTGTAACTTAAAACAAAAACAGCCCATACGTATAGACCCGCTTGAAGACTAACTCAAATTTTCTCCCCCTTTGTCATCGAAGACCAAAAGGGACGAAAAAGTGAGGACTAACGCCCCTGAAGAATTTCAACTTGAAGGTGGTGGAGGAGCACCAGCGTTGTCGGGGTCGTTTGTTGATGCCGGGCCTGCAGCAGTGTCATCAATATCCTCAGCTTCATCCGCCTGGCGCGATGAAGAAAATGAACTTGTAACCAGCTGAGGAACTTGAACTTTCTTCCATTTCTTCCTGGGAGGCATGGACCAATCAAAGTCCCGCTGAAATTCCATCTCCTTGAGTTCTTCAGGAGTCTTGAGGTGAGACAGGATGGCCCATGTGCGGTCAAAGACTTCATGAAGATAATAGTGGTTCTTCCTCACAGAGTTGTGTGTGACAGTCATGTCTCGAAGAAGTGAACCAAACTGACGCTTTACCCACTTGTGATTATGATCAATCTTCTGATGAAGACTTAGAAGAAGCTCGCGATCAGTCATCACACGAGGGGCAGTATCTTGAGAATTTTGCGCTGAGGCCTTTGCAGCAGAATCTTGGGTAGCAGTGTAATCATTGGTGGAATACGATCCAGCTTTGCAAAACTGACCATCCAATGGACGAGTACCTTCATCAATGACGGCCTTGCCTTTACCCGCAACTGAAGAAAATGAGCTCTTGAGGACTTCGATCAGCGGCAGAGAGCTGAAGTGATTCTGAAAGTCAGCCTTGAATGGAAGTGAAGACCTTGATCTGATGAATTTCATGATCCAGGGAGCGTAAGGCTTCAAATCAAATGGGGCTGAAGCAGCATTGGCCAAAGTTCTCAAGAAGAAATCATGAAAGTTGATGGGAATCCCATGAATGATGTTGAATAGCATGTTCTTCATGATTCCCTCCACTTCTTCTTCTTCAGAGTTGTGACCCTTCTGAGGACTGAGGGTTTTGGTCAGAATGCGATAAACTGTCCTGGGCACATAGAGCAAATCCTTCACAAGGAAGGAAGTCCTTTGAGGCTGTCCAGGAGCCAATGGCTTCATCAACACTTGCATCAGGTGGTTTTGCAAAGCAGGTTCATCAAACAGGCATCTTGCTCCTTCTGAGGGAATTGGTAGGGTGACCGACCGAAGCAATTCAGTGGCTTGAGCAGTGTAGTGAGTTGATCCAGTCATCCAGTCCAAGACCTAGGAATTGACATCAGAGGCATCACCTGAGATGTGCAAGGAGGCATAGAATTGAAGAATTAGCTCTTCATTCCAGTGACATATCTCTGCACAGAAAGGAAGAATTCTTGCATCATGAAGGACTGCGAGCACAGGTGTGAAGCATGGTATGGTTTCCATGTCCGCGTGAGGAATTTGCTGGTGCTCGAAGACTTTCTCCTTGTCAAACAGTACTGATGCATAGTAATTCATCTGTGTGGGTGTCCAGAATCTGGTGTGTCCGGCCCTTGCAGAATCATAAGGATTTGGCCCATCGAAGAATATGTGCTCGTTCAAGAAATTGGTCTTGAGGAATTTGGGGCGCTTTGAGCTTTTGAAAGGCATCTTGGGCTTCGGCTGAAGATTTGGCTTGAAGCGGCCCACAACTTCCAGAGGAGGAACTTCTTCAGATTGAAGAATTTGAATAGCAGTTTCCTCATTTGCAATTTGAGCAGCAATTTCTTCAGCTGTTGCAGCTGGAATTTCTTCAGTATGAATTTCTTCAGTCTGGGCTGGAGACTGAGGAATTTGGGTGAGCAGCTTCCCAATATTCATCATTGATGAGAGGAGTAGTGTTTCCAATATCCACTTCCTCTTCCATTTCTTCAACGCCGGCCTCTTCAGCAGTCAACTGAGGCTGGGGCGATGATACCAGTGGAGTTGAAGCTTTTGCTTCCACTTCAATTTCTTCATCAATCTGCTCTGAGGAAGCAGCAGAATGATCTTCTTCTTCATCATTTGGAACTTCATAGTCAGTACCAAATGGAACTATCTCATAGGCAGGCACTGAGGAGATTGGGGTTGCATCAATAGGCTCAGTTGAGGAACTTGGCATAGTCTTCAACTTCTTCACAGCTGAGGAATTTGAAGTTGATGCTTTTCTCTTTAGTGCAGCCTTCTCCGCAGCCTTACTTTTCTTCGCTTCTGATGCAGAAGGAAGGTTGATGTTCTTCACCCTTGAGGACTTTGCAGTTTCAGCAGAGGGTGAAGGCGGAGCATTTTCTTCAGGCACGACTGATGCAGTCGTCCTAGCAGTCTCAATTTCATCAGGCGCAGCAAAGGTTTCAGCTAGCCTGGCAATTTCTTCAGGCGCAACAGTGGTGGTTGCCCTGACAGGTTCTTCAGCAATTTGAGCTTCTTCAGTAGCTCGAGCAGTTTCATCAACAGGCTGAGCAGTTTCTTCAGCCTGAGGAATTTGTTGTTGCAATTGAGCTGCAGCCCTTGTGTTGTGATCTTTAACTGCAGCTTGGGCTGCCATGACAAATCTTACTTTTGTGCCCTTCCATTCAGCATCATATTTTGCTTGTTCTTCAGTCAGGCAGCGAATTTCAGACTGAACAGTGATGAGTTGAGTGGGAGTCAAATTCATCACATTGTTCTTCAGGAACTTTTCTTTTCTTGCCCTGCTCCTCTTAGCTTTCTGAGCTTGTTCTCTTTTCCACTTTTCTTCAGCGATAAAGTGTGTGAGGACATGATCCACAGCAATAGGCAGTTTCAGTGAGGAAAGTGGAGTGCTGGGATCCTCATGCCATATGTCAATGAAGTTGAGGATCAACTTTGGATCCAGCATAAGAGGAACTGAGCTGCCCTTGGCAATTGCAGCTCTTTGCTGACTGTTTCTGATGATTTCTTCCAATTCTTCATTAGTAGCTTCATCATTATCCTCAGATCCTGAGGTTATGTTCACAGTAGTTTGGCCTTTGTGAGGACTTGGTCTTTGACCTCGTCCAGCAGTTCTCTTGATCTTCATCAAAGTAGGACTTGTTGAAGATTGTTCTTGGGCTGAGGAACTTGCAGAAGCCCCTGAAGCAAGATGTACAGGAGTTGAAGACTTTGCAGCAGCAGCAGATGAATGTGCAGCAACTGAAGGCATTGTAGTTGCCTTTGAAGAATGTGCTTGAGGATTTTGCTGTGATGACTTTGAAGTTGAAGATTTTGATTTCACAGCAGATTTGTTCACCAGTGATTTCTTCGGAGCACTCTCAGAAGCTCTGGCAGAGGCAGTAGCAGCAGCAGAATCTTCATTGAATTTCTTCACTGCAGCTTTGGCAGTTCGCTGAAGTTTTTGTTGATGCTTTGCCCATTCATCAGGAAAGTCTTCACCACGAGCAATGCTAGTGGGATCGACTTCTTGGTCATCAGCAGGAGGAGCCCTTTTGCAAGGAGGTTTGAGGGCGAATTTCCTCATGTATTTGGGAGTGACATAGCGATAGTCTCTCCATTCCTTCATCCACCTCCGTTCAATCCTCTGAATTCTGATTTTCCTCTGCTCTTTGGTTTCTTTCCCATGAATGGTCTCATCTGGAGTGCAGTACCCGGCATATAAATCCTCAGGTATCTCAAAGGCAGTGTTCTGTTCAGCCTTCTTTCCACCCTTCTGAGGTCTTTTGCCATCAGCCATTTTCTTCACTTGATGACTTTGAACTCTTGATGATTCTGAAGATGTGCACAGTTTTTCCTCAAGAAACGCTGCAAATGAGTTAAGTTGATGAGAACCTAGTGATTCATCAGCAGACATTTTGTACCTGTGAACAGAGTATAGGTGCGAGGAATTTGAAGAGGTCATATGCGTTCTCAGAAATTTTTCAAAATACATCAAGTTGAGGATTTTGACCATAGATGTCTTGAGGAATTTCACTAAGTGTTCTTTGTCTTAGGTTCCAGAGTTGTGCGAATATGTAGATCCACACAATTGAGGAATCTTGAAGAAAATCATAACTTAGGGAAAAACATCAAGGGATTGAAACATGTAAGGTACTTAAGAAGACGATTCTTGAAGAATAAACACTTTTGAGGATTTTGTGGAAGATATGAAGATCAAACAAGGGCAGTAAAATTAGATTTTATTTACCCTGACGAAGAACATGACGAACAGTGAGATTGAATCGGGGAAGTTCGTCCGTTCAGATCTCCCACGCCCTAGCTTGGCAGAGGGAGACAGCTACAGCGGCAGCGGGGTGAAGACTTCCGCGGCCGATGCGAGTACGGCGACGGCGAGGTCGAGGCAGTGAAGCTCTTCCTCTCCGGCGGCGATGATTCTAGCGGCGGCGCTAGGTCTGTGCTCGGGAGAGATGGGAGTGAGGAGTAACTCGAGCACAGTGAAGGGAAGGGGGTATATATAGTGGCAGTAAAAACGAATCGGCCCGAAGATTTTGGACCAGATTGCCCCTGACCCTTACTCTCCATGCGACATGTGTCACCCACGATCTGAGTAGTGGAGATCGTGGGGGGTCGTGGCTTATCCAGTCGCGGGAATCGGAATGATTTGAGCGGGAAGCGCCGAAAAAATTTGATAGTAAAAAAAAATTAAAGTTTCGTTCGCAAATTCTTCAGCTGTCAAGGATACAGTGAAGACTTTGAACAAGTTTCAAAGTAGAACACATATGAAGAATTTGTGAATAGACTAGGTTGAGTTTAGCATAGAGGGGGAACGGGTCCGATCACATTCACTTAGATGAAAATCAATCTTGAAGAATTAGCTATAAGTGAATGCTATTGAGGACATTGAAAACTCAATATATATATATATATATATATATATATATATATATATATATATATATATATATATATATATATATATATATATATAGTCAATGAAGAACATCAGTTTCATAGTTTGAGGATTTTGAAAAGTTGAGGAATTTGCAAACTTGAGGAATTTGAAAATTTGAAGAATTTGCAAAATGATGAAAAACTCAACTTTAAAGAATTTCAACTATTGTTGGTGGCGTAACCCACCGTATAAGAATGATGATTTCAGACACCGCGTACAATTGTCGTAGGGTTCTGAGAATCAAATTCTTCGTTAATTTCTTCACACTTAGAGAGTTATTCTTCATTGATTGAAGAAAAAACGTTACTTCGTGTGTTGCACATCAAAGTCATCAATTTTGCATAAGTGTTAGGATGTGGGTCCTTTCAAAGAACATTCGAAGATTCTAAGATATTTAGCTCACACCGCAACTTGCAAAATCTCTTTTCATCCAAGGGCTTAGTGAAGATATCGGCCAGTTGTTCTTCAGTGGGGATGTGGTCGATGGAGATGTCGCCCTTGAGTACATGATCTCGAAGAAAATGATGACGAATCTGGATGTGCTTGGTCTTGGAGTGCTGAACTGGGTTGTAAGCAATCTTGATAGCGCTCTCATTGTCGCAGTAGAGAGGCACATTCTTCACGTTGATGCCATAGTCCTTGAGGGTTTGCTTCATCCACAGCAACTGAGCGCGGCATGAACCAGCAGCAATGTACTCAGCTTCAGCAGTAGAAAGTGACACGCAATTCTGCTTCTTTGACGACCAACAGACTAAGGATCGTCCGAGGAAATGACATGTGCCTGAGGTTGACTTGCGATCCACATGATCTCCAGCATAGTCAGCATCTGAGTATCCGACGAGGTGAAGATTGGAGCCCTTGGGATACCATAATCCAAGCGTTGGTGTGTGAGCTAAGTATCGAAGAATATGTTTCACAGCCTTATGGTGTGATTCCTTCGGTGTTGCTTGGAATCGGGCACACATGCAAACACTCAGCATAATATCAGGCCTAGATGCACATAGATACAATAAAGAGCCAATCATGGAGCGGTATACCTTCTGATCGAAATCTTTACCATTTTCGTCAGTGCAGAGATGGCCTTTTGAAGGCATTGGAGTTTTGACGCCTCTGCATTCGTGCATGTCGAATTTCCTCAAAACGTCCTTGAGGTATTTCTCTTGAGAGATGAAGATGCCATTGTCTTGCTGACGAATTTGAAGACCTAAGAAGAATTTCAACTCTCCCATCATAGACATTTGATATTCTTCACTCATCATATAGGCAAATTCATCACTGTAACGTTTGTCAGTACATCCAAATATAATATCGTCTACATATATTTGGCATATGAACAGTTCATTGTCATAGGATTTAGTGAAAAGAGTTGGGTCGAGTGAACCGGGTTTGAAGCCTTTCTTCATGAGGAATTCCTTCAAAGTATCATACCACGCCTGAGGGGCCTGCTTGAGGCCATAGAGGGCCTTGTTGAGTCTGAAGACTTTGTCAGGATGCTTAGGATCTTCAAAACCTGGGGGTTGAGCAACATATACTTCTTCCTCAAGCTTACCATTGAGGAATGCACTTTTCACATCCATTTGATATAGAGTGATATCATGATGGTTAGCATAAGCAAGCAATATGCGAATAGCTTCAAGTCTAGCAACAGGTGCAAAAGTTTCATCAAAGTCAATTCCTTCAACCTGTGTGTAGCCTTGAGCTACAAGACGAGCCTTATTCCTTACCACAAGGCCGTTTTCATCTTGTTTGTTGTGGTAGATCCACTTGGTACCTATGATGTTATGCTTGCGAGGATCTGGCCGCTTGACAAGTTCCCACACGTTGTTGAGCTTGAATTGATGCAATTCATCTTGCATAGCTTGAATCCACTCAGGTTCTTGGAAAGCTTCATCAACTTTGGTGGGCTCTATCATAGAGACAAAAGCAAAATGCCCACAAAAGTTAGTCAGATGTGAAGCTCTTGAGCGAGTGAGAGGACCTGGTGCATTGATGTTGTCGATGATTTTGTCAATCTGCACTTCATTTGCAACTCTTGGATGAGCAGGTTGACGTGGCTGAGGATTTTCTTCAGCACCATTTTCTTCAGGTGTATCAGCATGAATGTCTTCATTGATTGGAATGACTTCCTCAGTAGGTTGAGGATTTTCTTCAGTGGGTACTACATCTTCAGTAGCCTTCAACTTAATGGATTCCTCAGGAGACTTTTCATCTGTCACAGAAGGCAGGTGCTCTCTTTGCGAGCCGTTAGTTTCATCGAACCGCACATCTACAGTTTCAACAACCCTTTGATGGTAGGTGTTGAAGACTCTGTAGGTGTGCGAGTCCTTTCCGTAACCAAGCATAAAACCTTCATGTGCTTTAGGTGCAAATTTAGAACTGTGGTGAGGATCTCTTATCCAGCATTTTGCACCGAAGACTTTGAGATAACTTACATTGGGTTTCTTGCCAGTCATAAGTTCATATGATGTCTTCTTGAAGAATTTGTGAAGATATGCCCGGTTGATGATGTGGCATGCTGTATCAATTGCCTCAGGCCAGAAGCGACGAGGAGTCTTGTATTCATCAAGCATGGTGCGAGCCATCTCAACAAGAGTCATGTTCTTGCGCTCCACGACGCCGTTCTGCTGAGGAGTATATGGGGCAGATAGCTCATGAGTAATACCAAGTTCATCAAAATATTCATCAAGATTGGTGTTCTTGAACTCAGTCCCATTATCACTCCTGATATGCTTGATCTTGACGCCGAAGTTTGTTGAGGCCCTTGAAGCAAATCGTCTGAAGACATCCTGCACTTCAGACTTGTACAGAATAATATGCACCCAAGTGTAACGAGAGTAATCATCAACAATGACAAAGCCATACAAACATGAAGAATTTGTCAGTGTGGAATAATGAGTGGGGCCAAAGAGGTCCATGTGAAGCAATTCAAAAGGTCGAGTTGTGGTCATGATTGTCTTCGAGGGATGCTTGGATCTGGTCATCTTCCCAGACTCACAAGCACCACAGAGGTGATCCTTGAGGAATTTGACACCTTCTATGCCAATGACGTGCTTTTTCTTCACGGGCGTGTGCAAGTTCCTCATACCAGCATGTCCAAGTCGTCGATGCCACAGCCAGCCTTCTGAGGACTTTGCAAGTAGGCACGTGGCAGGCTGAGGACCTATAGAGAAATCAACAATATACAAGTCTCCTCTCCTAAAGCCTTCGAAGACTTTGGAATGGTCAGATTCCATGATGACAACACAACGATATTTTCCAAAGATGACAACCATATCAAGATCACAAAGCATTGAGACAGACATAAGGTTGAACCCGAGGGATTCGACAAGCATCACCTTGTCCATGTGTCGGTCCTTGGAGATTGCAACCTTACCTAGACCCAATACCTTGCTTTTTCCTTTGTCAGCGTAGGTGATATGCTTCAGATGAGATGGGACAAGTGGCATATTCATCAGTAGACTCTTGTCACCAGTCATGTGGTTGGTGCATCCACTATCGAGGACCCACTCAGTAGCTTTTGGAGTTTCATCCTGCAGATGAATTAGTACAACTTACGAACTCATATGCTTCAGAGTGAAGAATATGACATCAAATTCATCAGGCAGAATTTCATCACACAACATAGTAAGTAAAGCAGTGTGAGGACGTGAGAAATGAGGAATTCATTTCTGCATGATTAGCTTGCGTCCTTTCAAGCATTTCCTCAGGTCTCCAGCAAATTCATCAGACGTTCAAGTTCGTCTGGAGACCTGACCCTGCATAAGAGTTAGTTCAATTTCTTCACCACCCACATCTGGAGGGGTGGCAAAGAGTTCATCATTCTGCGAGCTCCATATGAGAAGGGAGGCATTGAGGCTAGTGCACTTCGTTTCACAGGACTAGGGTTAGAGTACTCATATGAATAAGCAGAGAAATTCTTCGAGGACTTATGAACATAATGATTTGAAGAATAATGCACATATTCAGAACTCTTAGATTTTCCCTGCGAAACAGATGCATTAGCACGAGAATGATACTTTTGACCATTCGAGGAATTTGGTCCAAGTGAAGACTTTGGTCCATATGAGGAATTTGATCTGGGGTTCCTTTTCTTCATGGGTGGTGTCGTGAGGACATTCACTTGAAGATTTTCCAAGTAGCTCTTAGGAACCCAGATTTTCCTCATAGGTGAACCGTTCTTGCAGTTAGTTCTAACAAATCTGGCAAATACTTCACCTTTCTGATTTTTGAAGAATTTGTAGTTGGAGTCAAGTGACTCATCAGAGGAATAGGCAGTTTCACAAGTAAAGCCAGATAAAGTGGATGGATCCACAGGAGGTCCTTTCGCAGCAACCCATGAGGTTTTGGGGTACTGCTCAGGTGTCCAGTAGGATCCATCAGCATTGAGTTTCCTCTCAAATGCAATACCCTCTTTCCTAGGGTTCCTGTTCAGAATCTGCTTTTTGAGCACATCGCAAAGGGTTTGATGCCCTTTGAGACTTTTGTACATGCCTGTCACATACAATTCCTTCAACCCTGCATTTTCGTCAGTGATACTTGTGGTATCCTCAGATGAGGAATTTGTGACCATGGGGATAGTTGAAGAATTTGCAGCAATAGAAGCATTTGAACATTCAGGTAAAGAATTAGCAGTTTCACGTTCGATGCATTTCATACATGGTGGAACAAATTCTTCCTGAGCGGTACTGGTCTGTTGAGCCAGTAGGGAATCGTTTTCCCTTTGGAGATCCTCATGAGCCACTCTTAGTTTCTCAAGATCTTGCTTTCTTTGAAGAAATTCATAAGAAAGCTTCTCATGGTCAACTAAGAGAGCATTATGATGACTCTGAAGGTTATCATACTTTGTCTGAAGACTTTTGAGATCATCAGACAGAGTTTGAGTCCGATCCACTTCCTCATTCAACAGATCATCGCTTTTGTCTAGCGATTTCTGAAGCTTTTCAAGTGCACTTTGTTGCTTAGTGGAAATTTTAGCAAGTTTGGCATAGCTAGGTTTCACATATTCATCAGATTCACCTTCACTTGATTCAGAAGAAGAGTGATGCTTGTGTACCTTGGAACCTTTTGCCATGAAGCAGTAAGTGGGAGCATATTCATCGTTGCTGACGTCAGAGTCGTTGGAGTGGTCATTTTCTTCATCGTTGAAGATGGACTTGCTGACGAAAGCAGTGGCGAGAGCAAGGCTAGCAACACCAAAGTCAGACTCCTCCTCAGATTCTTCCTCTTCTTCATATTCTTCAGATTCTTCTTCAGAGTCCATTTCCTTGCCAATGAAAGCCCGAGCCTTTCTGGAACCTTTCTTCTTGTGCGATGAGGACTTTGCAGATGAAGACTTTGAAGTTGAGGACTTTGAAGATTTCTTCTTTTTCTTCAAGTCATCAGAACTGTAGTCCTTGTATTTCTTCTTCTTTGATTCTTTTTCCCAGAGAGGACAGTCAGAGATAAAGTGACCAGATTTCTTGCATTTGTGACAAGTTCTCTTCTTGTAGTCGCTTGAGGAATCTGATTTCCTCAAACTACTTTTTGATGACTTTCCAAATTGGCCTTTCCTTGAGAACTTCTGGAATTTCCTCACGAGCATTGCCAGCTCCTGACTCAGTTCTTCAGGATCACCAATGCTACTATCAGAATCTTCGTCTTCGGATGAGGAAATTGCTTTTGCCTTCAGAGCACGAGATCTTCCATAGCTTGGTCCGTATAGATCTCTCTTCTCAGCTTGTTGGAATTCATGAGTATTGAGTCTCTCAAGTATATCAGCAGGATCAAGTGACTTGTAGTCTCCACGTTCTTGAATCATCAAAGCCAGTGTATCGAATGAGGAATCAAGAGATCTTAGCAGTTTCTTCACCACCTCGTGGTCAGTGATATCCGTGGCACCCAGTGCTTGAAGCTCGTTGGAGATATCAGTGAGACGATCAAAAGTTTGCTGAACATTCTCATTGTCGAGTCTTTTGAAGCGGTTGAAGAGATTGCGAAGAACATCAACACGAGAGTCACGTTGAGTGGAAACACCTTCGTTGACTTTGGACAGCCTATCCCAGATAAGCTTAGCAGTCTCCAAAGCACTCACTCTGCCATACTGACCTTTGCTCAGATGGCCACAGATGATATTCTTCGCTTGAGAATCGACTTGCTTGAATTTCTTCGCATCAGCAGCAGTAACAGTCGGAGATGTGCGGGGAACACCATTTTCCACAAAGTACCAGAGATCGTTGTCAATAGCCTCAAGATGCATGCGCATCTTGTTCTTCCAGTAGGGGTAGTCCGTCCCATCGAAGGTAGGACAACCTGCGGAAACCTTGATCATACCTGCAGTCGACATAACTAGAACTCCAGGTGGTTAAACCAAAATCACACAGAACAAGGGAGTACCTTGCTCTGATACCAATTGAAAGTGCGTTATATCGACTAGAGGGGGGTGAATAGGCGATTTTTACAAATTCATCACTGAGGAATTTCAACTTGAGGAATTTGAAATGTGATGAACAACTAGCAGCGGAATAAGTACTCAAATGCATACGAAGCATAGCGATCGCATAGTCATCATGATGAAATAAAGCATGCACAGATTACAGGTAGCGTGATACAGGATAAGCAGGTGAGGAACAAGGTAGCTTGAAGAATTTGAGGTGAGGAAATTGAGAAAGTCTTCAGACAAATTCTTCAAACAGTAACGATCAATTTCATCAACAAGTATATGAGGAAATAGAAGGGTTGAGGAAATGGAACCAGGTAGCTCGATGAAGACAATGATTTGATGACCCAGTTCCAACTGCTGTGACAGTCGTACGTCTGGTTTGGAGCGGCCTGGTATTTAAACCAGAAGACACACAGTCCCAGGACACACAGTCCTTACCGTATTCTCCTTGAGCTAAGGTCACACAGACCTCGCCCAACACTCGTGGTAAGTCTTCAGGGTAGACTTCCAAAACCCTCACAAACTGGTCACCCGGCGATCCACAATTGACTACTGGATGCTCTAGACCAAGGTCACTTCGTGATCCCCAATTGACTACAGGATGCACTAGACCATGACGCCTAACCATTTGGAAGATACACAGTCTTCAAAGGTAACAAGCGTCGGTTCCACACAGGAACAATTTCTTCAGTGATACTCAATCACTTTGGGTTTGGTGGTTTGGTTTGGGGTTTTTCCTCACTGATGATTTTCTCTCAAAGTCCTCGAGGAATGGGATGCTCTCAAATGACAAGTGTCAGTTCTCTCTCGGAGCAGCCAACAAGCTAGTGGTTGTGGGGGGCGGCTATTTATAGCCAGGGTGCAACCCGACATGATAAGACATAAATGCCCCCAATGATACGACCGTTATGTGGATAGGATGATTGGGGACAGCTGGCACTTAGCACAGCAACGGTCGGAATTTCGAACTATGAAAGTCCTCAGGCTTATCATATTCCTCACTTGTAGGCAATTCGCACTGGCGAAATCCTAACTCCTCAGTCAGACCAATTTCCTCAGAGACCAGAAGATCATCGTCTCTGTCACTGAAGAACTTGACTGAACTGCAAGAGATTTCCAAAGGCTTCACTCGAAGGATTGGATAGGTTGAGGCTTTTGAGTTGAGCATCAGTTGGAAATTTTCCTTAGTATTACCTCGGCCCCCTTTAACAGTACGGTGTTTCCTATGACTCAAAGAAAGGAAATGAAACTACGAAAACAAAAGTCTTCACGCTTCATCGTCCTCGTTCATATCTTCAAGGTCACACCAACTTCTTCTTTTTCAAAGTCTTCAGGGAATACCAAAGTCTTCAGCAAAGTCTTCACCAAAGTCTTCAGTTGAAGACATACATTTTTAGGGGTCGATAATCTCCGAATGTATCAAACTCCTCAGCGACTTATAGAGCCTGTGCACACTTACAAACGCATCAGTCTCTTAACCTATAAGTCTTCAATACACCAAAATCACTAAGGGGCACTAGATGCACTTACAAGCATGAGATCAAGCAACTCCGGAAGAAGAAGCATGCTGAGCCTCGCTTTCCCGTCAACCCCCCTGAGGATGTCTATGCTACCTCCAGTGACAGTGATTTTGAGCTTCCTGCAGGGGCCAAGCCATCTTGGATCACTAAGCTCACCACCAAGATTAAGAAGACCTTTTGCCTCCAGACTCATGTCCAAAAGAAGCTCTATGAAGCCCATGTCAATGAGAAACATGCGAGATGCTGCCAGATTCAGATTATGCGGGCTCTTAACCTTCCGGTAGAAAGTGGTTCTGAGAAGACAATCACTCCTAAGGAGAAGTGGATCTCTGAGCATAGCACTTGGACTGATGATGAGATCTTTGGTTAGCCTGCTGCTTCCTCCTCTGCTGCCACTGCTGCTGATGACATTATGGATGATGATGAGGATGATGATGAGGATGGTGGCGATGGGTCTGAGGATGATGATTCCAAGGAGTCTGATGGTTCTGACGAGGTATACTGAGTTCTGGGGCGTTAGCATTGCTCTTTTCCTTTTTTGGTGTCTTGATGCCAAAGGGGGAGAGAGTTATATTATGACGGGATTTGCATGGGTGTCATGGTTGTCTATCATTTTCGCTTCTTTTGCGTCTTCCCAGTTGAACTCTTATTTGCTCTTAGTCGGTTATAAAATTATCTTATGTGAAGACTATTTGCGTTTCAGTAGAGTCTGAGATTATTCTTGCCCTTGTTATTAAGCTCTACGTATTATCTCGTACAATTTCTCTTTAATGTTATTCCCTCTCTTGTACCAATTGGTTGGTCTATAAAATCAAGGGGGGGCTCCAATTTTTGCACATGTCTCACCTGGTGCAGACATTGAGGGGGAGCTCCGCTTTTATTTTATAGACCATCAATGCAAATCGTGTTGTTGTCATCATCCACCAAAAAGGGGGAGATTGTAAGAGCATTCTCTTACCTTAGTGTTTTGGTGATGATGACACCTCACTATGTTATCTAACCATGTGTCGAGTTGTTCAGGTATTATGTGTGAGACACAAGATGGTTAGGCATTCCCTTCAGACGGAAAAGATCAAAGACGGTGTTCTCTACGCATTTATTTTCTTTGGTCGTACGGATCCCATACTATTAAGAGGGAATCCACATTGGAAGATCTTGGGGTGAATCAATACTCTCTCACATCCTTAGCACCCACCTCGTTCCTTCCCATCAGAGAGAGAGAGGCCCTACTTTCCTTCCATGCAGGTCGGTTGTACCGTTGTCCCGACCGGTTGCACCGCTCGCTCTAGTCATCTGGTTTAACCACCACTCCAGGGGTGATACCCTGGGGGTGCTGCCACTGAGTGGTCCCCAGCGGTTGTACCGCCCACAGCTGGGTGACCTAGGGTGGCAGCCCTGGGCGGTTGAACCGGCCCAGCACCGGGCTTCAACCAGACGTGGTTCTGTTGAGCTGCGGTTGTTGGGCAGACGTGGGCCGGTTGTACCGCTATATTACTATAGCCCGATACTACCGGTGTCCCTAGCGGTTGTACCGCTCGGGACTTTGCCCTGTCCAGCGCTCGAGCCGAGCGGTTGCACCAGGGAGGAACCACCGCCACAGGTTCTGTTATGATGCGGTGGTTGGCCGGTTGTTGGGCGGTTGTACCGCTATATTACTATAGCCCGGTTCTACCGCCCGCATCTCCAGTTGTACCGCTGCCATGTAAAAATGGTTGTAACAGTTGGAAAGTGGGGACATTATATAAAGGGGTGGCTCTTCCACCTCCATCTTCACTCTTACCTATCTCTCTCCACCATTCATGTCCTTCAAGCTTTCCTGCCCGATCTCTCTCTCTAGCCACTCAAACTTGTTGATTTGCTAGGGATTGAAGGAGGAGACCTAGATCTACACTTCCACCAAAGGAAAATTGATTCCCCCTTACTTTCTTGTGTGGATTTTGTTACTCTTGGGTGTTTGAGCACCCTAGACGGAAGAGGTCACCCCAAAGCCATATTCCATTGTGGTGAAGCTTCGTGGTTTCATTGGGAGCCTCCAATTAAGTTGTAGAGAGGGCCCCAACCTTGTTTGTAAAGGTCCGGTTGCCGCCTTCAAGTGCTCCACTAGTGGAATCACGGCACCTCGCATTGTGTGAGGGCGTGAGGAGAATAGGGTGGCCCTAGTGGCTTCTTAGGGAGCATTGTGCCTCCACACCGCTCCAACAGAGATGTACTTCCCCTCAAAAGGAAGGAACTTCGGTAACACATCCTCATCTCCAACGGTTCCACTTGTGGTTACTTCTTATCTTTACTTTGTGCAAGCTTATATCTTGTTGTCTTCATAGCTAGCATCATATAGGTTGTTCACCTAGTTGCATATCTAAACAACCTATTTGTTGCTAAACCTAATTTGTTAAGAAAAGCTTAAAATTGGTAGTTGCCTATTCACCCCCCCCCCCCCTCTAGTCAACCATATCGATCCTTTCAACTGGACCCAATGAGTCTGTTCTGTGACAACACTGGTGCCATTGCTCTAGCCAAGGAACCAAGGTTTCACAAGAGGACCAGACACATAAAGCGACGCGTCAATTCCATCCACGATTACATCAAGGAGGAGGACATAAATATTTGCAAAGTACACACGGATCTGAATGTTGCAGACCCATTGACTAAGCCTCTTCCACGATCAAAACATGATAATCACCAGAACTGTATGGGTGTTAGATTCCTTACAATGTAAATCACATAGTGATGTGAGCTAGATTATTGACTCTAGTGCAAGTGGGGGACTGTTGGAAATATGCCTTAGAGGCAATAATAAATTGGTTATTATCATATTTCCTTGTTCATGATAATTGTTTATTATCCATGCTAGAATTGTATTGATTGGAAATTGAAATACATGTGTGGATACATAGACAACACTGTGTCCCTAGTGAGCCTCTATAGAACTAGCTCGTTGATCAAAGATGGTCAAGGTTTCCTGGCCATAGACATGAGTTGTCATTTGATAACGGGATCACATCATTAGGAGAATGATGTGATGGACAAGACCCAAACTATGAACGTAGCATATGATCGTGTCAAGTTTATTGCTATTGTTTTCTGCATGTCAAGTATTTGTTCCTATGACCATGAGGTCATGCAACTCACTGACACCGGAGGAGTACCTTGTCTGTATCACGTCGCAACGTAACTGGGTGACTATAAAGATGCTCTACAGGTATCTCAGAGGGTGTCTGTTAAGTTGGCATGGATCAAGACTGGGATTTGTTACTCCGTATGACGGGGAGGTATCTCAGGGCCGACTCGGTAATACAACATCATAATGAGCTTGCAAGCAAAGTGACTAAAGGGTTAGCCACAGGATCTTGTATTGCGAAACGAGTAAGGAGACTTGCCGGTAACGAGATTGAACTAAGTATGGAGATACCGACGAACGAATCTCGGGCAAGTAACATACCGATGAACAAAGGGAACGGGGTACGGGATTAACTGAATCCTTGACACCGTGGTTTGACCGATAAAGATCTTCGTAGAATATGTGGGAACCAATATGGGCATCCAGGTCCCGCTATTGGTTATTGGCCGTGGAGGTGTCTCGGTCATGTCTACATAGTTCTCGAACCCGCAGGGTCTACACACTTAATGTTTGGTGACGATATAAGTATAGTCGAGTTATTATGTTGGTGACTGAAGGTTGTTCGGGGTCCCATATGAGATCCCGGACGTGACGAGGAACTCCGGAATGGTCCGGAGGTGAAGATTGATATATAGGATGAAGGGTGTTGGAGTCCGGAAGTGTTTCAGGGTGTACCGAGGTTTCGACGGAATACCGAAAGGAGTTTCGGGGGGCCCGGCAAGTGTTGGGGGGCCTCATGGGCCAAGGAGAGGGGGCGCACCAGCCCGCTAGGGGGTTGGGCGCCGCCCAAGCCCCAGCCCAATTCGGCCAAGGGGTGGCCGCACCCCCTAGGGCCGCCGACCTCCCTGACTTGGGAGGCAAGGCGCCTTGGGGGGCACCCAAACCCTGGCCGCACCCCCCTCGGCCGCCGGCCCCTAGGGGAAACCCTAGGGCGCCCTCCCCTCCTCCCTTCCCCCTATATATAGAGAGGGAGAGAGAGGGCGGCCACACCATAACTTGCCACGGCGATGCCCCTCCTCTCCCTCGTAGTTCTTCTCCTCTCCATAACGCACGGCGAAGCCCTGCTGAGATTCCACCACCACCACCTCACCACGCCGTCGTGCTGCCGGAGGACTCGGGCTACTACTTCACCATCGCTCGCTGGATCGAGGAGGTGAAGCCGTCATCAAGCCGTACGTGTGTTGAACGCGGAGGTGCCGTCCGTTCGGCACTTGATCGGGAGTTCACGGGACGGATCGTGATTGGATCGCGAAGACGTTCGACTACATCAACCGCGTTTCTTAAACACTTCCGCTTAGCGATCTACAAGGGTATGTAGATGCAATCTCTCCTCTCGTAGATGGTCATCTCCTAGATTGATCTTAGTGAAGCGTAGGAAAAATTTTGTTTCCCATGCAACGTTCCCCAACAATTTTTCCTTTGTAACCGATATACCTTGTATTGAGGTCTTGTGCATAGCTCATGTTCTGTAACGTTGGTTTGCCTTTGTTTGTAAAGCAATATGAAAGCCTATCTTGTGAACCCATGAACTTCATCGAATTTCACGAGCAAAAACAGATTGACGCCGCTACAAATTGATGTCAAAATTTTAAGCATAGCAAAACGAACGTTCTTATGAAAAAATACGTGTCACGATCCTGACAATTCTCTTTGGCAAGCATGAAAAATCATGGCAATTTGCCATGATTACAATATGCCAAGGATCTGGACTTCTGGAGGAGGTTCAGGACGTCCTATAAACCGGAAGGGGGGAGTAGAATGTGCCCGTGATATATATACTCCCTTTGATTCATATTAATTGATGTTGCTTTAATATAATTTTGTACTTAGGTTCTTCCTGATGCTCCACCTTGCACGTATGTTAAGGCTGTCATGTAGACGAAAAATCTGATGTGACAAAATAATTAAGAGGAGAGAGATGAGTTTGATGACCCCAGGAAAAAACAGTACAAAGCAAGTGAACCTAGGAAAAACACTTAAAAGAAAGTTCACCAATGCACGCAAGAGTTAGTTGCTAAATCATTAAATGAAGGAAATTTAGCTACAACATGTTATAAGCACCAATGCATTGGGAGTTTTAGTTGCTAATTTTTTTAATGTGATTAGCACCTCATGTAAGCACATGTGCATTGAAAGATGCCTTATTGAAATTGTACTAAAGCAGGAGAACTAATATGGATAGGAGGACGGTGATATCTCCAACACATCAGGGTTCAAGTCATAAACTTGACATTGGTACTCGCATCATTCCTAGATTTATTTCAGGCTTCCGGCGATGTTCATTCACTGGGAGGAGACGTTCCCGTCGACTGCTAGGCGTACGTGGAGACTATAAAATCTCAAAATGATATACCGGCTCGGTCTCTCGAAGGTGCTCATAGAATGTGCGTGTGTACGTTCATAGGGGTGAGTGTATGCTCGTGTATGTGAGCGACTTTGAGCGTACTGTCTTAAGAAAAATGGATAGAAAGGAGTAGCACATTTCAATGGAAGTTGGGGCATGCAAGTGCGGGGGCGTACAACGAACAACCCAAATTAAGTTATGTTTTTATATTTGTGTTTCTCGTGATGAAGGCTTTTAAATAAGATCCACTTTAAATATTTTTAATAAATTTTAAAAATAAATATTAAATTCCTAATCTTGAAACTTAGTACGAGCGACCGATAAAATCATGATTTCTGTGCCTACAAACAATAATAAAAATGTCTTCAAAATTTATCTATGAGCAAGAAAATCACATGTTTCAGATAAAAATAACTTAAAATTTATTGTGCCTTCGTGCGAGATTTAGTTACTTCATGAATCACGAGACAATCGAGCGGTCGGACAGCGCTTGACAGATGCGTGCCGTGCGAATTTCCCGAATTTCCGACATTTTAACCCACAGAGATGTCAGGTACGTCGTTTGATTGGCCTGTTGAGAATGCGTCCTGAACCTCGCCTCCGGGAGTCCAGATCCTCCGCACAAGCAAGTCGTAACTTCTTTACTTGATGTCCATTCTTTTCCATCAAATATTCGGACGTCTTACCAGCAAAATCAAATGGATTATTCGTACTTCGTCTTGGTGTGAGCTGTCCTACATGTTACGTATGTTATCCGTCCATGGAGTAGAGTCAGAGCTCCTGCGCGCGGCGCACAGGTTCGATGCGACCAAAACCCAGCTCAGCATTGAACGACTTACTTGTGCGGTGCCATTTGTCAACTATAGCTAGCTCGCTAGGCCGCGCTTGGAAGTCATGAAGTAACTGAATACTCTCTTCGTTTATATTTACTTGGCATGTCAAACTTAATCAAATTTACGAAAAGTAATCTAACTTTCACAATAAAAAATATATACTCTCTCTTTTCCGGTTTATAGGGCTCATCTCAAAAATTTCAGATTTCCATTATATTAGGCTCAATTTGAGTCCAATTGAGTTAAGGAGCTTTGAGTCTCACGCCACATTTAATAAAAGTGCTGGAATTAGTGGTCATGCATGCATCTTATTCTACATGCACCATGGAAGTCCAATGAGAGGGAGGATGCTGCATTTATTGCCTTGGGAGTTGAATAAATGAAGAATACTTCATTAGACAGTTTTGTATCCACAAAACTCGTATCATCCACTCAAAGTTTACCTTGGTTGATGAGATTTCAGATTTGAACCCTATAAATCGGAAAGGAGGGGGTATGATATGAAAAGTATATTGAATGGCGGTTTTAATGATATTCCCTCCATTTTATAATGTAGTGCATATAGATTTCTTGAAAAGTCAAACTTTGTCAACTTTGACCAAGTTTATAAACAAAATTATTTATATCTATAATATCAAATATATATAATATGAATCTACGTGTCATGATGAATCCAATGATATATGTTAGACATTCTAGATGTAATTGTTTTTTTTCCACAAACTTGGTCAAAGTTTGGTGAAGTCTGACTTTTAAAAATATCTATATGCACTACATTATGGAATGAAGGGGGTATTAATTTGGTATTGTGGATTTTAATAAGTTTTTGTATAAATTTGGTCGAAGTTAAAAGGTTTGACTCGAGATCACTAATATGCGAAGTAAATAGAGATGAAACAGTACAGTGTATCTTACCGGCCATGAGCAGTACACATGTAGGCCATGAGCATATTTCCACGAGAAAACAATACGATGAAAAAGACCTGTATTTTCTACCGAGGTATTCTTTCGTCTAAAATAAGTGTCTCAACTTTAATACAAAGTTGTAATAAAGTTGAGACATTTTTTTTAAGGAAAGGCTAACATGACTAGCTTTATAATCGCAAAGTAGAGTTACATCGTCTATGAGTTTTTGAACCAAACAGTGCGGTGGTTCATCACTCCATACACCAAAAACTTTCTGCAAGAACCAAAATTTGCTAGCACATGTGCCCCTTGATTAGTTGATCGAAAACACTGCTTGGAATGGATGAACCAATGTCAACACATGCTGCAAATATCGCTGAAGCCGCATCTCACCATCTTGTTTATCCCGTGCAAAAATTGATCACCTCTTGAGAATCAAATTCCGCTTCAACTCGGTGGAGTCCCAAGTTATTCACCAGATTGCGTCCATCTCTCATAGCCAAAGTCTCGGTGGTAACTGCATCAGCTGCATACGGAACAAAATAGCATTGAGCAGCCTAGAACATTTGTTTCGGGACGGAGTGAGTATTTGAGACGAAAACGGCAATCCAAACAAGGCCTTGGCTGGTCACGTACCGCTTAGCATATTTGCAGAACAAACTCTTGTGATCTTTTGCGATTAAAAATGGCACAAACGCTCACTCATGCATGTAATTTGCCCACAAGTACCTGGTAAATTTTGTCATGCAAAATCATCAATTTTCAGGATTTACCATCTCTTTGGCATCCAAACCATTAGGTTCATATACAAACATTTTGTAGCAGTTTCCACTTCCCCATATTTACAGAGTAGCAGCGCACAGTAATAAATCAACTCAAGCGGACAATTCTCTCTCAAGATTAAATTGTATGCATGCTTCTGAATCCTCAATCATTTCTTCAACATAAAGCTCTCTTTGAGGATATCCGCAGCGAATATAAGTAGCTCCACCATCTCCATGCTAGCGGAACCGAGGGGATCCGCCTTTTCGGATTTTGATGATTTAGGCGAGTCTAAAGTGATACCACCTGATGAATCCCCTGACCAGCTTACTGGGAGAACGACGCCAAGAGCCGTTCTCATGAGGTTTGCTTCTGTTATAAGACTGTTTAGCGCTTCATAAGTACTCTCCAAAGAACAGCCGGATTTGACATCATCATATGCCTGAGAAAAAATGGTTAAGATACAAAAAGAAATGGGTAGCACATATTACTGCTAAAGCCAACAATTCAATAAAAAAAGTGCCTACCTTCATAAGCACTCTGTGCAGTCTATGAACCAAAGAAGTGAGACGTTCCATAGTAGCAACACTTTCCAAAAGGGTAGCATTTTCAACTTTCAACCTGTAATGAAGGAGCATGAAACAAAGAACAACGCAGAACAAAATTGCAAGTGCAGAGAAGCTTATGGCAAAAATATAGTCTACGATGCAGCATATTGGGGTCATATTATTTAGCTAGTAAAAAGACTAAGCGTGATGGGAATGAACCAAAAAAGTAATTTGTATATATTATCACAAACCTTGAAAGATCTACTGAGCACCCTCTACAAACTGTCAGATCATTGCCATCAGAGCGCTCATGCCCACTATTATTTTCCTTTTTTATCCATTGTCTTAGAGATGTTCTGTTAAGAATAGTCTTCAGCATCCCTTGTTGGTCATGCCCAGAAGTGACTTTTGGAGTATCAACAATACCATGACCATCATTCACAGTAGAACTGCTGTATAAGAAGAAAATATATACAGTGATAAGAAAAAGAATGAATCACAGACATGATCCAGTATGATGATTTGCTGCACATAAAGCTTACCATTTCGGGAGATATGCTTCTTTCAGTTTTGCTAACTCCATCAGGACCTTCACCTTTTCATTTTTAACCTGTATAGAACAGGTGAAGCAAGTTACGAGTTGTGCATCCAACGTTGCAGGCTCTAGTATGTATCGTTAAGACAAAATTCTAAGATGCTGTGAAAGAGAAGAGCCCAAGAGGAAAATAGACAACAGAAGGGCCTGTTTGCATACTAAATCCAGCTTCATCCATGCCTCCATAAAGTCCTTGATATTTGGTGGGCCGTTAATTGCAAAATAATTTAAGTTCCAAACATGTGATACACTGAAGGTGTTGGACAGATTTAATTGTTTCATAGACCATCATAGTAATGGTTAACCAGTGTTAATGGTGTAGTCCTTGCCATCAATGCAAACTACCCACGTGTCTGTGTGCGCCAATGAACTCACAGTTAAATTCGAAACACCATCGGAGGTCCACAACTAGTTTAGACTTTGGTGACATGGCTAAACGAGTATGGTAGCCCTAGCCCTCACAATTGTGCATTGACTGCTGCCGATGCTGAACAGCAGCCAGCTCCGGTTCGGTTCTACAAAAGGACTTCACCAGATTTTACTATAACAACCATACCTCTAATTTTGCATTTCCAGAAAATACTGGTTCTAGGACAAAAGTGGACTGACATAATATTCATGACAGTGCCACATGAAAATTCTCCATATATTCTACAATTTAAAACACTCAGCATAACTCAAGATTCATAAGCCTGTAAAGATTGAGGAAAATAACGGCCATCAAAAGTGTAGGGAGTACTACTTGAGATAAGTTCTTCTGAAGGTCCTCTATAATAGCTTGGTTCTTCTGTTTTTCCAGCAGATATCTTTCTTGTTCCTGTGAGAAAAGCATAAGCGCCTCCATCTGTAGTAGATTTCAACATAATGTGAGATTATTTAATATAGAGAAAGGCTCATATGCGAATTTCAAGCAGAAAGAAGCACCAGGGTGATGCTGTACCTTCTCTTGCAAAGTTTGAGCAAGCGCTTTTGAATCATCAAATGTTGTAGAATAACTTGTAGGAACATCACCCTACAATATATGCAATAACAAGTCATATAACTGTAAAGAGAATTGTGACATCCATCCTTCAGGGGTTAAAAACTACTCCCTCTGATCCTTTCTATAACATGTACTCCCTCCGTTCCATTGATATAAGATCGAATACGAATTCAGTGGTATAATTTTTGCTCCTGCCGCAGTCGGTCTTGTAGATTAAATGTATGGTCAAACTTAGATCTCGGGAAACGCGGGCGCACTACATTGTGGAACGGAGGGAGTATTAATTTTTTTCAGAAGTCAAACGTATCTATCCTTCACCAAGTTTCTAGAAAAGATGCAACATCTACAAAAAGGAATCAGTACCATTAGATCCACCATGAAATATATTTTCATATTTTATTTATTTAGTAATGTAGTTTTTTCTATAAACTTGGTGAAAGAGAGAAAAGTTTGACTTTCGAAAAAAATACACCTTATAAAAAGGAACGGAAGAGTGTATTTTCCGTAAAGGCAAAGGATGTTGCACATTGTTCAAGCAATACTCGTGTATTTTATTTGGAGTTGCAAAAATCAATCACAAATGCTTTTGGGAATGATTTTGCATAAGGGTATGCCAAACTAATTCCAAACATGATCAATTATGGACGTCCAACTAAAATATAGTACTATTATTTGAGTAATGTGCAGCATCCTTGCCTTTAAAAAAAGTGAACCCCTGAAAAACAGGATATTACAAGAGATGTTTTCTTCAGGAAAAAGAGGGGAAACGCATCAACAAACTACGTATCTGAAAAAAGCAAGGACATGGTATCTTGCTTACACAAGATAAACAATAGGTCTGATTTAAATGTAAAAAACAAGTATGCCAACCTAGGATATATTCATTTAAGGTGTTCTGGAGATTTGACTATTAAGTAATTTATCAATTTCTTCACAAGTTGCACTGTAACCCGTGAGCACAAATCTAGATCGAGGAAGAGGTTCCGCGAGGAAGTGGTTCAGCATAAAAGCAAGACTTGAAAATGTTCATTATGTTCTGAACAAACCTTAGGGATGGTGTCAGGGCCAATATCCATCGTAACATGCACATCTTTACAACTACTGTCGCAGCATTGCATCTCCCCAACAGGGTTACCAATTATCTCAGCGTTGATGCAAATTTGAGTTAACTTCTCTTGAATCTCATTAACAGCAGTGCTTAACAGAAGTGATTCTTCTTCCAATATTTTCATAATTTCAGCCCTTTGATGTGTATAGACTTTTTGAAGAGCTGAAAGACCATTTCTCATAAGATCATCATTGAGTGCCTGCATCCCGAAGTGTATACATCATTGAGCACATTAAGGTGCCGTGAGAAAAAAAACAATATGATAAATTGAATTTCGGTACCTGTTTCTTTTCCCGTGTTCGTGCATTTCTTTGCAAGTGCTGTTCAATTTCAAAACTCTGGATATCCAAATGAAAGATCTCTTAGGAAAGCCGAAAAGCTATTTGTCTCTGTTACAGATGAACTTGTCTTACCATTCTTAGATTGTTTTGCAGCTTAGATATTTTAGTTTTAAGCGACTCATTCTCCTGTTCTAGAGATGCCTACATAAAAAAGATCAGTTAATGTGTATAAAACTAGAAACAATAAAATAATTGGAACTGTCAGGTAACAAAATAAAAGTTTGCCGTTGTGCTGCTTGTAAAGAAGCATACAAGGCTTATGTTATTAATTTATATATTTATTAATGTTGCCCAATCAAAACGTCTTACTGAATTTAACTGGTTATGTCTATACCATACTTCAATGCATTCCAACCATTCAAATATATAATAATACAGAATGTGAAAATTTCTAAATTACCAGTAGAGCATCTATTTTTGCAAATGAGAATTTTTTACAACCAGGCCCTTGTGTATATCTGAGACTACATTGCTTAATTTAGGCAAAGAGGACATGATCTCTAGCAGAGTCAAACCTATAAATAGAATAGCTATTTACTTACAATCTTGAGAACTATCAGACATGCAGCTACTTTGTAATTTCTGTCTCCACATAAGGTGCTGTAATTTATACTACGAGAAAGCTAAAGTTCAAAATAGAAATGCTTCCTCTTAGAATTTTAGAAAAACGCAATAGCTGATATCAAAGTTTAAAACATCCCTATCTTTTGCATTTCTTAGGTTCCCAAAATAAAGTTGTCGAGACAAACATACCCTACAACAGTGGATTATAAAACTTCAATAGAAGTATTAGATATATTTTGAACTGAAAGAACAGTTAAAAATTAAAAATATCAATCTGCAAGTGAATTATTATCTCGCATGGATAAAGTGATTTAAGTTTACAATGTACTTCGAAGTTGAGGTTTCGCCATCCAAGTTGAAACTCCAATTGTCAGCAGAATCATCTAGAAGAATTGAACATTTCTCTTCAAAAGTAATGTTTGAAGGACATTCACATTCTCTGTAACGAACTTCACAGAATTTTTGAATAACCTGAAACAGAATCAAACATCAAATTCCCAGTCAAGAAAGGATAAATTCTAATATATACTGGGTGGTGCAAATGATGCAAACTGGCAACACATCAAATCAGCATGAAAGAGGGCAGGTCATAATTGCATTTTTTATATCTAAATATACTGAGTGTAGAAGGCGAGGTACAGAAAACCACATATATTAGAAATAAAAAATATGCAGTAGGCCAAGGAAATTATTTTACACCAGGGGTCCATCAAAAACACTCGATAATATACTAGTCCTGCTTAGCTCAATTTACATTACAAAGTTGGACAGGAAAAATGGGCAGGACTATTTAAATCCAGACATTATTCAGGATTTTGACAGCAAGGCATTTTTTGCATTTCGTTTTTTCATTCTCTTTGGGCACACAACTCAGTGACACAGCCCTGTGACAGAAACAAAAGCAAAATTTACAGACTTATAGTGGTAAGATTTTCCCATTAAACCCTTCATTGAACAGAAAAAATTACTAGATAATCATAGTAGACACAGAGACACAAAACATGTGCACATCCAAGAGGGATTCGGTACTTTTAGTTCTCTCAACTAAAATCTGGTACTTTTTCAGTACGAAAAAAATTCCTTTCAAGTGAACTTGCACAGATTTTATGCTGGTAGTAATGGCAATGAAGAAATCAAAAGCATGCTTACATTCAAGGAAGATTCTGTATGCGCTTTTAGCTCTGTCAACTCCATTTGCAAGGCATCGTTCAAACGTTTCTGATCTTCCATTGCAGTTTGATATTCTCTCGTCCTGCCAATTAACAATCATGATACTCTGCACTTATCTCAAACGTGCGGCAAATCTAGGACATTCTCCATTCCACTGTTGAATGTGGGATACTTAAATAAAGCCTATGTGAAGTGTAGTTGTGATTTAAGAAACTACCAGATGCAGAAACAGAAAGAATAAGTTCTGTGGTCACCACCCTAACAATATAATTGTGTAACGAATGTACTGTTAAACTTTGTGTTGGAAAATTTAGTATGGTATGCATATCTTGTTTAGAGATGGGCAGCACAAATTTTAACTCGCACCGAAAGTTAAGAAAAATTTACACACTGGCAAAATAAGGCCATGTACAGTGCTAGGTGCTTAGAAAAATAAAGCGGTTTTGCTTTAAGCACTAGTGGTTATTTGTAGAGTACAGGAGCTTAGAAAAATAAATCGGTTTTGCTTTAGACACCTCTCGTGCACAAATAAGCACTGGTGCTTAAGAAAAAAAATGGTTTGTTTTTTTAAGCACTACTCTAAGCTCCTAGCATCGTACATGGTCTAAGCTTCCACTTTTCTCGCTAAACAAGAGAACATTGTCGAAACTTAACTACTACTCCCTCCGTCCCATAATGTAAGATGTTTTAGTGTCAAAAAACGTCTTACATTATGGGACGGAGGGAGTAGCTTTTTTTTATTAGGATGTGTTCCATAATATGTGCGGTTGCAAATCTGCCAATGCACCAGCCATCGTTGATATCGGATGCTGGCAATTTTACAACCAACGAACTCACATCCAGAAAGAAAAACCCTGCAAGACCGCCTATTTGCCAAGATCTTTAATACTGTAGATATCAGTCAGTTTCCATTATACTCTCCTCTGGGGAACTTGGTGAAACGACACATTAACATTTCATCTTCCCTTTAAACCAATTATATCTTAAATACCAGAGGACAGTTCAAGGCATGTGAAATAGGAAAGGCGTAACAGTACCTTTCCTCAAAGGTAGCGCACATTTTTAACCCTGCTTCTTCTCGCTCCTTTGCTTTCTCACACTACCAATTTCAAATGCCATGTAAAGCATTACATCTTTAGATACAGAATTGACTTAATAAGTAAATCAAGAAGAACCTCCAACAATGAACCATCTCGTTCAGCAAATGCTTGAGCAACGCTGCTCTGGAAAAACCTCACTTGCTGCTCTAGCTCCTTGGTCTGCAGTGTCATTGCAGGATAGAAGGTCATTTCCACAATAAGCTAGATTGCTTGTAAACAGAACTTTAGGAGGTTAAAGAATTAGTGACCTAAATTCCACAAAATATTAAGCATATGAGGCCTTTGTTGTCTATTTCAATTAATTAATGTTAAGCAAAAGCCCCAAAGGGTTCCTTCACTAAAAAAGACTAACCAAGACTCTGAATATGCCTATCATGCTTGAAATGGTACTTCACTTTCAGGCTGCAGATTTGAATAAGCACAACTATTAGTGGATTTGTTTTGGGGCCCTTTGCTTAGTTGTGCACTGTCAGAATGATACGTGGGGTCTAGCTATAAGTGAGCATAGATATGTCATTCCATGTTCAAGCTCAAGGGACTGCACTCCCTATACTGCTTGTACGTGGATGATGGAGAAAAAAAGGGCAGCCCGGTGCATGTAGCTCCCGCTTGTGCAGGGTCCGGGGAAGGGTACGACCACTTTGGCTCTATAGTACGTGGATGATGGAGAACAAGTATAAAATTATCTGCCACTAAACATTGGTCAGCAGAAGTTACAAAATTGTTGACAAAACAACAACAATTAGTTGTACAAGTCAAAGTATGAAACCTTTGATAGCTCAGCACCATATAAATCAGCAAGCTGGCTCTGAAATTTAATTAATGCAATCATTAGAAGAAAGAAAAAGAAATGCAGATAGAAACAATAGTACAGCGAGGAAGAGAAGCACACCTTAACTCGATAAGCCTCAGCAAGCTCCTCTTGCAAATTTTGGTTCTCTCTTAAGCATCCACTTAACTTCTTCTGAAGGATCTCAATATCCTGCTCCAGAGCTGTTGTCCTGGATAGTTAAAACAAAACATTAGTTTACTTCCGCTACAATGATAACGATGGAACATGGACAGAACATATGGAAGCACCTCTGAGAAAGCATTCGAGTTGCAACAGAAACATAACCGGGCCCGGCTTGTTGCATACATAATTGCTCGATATCTTTTCTCAATTCATCACGTTCTGCCAAACAAAGAATATTTCAATCAATAAGTATACACCTATCCCACCCAAAAAAGAAATAGAGAATGCAAACTAGAACTATTCCCAAAACAACTAGTCTACATGAACAGCTTTGAGAAAACAGAACATGGCATTCTCTCCATTCAAAAGGACATCAATCTGAAGTATGGGAAAATAGGCAAATTGATCTTCTATTGAAAATCTCTGATTACTAGTAACATCTGCCAGTAGTTTCCACTTTCCAACATGTTATCCATGTACACATGGTATCCAAAGGAAGCAACACTGCTGCATACTAAAATACTCCTATGGCTGAACAAAGCTGTAGAAGGTTGGAAATATTATAAAGACACATAAAATGTGTATCAGAAACAATGTAACAGAATTAGCAAAGGACTTCAGCAGCTACTTCATGTATTGTCCCAATTTGTACAGCAAGCCACCATTAACAAAGTGAAAGAAATTTTAAAAATAACTGGTGCATCCTTCGCAAAAAATATCTACTCAAATATGTGAGAATTGCTAAGTTATGACAAGGTACATATTATCAGTGAAGGAACTCTAGTGCATAGACTAGAGTTCCCCCTTGAATTTCCAATGGAGTACATATCTTAGTGCATAGACTAGAGTTCCCCCTTGAATTTCCTTGTTACAGTATATGTGGATTGTACTAGCCCCTTCCATCAGTTCGGACTTTTGGTTGCGTTGGCTAGTGCATGAAGCTTAACATGGTATCGGAGCTAAGGTCTTGAGTTCAAGTCCTGGCTTTCGCAATTTATTTAAAAAATTGCTGGTAGCCCCCCTTTGTGTCCACGTAGAGGCCACTTGAGTCATACGTGAGTTTCGCGCGCCGTCGCTCTCTTCCGGTTGCACGTGTTGACTTGTCTTCCCCGTCACACGTGAGAGGGGGTGTTACAGTATATGTGGATTGTACTAGCCCTTTCCATCAGTTCGGACTTTTGGTTGCGTTGGCTAGTGCATGAAGCTTAACAGCTTTTATATCTTGAAGTGCATAGACTAGAGTTCCCCCTTGAATTTCCAATGGAGTACATAGCGCTTTATCACTTTTATATCTTGGAAGTAATTATTGGAGGAAACCAGGAACTAGTACTATTCCCCCTTGAATTTCCAATGGAGTACCTCCATTCCAAAATGGGGTAAGTGAAGTGAGGGCACTGAATTGAACTACTTGCACAGGGTTAACAATGTAGCCAAACTAATCTGCAGGCTGAAGTGTTTTATCTAATGAGAATAACTTCGATTAGCACAGCAAACAAGCAGTATTTAGGGTTATCACCAAAAGTATAAACAAATGAATCACAATCTTATATATGACAGATATGAGTGAGTACCCCGCTGGAGTTCTTCAACTCGACGAGTTAATACTTCACCATCGTATGGCTTCTCATCCATTTTCTACAGAAAAATAGATAGAATAAGACTATTGTTCTTGAATAAAAATGCAAATGAATTGATATACTACATGCCATCATGTAACATAAACATCGAAGCCGTGCAATGGAAGCCTCAGGGTGTGTTTGGTAGCAATTCCCACTCTAGCATAGTTGTTCCCATTTGAAACATGCTCAGTCTAGCCATGCTGACTACATGCAAGTGTGGCTGTTTGGTAGCAATGTATGTACTGATGCAGGCTGAGCTGAGATTGTGTTTGGTAGCCTGCATCAGATAAGGCATGGTGTGCTGAGACTGTGTTTGGTAGCCTGTATGAAGTAGGTTGCATGAACGGACTTTTTGCCTTATGAATAAAGAAAATCAACAATTAACATAAGACATAATAAACATAATTTGTAACAGTGCATGAGTAGATTCATATTACATATTGTTTACCAGTGCATCGCTAGATTAATATTACATAGTCATTACAAAAGGGATAGTCTCATAATAACCATAATTTGTAACAGTGCATTAGTAGATTCATATTACATAATGTTTACCGGTGCATCGCTAGATTAATATTACATAGACATTACAAAAGGGGTAGTCTCAACAATTACCAACAAGGCTCATCCCTGGTCAACAGCATGAGTAGATTCAATCTAACTACTACCTCTCTGTACAGCAACAAGGATCATCCCTGGTCAACAGCAGGTGTCCGAGGCATGAAAGAGGGGGGTAGGGGAAGGAGGAAAAGAGGAGGGAGGAGGAAGGGAAGGAGGGGACGAAGCTGCTACCTTCCCACCGGCGAGCTAGTGCAGGGGCGCGGCGGCGGTCAGATCCGGGCCGGCCAGGAGCTGGGGCGGGGCAACAGCCTGGAGCAGGGACGGGGAGGGGCGGGGCCACACCCGTCTAGCAGGGGCGGCGGAGAGGGCGGAGAAGGAAGGAGACCGGCGGCGGCACGGATCTGGCGGCGGCGCGATGCAGATGGGGAGGGTTCGCGCGAGAGGGGAGGGGCGAGGGGGTCGCGCGAGAGGGGAGGGGGAGCGGGTCGAGCGAGGCAGGGGGAGGCGAGGTCGTTCGACCGAGGTGGGTCGGGGGGGGAGATTTTTTTCGTGCGTGGCCTCAGCATAGCTCGACCCAGCCGGGCTGTATGGGGTGCTTCGCTTCAGCATAGCTGAGGACGTTTTTTTGCACGAGGTGAGCATAGCTCACCCTATCAAACACTCAAAAGTGAGTCGGATAGGAAACAGTCTACGAAATTGAGATACTAGTCCATCTACCGACAGATTCAACCAAGTACTGAGACGATTCTAGCAATTTGTAAACAGAGACCGTAGTAAATCTACAGATCGACGCAACAGCACGAGCATGGAGAAAACCGTTCTAAACGCGATACGAACAAACGATCCATCCGCCAAAAAAACGCCTAAAACTCGACCAGCTCGGAGGTTGAAGGCTACCAAGATGAGCGTAGAACACGGGGGCTTCGATCCAACGATGAAGATCTAAGCGCAATGGAGATGACTCGGGATACTAACCTCAAAGGAAGGAGAGGGAACCGAGAGGAGGAAGCGGCGGCGGTCCGGGGGGAGAAAGGAGAGTGTGAGGAGGGTTCGGACGAACTCCCCTATTTATATCGGCAGCGAAGGGCTCTAGGGTTCCTTCCTGGCCGTCTGATCCATGTCTGGTGCCTGTCATTGTGATTTACATTATCCGTTCGATTTTGATCGTACGAACAGTATATTTTATAGGTTAATGAACGGGGGTTTTGGACATTTCGCAGGCCGCAAGTTCCGCACCCTGGTTTTACGTAGTGTGCACGTTCCCTGTGGAGGCTGAGGCAGGAGGCCGCCAGAGCAATTGCTTGCTTTTAAAAAACGTTTTACCCGGGAGGGACGTTTTGGCTCCCGGGAGCATTTGCTCCTGGATGAGCAGTACCATAAAAAATGTCGTAGAATGATGTTTGTGTTAGTGTCGCAAGTCTGCTTGTCAATTTTCATGCAAAACGGAGCAGTAGTGTTTTTTCGATGAAAATACAAATTTGAATGACATTTTAGGGTAACATTTGGTGTTCAAATTTAATTATTTTGTGCATAGGCTAGAATGTTAAACCTTTTTGCATAAAACTTGGCAGGTGACATTTGAATGTGACTACAAATACATAAACATTTTGTTAGGATTTTTTTACATTTGAAAAAATATTTTTCACGCGCAGGAGCACGTGCTCCCGGGAGCCGAATTGGATTTTCGGTTTTACCCTTCTTATTTCGTACTACTGCTACTTTGCTAACTCTTACTTTATTTTATTTAAAAAAATTTGCTCTTTCAGATCCATATTAATTGTCACTGCTTTAGTACAAAATTGTACTAAAGTTTATCAAAAGTGATGGCACCCGCAGGGTTTGGGTACGGGTGGAGCCTCCCCATACCCTTACCCATCGCCCCAAACCTTACCCATCACCCGTATCCATACCCGTCGACGGGTACAATTTTTCCCATACCCATCACCCGTCAGGGTAAATGGGTACCCGCGGGTAAAATTACCCAGATTTGCAACACATCAATTCGAGTATTACATAGTCATAAACAACAATTTAGAATATTAATATATAAACAACAACACTTCATGATAGCAACACGTACTCGTAAACAGGAGCACATTCTGGACATGGGCTAGCTGCGGGATTTATGTATATATAATACGTTTAGTATGTGGATAAATAATATTTAAGGCCTATTTTTTATATTATATGCGGGTACATGGGTACACGGGTATGGATTATACTAAACCATACCCGTACCCACTATACCCGATGGGTTTTAAATTTCCCCATTTATGTACCCATCGGTATTTTTTTGACCCATACCCTTACCCTAATAGGGTTTTTACCCGGCGGGTACGTGAGTAATGGGTACCCATTGCCATCCTTAAGTACAAAGCACCTCAATATAATAATAAAATACATCGAGGTCTCTCGACAAATATATCGTTGTCGCCGCTCCTTACCAGAACCAACTTGACCTTATCGATGACAGTGAGGAAGTCTTCGTGCACATGTTCTTAGGTACAAGCACCCTATGGCCACAATCGTCGTTGAACCCTTAAAATATTTGAAGCAGCTCACACCAAATCTCGTCATCGTGCATGCACGACAAGAAACCCTAAACTCGTCGCCCCAAGGAGACGACAATAGTCCACACCGAAATTCCATCAACTACCTCCAGATAGACAAAGTCGAGGAGGATCGAAGACCAGAAGACAAACTCGACGAAAACGTCGCCATCCGCCCGAGCGCTGGACCTACAAGGACTAAAAAAATCTAACATAAACTACTAGCCGGAGCGAAGGCATCGGGGTTCCTCTCCCCGCCAACTGCCGCCGGTGCGGCAAGCGGAGTGGAAGTGAATCCACGGGCTCGCCGACAATGTCAGAGAGGAGAGTTGGCCCTATCCATGGAGGGGGGAGAAACACGCGGAGTGCTATGTTTTTATGTATGGGTTCATATACTAGAAGTTGTTTAAAACATAATGTTTTCATGAAGTTTCCACACCATTTTGGACCAGAATTGCCTTATTTATGCATGGTTTTTTATTGTAATATTAGTAATAAATAGTAAATATGTGCTCGTAATGCACATTAGTATTACTATGAGGATATTAATTGTATTTTACATTAGTAATAAGAAATATATAAAATGCATATTAATGCTTGGTTAATGTTGAGTTAGATATTAGGCATGATATTAATTAGTGGAGGGTGTCAAATGTGTTTAGTGCTAAATATGTTTAACGCTAAACATCAAAGCCATGTAGATTGTTGGATCGATGTGGTTGAACGGGTGAGATTTCTTAGATCTCCGCAACTCACTTTTTTATATTACTAAGTATAAGTATAGACATAGATATCGGGAAGGTACATTGATGAGTGATATTTTTGCACTCATGTCACCATTGTTTAAACCGGATAATCTTGAAATATTTGATAGAATCACTCTAACAATGCCACTAACTAGTTAATTACCTCCTTTGCAACGGGCTCCTTGTATATAACAATGGTTCAACATCAACCGTGTATGATATGCATATGAATCATTTTCGACTTGTTTTGATGTAAAGACCCTCTTCCTCACTCTTTCTCACCTCCCAACTCTCGTCTCTCTCTCTCCATCCATTCCTCAGAGTTCTCTGCTTATTTTCACTATTGTGTCCCCATCATCTCCATCCTCTCCAATTCCCTGAATCAGTTATTTAAGTGCTTGATTGTACACGCGAAAATATTTCAGTGTAATATTTTCGGGACTAAGCATTATATTTTCCACCAGAACAGAAGGAATTTCATGGGAATTTGATAGAGGCAACGGTCTCCCGATGTTTCGATGAGATGATAACTATCTATTTGGTGGACACAAGTTTGACAATCAGACTACAAACGTGCACAACATTGCGCCTTAGCGATCGCTAAACCAGCTCCAAGAGGTGTATTGTAGGATCAAAAGTAGGTCTAAAGGGCGGTGATTAGACTACTTGACCAAATAAAACTTATCATTTTCCCAATTTTAGTTGTAGGCAAGTTTTAGCAATTATATCAAGTCAAGCAACACCCTACACATGCAAGTCTAAGAGTTGAGCAGCGGAAAATAGAGACATTGCATATGTATGTAAAGGAGGGATCGAAGAAATCAAACGCAATGAAGACACGGTGTTTTGGGTGTGGTTCCGACAGGTGGTGCTATCGTACGTCCACGTTGATGGAAACTTCAACCAACGGAGGGTAAGGGTTGCGCGAGTCCGTGGAGGGCTCCACCCATGAAGGGTCCACGAAGAAGCAGCCTTGTCATGCCATCATGGCTTACATCCACGAAGGACTAGCCTCACTCGGGGTGGATCTTCACGAAGTAGGCGATCTCCTTGTTGGAAATATGCCATAGAGGCAATAATAAAATGTTTATTATTATATTTCCTTGTTCATGATAATCGTTTATTATCCATGCTATAATTGTATTGATTGGAAACTCAGTTGCATGTGTGAATACATAGACAACACTATGTCCCTAGTATGCCTCTAGTAGACTAGCTTGTTGATCAAAGATGGTCAAGGTTTCCTGGCCATAGACATGAGATGTCATTTGATAACGGGATCACATCATTAGGAGAATGATGTGATGGACAAGACCCAAACTATGAACGTAGCATATGATCGTGTCAGTTTATTGCTATTGTTTTCTGCATGTCAAGTATTTGTTCCTATGACCATGAGATCATGCAACTCACTAACACCGGAGGAATACCTTGTGTGTATCAAACGTCACAACGTAACTGGGTGACTATAAAGATGCTCTACAGGTATCTCCGAAGGTGACTGTTGAGCTGGCATGGATCGAGACTGGGATTTGTTACTCCGTGTGACGGAGAGGTATCTCAGGGCCCACTCGGTAATACAACATCACAATAAGCCTTGCAAGCAATGTGACTAAAGTGTTAGCCACGGGATCTTGTATTACGGAACGAGTAAAGAGACTTGCCGGTAACGAGATTGAACTAGGTATACAGATACCGATGATCGAATCTCGGGCAAGTAACATACCGAAGAACAAAGGGAACAGCATACGGGATTAACTGAATCCTTGACATAGAGGTTCAACCGATAAAGATCTTCGTAGAATATGTAGGAACCAATATGGGCATCCAGGTCCCGCTATTGGTTATTGACCGTAGAGGTATCTCGGTCATGTCTACATAGTTTTCGAACCCGCAGGGTCTGCACACTTAACGTTCGGTGATGTTTCGGTAGTATTGAGTTATGTATGGTGGTGACCAAAGGTTGTTCGGAGTCCCGGATGAGATCCTGGACGTCACGAGGAGCTCCGAAATGGTCCGGAGGTAAAGATTGATATATAGTAAGTCTCGTTTTGGCCACCGGAAAAGTTTCGGGTATTTCCTGTAGTGTACCGGGAGTGCCGGAGGGCCATCGGGAGGGGCCACCCACGCCGGGAGGCCACATGGGCCTGAGGGGTGGTGCACCAGCCCTTAGTGGGCTGGGCAAACCAGCCCCACAAGGCCCATGCGGCTAGGAAGGTGGGAAAGGAAAAAAAACCAAAGAGAGGGGAGGATTCCAAATAGGATTGGAATCCTACTTGGAGTAGGATTGGAGGTGGACTCCTCCACCTCCTCCCACTTCGGCCGAACCCCCTAGGGGGAAACCCTAGGGCTGCCTCCTCCCCCCTCCTCCTATATATACTAGAGGAATAGAGCCCCCCAAAGTACAAGTCCACGTGCTAGTTCTCCATTCCCTAGTTCCTCCACCAAATAGATTCCGACGGTGCTTAGGCGAAGCCCTGCCGGAATAGTTCCACCACCGCCGCCGTGCCGTCGCGCTGCCGGAGAACTCATCTACCTCTCCGCTCCTTCTTGCTGGATCAAGAAGGCGGAGATCATCATCGAGCTATACGTGTGCTGAACGCGGAGGTGCCGTCCGTTCGGCGCTAGATCGTGATTGGATCGCGGGACGGCTAGCGATTTGGATCGCGAAGACGTTCGACTACATCAACCGCGTTTCTTAACGCTTCCCGCTTAGCGATCTACAAGGGTATGTAGATCCACTCTCCCTCTCGTAGATGCTCATCACCATGATAGATCTTGCGTGTGCGTAGGAATTTTTTTGTTTCCCATGCAACGTTACCCAACAGTGGCATCATGAGCTAGGTCTATGCGTAGATGAGATCACGAGTAGAACACAACGGAGTTTGTGGGCATTGATATTCAGATTGCTTCCTCCCTTGGTCTTTTCTTGATTCGGCGGTATTGTGGGATGAAGCGGCCCGGACCAACCTTACTCGTACGCTTACGAGAGACCGGTTCCATCAACTGACATGTAACTTCGTTGCATAAAGATGGCTGGCGGGTGTCTGTCTCACCTACTTTAGTTGGATCAGATTCGAAAAAGGCGGTCCTTGAGAAGGTTGAATAGCAATTTGTGTATCACCGTTGTGGTTTTTGCGTAGGTAAGAATCGTTCTTGCTAGATACCCGTAACAGCCACGTAAAACATGCAACAACAATTAGAGGACGTCTAACTTGTTTTTGCAGGGTATGTTGTGATGTGATATGGCCAATTACATGATGAGATATATGTGATGTATGAGATGATCATGTATTGTATAGAATATCACGACTTGCATGTCGATGAGTACGGCAACCGGCAGGAGCCATAGGGTTGTCTTTAATTTATTTTCGCCGTTTTGCTTTACTTTATCGCTATGAGTTAGCAATAGTCGTAGAAGCAACAGTTGGTGCGACAACCTCATGGCGACACGTTGATGGAGATCAAGATGATGGAGATCATGGTGTCATGCCGGTGACGATGGAGATCATGCCGGTGCTTTGGAGATGGAGATCAAAAGCACAAGTTTATGGCCATATCATGTCACTTATGATTTGCATGTGATGTTAATCCTTTTATGCATCTTATTTTGCTTAGGACGACGGTAGCATTATAAGGTGATCCCTCACTAAAATTTCAAGATAAAATTGTGTTCTCCCCGAGTGTGCACCGTTGCGAAAGTTCGTCGTTTCGAGACACCACGTGATGATCGGGTGTGATAGACTCTACGTTCGCATACAACGGGTGCAAGCCTGTGTTGCACGTGCGGGAACACTCTGGTTAAACTTGACGAGCCTAGCATGTACAGACATGGCCTCGGAACACAAGAGACCGAAAGGTCGAACATGAGTCGTATAGTAGATATGATCAACATGAAGATGTTCACCAATGAAACCACCTCATCTCACGTGATGATCGGACTTGAGTTGGTGAATTTGGATCATGTGACACTCGAATGACCGGAGGGATGTCAATTTGAGTGGGAGTTTTTAAGTAATATGATTAACTAAACTCATTATCTTGAACAATAGTCTAAGTTGTCTTTGCAAAATTTATGTTGTAGATCAATGGCTCGCACAGTAGCACCCCTGAATTTTAATGCGTTCCTAGAGAAAGCTAAGTTGAAAGATGATGGAAGTAACTTTGTGGACTGGGCCCGTAATCTAAGGATTATCCTTACGGCTTCCCAAAAGGCTTATGTCCTTGATGCACCGCTTGGTGAACCACCCGCTCCAGTAGAGTCTGCAGACGTTGCGAACGCCTGGCAGGCACGTTCTGATGATTACTCAATGGTTCAATGTGCAATGTTGTATGGCTTAGAACCGGGACTTCAAAGACGTTTTGAACGTCATGGAGCATATGATATGTTCCAGGAGTTGAAGTTTATCTTTCAGAAGAATGCCTGGATCGAGAGGTATGAGACCTCCGATAAGTTCTATGCTTGCAAGATGGAGGAGAATGGATCTGTCAGTGAACACATACTCAGAATGTCTGGGTATTCCACCCGTCTGGCTGAATTGGGGATGCCCCTTCCACCAGAGGCGATGGTCAGAAAAGTTCAACTGCGTCAGAGCAGCTTCCTTGAAGGTCTATAGAAAGACTTGGATGGCGTCACCATGTACATGTACACTTTGAAATCTGTATATATCTTTCTCAGTACATGATCCCTCTGTTTAAGCACGTGTTTACTTTTTTTAACAATTCTCTCTGTATTACAATCCAGTGTGGGTCATGGATCTCGCTTCATGTACATATATTTTATTCACTTGAAGTTGGCAAATTCAGCCTATTCACGGAGCCGCAGTCTCCTCTTTGGCATCTAGTTTTTATGTCTTCTTATTAAGAGCCTGTTCCGAAATTATGCTGGCGCTCCCTCTGCTCCGGGAGCCGCTCTCGTGGAGCAGAGAGGATCCGAACAGGCCCTAAGACGTGTGCTGATATGTTTAAGTTAAACGTTTAACGTGCACGCCTTCCGATTAGATGTGATCGATTGCTTCATTTTTCGCCCAATGACCCACGCGTGATTTTTCCTCTCCTACCTTATCTCCTCCCGAAACAAACGCACACTTTATTTTTCTGCCCACGTTCAATGACCCATGCGTGATTTTCTTAGGCCCATCACCTCTCCTATCTTATCTCCTACCGAAACAAACACGACCCACTCGTTTGCTACAGTGCATCGTCTCCTGCCTCCAGAAGCGCTCCTGCAAGACGGCTCCACCGCGTGCTTTTTTTCGATCTCCGCACCATGGTGCACAGATGGTCCCGAGACGGAGGTGCTGGGACCGTGTCGCTGGGACCGCGTCGGGGGCTTCGTGCCTAGCCGTGCCGACGAGTCTCCATGGATGACCACGGTGAAGGTTGCGACGCCAGGGAGCATGCTGGAACCAGCATTTTGTTTTGCTTCAATTGGCCAAATTCAGAGCTGGAACCACAGTTGTTTTTTGCTTCAACCAATAAGCGAGTTGGAAACACAACTGGTTTTTGCTACAACTATATCATTTTTTTTGCTACAACCGGCGTCGCTATTTGCTACAATCTTTGGCGGTGTAGTTTGGTGGCTGATGACAAGAAACAGCTGCAACCGGGAGATCAGAAAAGTTGCAACCCACCTTGCAAAAAGCTACGACTGGCAACAAAAAAAGCTACAATTGTCGGACTGCCGTGCTGCAACCAACGATGACGAACTTGTGGCCGGCGATGGCAGATAGCTGCAACCTACGACCAAGGAACTGCAACCGGCGTCCAGTTTTGCTATAACCTGCATTTTGCGATGCTACCACCGGCGTTGAGTTTTGCTACAAACGGTATCGACAGTTGGGAAAAAGCTTCAACCGGCGTAGGAAAAGCTTCAACCGACGGTGAAAAAAGCTTCAACCGGCTCTGGGAAAAAAGTCTCAACCCTACGCATGCCGACGGTGCTAGCGGCAACGCCGTGAGCTGCGTCAGACAACACGGTGGTTTTACGACGACGGCAACTAGGTGCTGCAACGACAGAGACGTGGGGGGCGAAGGAGGGTGTGCTGCAATCCAGTGTCGTGATTCAATCACGGCGCCCACATGACGAGGAGTGGCAAGCGCATGCGCGCAGGTGCTATCGGGGCCGCCGCCACCGACGAGCCGGACTGCCGCAGCTTGGGAAGGACACTTGACGGGGAAGCGCTACTGTCCGTTGGGCCGATCGAGAAGGACCGCGTGCGTTGGTCAGGGCGGACCTACGTACACCCAACCGGTGTCACTGGACACCGGGTAATTTTTGTGGTTACGTTTATATATGTAGCACATGTACTAATGTGACACCGGTAAAAAGTATCGATGGACACCGGCTAAGCCACAAACAGAGACGGAGCGCAGGCGCAACCCCATCTCACGAGCCATGTGGTCAAGAAATACGCCTGCTTGGTAGTGCATCACCACTCCGATTGATTGAATCTAACGTGCATGTCGTGCTCCTGTTGGCCTGCTGGTTTCTCGCCTCCTAGGCCTGGTTCCTCTCAGGCCACACCCTCGCCTTCGTCCTGTTAACCAATCAACAACTAGTATTGTTCTACATTATATAGTCAACTAGTATCTCAATTCTCAAATGAAACGATTTATTTTACCAGCTTGGTAAGAATTTTACCGTTCACCATTTAATTGTTGAGTTTTAAATTTTATGTATGACAATATATCATTACTTCATATTCATGCATATGTGGTAGTAGCACACGTGGACACCGGGACATTTTTGTCCTAGGTCCGCCGGAGGTTGGGGACGAGAGAGAAGGGGATCTGACGACTAAGAGTGGCCAGATCAGACGGGCAGGGTGTGACTTGTCCAAATTTGGGCCGGCGCGCCGACGCCTATCACCGACCTATGTTTAACCTTTCAACTCATCCATAACATTGGATCAGTGTGCATGTTGGAGCAGTGATTTTGAACGCGTTGAATGCTTAGAAGAGGATCTCCCCCCTGCCTTTTTCAGACTATTAGGAGGGTCAAAGCCCCCACCCCCCGGTTTCATTACTTGAACGAAACTAGAGATACTTTCAGAAACTAAAATCACGTCACATGGGTTCTACTCATTATTACAGCTCCGTTTGGCCACAGCCAGAGCAAATTTTAAGAACTAAAACGAGGGTGACTAGCAGGGAAGGAAAAAGACGACGCCGGCGGACTAGCTGATGATTGCAAAGGAATTTCCATCGCTGAGGTCCATCTTCAATTCGAGGACGGTTCCAGCTCCTTTCTTCTTCTTCACAGGGGATTGAGTTGGAGAAGCAGCAAGTTCCAGCAGCGTAATAGGGCTGGCCATCACTTGGGAGGGGAAGAGGGCTCAATACCACGTGTAGGATTCACAGCCAATGACAGTTTATCGAGCAAAGACCTCCACAACATCTCGTCACTGTCCAGCTGTTTCGCTCCTCCCAAGATCACCCACCCCCCAGCTTGAAGGGAGACAACATGAGCTGAGATTTTTTTTTTGGAAAAGGAGGTTAAACCCCCGGCCTCTGCATCAATCGATGCATGCAGCCATCTTTATTAATTATTCCACAAAGATCTAACAAGAACATACATCAATTCACCCAAAGCCACCACTCACACCTACAAACTCGATAATGTGGAGTGCTCTCACTCCACATATCTAAAACCGGTGTCGTCGCCAATCCATCCACATAACGTATCGGGAACAACAGCCGGTGCAACAGACCTAAGCGCACACCACATGCACACGTTTTAGAAGCCGCCATCATCATCGGACCACTGACCCATCTTCAAGAGAGAGATCCGCATCATCCTTGCCAGTCCGAACATCCGTCGACGCCACCACGGCGCCCAACGGCGCCACCGCCCTGCGCTCATCCGTCCAGACGCGAAGACTCTAGAAGATCTGTCGTGCGTAGCACCTGCCAACCAGGCATGACTCAGCATAGCACCTGTCGGCCAGGCATGACTTGACAACTCCACCGAAACTCCGTGCAAGACGAAGCCGCTCCACCTCCTGCCTCTGTCTGCCAGCGCTGCTCCACAAACGATGCTCCCAAGAGAGAAACGGCACCGCAGTACCGCCATCGTCCGATCTGGAAGACCAGATCCTAGGGTTTCCCCCGAAGCAGTACCCATCACCAGCAACCGTCAAGGACCCACACAATGCCCACCACCACTCAGCCCTCAAGGCGACGCCTTCAGGAAGGTCACGGCGTCAAGGGTGCCGCCGCCGCCCACCAGAGTTAGGGTTTTCACCCGAGAGGCAAGGAGGGGGGGAGTAGAGGAGCAGATGTAGACCGACGTCTCCAAGAAGAAAAACGGCGCCCTTGAGCGTCGGCGGCGGTGCGGCCGGCCGGGGCCGACCAAGGGGTTTCCCCCAATCCGAATCTCCTCCACCAGCTTCACCCGCGGCCAGGGTCCCGGCAACCTCGCCGGCACCGCCAGGAACCCGCAGGAGAGAGGCCCACAGATCAGGGCCGGAGGACAGCGGCCAGATCTAGCGCCGCCGGCCGCCAGAGCAGCCACGCCAGGCCTTGGTCTACCGAAGATCCGTCGGCCGTCCGACCAGATCACCGGCACCACGCCAGACTCATCGCTCGCCGCACCACGGAGGGACCTCGCCGGAAGGGCCGCCGCCCCAGATCCAATCGCTCTCCACCATCGGGGGCGGAGCAGCAAGGGCCCCGACGCCGCAGTCCCCGGCTGCGCCACGGGCTTGCCCGATGCCAGCCTCATGCGGCGGCGAGGGAGGGAGGGAGCTCGCGCCCCCGAGCCGTCGCCGCGCAAATCCGCGGCCTCCAGCGCCGGATCCCACGCCCCTGAGTCGTCGCGCGCAGCCACCCTCCTCGGAGCCGCCAGATCCGCGGCCTCCCCGACGCAGCCTTGCTGCGCCGCCGAACGCGCGCCTCCACGCGCTCGAGCACAGCCCCCCGGCCCGTGCGCGCACCGGCGCATGAGGTGCGCCCTGGATCCCGTCGAGATGGGCAGCCAGCGCTGCCGGAGCTCCGACGGGAGGAGGAAGTGCCCCGCCACCACTGAGCCGCGCGGGCTTTGCCCGACGACCTCCGCCGGCGGCGACGGGGGAAGAGGACCGATGGATCTACGCTGGCGGCGGCTGGGTTTCGCCCCCCTGGCCGCCCGCGGGAGCGACCCGAGGGGTTCAGTTCTCTAAAGTCCTGAAAAAAATGATCTGAGTGTCTTTAAAATTGGGGGTGAATTTCACTTCCCCGGGCTCTACACCAACTAGGGATGCATACGGCCTTTTAAGGATGACTACTAGGATTTTTAGTCTCGGTTACACACCAAGCCTAGCCTAGTTCTCAATAAATGCGTGAGTCTCAGGAAAGCCTGGTCCTCAAGAATAAAAAGGAACCTAAATTCGTTTCCGTGAGGATTCGAACCCAGGTGTTGGGGTTTGTACATCCACTCCACCAACCAGTTGAGCTAGGCTCACTCCCAATTAGACATGAGATGTTTTCCAATTCCTTCGAATGATCTTTCTTGAAAAGAATCATCCATCGCATGATACTCACATGTACCATACGTCAAATGCTATTCATGTGTCCATATTGCATTTTTGAAGATATGGGAGTTCTTAATTTTTCATATACTCCACAAAGCACATGCATAGAATGAATTGGTAGCGGCATGATTTTTACTAGCAGGCTAGTATCTAGCAACAGAAAGGAAATCATCGCCCAGCCTAATACCAAGGAAACTAGAGATCTGTTGACACATGTCTGTACCTTTTGAGTCCGTTCCTGTAATTTGTTTCTACTAGCATGGGCTCGAGTGGGTCTTTTGTTGGTCAACACATATAATTGCATGTTAAAACTTCGACTTCTTGAACTTATCTGGGTACTGGGAGCTTCCAGACTCCAGAGCCCGCACGACCCGACAACGCTTCTCAGCATGGGGAAAGTATCAGGTGCTCCAGGCGCTCAGGTGCTCCCATGATATAGACTTCTAGACCGTTGGATCTCAGATTGGACGGCATCTAGGAGCTGCTAGATCTGCTGGACTTCTGCGCAATTTTCAGACTCCTAAAGTTTTTTTTTTGCAAAAAACATCGTGAGCTTCCGGGAACCATTGGATCTCAGATCGTAGGGCTCTAAGATGCCCGTATCATGGGAGCACCTGAGTGCCCAGAGCACTAGATATTTTCCCTCTCAGTAGAGTATATAGCATAAAACTACCACTTTTCCCGTTATGGTTCCAAAAAACTACCAAAATTTTGTTTGTGACTGATAACTACCACTTTTGGCGTCGATTGTCTCAAAAAAAACAGAAAACGCCCATTGCTAACGGTTTAAGCCATTTTCTGACTTTATGGGCCTGCCAGTCAGGCCACGTCATCTCCGCGCGAGACGGCAAGCCCGTTAACGAATGTTAGCCGACCGGACCAGTTAGTTCTTAAATGGACATAGGTGTCGATGTCTCCCTCCCACTCACTCCCCTGCCCGAACTCGTCTCGCTCTCACTCTTGTCTCTGCTCCTCGATACCACCGCCGACGAGCGCTGTGGAAGCTCCACCCCCAGGCCCCGCCATGCCTTCCTAGAACGACGAGGAAACAAGCTCACAGGATGAATGCAACATCACAAGCATGGACATGGTGCTTTGGGTAAGCATTTTTGTTGCGCTCAACTAGGGTTAGGGTTCTTGGTGAGCTAGGGTTAGGGTTCTTCGTGGATCATCTAGGGTCAGGGTTAGTGGTCAGCTTTGGTTACCGAGCCAGGGTTAGGGTTCTTGGTGTGTTAGGTTTTTGTTTCCTGCCAAGCTAGGGTTAGGGTTCTTGCTGGATTAGGGATTGATGTTTTCGATTTAGGTATGGTTGTTAATTAAAGCTGATGTTGTTGGTGTGTGGATGCAGGACACCCTAGACACCATTGTGGAGCCTCTTTTCTGTGGCCAACTTGAGGATTCTGAATCCACCTGCATGATGCACCACATGAGGCCAATTAACTGTGTGGCATTTGATGGAACTTTGACTCAAAGGCATTTCTATGGTTGTCCTGTGCAAGTACAATAGCTTAAGTAGTCACATTATCTTTGCATTTAGTAGCACATGTATTATGCTGCCATGTTACTCTTATGCAACAACCTTGTAGTATGAGTTGAGGGATATGTTTTACTGTGGAGAATTTGTATAGTATATGCCTTGTAGTATAAATTGAGGGACATGTTTTATAAAAATTAACTGAAATATGCCTTGTAGTATAAATTGAGGGATATGTTTTACTGTGTAGAATTTGTATAAGAAGCATATATTGTTGACTGTATTTGTATATCCAGCAACAACAGCCTGAGATTCAGTTTCACTAAGCAGTATATTCAGTTTCAGTAACTTAATATGTAGTTATCAGTTATGAGATTAAGTGCACTTAGTTCTGAAAAAAATGAACTATCAAATACCGACTGGAGGTGTTAACTGTGGTGTTGCTGAGTGGGTTGACCAGCCATGGCCTCCAGTTCTTCATAAATGTTTGTCCAGGCTTTGGGAAATGTTTCATGATCATAACCATGGGTGGGTAATTGACAAGCAGGAATATGAGAAGCAGTTGGGCATGCTCAATAGGGAAAATGAGAGGCTTTGTCATGAGTACAACAAGCTTGTCCAAGATGTATCCAAGATATTTGATTGGCAGGATGGTAGGGTGGACCACATGGAGTACCAGAAGGAAGTTGAGGAGGAAGAGTTTCAGAAGAGGAAGAAAGAGCTAGAAGACAGTGCTAGGTTGGAGGTTAAGATGGAAAAGATGTAACTTCCCAAGGAGCAGAGGTGCATTTTCCAGTCTCGAGCTAACATAATCAAGAACACCAGGAAGGCTATGAAGGAGATTGAAGTGGACAGAGATTTTCTTAAGAAAGAGAAGACAAAGCTTGACCATGTGGTTGGTGAGCTACTGAAAGATGGGCTTGGGAGCAAGGATAAGATAGAGAAGATCAAGGCCATCATGGATTCATGAACTGTTCGCTGTGATGGTGAAGTACATCCAAGGTCTTTATAAGTATGTGGCCTAACAATCAGATGAGAAGATATGGATGTATATTTTGGGGAATGTGAAGTTAACATTGTCTATGACAATATTAAGAACTCTAACGTCTTATGTTTAAACCTTTAATGCTAAGTTATTAAGTATGTTGTAATGAATCTTCAGCCTAAGTGTGAACCTTTAATGCTTGATGTATGAGTGACTTATCTTGTATCTATGAATGAAGGATCTATGTATGAAAGTTTCAATGCACTATATCTTATGTATGAATGTTTGAATGCATTATGTACAAGCACTGTAGGCAACTAGTCATCGATTAGTCGATGAGTCGCAAAAAAATTGACTCAACTTAGTGTCGGCTCGAGTCACGAGTCGTGACTAGTCGTCGACTAGTCGTAAAAAATGTCGACTCAACTTAGTGTCGACTCGAGTCGTGACTAGTCGATGAGTCGCAAAAAATACCGACTCAACTTAGTGTCGACTCGAGTCGCGAGTCGCAACTGCAAGCTTGAATTTTTCTGAGTCACTATCCCAGAGCGACTCGCATGAGTGGCGACTCGAAAACCATGACCACAATCACAACACTATGTTAGCCAACATTATTCATCATAATTCAGTTTGAAGACACAAACATTGCTACAAATCTGAAGACACAAATAGTTCAGTTTCTGAATGCAAATAACACACGTAGTTCACTCATACAATCCCAAACACACAAATAACACAACTAGGTAAGTCAACAATCCATCTAGGACCCTCTTGGATCTCTGCTTGCAGTGAAATAATCCATCCACTTGCCATTTGACTTGGTAACCCTCTTGGACCCAAGCTCTTTAGATTGAGCAGATGGCCTTAGAGCATTGAATGTTCTGAAGGTCCCTCCGCTGGCTGTTGCTGCTCTGGTGTTCTTTGCTAGAGAGGCAATTGAAGACCTTGTGTTTTTTGCTAGAGAAGAAGTAGCAGGAGCCCTAGTCTTATTGATTGGTGCTGGAGAAGAAGTAGCAAGAGCCCTAGTCTTATTGATTGGTGCTGGAGAAGAACTAGCAGGAGCCTTGGTCCTGTTGGATGGTGCTGGAGAAGAAGTGGCAGGAGCCTTGGTCCTTTTGGATGGTCCTAGAGTAGCTATAGATGTTGTCGGGCTCTTCCTGGGTGCACATGTAGGTGCTGATGTGGCTGGTGCAGATACTGCTGATGTGGCTGGTGCAGGTGTTGCTGATGTGGCCGGTGCTCTTGGAGGCTTGTTGGTACTTCTTGTCCTTGCTGGTGGTTGATACGTCTCCAACGTATCTATAAGTTTTGATTGTTCCATGCTACTATATTATCATTCTTGGATACTTTATATACATTTATATGCTATTTTATATGATTTTTGTGAACTAACCTATTAACTTAGTGTTCAATGTCAGTTGTTGTTTTCTGCTTGTTTTTGGCCTTCAAGAATACTGTACAAAACGAAGTCCAAATGCCCTGAAACTTTTTCATGATTTTTTCTGGACAAAAATAAGACCTGGAATGTCGTGGATTTGTCACGACAGATGTCCTAGTGTAAGGACTTAGTCGTGAGGCCAACGCATCTAACTGGTAGCTCGAGAGGGGTTGAGCGGGACGAGAGACGCGGAGTGTTTACCCAGGTTCGGCCCCTCCGATGGAGGTAAAAGCCTACGTCCTGCTTTGTGTCTATATTGATGACGATGACGATCTCGATTACAAGGGCGCGGAGTCGCTACCTCTAGTCTCGAGAACCTCTAATCTGACTATCTCTGGTGACTTGTCTGTCTAAGACCTGTCTATGGAGACGTCTAAAACTTGACCCTCTCGGGGCGACCCGCCCCTCCTTATAAAGGCTGAAGGGGCGGTTTACATGTAGAGTCTAAGTCGGATTGAGACTTAACTTACTATGACTTCCCATCGTGGGCTTCTCTTCATGGGCTTCTGAGTCCCGGGCTTCTTAACTCTCCCGGGCGGCTTAGCGCCGGGCGGCTTACAACCGGGCTTATCTTCAAGACTCGTCTTCGGCGACTCGTCTCCGGGACCTAACTGTCTGCCAGGAAACACTGTTTGCCGGGTTACATCCTGACACTGTAGCAGCCGGGTTAACATCCCGGCACTGTAGCAGCCGGGTTAACATCCTGGCACTGTAGCAGCCGGGTTAACATCCTGACACTGTAGCAACCGGGTTAACATCCTGCCGGGTTACAATTGTCTGCCGGGTCATAATCATTCCGGGTCATACCGCGGGGTATATCCCCGACATTAGCCCCCAGGTTAGCTTGAATTTATTCATGGTAACCTCCTGAAATAAGAATATGTAAATGGACCAGTTCACTCAAAAATACCAGTTGATCAGCTCCTGAAAATTCTGAAACTCTGTCATATCAATATACTGACGCTGGCTCCTTGAAGAGAAAATAACCCTTATTATCAACTGCCTTGGCTTGACAAATTTGCTTGGTTCCTCATAACTGAGAATTTGAAGACATAGCTTCCTCATATCCCTATTACCTGTAGCCCCCAAGTCTTAAGAAGGGAAACGTAGTGATAGCCTTAAGACTTGCTTCATATTAACTGGATTGCTCATCTGAGTCACCAGCCATAAATTGAATGTTCCACATATGTAGCCCCCAAGTACCGGGTTGTCTTGCCTGCAGCAACCTGGGATTTGTAACTGTCTTATACCTTATAAAGTTTCAGCTGGTGTAGCCCCCAAGGGCCGGCTCATCAATGTTTGATGCGCCGGGTCTTCAATTTGGACCTTATAATCTGTTTAAACAACTGAGTACTGTAGCCCCCAAGTGCTAGGTCGCATGCCTGCAGCGACTTGGGACTTTTTAGAAAATTTGATCTGAGCGGTGTAGCCCCCAAGTGCCGGGTCAGTAAGAAGTACTGGGCTGGGACTTAGAAAAATATAGAAAGGCCGGCTCATCTCCTTGAGAGAACAGGTTCTTGTTGACAATATAATGATTTGAAAACCAGCTTGCATTAGCCCCCAAGTGCCGGGTCGTCTGCCTGCGGCGACTCGGGACTTTCATACTAGGTATAACCTGGACTTGAATAATGTAGCCCCCAAGTGCCGGGTCGTCTGCCGGCGGCGACTCGGGACTGTTGTGAGAATAATATGACTCATCATAATTTGTTGGATGAATCCTTGACCGTGGTTGTAACCCGGTATGAATATCCTGCAATAATGCCTTGATCCTTGAGATAAAAATCCCTGCTCGTGGTTGCGGTGCAACCCGGCAAATATATGTTTGGAGAAATCCATGATGAAGATCCAACCATGTTGGCTATTAAAGATCTATTTGTTCTGGCGGCTTATCTTAGGAGACAAGACCTGCAAAAATAAACAAAACAGAGTATGTTCTGCGTTGTTGTTAAGGCGGCTTGAAAAAGCACAACCCGGAGATGTTAAAATCTCGAATAGCCTTGCTTCTTCTTTCACAATCTTGCTCTGACCCGGTTTGGCAAACCGGCATGATATGTAAGTATGATGTAATGTATGATGTATGATGCAATGTATGATGTTCTTGCTTTGCCTTTTATTCTCAAAATTCCATATGATGGTTCTTCTGGGTGGACTCGATGCTTGAACTCATACCAGTGCAGGGTCTCTAACGAGAGTGACCGTCAACTCCTTTGAACGGCTCAGGGTCTCTAGGCGAGATTAACTGATTAGAGCGCAACGAACCAGAGAGAGACACGGCAGGGGGTGAATACCCCTAGAGCCCATAAGCTACTTCTCACGTGACGTAAATCTGTCGTTTGAACCTCCAGGGTACGACGGGCCACTTTGGCGGAGAGTACGCAGCAGATGGGAGAGTTTGCCTCGCCGCTGTAAGAGGCCCTTGCAGGGGGTAAGTTTTAGAACTCGCTGCACCCCTGGCTGATGGGGAACGCGACAGAAAACAAAAAATTTCGGTATAGCGAGCACGCCCAGAACCACTATGGAGATTGCATACAAGGTTTGATCTGATCCGTACCGACTCGTAGCGCAGCGGAAGAAGAGTCGGTGGAGATCGTTGGTGCAGATTCCCGCAGCTAGGATTTTACAACCTCCCAACCGCGAGAATGTACTCCCTCGTCGGACAGCCCTTCGGGAGGCGGTCGGACAGTCCCCCGGACGATGTCACGGACAGCCCTTCGGGAGGACCCTCGAAACTCGAACGGAAACTCGGACAGCCCTTCGGGAGGACCCTCGAACAGCCCCTCGGGCAAAAGATCGAAACTACGACCTCTCTACGGGGTTGCACACATACGGTGTCAACTATCCGGCAGGGCTTCGCCGTCCAGAGCCAGTTCCTGCCGGAACCCAGACAGCCTTTCGGCTCTACGAAATACTCTTTTCGTGTGAGGGAGAAGAGAGAGCTAGCAAAGCATAGCATGTGTATGAGAGCACAAGGATCAAGCATATGGGGCTGCCTCCTCCCCTCTATTTATAGGAAAAACAAGGGGTAGGATGGGCATATCCAAAATGCCATGTCATCCCAAAATATCTTGGGAAGATATTTGTGGAAAGCCAACTTCCAACCATATCCATAAATCTGATTTCACTATTCATGACGACATTTTTCAGCGTCCGGTCGAACTGAAAATATTTATGTGGGCTTAGAACAATTCCAGTACCCACTAAAATAAGTTTCAATGCGATCCGGAACAATTCCGGTTTAGTGATTTTCATCTGCGAAAAGCATCTGAAGCGGTTCCGGCAGCTCCGGAACATTTCCGGTTTTCATCCCGGAAAATTCCAGAAAGTTTCCAGAACGATTCTGGCACCCTCCAAGAATTATCAGGCATGTGCCGAAACCAATCTGACTTTATGGTATCCTCTAAAACAACTTTTCAGTTTTACCGGAACTATTCCGATATCCTCTCCGGAACGTTTCCGTTTCGTCCGAAACTTTTTCGGTGAATTTCTCTTAGACTCCCCGTCTAGTATTCAGCAGATAGATGACCCTTAAGTGTGTGACCCTATAGGTTCGGTGAAGCATAGACATGACCCGGAACCCCTTCCGATCAATGATCAACATCGGAGCCGTGGACACCCATATTGACCCCTATACCCACACGAATGAATATTCGAGTGAACCTCCAGTTGCCGTGTGCTATTCCTGTTGCTTCGCGATATGTTACAATTACCCGAGGTGAGACATGTAGGCATCCTCGTGGATCAACAACTTGTCCACAATGCCAGTTACCTCGTTGCCGGCATTGTTCTCTTTTCTCGTTCCCGTGTTCCGGCATCCCCGTGATCAAATCACAAGTGTCTGGCCAGACGATGATGGATACCGCAACACCGAGAGGGCCCAGAGATATCTCTCCATTGTCGGAGGAGCAAATCCCAATCTTGAGCTATCAAGTTACTTGACATACTTTTCCATGAACCCGTAAGCCGCCGTAATAGCCACCCATTTACGGATGACGTTTAACAAACCCCAAAGTTCATGAAGCAAGTATGAAGAAACTCGATACTCTCATGGTCTAAGGAATCATGCAAACGTTAACCATCTCTGTGTTATTTAACCATTAACTTGTGACGAATATATATCTCATAGTATAACATCAAGTTGGGTCGATTCAACACAAGTGTTCTACCAACATCGTGCCCTCAAAATTGCTGGCATAGCCATGCCCATGATCAGGAAAACAGGATCATCATGCAATACTTGAGCCAGTCTTAGAGGCAAGACTAGGAATACAATTTACCATTTATTATACCACACGTGCACATGAGTTTCCCTCCAAGCCTCGTGGTTATTGTAGACTCGAGAATCATTGCAGTTATAGCATGGATCATAAACATTCATTACAAACTTGGAGATACAAAAGTAACTGAAATTACTGCCTCTAGGGCATATCTCCTACAGTCTCCCACTTGCACTAGAGTCATAATCTAGTTACATGGCTTCCCTAACACCAATGGCAATCCGGTGTTGCTCATGTTTTGCTCGTGGTAGAGGCTTCGTCATCGGGTCTGACACATTCAGATCCGTGTGAACTTTGCGTACTTTCACTAAACCTTCTTCGACATGATGTCGAATGAGTTTATATTTGCGTTGAATATGCATTGTCTTATGGTGCGAACACGGCTCCCTTGCTTGAGCCACGGCGCCACTATTGTCACAATAGATCTCCACCGGGTCCAGAGCACTTGGAACCACACCAAGATCTTCAAGAAATTGCTTGATACCGATAGCTTTCTTGGAGGCTTCTGAAGCAGCAACATATTCCGCCTCCGTCGTAGAATCCGCCACAGTCTTTTGTTTGGAACTTTTCCAATCAACTGCGCCGCCGTTCAATATGAAAACATAGCCAGATTGAGATTTGAAGTCATCTGGGTCAGACATGAAGCCTGCATCAGTGTAACAACTTACAATGAGCTCTTCATCACCTCCGTACACAAGGAGTAAATCCTTGGTCCTTCTGAGGTACTTAAGAATACCCTTGACTGCGGCCCAGTGTTCCAATCCTGGATCACCTTGGTACCGGCTGCTAACACTTAGCGCATAGGAAACATCCGGTCTTGTACATAGCATGGCATACATAATAGAACCAACTGCCGAAGCATATGGAATATCATTCATTTGTACTCGCTCATCAAGGGTCCGAGGACTCTGATTCTTGCAAAGCACTGTGCCAGGTGACATGGGGAGTAGGCCTTTCTTGGAGTTCTCCATGTTGAACCTTTTCAACACCTTGTCAATGTACGTGCTTTGGCTTAGCGCTATTAAGCGTCTTGATCTATCTCTATAGATCCTGATGCCTAATACATATGCCGCTTCGCCTAAGTCTTTCATTGAAAAACTCTTCTTCAATGAGTCTTTTATTTCGCTAAGAAATTTCACATCATTTCCAATCAACAATATGTCATCCACATACAAGATTAGAAATGCTTTTGCGCTCCCACTAAACTTCTTGTACACACAAGATTCTTCATCGTTCCTGATGAAGCCAAACTCTTTGACCACTTCATCAAAACGAATATTCCAGCTCCTTGATGCTTGCTTCAGACCATAAATGGCTTTCTGAAGCTTACATACCTTTCCAGCATTTTTAGGATCGACAAAACCTTCTGGTTGTATCATGTATACATCCCTATCAAGGTTTCCATTTAGGAAAGCCGTTTTGACATCCATCTGCCATATTTCATAATCGAAATAAGCAGCAATTGCTAGTAATATCCGAACAGACCTAAGCATAGCTACGGGTGAGAAAGTCTCGTCGTAGTCCTCTCCTGGAACTTGCGTGAACCCTTTCGCGACAAGTCTAGCTTTGTGGATAGTAATGTTACCATCCGCGTCCGTATTTCTTTTGAAAATCCATTTACAACCAATGGGTTTTATGCCATCTGGAAGTTCTTCCAAGTTCCAAACTTGGTTTTCGTACATGGATTCCATTTCGGATCTCATGGCTTTGTGCCATTCCCTTGAGCTAGGCCCCGCCATCGCTTCCTTGTAGTGCGCAGGTTCATCGTCTTCAAGAATGAAGATTTCGTTATGAAACCACTTAGGTGGCTGGATAGCCCTACCTGATCTGCGCGGTTCAGTTACAACAGTGTTTGAAGTTCCCGCATCACATGCGACAACTTCCGGCTCGGTTGTAGGGATAATTAGCAGAATTTCTTCCGGCTCCTTAGCCATATCAACGGTTGCCGAAGATTCACTAATCTCATCAAGTTGTACTGTTCTCCCACTCAATTCTTTAGCGAGAAACTCTTTCTCAAGAAAGACTCCATTTTTAGCGACAAACACTTTGCACTCGGAGGGTTGGTAGAAGAAATACCCAACAGTTTCCTTTGGATAACCTACAAAGATACATTTGTCTGATCTGGGATCGAGTTTGCTCGGTTGTAAAAGTTTTACATAAGCTTCACAACCCCAAATTTTTAGATGCGACAAATTGGGTTTCTTCCCATGCCATATCTCATATGGCGTCGTCTCAACAGACTTAGACGGTGCTCTGTTTAGTGTATAAGCGGCAGTGAGTAGTGCGTGACCCCAAAAAGATATCGGTAGATCTGTAAGAGACATCATCGACCTTACCATGTCTAACAGGGTTCGGTTACGTCGTTCCGGCACTCCGTTTCGCTGTGGAGTTCCGGGAGGCGTAAGCTGTGAAACGATTCCACGGTCACTCAGATGTTGGCCAAACTCGTGACTAAGATATTCGCCTCCGCGATCAGACCGCAGAAACTTAATCTTTTTGTTACGATGATTTTCTACCTCATTCTGAAATTCTTTGAACTTTTCAAAGGTTTCCGACTTATGCTTCATCAAGTAGATATAGCCATACCGACTTAAATCATCAGTAAAAGTCACGAAGTAAAAATACCCACCCCGTGCGGCCGTATTCATTGGTCCACATACATCACTATGTATTATTTCCAATAATTCACCCGCCCGTTCAGGATGACCCGTGAACGGCGTCTTGGTCATTTTTCCCATCAAGCAAGCTTCACATGTGTCAAATGATTCAAAATCAAAAGATGGTAAAACTCCATCTTTATGGAGTCTTTGCATGCGTTTCTTTCCGATGTGGCCAAGCCGACAGTGCCACATGAAAGTGGTGGTGGTATCAGCCTTCTTAAGGCGTTTAGCATTCACGTTAAAGACATTATTTTCACATTCAAGATTCAGTACGAAAAGGCCCCCAATAATGGGTGCAAATCCATAAAACATGTCCTTACAATAAAGTGAACAACCATTGTTCTCAGACTTGTAGGAGTACCCGTCATGCACTAAACATGATCCAGAGATAATGTTCTTACACAACAACGGAACAAAATAACAGTTACTTAGTTCCAAAATAAATCCTGAAGGGAGACGTAGAGGCATAATGCCGACGGCTTGAGCGGCGATCCCAGCGCCGTTCCCGACACGCATCACGACTTCATTCTTTCCCAGCCTGCGCACCTTCTGAAGCCCCTGTATCGAGTTGCAAATGTGAGCAACCGATCCGGTATCAAATACCCAAGACTTAGAATTTTCGCTAGCGAGCAAAACGTCAATGACATTAACTTGTATAACAATTATACCTTTTCCGGTTTTCCCGGACTTCTTATCTTCCAGATACTTCTTGCAGTTTCTCTTCTAGTGTCCTGTGCCCTTGCAGTAGAAGCACTCAGTTTCATTCTTGGCTCCGCCCTTAGATTTGCGTTGGAAGCCGGTCTTACCGGCGCCCTTGCCTTTCTTTGGCTTGCCTTTCTTTTTGAAACTGGCAGTTTTATTCACAAGCAACACTTGCTTGCGATTTTTCTGCAGTCCTCCTTCAACAGATTTCAGCATGGCAAGCACCTCATTAGGTGTTTTGTCCATCCCATTCATGTGGTAGTTCATGACAAAACCTCCGTAAGAAGGGGGGAGTGAACGGAGCAACATGTCCATAACATGCTCTTCTGGAAGTGGAAATTCCAGGGTTTTAAGCCTTTCAGCGTAGCCAATCATATTGACTACGTGCTCGCCAACTGAACTGCCCTCAGCCATCTTGGTCTCCGACATCATTTTCATGATATCAAAACGTTCAGACCGTGCATTAAACTTGTACAGAGCATCCAGATCCTTGATCATATCAAAGGAGTTATGGAATTCAAAACGTTTTTGAAGCTCTGAACTCATGCAAGACAGCATGAGGCACTGCACTAAGTTGAAATCATCATCCTTAGTGGCCCAGACATTTTGTATGTCTGCCGCGGCTGTTGCCGCTGGCTTAGGTGGAAGAGCTCCATCAAGCACGTACACTTTCTTAGCGCTCCTGAGGACAATCCTCAGGGTACGGACCCAGTCCGCATAGTTGTTTCCATTCACAGCTAACTTCTCTTTCTCTAACATCGGGCCTAAGTTGAACGCGGTGTTGCGAGCCATTAGATCTACAACGGAAAACACAATTTCACTTAGACTTTGTTCATAATGATTTTGCACTAGTGAATAAACAGATTTTATTCTAAGGTGCGCTCCCACTCAAATCAATATCTCTCATAATTGATTGTGAGTGATTCAAGATCCACATTTAAATTCAACGCCATTGATGTGGACATCACTGATGACGAGAATTTCAATCGGTAGGCAAACTTGCCGATCACATCTCCATGTGACTCTTGTTCATCTTTCGATGGGTGTGTTCCGAGCTCAGGACGATCCTGCCTGAACGTCAAAGACAACCAAGTGATCTTGCTGCGAGGTCTGACCTCACCCGCCTCATTCCTCTCAATTCGTTCGTACCCATGTGGACATGGCGCACCCCGAAAAGATACGAATTTCAGACGGTGCTACACTTGGGTGAACACTAACTACTTTGATATTTTAGTGAGAGATCACCCTAATAAAAAGCGACTACCGCGCAATCAAGAAGGGTGCATCAAGAGGGATAAACATCTCAGGCAATTCATAATTAGCATGATATGGTATAGCCCTTTCTGACGGAGAAGTCAAGTATTTCTTCGTCTTCGGCATTCACGTCGGTGTTCACCTTCGCGAAGATTGCCACCACCTTGTTGATGCACCAGATAATATTGCTATCTCTATAGCTAATAAAATAAGTGCATTACATAAGGTTGACACGCAAGTCATTAAAGTGCAATCATATGGCTCCAGCCATCATGCCGAATCATGACACGCAGGTCATGTTAATTACATCATATAGTCATCTCATACATAATCAAATTTAATATGAGCATTGCTATACCACATCACATGAATAACCATCCTGCAAAACCAAGTTAGACGCCTCTAATCGGTTTATGCAAAATTTTATTTTACGTGGCTTCTAAGGTTTTTACTTAAACCGCAGCTACCAACGTTTATCATCAAGTATGATACTTCAAGTTGCTAGATTAACTTTCCAGGGTGTATGAAACACGAGACAATAAAATCTCGAGCCCCATACTAAACTTCGTCATACGCGTGACCCCCGTGCAGATCATATCTGCATTGCCCTTCGTCTGCGAAACATCCATCTTTCTTTGACTAAAGTGGAACCCAAAGAACTGTTAGCTTCGTTGATCTGTCAATCAGCATACTCAGGAGCAGCATGAAAGGATCGCGGATTGCCAGAACTTTGTCAGATTCCACAATGCTGTCAAGATCAGGACTACGCAAATTCAAGGGAAGCAACAAGAACATCGAGTAACAGATTTCATCTGCTACCCGCACAAATAATTTTCAGCAATAGATCTCATCTACTACCTAATTATATTGTGCAACACCCATACATCTCTATGTATTCTAGATCATAACATGCATCTACTCATAGCCTGGCTCTTGATGCCACTGATGGGGAACGCGACAGAAAACAAAAAATTTCGGTATAGCGAGCACGCCCAGAACCACTATGGAGATTGCATACAAGGTTTGATCTGATCCGTACCGACTCGTAGCGCAGCGGAAGAAGAGTCGGTGGAGATCGTTGGTGCAGATTCCCGCAGCTAGGATTTTACAACCTCCCAACCGCGAGAATGTACTCCCTCGTCGGACAGCCCTTCGGGAGGCGGTCGGACAGTCCCCCGGACGATGTCACGGACAGCCCTTCGGGAGGACCCTCGAAACTCGAACGGAAACTCGGACAGCCCTTCGGGAGGACCCTCGAACAGCCCCTCGGGCAAAAGATCGAAACTACGACCTCTCTACGGGGTTGCACACATACGGTGTCAACTATCCGGCAGGGCTTCGCCGTCCAGAGCCAGTTCCTGCCGGAACCCAGACAGCCTTTCGGCTCTACGAAATACTCTTTTCGTGTGAGGGAGAAGAGAGAGCTAGCAAAGCATAGCATGTGTATGAGAGCACAAGGATCAAGCATATGGGGCTGCCTCCTCCCCTCTATTTATAGGAAAAACAAGGGGTAGGATGGGCATATCCAAAATGCCATGTCATCCCAAAATATCTTGGGAAGATATTTGTGGAAAGCCAACTTCCAACCATATCCATAAATCTGATTTCACTATTCATGACGACATTTTTCAGCGTCCGGTCGAACTGAAAATATTTATGTGGGCTTAGAACAATTCCAGTACCCACTAAAATAAGTTTCAATGTGATCCGGAACAATTCCGGTTTAGTGATTTTCATCTGCGAAAAGCATCTGAAGCGGTTCCGGCAGCTCCGGAACATTTCCGGTTTTCATCCCGGAAAATTCCAGAAAGTTTCCAGAACGATTCTGGCACCCTCCAAGAATTATCAGGCATGTGCCGAAACCAATCTGACTTTATGGTATCCTCTAAAACAACTTTTCAGTTTTACCAGCACTATTCCGATATCCTCTCCGGAACGTTTCCGTTTTGTCCGAAACTTTTTCGGTGAATTTCTCTCAGACTCCCCGTCTAGTATTCAGCAGATAGATGACCCTTAAGTGTGTGACCCTATAGGTTCGGTGAAGCATAGACATGACCCGGAACCCCTTCCGATCAATGATCAACATCGGAGCCGTGGACACCCATATTGACCCCTATACCCACACGAATGAATATTCGAGTGAACCTCCAGTTGCTGTGTGCTATTCCTGTTGCTTCGCGATATGTTACAATTACCCGAGGTGAGACATGTAGGCATCCTCGTGGATCAACAACTTGTCCACAATGCCAGTTACCTCGTTGCCGGCATTGTTCTCTTTTCTCGTTCCCGTGTTCCGGCATCCCCGTGATCAAATCACAAGTGTCTGGCCAGACGATGATGAATACCGCAACACCGAGAGGGCCCAGAGATATCTCTCCATCATCGGAGGAGCAAATCCCAATCTTGAGCTATCAAGTTACTTGACATACTTTTCCATGAACCCGTAAGCCGCCGTAATAGCCACCCATTTACGGATGACGTTTAACAAACCCCAAAGTTCATGAAGCAAGTATGAAGAAACTCGATACTCTCATGGTCTAAGGAATCATGCAAACGTTAACCATCTCTGTGTTATTTAACCATTAACTTGTGACGAATATATATCTCATAGTATAACATCAAGTTGGGTCGATTCAACACAAGTGTTCTACCAACATCGTGCCCTCAAAATTGCTGGCATAGCCATGCCCATGATCAGGAAAACAGGATCATCATGCAATACTTGAGCCAGTCTTAGAGGCAAGACTAGGAATACAATTTACCGTTTATTATACCACACGTGCACATGAGTTTCCCTCCAAGCCTCGTGGTTATTGTAGACTCGAGAATCATTGCAGTTATAGCATGGATCATAAACATTCATTACAAACTTGGAGATACAAAAGTAACTGAAATTACTGCCTCTAGGGCATATCTCCTACACTGGCAACGCGGCAGCGACTTACAGGCAGGTATAACTCGGCCTGACAGATCAAAAGAGGGGGTAAGTTTATCCTCGCCGCTGTAAGAGGCCCTTGCAGGGTGTAAGTTTTAGAACTCGCTGCACCCCTGGCAAAGCGGCAGCTACTTACAGGCAGGTATAACCCGGCCTTGCAGATCGAAAAGGGGGTAAGTTCACAACTCGCTGCACCCCTAGTGATCTTTGTTGACGGAGTCAACGTTTGGGTCCACGACCCGCCTTACAGTGGCTGAAGAGCCTGATCGAGAGGGTTTGAAGCTTAACCCAGTGGGTTGAAAGCCCCCAAACGACCTTATCGATGATATCAACTTGTGCGACGTCTTGTAAGCCGGCTTCATGTGGACAGCTTAACTTGTAAGCCGCCGTATTGTTTACTATTGTGGCTGAAGAGCCGATCAAGAGGGTGAGCGAGCTAAACCCGGCGGGTTGGAAGCCCCCAAATGACCTTGTCGATGATATCAACTTATGCACCATCTTGTAAGTCGCCATCTTGTAAGTCGCCATCTTGTATGAAGAAACGGCAGAAGCCTCCAAGCGACTTTATGATGATCCAAAAAATCCGGGCACCCATGTTTGAACGGTGCATCACGGCGGTTCGTCCTCTTGGGCAACTTTTAATCTTTCGCCAATAATATAGTAGCCCCCAGGATTGGGTTAACTTCCTTGCAATGACCCGGGGTTCTTGTTGAAAACGACGAAATGTGTCGAGCCATGTCTGTAGCCCCCGAGTCTTAAGTCGACTCGAATCGGCGGCTTGAGAGTCTCCACTGAAGGTTGAGGTTGACCATGGCGGGTTATAGATGATCCCGTATGAACTGTTTCAATAATCCGGTCGATGGTTCGTCCCGGCTGGTTGTTGAAGTTAACCAAACTGCAGTGGGGGCGACTTGTGCGCCTGTCCATTTGGGCGGTTCGTATAGACGAACACTGCACCGATATGCTGATGTAGATCTGACTGTGGGCGGCGTCTTGCGCTCGTCCGTTGGGCGGCTCGTACAGGCGAGCACTGCACCGATATGCTGATGTAGATTGGACCGCAGGGTGGCGTCTCATGAGCGTCCATTGGGCGGCTTGAACAGGCAAACACAGCACCAGTATGTTGATGTAGATGTAGGAGGCAGCCGCGCGTTTGAAGACGGCACGGTTGCGAGAGACGGCCGCGGCGTTGCAAGCCGGTACGGTCAGGAGAGTCGGCCATGGGCGTTGTAAGCCGGCGCGGACGGGAGAGTCGGCCGCGGGCGTTGTAAGCCTGCGCGGACACCGAGAGGTCGAGCAAACTGTATGCTTTGGAAAAATGAACCACAAATAGACAATAAGATAACTGCATCACGGTTTTCTGCTTCTTCACTGTTTTTTGTTTGCTTTGTTTATAGGGCAAGAGTATATAGAGCACTATCACGTCTAGGACAAGTGAACCGCACCAAATTTTCTAAATCAAAACAACAATCCAAGGAAGAACAGAAAAAACAATTTAACAAATGTTGCTACTGCCGGCAAGCGGCATAGGCATCAATTTTTCCCACATACATTTTTTGCGTGTGCACACATAAATGGCAAGATGAACATTGTGAACTGCATATACATGGTTGGCACACTTTCTTTTCCATGAAAATGAATGGCGCCGTCACGCTCGGCGAGGTGCAGACCTAACTGCATGCTGCGGCGACGAACTTCACGTCATAGCCACTTGTTGCTTGGCGTACTACATCACTTGAGATGCTGAACTGCGCCACACCGGAAACCATACCGCACATACGCGAGATGCATGAACGGCGTTGAGATAAGAGATGCAATGAGATCAAAAAGTGAAATTCAAACCGGCCACCAGGACGCGACCAGGCAACATCGGCAGAACGATTAAGAAGGGGAGGCTGTCGGTGATGGAGCTCGGGGCAGAGAGCAATCGGCCAGTCGCCCTCCTCCTGACCTGGATCCTGGCAGGCACAAGCCGGCGATGGATAGGAGGCAAGGCCTGGAGCGCCGGACCCGTCGTGCGAGGGTGAGGTGGCACCGTTTCTCTCCCTCCTTTAGCCATCCCGTACAGGAGAGCATGGATCCGGGGAGCAAGGCATCGGGATCCGAGGGCGCTAGAGACTCCGTTGAGCTCGGGTGGCTGTTGCCAGGGGTGGTGGTGAGATCCTGGATCCGGCGATGTGTCGTCGCGATGGCCCTGGATCCGGCGGCGGGGTCGGCTGGGGAAGAAGTGGATTCGCGCGAGGGTGGAGAAGATGGCTCTGGGAGCCCTGGCGGCGCGGGGATTCGGTAGCCGCTGGCTGGCGTCAGATCCGGCATAGGTCAGGGTGGGGCGTCGCGGGAGGGATGGGGACGGCGCAAGGCATGTTGGGGCGCGTAGTCCGGCGGTTGGGTGGCATCTGGCATGGAGGAAGGTGGTAGGAGGGGGCGGGTGGGGGAATTCTGGGGGTGGGAACAGGGAGCGGGAGGAAGGTGGAGGCAGAGAGAGAGGAAGATCCGGGGGGAAGTGGGGTGGTGTGTTTTTTTCTTTGTGTGTGCGCAGCTCGGTTTGGTTCGCGGTGGGTTTGAACTCAGCAACGGAAGCAGTACGAAAGTGGTGTTAGAATAAGGATGTGGTGTCAGAATAAGGTCTTAAGGGTGTTGTCAAAATAGACCCACCCTATATATATATATATCCGATGAATTGTGGGTTTATGTTCAGATTATTCATGAAAATATATTGAGTCTTTACTGAATTCTTATATGCATGATTGTTATAGCTTCGTATTGCTCTCTGATCTATCGGTTTGGTTTGGCCAACTAGATTGGTTTATCTTCAGTGGGAGTGGTGCGTTGTGATGTGTTTAATCTTGCGGTGCTCAATCCTCGTGACAGAAGGGGACATGACACGTATTGTATTATTGCCATTAAGGGGAAAATGATGGGATTTATTCATATTGATTGGATTTAATTTGTCTACATCATGTCATCTTGCTCCAAGCATTACTCTGTTTTTACTTAATACTCTAGATGAATGCTGGGTAGCGGTCGATGGGTAGAGTAATAGTAGTAGATTCAGGCAGGAGTCGGTCTACTTGTTTATGGATGCGATGCCTATATACATGATCATTTCCGTGAATAAATATTGCATAACTATGCGCTTTTTTATCAATTGCCCAACAGTAATTTGTTTACCCACCGTATGCTTTCTTCGAGAGAGAAGCCTCTAGAGAAAACTATAGCCCCCGGGTCTTCACAAAATATATTATTACAAAAACACCAAAAATATTGCTGCTAAATTTACTATTATTTTATTTTATATCTATATTATCTATCTATCACTACTTATCGCTTGCAAGTAATGAGTTCAAGGGGCTTGCCAACCCTCTTGCCCGCGTTGGTGCAAGTGCGTGCTCTTTTGTGTGAAGGTGCTGAAAATGGGAATTTGCGTGGTCCTCCTATTGGTTTGATAACCTTGGTTCTCACTGAGGGAAATACTTATCTCTACTGTGCTGCATCTCCTTGATGTCTACTACGCAACTTTATTCTTGTAGACTTTGTTGGGCCTCCAAGCGCAGAGTTTTGTAGGACAGTAGTAATTTTCCCTCAAGTGGATGACCTAAGGTTTATCAATCCGTGGGAGGTGTAGGATGAATATGGTCTCTCTCAAACAACCCTGCAATCAAATACAAGAAATCTCTTGTGTCCCCAACACACCCAATACAATGGCAAATTGTATAGGTGCACTAGTTCGGCGAAGAGATGGTGATACAATTGCAATATGGATGGTAGATATAGGTTTTTGTAATCTGAAAATATAAAAACAGCAAGGTAGCAAGTAAAAAAAAGTGAGCACAAACGGTATTGCAATGCTTGAAAACAAGGCCTAGGGTCCGTACTTTCGCTAGTGCAATCTCTCAACAATGCTAATATAATTGGATCACATAACCATCCCTCAACGTGCAACGAAGAATCACTCCAAAGTTCTTATCTAGCGGAGAACATAAGAAGAAATTATTTGTAGGGTACGAAACCATCTTAAAGTTATTCTTTCCGATCGATCTATTCAAGAGTTCGTACTAAGATAACATCAAGTTATCCTTTTCGTTCGATCTATCTAAGAGTTCGTACTAGAATAACACCATATGATACGCATCAACCAACTCTAATGTCACCTAGATACTCCAATGTCACCACAAGTATCCATGAGTTAATTATACAATACGCATCAAACAATTTCAGATTCATAATACTCAATCCAACACAAAGAACCTCAAAGAGTACCCCAAGATTTCTATCGGAGAAAGTAGGACAAGAACGTGTATCAACCCCTATGCATAGATTACCCCAATGTCACCGCGGGAATCCGCAAGTTGAGTACCAAAACATATATCAAGTGAATCAATAGAACACCCCATTGTCACCACGGGTATCCACCTGCAAGACATATATCAAGTGTTCTCAAATCCAATATTCAATCCAACATAACGATATCTCAAAGGGAAAGATTCAATTCATCACAACAAGGTAGTAAGGGAAACACACCATATGATCCAACTATATTAACAAAGCATGTGATACATCAAGATCATGACATCTCAAGAACACGAGACAGAGAGAGATTGAACACATAGCTACTGGTACATACCCTCAGCCCCGAGGGTGGACTACTCCCTCCTCGTCATGGCCTCCGCCGGGATGATGAAGATGGCCATCGGAGATGGATTCCCCTCTTCGGCAGGGTACCGGAACCTTTCCAGATTGTTTTTTCGTCGATACAGAGAGTTGCGGCGACGGAGCGGAGAGTGTAGGGTTAGTTTTGGGGGTTTCCGAATATTTCGGATTTTATAGGCATCGGAGGCGGTGGAGAGGGGCCCCGAGGAGGGCACAACCCATCAGGGCGCGCCGGGGGCCCCCTGGCGCACCCTGGTGGGTTGTGGTCTCCACGGCCCACCTCTCTGGCACTTCTTTGGCCCACTGGGTGTTTTCTGGTCCAGAAAAAATCTCCAAAAAGTTTCATCACGATTGGACTCAGTTTGGTATTGATTTTCTACGAAGTAAAAAACAAGCAAAAAACAGCAACTGGCACTTTGGCACTATGTCAATAGGTTAGTCCCAAAAAATGATATAAAGTTGCTATAAAATGATTATAAAACATCCAAGAATGATAATATAACAGCATGGAACAAGCAAAAATTATAGATACGTTGGAGACGTATCAGCATCCCCAAGCTTAATTCCTACTCGTCCTCGAGTAGGTAAATGATAAAAACAGAATTTTTGATGTGGAATGCTACCTAACATGTTCATCTCATGTTTTTTCTTTCTTTTGTATAGCATGGACATTTGGACTTGTAATGATTCAAAGCAATAGTCTAGTTTTAACATAATGACTTCAATACTCAAGCATGTCAACAAGCAACCATGTCTTTCAAAATGTTAACACTAAAGAAAGTTATCCCTAGCCCATCATGCTCAATCATTGATCCATTCATGAAACACACTCAAATATTAGCTATGCCCAATGCTCAAGTACGATCATAGTGCCCCCTAGTTGGTGCTTTATTAGAAAAGATGGAGACTCAAAATAAAAATAAAAATTGCATAAAGTAAATAGATAGGCCCTTCGCAGAGGGAAGTAGGGATTTGTAGAGGTGCCAGAGCTCAAGGTTTTAAATTGAGAGATAAATTTTTTGGGTGGCATGCTTTTCCTGTCAACGAAAACGACAAAGTAGTTCACAATACTTTCCATGCTAGATATATCATAGGCGGTTCCCAAACATAAAATAAAGTTTATTCCTTTTTCCACCATTCTTTCACAATCCATGGCTGGCCGTATCCACGGTTGCCTTCCATACCAACACTTTCCAAGGAATTTATTATTTGACAACATAAAGTAAATATATTTTTTTCTTTTTCATTTCGGGAATGGGCATCCCTATTACCGCCGCACTCTCGTGCAATGACAAGTGAATAAACACTCATCTTGAGAATAACACATCTAGCATGGAAAAATATTGGACACTCCCCACCGTTTCATGAGCGGTACGAGCACACAAAAGAGAAAATTTATTTTGAAAATTTAGAGATGGCACATACAAATTTGCCTGGAACGGCATGGAAATACCGCATATAGGTAGGTATGGTGGACTCATAAGGCAAAACTTGGTTTAAGGATTTTGGATGCACAAGTAGTATTTCTACTTAGTACAAATGGAGGCTAGCAAATAGATTGAGAAACAACCAAACCAAAAAATGAAAATTCACATAAGTGAGCATTGAGCATAACTAACACCGAATAATGCACCACAAGTAGGATGTAATTTCATTGCATAACTATTGACTTTCGTGCATGCATAGGGAATCACAAACCTTAACACCAATATTCCTACTAAAGCACAATTACTCACTAGCACGACTCACATATTACTATCATCATGTTTCAAAACTATTACAAGGAATCAAGTTTAATTTGTCCAATGATCTTCATGAAAGTTTTTATTATATCCTTCTTGGATATCTATCACTTTGGGACTAGTTTCATGTATTGCCATTGCTTTTTGACAAGCTCAACCAAATTTAAGTGAAGCACATGAGCATAAAGATTTCATCTCTCAAAAAGGTATAAGTGAAGCATGAGAGGATTTCTTCAAAATTTACTAGCTCTCAAATTAATCTAAGTGAAGCACTAGAGTAAATGACAAGCTACTCTCAAAAGATATAAGTGAAGATCAATGAGTAGTCAAACAATTAAGTAGCTATGTGAGGACTCTCTCTCTCGATAAAGATTTTCAGATCTAAGTATTTTATTAAAACAGAAAATTAAACAAAAATAGAACTCCAAGAATAGCACGCATCATGTGAACGAATAAAAATTTAGGCTCAACATAGGCTAACCGATAGTTGACGAAGAGAGGTGGGATGCGTAGCATCCCCAAGCTTAGATGCTTGAGACTTCTTGAAATATTTACTTGGGGTACCTTGGGCATCCCCAAGCTGTAGCTTTTGTACCTCGTTCAATCCTCTCATATCATGGTTTCACCTATTCTCAAAAACTTCATCCACACAAAACTCGAAAAGAACTCGTGAGATAGGTTAGTACACATAAGAACAAATCAACACTTCATGTACTGCCAAGACAAGTTGCACAATAATTTTCAAACATAATCTACTGTTTACTATTGTTTCCACAATTTATATCTACCAATATTGGCTATGGAAACTATAGGATAAGTAGATAACAAAACTATGACAGCAATCTGTCCAAACAGAACAGTATGTAGTAATCTATTAAACTAGTGTACTTGTGTAACTCAAAAAATTATGAAAATTTAAGGCAAGCTAAATAATTTATATGAAAACACTTTGTAAAAATTTCAGAAACTTTCCATGTTCCAATAAAATATGAAAATTCAAACACTACAGAGAAAGTTTCTGTTTTTACACAACACACATCAAACATGCAATGCAAGCATCCTAAAGGCAATTCTTGGAACTTTTTATTGAAAAAAAAGATTATAAATAACACCTAACATAGAACAACAAAATAAAATGACGCTCCAAGAAAAACTCATATTATGTGACGACTAAAAATATAGCTCTAAGTAAGATATACCGATAATGTTGAAGACGAAAGAGGGGATGCCTTCCGGGGCATCCCCAAGCTTAGGCGCTTGAGTCTTCATTGGATATTACCTTGGGGGTGCCTTGGGCATCTCCAAGCTTAGGTTCTTCTCACTCCTTATTCTCCTCATATTGGTGTCTCACCCAAAACTTGAAAACTTTAATCACACAAAACTTAACGGAGCTTCGTGAGAAGGGTTAGTGTAATAAAGATAAATCATTCACTTAGGTACTGTCAAGACAAGATTCATAATTGTTACCACATGATACATACTGTATTATACCATTCACATAATTTATATCACTAAATATAAGCTATGGGAACACTAAAACAAGCAAAATATGCATGGAAAACAGAATCTGTCAAAAACAGAACAGTCTGTGAAGATCTGTAGTGTAACCATACTTCCCTGTTTCTAAAAATTCTGAATAATTAGGACAACCTGAATAATTTGTATATAAAGACTGTGTAAAAATTTCAGAATTTTTTGACGCTCCAGTAAAATATGAAAAGTCTTGTACTGGAGTCAAAAGTTTTTGTTTGGGGTTCAGCATCAATTCTACTCATCTTGTGAGTCATCCCAAAGGCTTTACTTGGCACTTTATTGAAATAAAAGGCACAAAACATGATTACTACAGTATCTTAATCATGTGAACACATCAAAACAGAAAGGAAAAGTGTTGGGTTGTCTCCCAAAAAGCGCTTTTCTTTAAAGCCTTTTAGCTAGGCATGATGATTTCAATGATGCTCGCATAAAAACTAGTAAATGAAACATGCAAGAGAGCATCATGAATCTCATGACAAGCACATTTAAGTCTAACCCACTTCCTATGCATAGGGATTTTGTGATCAAACAATTTATGGGAGCAAGAATCAACTAGCATAGGAAGGCAAAACAAGCATAACTTCAAAGCTTTGAACACATAGAGAGGAAACTTGATATTATTGCAATTCCTACAAGCATATATTCCTCCCTCATAATAATTTTCAGTAGCATCATGAAGGAATTTCACAATATAACTATCACATAAAGCATTCTTTTCATGATGCACAAGCATAGAATTTTCATTACTCTCCACATAAGCAAATTCCTTCTCACTCATAATACTGGGAGCATCAAATGAAACTCGAATACTATAAATTGTTTCCACATTAAAAGAGTAATGTTCAGTAAAAGGATATTCAAAATTATGACAATAATTATTACTACTTTTTATAACATAAGTATCATCACAATAATCATCATAAGTAGCAACTTTGTTCTCATCATAGTCAAGTGAATCCTCTTCCGAAATAGTGGAATCATTACTAAATAAAGTCATGACCTCTCCAAATCCACATTTATCATTATAATAAAATTCAACACCCTCCAAAATAGTGGGATAATAATTATCTAAAGTTGACACTCTTCCAAACCCACTTTCATAAATATCACAATCATCATAAATAGGAGGCATGCAATCATCATAACAAATTTGATCATTCAAAGTAGGGGAACTAAAAAGATCATCTTCATTAAGCATAGCATCCCCAAGCTTGGGACTAACATTAATTTCAGCAAATAAATTCTCAAACATGCCATTCTCATTAAACATAGCATCCCCAAGCTTGTGGCTTGGCATATCATAAGCATAATCATTCTCATCATTAATAGTATGAATAGCACCAATAGTATAACAATTATTATCATCATAATTTACCAAGTTGGTGCCAAAAAGATTTTCAAGATTATAAGAAGTATCATTATCTTCCCAATCATAGTCATCACAACAAGCAATAGGCATAATAAATTCATCATCAAGTATATCATCTTCCAATTTTTTTTTTGATTCATCCTCATGAGGCACAACAATAATAGGAGCAACATCATTTGGGAGAGATACCTTTTTACCTTTACTCTTTCTTCTTTTCTTCTTCTTCACCACATCATGTGTGGGTTTAATTAATCTCTTCTAGCTTCTTATTGATGAGATTGGTTGAATAGGGAGCTCCTCCTCGTCATCTATTACATCATGAGAGACAATAGGAGGCAAAGTGAAATTCTTTACCCTTTCATTAGTATTCCTTTTATATTCTATTGGTTTTCCCATCTTTCTATAGTTGGCAATATAAGCATTCTCATTGCAATTTACCATGCAAAACATATAGATATTTTTTTAGATTAGTTTCAATGTCGTCCGTGAGAATGAATACTTCAAACCAACTATTTTTATGTGTCAATTCTTCACTCCCCAAAAATAGAGAAAGCTCGTCATAAAGTTCAAGGGTGATCAAGTCATTACAATATTTGGCCATGATTTGACCATGAAAAAGTTTGCATTGGAAATTAAGATGACCAACTTTATTGCAAAGTTCACAAGTAATAGGACAAAGAGAACACAATTTTGTAGCAAATTCATCTATCACTTTGAGCAAAAAATTGGTTCTATCATGTTTATGCTTCTTACAAAATCTATCAGCCCTATAAGGCACGTCCTCACAAACTTTATGCACTCCACAAAAATTAACATGCTTATAAGAAACATTTTTATCATGACTAGTGCAATCATCATTAGTATTTTGGATATTCAGAAAATTCATGCTAACAATATTGCTATCATGCTCATCATTCAAGGAATTCTCATTGCGTATTTTCATAATTTCTTCCTCTACCAATTGAGCACAACTTTCTGAATCCTTACTTTCACGGAAGACATTATAAAGACGAAACAAATGATGCAACCTAAACTCCATTTTTTTGGAGTTTTCTTTTATAAAACCAAACTAGTGAAAAACAAGAAACTAAAAGATTCAATTGCAAGATCTAAAGTTATACCTTCAAGCACTCACCTCCCCGGCAACGGCGCAAGAAAAGAGCTTGATGTCTACTATGCAACTTTATTCTTGTAGACTTTGTTGGGCCTCCGAGCGTAGAGTTTTGTAGGACAGTAACAATTTTCCCTCAAGTGGATGACCTAAGGTTTATCAATCCGTGGGAGGTGTAGGATGAAGATGGTCTCTCTCAAACAACCCTGCAATCAAATACAAGAAATCTCTTGTGTCCCCAACACACCCAATACAATGGCAAATTGTATAGGTACACTAGTTCGGCGAAGAGATGGTGATACAAGTGCAATATGGATGGTAGATATAGGTTTTTGTAATATGAAAATATAAAAACAGCAAGGTAGCAAGTAAAAAAAAAGTGAGCACAAACGGTATTGCAATGCTTAAAAACAAGGCCTAGGGTCCGTACTTTCGCTAGTGCAATCTCTCAACAATGCTAATATAATTGGATCACATAACCATCCCTCAACGTGCAACGAAGAATCACTCCAAAGTTCTTATCTAGTGGAGAACATAAGAAGAAATTGTTTGTAGGGTACGAAACCACCTTAAAGTTATTCTTTTCGATCGATCTATTCAAGAGTTCGTACTAAGATAACATCAAGTTATCCTTTCCGTTCGATCTATCTAAGAGTTCGTACTAGAATAACACCATATTATACACATCAACCAACTCTAATGTCACCTAGATACTCCAATGTCACCACAAATATCCATGAGTTAATTATACGATACGCATCAAACAATTTCAAATTCATAATACTCAATCCAACACAAAGAACCTCAAAGAGTACCCCAAGATTTCTATCGGAGAAAGTAGGACAAGAACGTGTATCAACCCCTATGCATAGATTACCCCAACGTCACCACGGGAATCCGCAAGTTGAGTACCAAAACATATATCAAGTGAATCAATAGAACACCCCATTGTCACCACGGGTATCCACATGCAAGACATATATCAAGTGTTCTCAAATCCAATATTCAATCCAACATAACGATATCTCAAAGGGAAAGATTCAATTCATCACAACAAGGTAGTAAGGGAAACACACCATAGGATCCAACTATATTAACAAAGCCCGTGATACATCAAGATCATGACATCTCAAGAACACGAGAGAGAGAGAGAGAGATAGATTGAACACATAGCTACTGGTACATACCCTCAGCCCCGAGGGTGGACTACTCACTCCTCGTCATGGCCTCCGCCGGGATGATGAAGATGGCCACCGGAGATGGATTCCCCTCTCCCGCAGGGTACCGGAACGTCTCCAGATTGGTTTTTCATCGATACAGAGAGTTGCGGCGACGGAGCGGAGAGTCTAGGGTTATTTTTGGGGGTTTCTGAATATTTGGGAATTTATAGGCATCGGAGGCGGTGGAGAGGGGCCCCGAGGAGGGCACAACCCATCAGGGCGCGCCGGCCCCCCCTGGCGCGCTCTGGTGGGTTGTGGTCTCCACGGCCCACCTCTCCGGCACTTCTTTGGCCCACTGGGTGTCTTCTGGTCCAAAAAAAATCTCCAAAAAGTTTCGTCAGGATTGGACTCCGTTTGGTATTGATTTTCTGTGACTAGCACTTTGGCACTATGTCAATAAGTTAGTCCCAAAAAATGATATAAAGTTGCTATAAAATGATTGTAAAACATCCAAGAATGATAATATAACAACATGGAACAAGCAAAAATTATAGATACGTTGGAGACGTATCACTCCTCTCCTCTTCGGGGAAAATCCCAACACGGTTTACAAGTAGCAGTGGTGCACCTACAGATGAAGTTCTTGTAGTAGCACTGCTAGTTGACTGTGAAGAGTAGTTTTCTCTGTTCTCCTGTACATTGAAGAAATAAAAATAAGTAGAAATTTGGTAAACCTACTAAACTTAACTTGATCTGCTAACACCTGGTGCATACCTTGTGTTTGTTTTTCCTCATTTGTAGTGTGGGTTTCAATGGGTCACCACATGTGCTATATTTGTGACCTTGCTTGTTGCAGTTGCTACATGTAACTGTATCAATTCTTGATGTATCCTTCTTGGTTGGCACCTCAAAATGTCCTTTCCTTCTAGCTACTAGCTTTTTACCCTTCTTTTCTTTGAATATTGAAGGAGATATGTCATCCCCCATGGTATGAGGCCAACAATCAGGGCCAGACACAGGGTTAATAATTTTCTTATTGGTTTCACAGTATAGTGGCTTCTTGAATAACTCATGGACAAAGTCCTCAGGATGCAGCTTCACCTTATGCATTGCTGCTATGGTATGACTACATGAAACAACTGTCATATCCAACCTCGTGCAGACACAAGTGTAGTTGTTTAGTTTTACACTGTAGGTCCTTTCTGAGCTACTTGTCACTTGCCAAATGCCTGATCCAGCCATATATGCATCACGGTATTTTGCCCACTTCTTGGCCTCTTCCAGTATCTCAGAGTATGTGGGTGTGATATCCCACCTACATGTCTTTGTCTTCTTCCTTATCTTCTGAAACTTGATCATCATTTTTGTCCTTATTCCTTCTAGCATTGTCCTGATGGGCTTATTCCTAACATCCAAAATCATCTTGTTGAAAACTACACTAAGATTGTTTACAACAAGGTCTGTCTTGCAGATAGTATCCATTCTATGCCTAGCCCAGGTATGGACTGGTATGTTTGACAACCACTTCCATGCATCCTCACTCTCTTCAAAGCTAGCATACCCAATTCATGGCCATGCTTAGTGAAAGAATATGCAGCCTGGTCTAGATGTTTTTTTTCAATTCATCCCTCTAAACCCAGCTGATTGGAAGTTGGCATCTATGTGTCTCAGACGAAATCTTTGAGGGGAATTAGGAAATACATCATTTATTGCATTCAACAATCCATGTTTAGTGATGGTTTGTTGCTAAGTGATTTGGTAATAAAAACTAGTGAAGAAAAAGGAAGAAGTAGAGATAACATGAAGTACTTATACCTTTTGTCTGTCTGACATAATTGTGTAGGTACCAAACTTGTTGCCACTGCCAATTATTGTCCTCAACCATGTCAGAAACCAAGTCCAACTATCTGTCTCCTCCTTGTCAACAACACCAACGGCAATAGGGAAGATGTTGTTGTTGCCATCCCTCCCTGTTGCTGCCAAGAATTGCTGCCCAATGCTAGGTTTAATGAAGCATCCATCCAACACTAAATTGTAAGCACATTAGTAAGCAGTTTTTGTAATGCAATTACTATTTAAGTTGTATACGATAGAAAAACTTACTTATAAAAGGCCTACATCCATTGAGGAACCCCTCCTTACATGCAAACACACAATAAAACATGTAATGAAACCTTGGTGTAGGTGGTGGATTAAGTTCAAATTCATTTGTTATCACCACACACCTACTGCCAGGGTTTGTATCTAGAAGACTAGAACACACTGCAGATAGTCTCTCAATCTGTAGTATTGTGTCTTGTGATCACCTTGCACAACTTCAACAACTTTCCTCCTTGCCCCGTAGGCCAATTTTTTTGGAACATGTACTCCAAACTTCTTTTTGTATATTGGAGTATAGTCTCAACACCTGCACTAGGATTGGATCTTACAGTGTCCTCAACAGCCTTTGCAACCCATATCACTGTAACCTTTGTGTTTTCTCCACTTGCTCCATAGGTGTGGTCAAGGTTCATCTTCTTGATGCTAAAGGTTGCCTCATGGGCAATCCTGAATGCAGTAATATAAAACTCACATCCATGCTTTCTATCTAAGCACCAAGCTATAATCCTACTTGGATCATTCCTATGGTACTCAAAATTCCCGAGTGTCCTAATATGGTAGTTTCTCAATGCTTCTCTAAACCCTATGTGACACCCTGGGTTTATGCTACAGTGATGATTGTAATTAAGCTACAGTAATGGCCAAGTGATTAAGCTAATCTTTTGCTAAGCAGGGCTTGATCAAGTTTGAGTTCATTTTCCAATTCAAATTCCACTGAAAAAGGCATTGAATTTCATTGTGATAATTTAAATCCTCAAACAACATATGAAAATTGTTGCATACTTTTGGAATAATCCAAAACTAATGCTGTTGAGGAAAACAACATCACCAAGTTTATGGAGTGGACCCCACCATCAACACAGAATCATTTTTTTGCATTTAAAGTGCACTTTAAATTCTGTGGATAATTACTACAGTTTCCAAAAATGCCCAAAATAAATGTGGCCCTACAAACTATTGCAAGATGTTATTTGGACCACGTCCCACAATTTTTCTGTGGAGAAATGTGCAGAAAAGAAATAAAACAGAAGCTGGAAAAGAAACCAGAAAAAGAAAAAGGAAATAAAAAGAAAAGTGCACTGTGCACTTAGGCCCAGTGGCTACAGTGCGGCCCAGCGCACTGTGGCCGCCTCCTACCTGCTCCCGCCCCGCTGTCGCCCGCGCCATGGCCGAAGCTCGGCCTCGCCGCCGCTGCTCGCCACCTGCCGCCACAGGGCTCCAGGGAGGATAAGGCCGAGGCCATCCACTCCCCCTGGACGCCCTCGCCATTCCCCCCCCCTCGCCTTGCTCGCTCTCCTCACTCTCTCCCTCCTCCAGATCCACCACTCCCGAGCGCCGCCGCCGCCATGGCCGCCGGCTAGACGCGACCACACGCCCTCCCGTGCCTCGCCGAGGCGTCCACGAGCTCCGCCGCGACCTCCCCGTCCTCCTCGACCACGAGCCCGAGCCTCGGAGCCCCTGCAACGACGGCCACGAGCTCCTTCCTCCTCGGATCGCCGCCGCTCACCGTCGACGGTTCCGGCCACCTCGAGCCTCCCCCGAGCCCGCTTTGCACATCTGCAGGATCCCTGTGAGCCCGCGCATCTTTCCCCTCGCTTAGCCCCGTTGATTGCTCGCTCTGTCGCTCGATTTCGCCGGAGCCCGAACCTGTCTCCGCCTGAGCTCGTCGCCGGCGAGCCTCCGGTGACCTTTTGGTCCAACCGACGCCGTCGTTCGACTCAGTGCATCGCGTAGGCCCGTGTAGCGCCCGTAGTTAGACCGTTCGCGCCCCATTTTGCTCGCTACCATCGGCGCCCGAAGCTCACCGCCGCCAACCTCGATGCCGGCGACGCCACAGGACACCGCAGTTCCCCCTGATGGCCGGAATGGAACGGCGACGATCTCAGCTCTCGAACGCAAGAAGGACCACGCGATTTGGTGCCCTGTGCGCCATTTCCGAGCCCCGCCGTGTTTTCGGTAGCTCGCCGGAGCTGCTCCGGTGGCCGGCTGGCGCCACCGCTGACCTGGCCGACCGGGGCCACCGCCAGTGACACTGGCCAGTGGGCCAGGGCGACCCAGTTGACCAGTTGACTTGGTCAACTGGCTGACTGGGCACAGCCCAGTCACTGACATGTGGGGCCCCAAGCCCCTGTGTCTATGACAGGTGGGCCACCCCCGTGTCAGCTAACTAATTAGTAATTAGGTTAATTGAAAATAATTAATTAGCACTAATCCCTCACTGACAGATGGGCCCCACTTGCTAATTAGTCTCTGTTTAGTTTAAATTAAAATGAATTAACCCTGAGTCTATGACATGTGGGACCCACTGGTCAGATTTGACTCTGGTCAGCCAGAGTTGACCTGCTGACGTCATGGTGATGTCATGATGACGTCATCATTTACTATTCTAGATAATTCGAATTTAAATAAATAATTAAATTCCAGAAATTCTTTAAAACTTTGAAAATTAATAGAAAATGATCCGTAGCTCAGATGAAAAAGTTTTATACATGAACGTTGATCAGAAAAATCCCATGAATCCAAATACGCTGTCCGTTCATCTGTCACATGCTCCTAGCATGATGAACCTGGAACTTTCCCCTCCGGATCGCCTGTCCGATTAATCCAAAGACCCAAGGAATATCGTCAGATATTCTCCCGCTTCGTCTGCAACGGGTAGTACCGCGTTAATGCATGCCTAGCCCTGCATATTGCCATGTCATGCATCGTGTTGCATCTGTTTGCTTGTATTTATTGTTTCTTCACCCCCTTCTCTCCGGTAGCCTCCGAGACTGACGCTGCTGCCGGGTACGACTACGCCGTTGACGTTCAGCCTTTTGCCACAGAGCAGCAAGGCAAGCAAACCCCCCTTGAGCATTCCGATATCGCCTATTCCTTTCCCTCTTATTCTTGCATTAGAATTTTGCTACTGTATTAGTTAGCTCCTATTCTGATGCATAGCCTATTTTTGGTAAACTGTTACTATACCTGCAATCATGCCAACTGTTTAGTATAGGTTGATCAGTGAACCCCCAGTGACCCCTTAGTCCCAGTTGCCCCTGCTTCTTCATCGACGACTCGACGACTCGAAGACCCGAAGACTCGGTCCACCGACCGACAAGCCAGGCCCCTCACATCACCGCACACCCCTTAGTTGTACGACTCTGCAGCACTACTATCGAGTACCGAGGCTGACACCTCGTGAAGTACTCATGATGCTAGCTCCGTAGTGTAGCTAGTCGGTCGTGGTTATCGAGGGTGATTCCTCCTTCACCAGTCCCGACGATGACTCCGTCGTGCAACCCCTCACGTGTGGGACCCTCGAGGGTGATTCCTCTAGGTCCACCTTGACGGTTACATCGAGCGGGGCCCTTTGAGGGTGATTCCTCAGGTTCCGTCTTGATGTTTTATACACACAGTTACTATGACCGGGTTACTGAAACATGTTGGTGATGGGTCGGCCCTGAGGGGTACCCACGGTTTGATGATGATGAGGCGTGGACGGGCAGGAGAGGCCCTTGCCACGGTCCTCGAGGCGGGGTGACGGTACCGCACTTTGAGGGTCGCGCTTGCCCCGCATTAATAAAATGCTAATTGGTTGGGTATTTGATCTGAGTTGGTCGTCGGCCTTTTTACGCACCAAACCATCGCGTGGGAAAGTTATGGGCACTCAGCGTCGTTGTATCAGCCGAAGCTCTTCGGATGTCAGCAATGGAGCGGCGCGCGATGGATTGGACTGGACGGTACAGCTCTTGGACTGGAGTGTACTAGGTCTGCTTCCGGCCGCGTTCGCATCGTGCAGGAGTGCAAGGGCAAGTGGGCCCACGAACCTGCGCACTTAGGATTTAGACCGGCGGGCTGGCCTCTTCGTTGAGCCTAGGTGGGGCGACGACGTGCTGCTATCCCGAGGCCGGGCATGACCTAGGAAAGTGTGTCCGGCCGGAGGTGATCAGGCGTGTTGGAGATGCGGTGCACCCCTGCAGGGATGATTAATCTATTCGAATAGCCGTGTCCACGGTAACAGGACGACTTGGAGTTGTGCCTTGACCTTATACAACTATAATTGTAATTTAATTTTGAAATGAATTGTGGCTCCATGATTGCTTCCTCGCAGGGAGTCGAGGAAGAATCTCTGGGCGTGGTTACTTAATAAAATTGCTACAATAATATGACTATATATGAGATACATGTCTACTCTCTTCTAATGCTGCAAGATGCTGAAGATGCTAGTCTTCGATAGGACTAGGCCTTCCCCCCTATTCTTGCTTTCTGCAGTCAGTCCAAATATACCCCATTCCCTTGATAATGATGCATACTTAGCATAGTTCTGATGTCAGTCTTGCGAGTACTTTGGATGAGTACTCACCGTTGCTTTGCTCTCTCTTTCCCCCTCGATACGATTACCGCGTTCAGACGATGGAGCCCAGGAGATGGAGTACACCGGAGACAACTACACCACCACCGCTGGAGCTTACTACTACGTGGAGAACGCCGACGCTTAGGAGTAGTTAGGAGGTTCCCAGGCAGGAGGCCTCGCCTCTTTCGATCCGTTGCTTATGTTTGTGCTAGCCTTCTTAAGGCAAAACTTGTCTAACTTATGTCTGTACTTAGATATTTTTGCTTCCGCTGACTCGTGCTTGTCGAGCTTTGTATTCGAGCCCTCGAGGCCCCTGGCTTGTAATATGAAGCTGTATGACTTTATTTTCTGTCTTTTGTTGTGTTGTGATATCAATCAGTGAGTCCCTAATCTTGGTCGTACGCATTGTGTGTATGATTAGCGTACGGACGAGATCGGGGGCGTCACAAGTTGGTATCAGAGCCGACTGCCTGTAGGTAGCCCCCTTTCCAACTCCTTGGCCGAAGTTGAGTCTAGTACTTGAAAAACTCTTACTAACATAGTTGTGTGGCTTACGGGCCCACTTCTCAATCGGGTGGTATTATGATCTTTTATTCCTCGTCTATACTCTGGGTTCTAATCTCTCTTCTCTTTCGGGTTAAAGATTTTGCTAAATCTAACATTAGGTTCTCGTGTTCACATCCACCGAAGAATTGTTTCGTCGAAAATTGTCTTCTTTGAAGTTATGATGCACACACTGTCATTTGACATCTTGAATCTCCTTGTTACAGATGCGTCCAGCTAGGTAGATCGTTCGTCTGACCTTTGCGCACGATACGACTGGGTTCCCGGCCATTCTGATTGACCTCTTGAAGAAGCTGGGATATCGCTGGTACCCCGAGTACACTGTTTACGAGGACTACCGCGAGTTCAACCAGGAACAATATGAGGCTGAGATGGTTATCTGGGATCGACAGGACCGCTCCATCACTAAGCTGCACACCTTCCGTGGCATTGGAGTGACTGTTGAGATGGCAGTATAGGATGCTGCCTATGCTGCTATTGTTCGTCTCCGTGCAGAGAACCCTTGTTTGGAGGAGACAGCATACAGATACATCCCGTATGCTCCTGCTGGAGTTGATACTGCCGCCGACGCTGAGGTCTTGACCCCTTTCGCGCCGCAGCGTACCGACCGATCCTACACTGCTATCTGCGCCCCCTACGTGAGTCGTCGTTACGACCCACAGGTTCTGGTTCAGTACACTGAGGCTCTGGATCGCACTGTCAGGGCTCTTAACGTCGAGCTGTACGCCACCCGTGCTCGTTTGTATCAGGCTATGGAGCACTTGTTGCCAGCAGTTCGTGCGAGGATACATCCGGAGCACATCCTTTACCCGCCTCGGACTGAGTTTCCCCCAGGTCTTGGATGGCCTGAGGTTGGAGGTCGTACTCCGACACGTGGACCTGCGCTCCCGCTTAGTATGCAGGTTCTGCATCGGAGTGTGCACGGAATGCAGGACCCTGCCACCGGGTTTCACAACCAGGGTCATCTGCAGTTCCGTGGCTACTTTCGTTGTCCCCGACGTTGATGTAGCTTATCGCTATGTCTCGTTGTTGTATCCCTCCACCGCGTGCCTGCGTGCCGCCTAGCTGTCTAGGTAAATCTCATGCCGGACCTATCGTCTATTTTGTAACGAACTTATGGTTTGTAATAGACTAATGTATGGATCTGTATGATTGAAGTTTGGACTGCTATGTCGTATCTATTGCACTTCCTTCTTTGTCCAATTTACTTCATGAATGATTCATTGTTTTGCAATTACCCAATGCTAAACTACCACTGTTAAAATTTGACAGAATGGTTAGGCCAGCTGGTCGTGGTCGTGGTGCGCATGACCCACCACCGCCACCGGAATACATGGCTGGTATGATGCAACAGTTTGAACTGAACCGCCAGTTTATGCAAGGGCTTATGGACCAGTTCCCAAGGCCGAATATGAATCAGCAGCCAGCCCCGATGACTCTGCAAGACTTCATGCGCCTCAACCCTACGACCTACCACAGCTCAACTCAGCCGCTTGACGCAGATGACTGGCTCCATGACATCACTTTTGAACTGGAGTCTTCAAGCGCCCCAGAGGCTAGTTATGTCACTTTTGCCTCGTACTTTCTGAAGGGCCCCGCTGCTCAATGGTGGGACAGCCACAGGCGCTCTCAGCCTGTTGGAACAATCATCACCTAGCCGGACTTCCAAGCTGCGTTCCGTGCTCGTCACATTCCTCAGGGAATGATGGATAAGAAGAAGCGTGAATTCCGCAACTTAGTCCAGGGCAACAAGACTGTGGATGCTTATCAGCGGGAATTTCTGGATTTGTCTCGCTATGCTGAAGAAGACGTTGCAACTGATGCTCGTAGGCAGGAGAAGTTTCGTGAAGGCCTCCACCCGGATATCAAGCTGGTGCTCCTTGCTCAAGATTTCGGTAACTTTGCCACCTTGGTGAACAAGTCTATTATTGTGGAGACGAGCCTGCAGGACTACAAGGACAGCAACAAGTGCAACCGGGACATGGGCTCATCTTCGGGTCCATCTGCTCAGAAGCGCAAGATTTGGATCCCCCACAACATGTACCATGCACCGCCTCCTGCTCCGAGGCCGTCCTATGCTGCACCTCGTCTGCCTCCTCCCCCACCTAGGCAGCCGAGGCTCCCAGCTCCGCCACCACGAGCTCCTGTTCCCCCTTCTCGTCCTGAGGATGGGCTGTGCTTCAAGTGTGGTCACCCAGGACACCGTGCTAGAGAATGCAGGCAGAATAAGAAACAACTTACACTGCCTTCCAACCAGCCCCGCAACAACAATGCTAGGCCTGCTCAGGGACGTGCTCAAGTTAACAATGTTGATATGAATGAAGCTCAAGACCAGCCTGCCACTGTGATGGGTACACTCCTTGTTAACTCCGTACCAGCTTCTGTATTGTTTGATACAGGAGCATCGCATTCTTTTATGTCTGAAGATTTTGCATACATGCATGGCATTAAGTACGAGGAGATGAGCATTCCAATAGTGGTAAACACCCCCGCTGGCCAATGCCAAACCTCCATGGTTTGTCCAGATGTCCCCATTGAAATAGAAGGACTGGAATTCCATGCCTCCCCCATAATATTAAAGTCTTCCAAGATCGACCTTATTCTGGGAATGGATTGGCTGAAAGCACATACTGCTTCCATCGTTTGTGCCACCAAAACTATCCACCTTCTGCACCCTTCGGATGAGATAGTCAACTACCATGCTCATCTGGTTCGAGATGCTGAAGCTCGACTATATGCCTTGAATGCATTAAATGAGTCACCTCTTGAAGGGATTGAAAACATTCCAGTTGTCCGGGATTTCCAAGATGTTTTTCCGGAAGAACTCCCAGGGATTCCCCCTGCTAGAGCTGTCGAGTTTGTCATCGACTTGGTACCTGGTACCACTCCTATAGCCAAGCGTCCGTATAAGATGCCACCACATGAACTCCTAGAACTTAAGCAAGAAATTGACAATTCGCTTCGTCTGGGTTTCATTCGTCCAAGTTCCTCTGCTTGGGGAGCACCTTCTCTCTTTGTCAAGAAGAAGGATGGTACGAATCGATTGGTCCAAGATTACCGTCCCATCAACCAAGCAACGATTCAAAACAAATATCCGCTTCCACGGATCAACGATCTGTATGATCAACTTGCTGGATCATCAGTATTTTCTAAACTCGACTTGAGGTTGGGTTACCATCAGATCCGGGTTCGTGAAGAAGATATTCCCAAGACTGCATTTGTTACTCGCTATGGTTCATACGAGTACACCGTCATGTCCTTTGGCTTAACCAATGCTCCAGCAACCTTCTCTCGCCTGATGAACTATATTTTCATGGATTACCTCGATAAATTCGTCGTGGTTTATCTGGATGATATTCTAGTATTCTCCAAGAACAAAGAAGAGCATGCTGAACATCTTCGTCTTATACTGGAGAGACTTCGAGAACATCAACTTTATGCAAAGTATTCCAAGTGTGAGTTCTGGATGGACGAAGTAACCTACCTTGGTCATGTGATCTCCAAGGATGGTATTGCGGTCAACCCTGAACGAGTTCAGGCTATTCTTGACTGGACTCCCCCGAAGAATGTCAAGCAAGTCAGAAGTTTTCTCGGACTCGCCAGCTATTGCCGTCGATTCGTCGAGAACTTCTCCAAGATTGCAAGGCCCTTAACCAATCTGCTTCACAAAGGTGTTAAATATGAGTGGACAGAAAAATGTCAGGAGGGCTTTCAGGCACTTAAGGACAAGCTGACCTCTGCTCCAGTGCTTGCTCCTCCGGATACTCGTAAGGACTTTGTCATTTATTGTGATGCTTCGCGTCAGGGATTAGGTTGTGTCCTAATGCAAGAACGCAGAGTGGTTGCTTATGCATCTCGTCAATTGCGTCCTCATGAAGAGAACTACCTGGTTCATGACCTTTAACTTGCTGCAGTAATTCATGCACTGAAAGAGTGGCGGCAATACCTTGTTGGAAATCGTTGCGAGATCTACACCGATCATCAAAGTCTGAAGTACTTGTTTACTCAGCCAGATCTGAACCTCCGTCAACAGAGATGGATGGAGCGCATAGCAGATTACAATGTGGGTATTTCTTATACCCCGGGCAAGGCTAATGTAATGCCTGATGCTTTGAGCCGCAAGTCGTACTGCAATCACCTTCAGGTTCACAAGGTTCATTCCCGTCTTCAAGAAGAATTTCGCAAGCTGAACCTCCATATTGTTCCTCAGGGTTATCTCACTCCCCCTCCTGAAGGATCCTACAAAATGAACCTCCACGTTGTACCCCAGGGTTCTCTTAATACCCTGGTTGCTAAACCAGACCTTGTGGACGTCATCAAGTGGATCCAAAAGTGTGACAATGAAGTCGAGAGGATTAAACTCGATCTCGCTGAAGGAAAGCCCTCACCTTTCACTATTGCTGAGGATGGCGCTTTGTACTTCAAAGACCGCCTAGTGGTACCGAGTAAAGAGAAAAACCATGATATGACTCAGGAGGTCATGAAAGAAGCACATGACACTCCGCTGTCTATTCATCCTGGTAGTACCAAGATGTACCAAGACATTCGTCGAAGATTCTGGTGGTCTAACATGAAGCGAGACATTGCCCGCTATGTTTCAGAATGTGACATTTGCCGTCGGATCAAAGCAGAACATCATAGGCCTGCTGGAACTCTGCAACCTATTTCTATTCCTGAATGGAAATGGGATCATGTTGAAATGGACTTCATTACTGGGTTTCCCAGGTCGCAGAAAGGTAATGATGCTATTCTTGTTGTCATTGACCGACTGTCCAAAGTTGCACATTTTCTGGCTGTCAAGGAAACTATTACTGCTAGTCAGCTGGCAGATCTATACATGTCCAGAGTTGTTTCACTCCACGGTATCCCATTGGTGATTAGTTCAGACCGTGGTAGTTTATTCACTTCAAGATTCTGGACAAGTTTCCAGGAAGCTATGGGGACTCGTTTGTCTTTCAGCACCGCTTTTCACCCTCAATCCCAGGGACAAGTTGAAAGAGTCAATCAGATTCTCGAAGACATGCTTCGAGCTTGTGTCATTTCTTTCGGCAAGAAATGGGAGGAATCGCTCCCGTATGCTGAGTTCTCCTACAACAATAGCTATCAAGCTAGTCTGAAGATGGCTCCCTTTGAAGTATTATATGGACGTAAGTGTCGAACTCCTCTGAATTGGTCAGAAACTGGGGAACGTACACTTATCGGTCCGGATATTATCCAACATGCCGAAGATCAGGTCCGCATTATTCATGCAAATCTGAAGGCTGCTCAGTCTCGTCAGAAGAGTCAGTATGACCGTCATCACAAAGATATGGTCTATCAACCTGGCGAAAAGGCTTATCTTCGAGTCACGCCAATGAGAGGTACACACCGATTTGGAATAAAGGGCAAGCTGGCTCCTCGTTATATTGGTCCTTTCACTGTTCTCGAAAGGCATGGTAAAGTGGCATATCAATTGGAACTACCGCCAAACCTTTCTCAGGTTCACGATGTGTTCCATGTGTCACAGCTTCGCCGCTGCTTCAAGGATCCTATCCGAGCAGTGGATCATGATATGCTTGAGCTGCAGCAAGACCTCTCTTACAAAGAGCAACCAGTCCGCATTCTCGATGAAACTGAACGTCGGACTCGTCAGAAGGTTACCAAGTTCTTCAAGGTGCAGTGGACAAATCATTCCGAAGATGAAGCCACCTGGGAACGCGAAGATCATCTTCGTGCAGAATACCCCGGGCTCTTTCCTTCTACTTCTTAATTCTCGGGACGAGAATTCTTGTTAGTAGGGGAGAATTGTGATACCCTGGGTTTATGCTACAGTGATGATTGTAATTAAGCTACAGTAATGGCCAAGTGATTAAGCTAATCTTTTGCTAAGCAGGGCTTGATCAAGTTTGAGTTCATTTTCCAATTCAAATTCCACTGAAAAAGGCATTGAATTTCATTGTGATAATTTAAATCCTCAAACAACATATGAAAATTGTTGCATACTTTTGGAACAATCCAAAACTAATGCTGTTGAGGAAAACAACATCACCAAGTTTATGGAGTGGACCCCACCATCAACACAGAATCATTTTTTTGCATTTAAAGTGCACTTTAAATTCTGTGGATAATTACTACAGTTTCCAAAAATGCCCAAAATAAATGTGGCCCTACAAACTATTGCAAGATGTTACTTGGACCACGTCCCACAATTTTTCTGTGGAGAAATGTGCAGAAAAGAAATAAAACAGAAGCTGGAAAAGAAACCAGAAAAAGAAAAAGGAAATAAAAAGAAAAGTGCACTGTGCACTTAGGCCCAGTGGCTACAGTGCGGCCCAGCGCACTGTGGCCGCCTCCTACCTGCTCCCGCCCCGCTGTCGCCCGCGCCATGGCCGAAGCTCGGCCTCGCCGCCGCTGCTCGCCACCTGCCGCCACAGGGCTCCAGGGAGGATAAGGCCGAGGCCATCCACTCCCCGTGGACGCCCTCGCCATTCCCCCCCCCCTCGCCTTGCTCGCTCTCCTCACTCTCTCCCTCCTCCAGATCCACCACTCCCGAGCGCCGCCGCTGCCATGGCCGCCGGCTAGACGCGACCACACGCCCTCCCGTGCCTCGCCGAGGCGTCCACGAGCTCCGCCGCGACCTCCCCATCCTCCTCGACCACGAGCCCGAGCCCCGGAGCCCCTGCAACGACGGCCATGAGCTCCTTCCTCCTCGGATCGCCGCCGCTCGCGTCGACGGTTCCGGCCACCTCGAGCCTCCCCCGAGCCCGCTTTGCACATCTGCAGGATCCCTGTGAGCCCACGCATCTTTCCCCTTGCTTAGCCCCGTCGATTGCTCGCTTTGTCGCTCGATTTCGCCGGAGCCCGAACCTGTCTCCGCCTGAGCTCGTCGCCGGCGAGCCTTCGGTGACCTTTTGGTCCAACCGACGCCGTCGTTCGACTCAGTGCATCGCGTAGGCCCGTGTAGCGCCCGTAGTTAGACCGTTCGCGCCCCATTTTGCTCGCTACCATCGGCGCCCGAAGCTCACCGCCGCCAACCTCGACACCGGCGACGCCACAGGCCACCACAGCTCCCCCTGAAGGCCGGAATGGAACGGCGACGATCTCAGCTCTCGAACGCAAGAAGAACCACGTGATTTGGTACCCTGTGCGCCATTTCCGAGCCCCACCGTGTTTTCGGTAGCTCGCCGGAGCTGCTCCGGTGGCCGGCCGGCGCCACCGCTGACCTGGCCGACCGGGGCCACCGCCAGTGACACTGGCCAGTGGGCCAGGGCGACCCAGTTGACCAGTTGACTTGGTCAACTGGCTGACTGGGCATAGCCCAGTCACTGACATGTGGGGCCCCAAGCCCCTATGTCTATGACAGGTGGGCCACCCCCCTGTCAGCTAACTAATTAGTAATTAGGTTAATTGAAAATAATTAATTAGCACTAATCCCTCACTGACAGATGGGCCCCACTTGCTAATTAGTCTCTGTTTAGTTTAAATTAAAATGAATTAACCCTGAGTCTATGACATGTGGGACCCACTGGTCAGATTTGACTCTGGTCAGCCAGAGTTGACCTATTGACGTCATGGTGATGTCATGATGACGTCATCATTTACTATTCTGGATAATTCGAATTTAAATAAATAATTAAATTCCAGAAATTCTTTAAAACTTTGAAAATTAATAGAAAATGATCCGTAGCTCAGATGAAAAAGTTTTATACATGAAAGTTGATCACAAAAATCCCACGAATCCAAATACGCTGTCCGTTCATCTGTCACATGCTCCTAGCATGATGAACCTGGAACTTTCCCCTCCGGATCGCCTGTCCGATAAATCCAAAGACCCAGGGAATATCGTCAGATATTCTCCCGCTTCGTTTGCAACGCGTAGTACCGCGTTAGTGCATGCCTAGCCCTGCATATTGCCATGTCATGCATCGTGTTGGATCTGTTTGCTTGTATTTATTGTTTCTTCCCCCCTTCTCTCCGTTAGCCTCCGAGACTGACGCTGCTGCCGGGTACGACTACGCCGTTGACGTTCAGCCTTTTGCCGCAGAGCAGCAAGGCAAGCAAACCCCCCTTGAGCATTCCGATATCGCCTATTCCTTTCCCTCTTATTCTTGCATTAGAATTTTGCTACTGTATTAGTTAGCTCCTATTCTGATGCATAGCCTGTTTTTGGTAAACTGTTACTATACCTGCAATCATGCCAACTATTTAGTATAGGTTGATAAGTGAACCCCCAGTGACCCCTTAGTCCCAGTTGCCCCTGCTTCTTCATCGACGACTCGACGACTCGAAGACCCGAAGACTCGGTCCACCGACCGACAAGCCAGGCCCCTCACATCACCGCACACCCCTTAGTTGTACGACTCTGCAGCGCTACTATCGAGTACCGAGGGTGACACCTCGTGAAGTACTCATGATGCTAGCTCTGTAGTGTAGCTAGTCGGTCATGGTTATCGAGGGTGATTCCTCCTTCACCACTCCCGACAATGACTCCATCGTGCAACCCCTCAAGTGTGGGACCCTCGAGGGTGATTCCTCTAGGTTCACCTTGACGGTTACATCGAGCGGGGCCCTTTGAGGGTGATTCCCCAGGTTCCGTCTTGATGTTTTATACACACAATTACTATGACCGGGTTACTGAAACATGTTGGTGATGGGTCGGCCCTGAGGGGTACCCACGGTTTGATGATGATGAGGCGTGGACGGGCAGGAGAGGCCCTTGCCACGGTCCTCGAGGCGGGGTGACGGGACCGCACTTTGAGGGTCGCGTTTGCCCCGCATTAATAAAATGCTAATTGGTTGGGTATTTGATCTGAGTTGGTCGTTGGCCTTTTTACGCACCAAACCATCGCGTGGGAAAGTTATGGGCACTCAGCGTCGTTGTATCAGCCTAAGCTCTTCGGACGTCAGCAATGGAGCGGCGCGCGACGGATTGGACTGGACGGTACAGCTCTTGGACTGGAGTGTACTACGTCTGCTTCCGGCCGCGTTCGTATCGTGCAGGAGTGCAAGGGCAAGTGGGCCCACGAACCTGCGCACTTAGGATTTAGACCGGCGGGCTGGCCTCTTCGTTGAGCCTAGGTGGGGCGACGACGTGCTGCTATCCCGAGGCCGGGCATGACCCAGGAAAGTGTGTCCGGCCGGAGGTGATCAGGCGTGTTGGAGATGTGGTGCACCCCTGCAAGGATGATTAATCTATTCGAATAGCCTTGTCCACGGTAACAGGACGACTTGGAGTTGTGCCTTGACCTTATACAACTATAATTGTAATTTAATTTTGAAATGAATTGTGGCTCCGAGATTGCTTCCTTGCAGGGAGTCGAGGAAGAATCTCTGGGCGTGGTTACTTAATAAAATTGCTACAATAATATGACTATATATGAGATACAGGTCTACTCTCTTCTAATGCTGCAAGATGCTAGTCTTCGATAGGACTAGGCCTTCCCCCCTATTCTTGCTTTCTGCGGCCAGTCCAAATATACCCCATTCCGTTGATAATGATGCATACTTAGCATAGTTCTGATGTCAGTCTTGCGAGTACTTTGGATGAGTACTCACCGCTGCTTTGCTCTCTCTTTCCCCCTCGATACGATTACCGCGTTCAGACGATGGAGCCCAGGAGATGGAGTACGCCGGAGACGACTACTACACCACCGCTGGAGCTTACTACTACGTGGAGAACGCCGACGCTCAGGAGTAGTTAGGAGGTTCCCAGGCAGGAGGCCTCGCCTCTTTCGATCCGTTGCTTATGTTTGTGCTAGCCTTCTTAAGGCAAAACTTGTCTAACTTATGTCTGTACTCAGATATTTTTGCTTCCGCTGACTCGTGCTTGTCGAGCTTTGTATTCGAGCCCTCGAGGCCCCTGGCATGTAATATGAAGCTGTATGACTTTATTTTGTGTCTTTTGTTGTGTTGTGATATCAATCAGTGAGTCCCTAATCTTGGTCGTACGCATTGTGTGTATGATTAGCGTACGGACGAGATCGGGTGCGTCACACCCTACCACATTTTGAAAGCACAAATGAATAATAAACTGTTCATGTGCATCAGGCCTGGAGGAATCATACCATATTCTCTCCTTCTTATTCTTCAAATTTCTTTTCCTACCAGAAGGCAACCTAGGTGCATCTTCTTCTTCTTCATTTGAAATGCCATCATCACCTGGATAGCAGTACTCATCAGCTTGAGGCACATAATCTTCAAACTTAATGTGTTGAGGCTCACCGTGTGATCTGCTTGTTGGGCCTTGTTTCCTCACTAGTTTAAATTTGTGTGCCACACTTTGCACCCGAACTGAAGCTTGTTCTTCATCATCTTCTTCAGAAGAAATTTCACCCTCCTCCCAAAACTCTAAAGCTTCTGAACCAGCTCCAAAATACTGATCAACTATCTTTTCCTCTTCCCTATATTTGTTATTTGTTCCTTCTTCCCCCCCTTATCATCTCCCCTACACCAAGACTTGTATGAAATCTTCTCCCCTCTGTAATCACCCCTGAAAAACTCAAAATCTGAAGAGGATTTGTCCATCTCATCCTCCTCTTGATCTTGTGCTTCAATATTTACATTTTCCATAGCCTCTTTTCCCTTGTTCAAATTACAGCTCTGTCGTGTGTTAAGATATGGTTCATCAGGCATAAATGGAGGATGGGTAGAATTTGAGGCAGGGAAAATGACACCTTCTTGGGATACACCATGCACAATGGGCTCACCAACTTGACTGATCGGAATCTGCTCTTCAAGCAAGGTGTGATCCATGTTTACATCTACTGGATTTGGGTCACTAGCCTCTCTCACTATTTCAATACTTTCTTCTCAGCAAACAAATGTAGCATCTCCTTCACTTTCTCATCACTGTGTAAAACCTCAATCCCCTCCAACTCCTTACCCTCATCCTTAACATAAGACAAATACGAATCTACCCCATAGCCCTCAAGTTCAATCAGTGCTAACAATGTGAGATAATTAATTTCTGATAAGGAAAACTTCCTTTCCATATTGTCTCTACCCTTAAAATGCAGCCTCACTTCCCATACTTCATCATCAAATCTATGGGAAAATATAATCATTTAGATTTCTGATATATGTAATAATATGGAGTTCAATAATATGTAACAACTACACTATCAACCTATTTAAACAACTAATTTACAGTACTAATAGCCCTGGAGTGAACAAATCATAAACTTCACATATCAAATCCTAATAATAAACCAAGGCCGCAAATCCTAACCCTAGGTCATAGAAAGACCACGAAGGAAATAAAGAAAGTAAGAGCTTACTCTCTTCGTGGATCTGTGTGGATGCATCTAGCCATTGCCCTGGCCGCGCGGAACGACGGCAAGATCTGGAAATCCTGTGTAGGTGGCCGCGGCGAGCGTTGCGTCGGGAAACTAGTGTTGCCTAGCCACTTGTCAACCTCTGAGTGACCACCGACCTCGCCGTCGGTGGTGTCCCCAAGGCCTAACGACTCGCCGTCTTCGTTCTTCTTCGCTGCCGCCATCATCGGATAAGAGAGCACGGGGGAAGAGAGAGAGAGAGGCAAGCGAACCAGGATACGGCCCGACCGCACCGATCCGGTCGGCTAACGTCCGTTAACGGCCTCGCCGTCCCGCGCGGAGATGACGTGGCCTGACTGGCGGGCCCGTGAAGTCAGAAAACGGCTTAAACTGTTAGCAACGGGCGTTTTGGGTTATTTGGCCGACGTAAAAAATAATAGTTATCGGTTACAAAGAAATTTTTGATAGTTTTTTAAAACCATAACGCAAAAAAATGATAGTTTTATGCTATATACTCCTCTCAGCATGACCTGCAAACCAAGCCAAGGATCTCCATGAAAACACAATTTGTTGATGCATTTCCATATGGCCCAAAGAACCGACACATGCAACACATTAGCAGCAACAGCTTGGAGGATGCATGCGAGCTGGTCGTGGGTTTGACCCTTGTTTTTTTTGCCATGAACACACAATTTAGCCTTGTATTTTCTTGCTGGGTGCATCCACTCCTGTGTGACCGACAATCTGAAACCAACCCTGCATTCCTTGGAGGTTGGAGCCTTGGAGTCACCCATGAACCGGAGGGGCACTTTCTTGCAGTCCTGTCCCGCGGTTGGCGGGTCAATAACTTGTGTGATGCAGACCAACTTGTATTTGCATGGTTAGAAGAACGGTGGTATCTTCAGTCCATCAGGGTTTAAGTTCTAGTGCTCGCATTTCTTTCTAGATTTATTTTATGATTTTCGGCGATGCATATTCAGTGGAGAAGACGTTTCCGTCGACGACGAGGTGCCTACGGTGCATTCGTAAATTTCAAGATAATATGCCAGTTCAGTCTCTCGAAGGTGCTTATAAAGATAGAGTATTCAAAAAATAATTGTATGCGCATGTATATAAGCGCTTGCGTCTGTACTGTGTACAAAAAAGGGACTGTGATATATACCAAACGTTCGTATATGTAAGATAGATCCGAACGAAATGCAGCGGAGCGTTGCGCGCGCATGCAGCCGAGAGATTTCCCACCGCGTGCGACTCCCCCTCTACCAATTACCATGAATTGCTTTAATTAAGCAGCTTTCCTTAATTAAGTGTGCATGTAAGCATGTGAGACAAAAATGCTAATGTCAGCAAAGATTCCAACAAAAATCAAAATTCAAAATGTTTTGTAGCTCAAACCGTCGCTCCGATTGAAAAACCATTTTCACATAAAAGATTCGTCGCGACGAGACCTTCGAAACTAGATACCATGTTGGTATGTCTTGACGACTTTTTTTTTCAGGTCAGAAGTTACCATGCCCGTAGTACTAACTTATCATGGTGTTTACACTGAAGTTACCGGAGGTGTTTCAACTATCTTTTTTTGCCTGGGTCGAAAATTTACCATGATGTTTATAAGTAAATTATCATGTCTACAGTACCGCCTACCATCGGTGACGTGCCTCGGCCGTAGGGTGAGGTCCACATGCCGACATGGCATGACTCACTTTATAAACAGAACTTTGCGGGTCGTGTCTGTCCAGGGCTGTTTAGGTGTGTGTCGGGTTGTGCCGTACCCGGGTCGGCCTGTTGGCCACATATAATCAGGTCTATGGCGCGTAAAAATACCATGCTATTTACGCAAAAATTATCGGGTGTATGTGGAGATATTTCATCAACCCCCCCTCACCCCCGTCGCCAAAGTTACCAGGACTGGTGTACATAAGTTATCGGGTCTACGATGTGTGAGTTACCATGCTATTCACACAAAAGTTACTGATAGGATATTTCATCAACTCTCCCTGCCCCGTCACCAAAGGTACCATGACCGAGGTACATAAGTTATCAGCTCCATGATGTGTGAGTTACCATCTATTCACACAAAAGTTACCGGGGGGATATTTCATCAACCCTCCCCCCATACCAAAGTTATCAGGACCGAGGTGCATAAGTTATCAGGTCTGCGGTGTGTGAGTTACCATGTTATTCACATAAAAGTTATCATGGGATATTCCATCAACCGCCCCTGCCCCCTCTCCCTCAGCGCCAAAGTTACCAGGATTGGGGTATATAAGTTATCAGATCTGCGATGTGTGAGTTACCGTCTATTCACACAAAAGTTATCGGGGGATATCCTCACCCCCCGCCACGCTCGCGAAAATTACCCAGGGTGTACGATGTGTGAGTTACCATGCTATTAACATTAAAATTATCATGGGTATATTTCATAACCCCCCGCCCCGCGCGCGAAAATTACCCAGGGGTGTACATAAGTTATCATGTCTTGGGGACGTAAAAAAGTCATGTTATCTGCACATAAGTTATCGTGGTGTGTTTCAACAACTCCCACATCTCCACCCCGTCGCCAAAGTTATCAGGACTAGGGTACATAGGTTATCTGGTTTGTAGTGTGTGAGTTACCATGATATTCACCCAAAAGTTACCGGGTGGTATATTTCATCACCACCCCCCATCCCCCCCCCCCCCCCCCCCCCGCGCGTCGCCAAAAGTTACCATGACCGGGGTACATAAGTTATCAGGCTACGAAGTGTAAGTTACCGTGCTACTAACATTAAAGTTACCGTGTGTATATTTCACCAACCCCTCACCAAAGTTATCAGGACCGAACACATAAGTTATCAACTTTTCCCTCTAATGCATGCACGCATGTGCATGTGAAGAGAAAAGTTGGAGGAACCACTTTTTTATGCACGGTAATTTGTGTGTAAACAACATGATAACTTAGGGCATCTCCAAGGGTGACCCGCAAATTTCACCGGTATATGTCCGTTTTTGTGTCCGGACGTGGTCCGCGGACATGATGCGGGACGGAGTCATCCAACGCTTTACAAAGTATCCGGCTGGAAGGAGGAAAAGTAGGTGGGGGACCATGCATGTGGCGGACTATTTGTGTTGTGTTGTCCGGTTGGGTGGAGAGAAAGAAGAGGTAGACCATGCATGTGCGGTTGAGAGGAGAGAGAGAAGAGAGGGACATGCATGTGATTGGTCAAAATGCATGTCCAGACTCCCGCAAATCTCCCCCACTTTTGTCTCCATTTTGCTGGAATCCGTACGTTCGGACTGCTAAGCGGACATATACAGGTCCCCGTTGGATGACAAAAGTGGTCCATACACTGCGGTTCGGACGTATAGCGGAGGTTTGAGGGTCCGCCTGCGAGATGCCCTTATGGTCAACTAACATGATAACTTGTGTAGCACAAGCGTGGTAACTTATCACCAAAAAAGAAATCGTTGAAACATAGCAACATGGGATCTAGTTTTGAAGGTCTCATCGCGACCAATCTTTTATGTAAAAACAATTTTTCCATCGAAGCAACGGTTTAAGCTACAAAACATTTTGAAATCTGAAATTTAATGGAATCTTTGATGATGTCAGCAATCTTGTTTTACTTGCATGCATGCATGAAGGCATACGCATGCAACGCTGGTTCGTTTCTTCGTCCATGCCAGCCATGTAGTAAGAAGAAAGAAACAGCTCACGCGCGCACACCGTGCGATTCAAAAAGAACGACATCGTCTGCGTTCGGATCTATTGCACAGATCCGAACGTGTGGAAGTTACAAATTTCGACAAAAAAATATGTGTGATTAGAGAAGAAAAAATGATGCAAAGGCAGGGTCAAAGGGCCCTGGAGACGACAGACGAGACGTGAATGGTTGCACGCGAGACGCGAGCACGTCGGGAGTGAGCTGCGGCGCACAAACGTGGGCGATCGGTTTGACCACAGTTTTCTTCTGAGCTCTGGACCTTCTCATGCATGCATCACCTTAACCGATTTGGCAGTCCCAAACTCTGTCCAGAATAAATCCTTGTTTAGTAGATAAGCTAAACAATCTCTTGGGAATCAGACCATTGTGTTTGCCTGTCAGGGTGTACCCACGGCACGCTCATCCGTTACCGTACATGACAGGAGAAAGGGACGACAGTGGCATCTGGAGTATATTGTTGGTTGGCTCGATACAGAGAGAAGACGAACGTGTGCAACATCAACTGCACAGGCCGCACGTAGCCCAGCGAATGATTTGCGATCGCCCGCCGGGGATCGCGTCCATCGGTCGGCCGCGCATTGTCAACTGGTCTTCCCCTAACCACCACCACTACCATGCCATATAGGACGGACCGCCTCAATCTTGTCTAGAGTTGACATAGGCAGCTAGATCAACATCCAGAGATACCGGCAGCTAGCCTTGGAGCTGTTCTCGCTTGAGATCGCCGCCGTGTGCGTTTCTTGGGTCGAGGATGTGGTGCTGCGCCGGCGAGAGGGAGGAGTACCACGGCCCGCCGGCGGGCAACCTTGCCACGCCGCCCCCGCGAGCACCAGGTTCTTGACCCTACCCGTTACGTTCCACAAGCACTTGCGCTTCATTCCTTGCCCAAAATGCAATCGTTTAGGGCTCCTTTGATTCAAAGGTTTTTCGTAGGGATTTTGAAGGATTAGAATCCTTAGGATTTTTTCTTGTGTTGGTTGTTTGGTTCATAGGATTAAATTCTATAGGATTCTTAAGGATTTCTTCGTACTACTTTTTATAAGATTTCTAGCATCCGCTAAAATCTCTTTGAAAGAATCCTTTGTTTTTCCTGTGATGCAATCCAAAATTCCGTAGGATTGAGATGACCATGACATTTTAGTCTTATGTTTTTTCTATTTCCGTGTTTTTAGAATCATGCGAATAAAAGAGACCCTTAACTGTTGCAGCGCAAGCGAGAGGGCCGAACGCGCCGAGGAACGGCGTGGGGCCGGCCAAGGTGCTCCCAATCGACGTCCCGGCGGTCACGCTGGCGGAGCTCAACCGCCTCACGGGCAACTTCGGCGCCCGGTCGCTGGTCGGGGAGGGCTCCTACGGCCGCGTCTACCGCGCCAAGCTGGCCACCGGGGAGACTGTCGCCGTCAAGATGTTCGACAACGGCGGCTCCGGGCAGTCGGAGGCTGAGTTCTGCGCGCAACTATCGGTGGTGTCCAGGCTCCGAAGCGAGCACTTCACGCAGATGCTGGGCTACTGCCTGGAGCTCAACAACCGTATCGTGCTCTACGAGTTCGCCACCAACGGCTCGCTCTACGACATCCTACACGGGAAGAAGGGCGTGCAGGGCGCCGAGCCCGGGCCGGCGCTCACGTGGAGCCAGCGCGCCAGGGTGGCCCTCGGCGCCGCCAGGGGGCTCGAGTACCTGCACGAGAAGGTGCAGCCGTCCGTGATCCACCGCGACGTCCGCTCCAGCAACGTGCTCGTCTTCGCCGGCCATGACGGCAAGATCGCCGACTTCAACCTCACCAACCAGTCCGCCGACACCGCTGCGCGCCTCCACTCCACCAAGGTGCTCGGCACCTTCGGGTACCACGCGCCCGAGTACGCCATGACGGGCCAGCTCACGCACAAGAGCGACGTCTACAGCTTCGGGGTCGTCCTCCTCGAGCTCCTCACCGGCAGGAAGCCCGTCGACCACACCATGCCCAAGGGTCAGCAGAGCCTCGTCACATGGGTACGCATATATATATAAAGGCTCCATTCCGTCCGATAATTACGATCGAGGAGTAGTGTGCGGCATTTCTCGTTTAGTCGGTCATCCAAGAATGCATGCGTGACGATCGACGTTGATCCTGCTGCAGGCCACGCCGAGACTGAGCGAGGACAAGGTGAAGCAATGCATCGATCCCAAGCTTAACAACGACTACCCACCAAAAGCAGTGGCCAAGGTGCGTAATCCAGCTAAAGAAATTAATCGATGATTCGTTTCCCCCATTGATATACCTATTTGAACCGAATCTCTTGGCTTGTGTTCAGCTCGCGGCGGTGGCGGCCTTGTGCGTGCAGTATGAAGCCGACTTCAGGCCCAACATGACCATTGTCGTCAAGGCTCTCCAACCCCTTGTCGGTGCCCGTCCGGGAGGAGGAGATCACTAGCTTAGAAAGAGCCATTTCATGTCAATGCATTCATCCTTTCCTGCAGCCTCTTATGCATTAACCATTGTCATCATGTTACCTTTGTTTGTGCGCTACAGCTATCAAGCCATTGTGTGGAACGGCCTATACTTGACTTGACTAGTGCAACTATATATGTAAAGTGGGCGTGACATGTAAATTTTATCAGAGATGGAAGATCTGCTGGATGGAAACACGGAATGCAGTTGAAATATACAATTTGTAATACTTCTATTATGCTTTTGTTACCACCACATGCCTCGCAAACCGGGACGGACATATTGTTCCGCTCCATATGTTGGTTTGCAAGGATGCCACTAAGCACAATCTCTCTCTCTCTCTCTCTCTCTCTCTCTCTCTCTCTCTCTCTCTCTCTCTCTCTCTCTCTCTCTCTCTCTCTCTCTCTCTCTCTCTCTCTCTCTCTCTCTCTCTCTCTCTCTCTCTCTCTCTCTCTCTCTCTCTCTCTCTCTCTCTCTCTCAAAGGAGAAAAAAAGACGGTACAATCATCCATTATCGGTTTATCATATACCAAGCCGTGGCTATTTGAATTGAAGCTCTTGGCTTGTGTTCAGCTCGCGGCGGTGGCAGCATTGTGCGTGCAGTACGAAGCCGACTTCAGGCCCAACATGACCATTGTCGTCAAGGCTCTCTAGCCCCTTGTCGGTGCCTGTCCAGGAGGAGGAGATCACTAGCTTAGAGACATCCATGTCACGTGTCAATGCCTTTGTCCTCTCCTGCAGCCTCTTATGCATTAACCATTGCCATGTCATGTCATGTTACCTTTGTCTGCACATACAGCTATCAAAACCATCGGGTCATTAAGAAGTTAGAGTTGAAAGCTGAAGCACCAGTTCTTAATAGTTCTGATCGAAGTATTAAGGATGAGACAGAGGAGAAGCTTCGTGCTTTACTTAGAGAGGAAGAGATTAAGTGGGCACTGAGAGCTAAGGTGTCTACGGTCATCCAAGGGGATGACAACACCCAATTCTTCCACATGATAGCTAATGGAAGCGCAGAAAGAAGAAAATAATTCAGCTCGAACAGGATGAGGGTACAATTGTAGGGCATGAGAACCTGAAATTGTATATCTCTGATACGACTCCGTCGTATCTACTTTTCCTAACGCTTTTGCTCTTGTTTTGGACTCTAATTTGCATAATTTGAATGAAACTAACCCGGACTGACGTTATTTTCAGTAGAACTACCATGGTGTTGTTTTTGTGCAGAAATAAAAGTTCTCGGAACTGGACGAAACTTTTTGAAGAATTGTTTTACAATAAATAAAAAATACTGGAGCCAAGAACCACCGGAGGGGGTGCCCTGGCTGGGCACGATACACCAGAGTGCGCCACCCCCTCCAGGCGCGCCCTGGTGGGTTGTGCTCACCTCGTGGCCCCACTGATCCTAATTCCAACACTATAAAATCCTGTTTTCGGAGAAAAAAATAGGAGAGGAAGTTTTATCGCGTTTCACGAGAAGGAGCCGCCGCCACCTCCTGTTATTCATCGGGAGGCTAGATCTAGAGCCCGTTTGGGGCTCCGGAGAGGGGAATCTTCGGTCTTTGTCATCACCAACCCTCCTTCATCGCCAATTCCATGATGCTCCCCACCGGGAGTGAGTAATTCCTTCGTAGGCTCGCTGGTCGGTGAGGAGTTGGATGAGATTCATCATGTAATCGAGTTAGTTTTGTTAGGGCTTGATCCCTAGTATCCACTATGTTCTGAGATTGATGTTGCTATGACTTTGCCATGCTTAATGCTTGTCACTAGGGCCCGAGTGCCATGATTTCAGATATGAACCGTTTATGTTATCACCTTTATATCTATGTTCTTGATCCGATCTTGCTAGTCATATGCACCTATTACGTGTTATGATCCGTAAACCCCATAGTGACAATATTTGGGATACTTTCCGGTGATGAGCGTAGTTTGAGGAGTTCATGTATTCACCATGTGTTAATGCTTTGTTCCGGTTCTCTATTAAAAGGAGGCGTTAATATCCCTTAGTTTCCTTATGGACCCCGCTACCACGGGAGGGTAGGACAAAAGATGACATGCAAGTTCTTTTCCATAAGCACGTATGACTATTTACGTAATACATGCCTACATTACATTTATGAACTGGAGCTAGTTCTGTGTCGCCCTAGGTTATGACTGTTATATGATGAATATCATCCAATGAATCCACCGATCCAGTGCCTACGAGTTTTCCACATATTGCTCTTGCTAAGTTACTATTTCTACCGCTACTGTTACTTTTGCTACAAAACCATTGCTATCACTGTTACCGTTACTGTTACTGTTACTATCAAAACTATCATACTATTGTGCTACTAATCACTCTGCTGCAGATATTTAATCTCCAGGTGTGGTTGAATTGACAACTCAACTGCTAATACTCGCAAATATTCTTTGGCTCCGCTTGTGTCGAATTTATAAATTTGGGTTGAATACTCTACCCTCGAAAACTGTTGCGATCCCATATACTTGTGGGTTATCAAGACCCTTTTCTGGTGTCGTTGTCGGGGAGCATAGCTATATTTGTTGAGTCACTTGGGATTTATATCAATTGATCACTATGAGGAATTTGAAGGATACAAGAACCAAGCTTTTTCCCTCTAAGACGAGGGGAGGTAAGGAATTTCCATCTAGCTCTGTACTTGATTCACCTTCGGTTGTGAGTAAACTTGCAACACCACCACATGCTATTAATCCTGATATGTCGCAAGTTATTGATGATGCTAATTTTGCTATGAATAATTCTTATGATGATGCTAGTACCATGCCTGATGATAATGTGCCACTAGGTGAATTTCTTGATGAACAAATTGCTAGATCTAAAGAGAATGAAGCTACTGAAACTGATGAAACTACTGAAACTGATGAAGCCCTTGAAACTGAGAACTATGAAATACCTATTAGACCTAGATCTCCTAGATTTGAAATGCCTAAGATACCTGAAGGTTATGTTATGGATGAGGAGATAGCTAGAGAAATCCTTTCTTGTAAGGATAGACATGATCTTAAGAAATTATTATGCAAGTATAAGGAAAAGACTTTGAATGCTAGAATGAAATGTGATCCTAAGTTAGCTACTTCGCCTATCTTTGTTACCGATAAGGATTATGAATTCTCTGTCGACCCAGACTTGATTACTTTGGTTAAATCTAATCCTTTCCATGGCTATGAAACTGAAACTGTAGTGGCACGTCTTACAAATTGAATGATATAGCCACCCTTTTTGCTCATGATGAGAAGATTCACTACTACTATATTCTCAAATTATTTCAGTTCTCATTAAAGGGTGATGCTAAGATATGGTACAATACTCTTGCTCCTGGTTGTGTGCGTAGTCCCCAGAATATGATTTACTACTTCTTTGAAAAATATTTTCCTGCTCATAAGAAACAAGCTGCCTTACAGGAAATATTTAACTTTGTGCAAATTGAAGAAGAGAGTCTCCCACAAGCTTGGGGGAGGCTTCTCCAATTGATTAATGATTTGCCTGATCACCCTCTTAAGAAAAATGAAATACTTGATATCTTCTATAATGGACTAACCGATGCTTCTAGGAACTTCCTAGATAGTTGTGATGGTTGTGTTTTCAGGGAACAAACTGTTGAACAAGCTGAGGAACTATTGCATAATATATTGAAGAATTATGATGATTGGAATCTCCCTGAACCACCGCCTAAACCCACTCCGAAGAAGAGGGGTATCTTATTTCTCAGTCCTGAATATATGCAAGAGGTAAAGAAATGTATGAAGGAAAAAGGTATTAAAGCTGAGGATGTTAAGAATTTACCACCTACTGAAGAAATACATGGCCTTGACACATCACCACCTCAACATGTAGTAGAGGTAAATTCTTTATTAAAGTTTGATGAAAGTGATATCCCTTACAATAAACATCCTAGTCAATGCTTATATGAGTTTGATAACTACATTAGGAAACAAGATCACTTCAATGCAAATGTTCTGAAACAATTGACATATAATTCTGATATGACTGCTCGCTTGAGTGACTTGTTATTTAGAATTAGTAATGATGTTAGAGGTGTAGGAAAACATGCCTCTATGGTTCAAACCCAGTTAGAACAAGTTGCTAAATCTCAAAAAGAATTGCTTAATGAAATGAATAATAATATGAATGATCATGCTATTAGAGTAGTGACTAGAGGAGGTAGAATGACTCAGGAACCACTTTATCCTGAAGGACACCCTAAAAGAATTGAACAAGACTCTCAGAGAATTAACACTGATGCACCTAGTCCTTCTAAAAAGAAAAAGAAAAATGATAGGACTTTACATACCTCTAGTGAACCTGAGATAGAAAAACCTCGTGATAATAATGATGTCTCTATTTCTGATGCTGAAACTCAGTCTGGTAATGAACATCCACCTAGTGATAATGAAAATGATAATGATGATGTTCATGAAGGTACTCAACCGGACAATGATAAAGAACCAGATAATGATGTTGAAATAGAACCTGCTGTTGATCTTGATAACCCACAACCTAAAAATAAACAATATGATAAAAGAGACTTTGTGGCTAGAAAACATGGTAAAGAAAGAGAGCCATGGGTTCAGAAACCCATGCCCTTTCCACCTAAACCATCTAAGAACCTGCTGATGAAAATATTTTATACATGAAAGTTGTTCAGAAAAATCCCACGTATCCGAATACGCTGTCCATACGTCTGTCACATGCCCCTAGCATGATGAACATGGACATTTTGCGTTAGGATCATCTGTTCGGTAATAGCCAGAGACCCGGGAAATATCGTCAGATATTCTTCTGACCCATCTGCGACGTGTGGTACTGCGTTAGTGCATGCCTGGCTCTGCATATTGCCATGTCGTGCATCGTTATTGCATCTGTGTTTTATATTTATTGTTTCTCCCCCCTCTTCTTACCGGTAGACCCCGAGACTGACGCTGCTGCCGGGTACGACTACGCGACTGACGATCAGGCCTTTGCTGCAAAGCAGCAAGGCAAGCAACCCCCCTTGAGCATTCCGATATTGCCCATTTCTTTCCCTCTCACTCTTGCATTAGATTTTGCTACTGTATTAGCTAGCTCCTATTTCTGATGCATAGCCTGTTTTTGATAAATTGCTACTATACCTGCTGTTATATCAACTGCTTAGTATAGGTTGATCAGTGAATCCCCTGTGACCCCCTTAGTCACAGTTGCCCCTGCTTCTTCATCGACGACTCGACGACTCGGTCAACCGACCGACAAGCCATGCCCGTCATATTCACCGCACACCCCTTAGTTGTACGACTCTGCAGAGCTACTATCGAGCACCGAGGGTGACACCTTGTGAAGTACTCATGATGCTAACTCTGTAGTGCAGCTAGTCGGTCGTGGTTATCGAGGGTGATTCCTCCTTCACCACTCCCGACGATGACTCTGTCGTGCAACCCCTCAAATGTGGGACCCTCGAGGGTGATTCCTCTAAGTCCACCTCGACGGTTTCATCGAGCGGGACCCTTTGAGGGTGATTCCTCAGGTTCCATCTTGATGTTTTATACACACAGTTACTATGACCTGGTTTCAGAAACATGTTGGTGATGGGTCAGCCCTGAGGGGTACCCACGGTTTGATGATGATGAGGCGTGGACGGGCAGGAGAGGCCCTTGCCATACCTCCTCGAGACGGGGCGACGGGACCACACTTCATTGGTCGCGCTTGCCCCGCATTAATAAAATGCTAATGGGCTGGGTATTTGATCTGAGTTGGTCGTTTGACCTTTTACGCACCAAACCTTCACGTGGGAGAAGTTATGGGTACTCAGCGTCGTTGTATCAGCCGAAGCTCTTCGGACGTTAGCAATGGAGCGGCGCGCGCCCGAGTGGCCTGGACGGCACAACTCTTGGATTAGGGTGTGCTAGGGCTGACCTCGGCCGCGTACGCATCGTGCAGGAGCGCAAAGGGCAAGTGGGCCCACGACCCCTGTGCGCTTAGGATTTAGACCGGCGGGCTGGCCTCTCTGTTGAGCCTAGGTGGGGCGACGACGTGTTGATATCCCGAGGCCGGGCATGACCCAGGAAAGTGTGTCCGACCGGAGGTGATCAAGCGTGTTGGAAATGCGGTGCACCCCTGCAGGGATGAATTCATCTATTCGAATAGCCGTGTCCACGGTAACAGGACGACTTGGAGTTGTACCTTGATCTACTACAACTAAAATTGTGACTTTAAATTGAGATGGATGTTGGCTCCGAGATTGCTTCCTCGCAGGGAGTCGAGGAAGAATCTCTGGGCGAGGTTACTTAATAAAATTTGCTACAATAATATTGCTATATATGAGATACCAATCTATTCTCTTCTAATGATGCAAGATGTTGAAGATGCTAGTCTTCGATAGGACTAGGCCTTTCCCCCTCATTCTTGCTTTCTGCAGTCAGCCCAGATATAACATCATTCCTTGATACCGATGCATACTTAGCATAGTTCTGATGTCAGTCTTGCGAGTACTTTGGATGAGTACTCATTTGCTTTCTCTTTTCCCCTCGATACGATTACTATGTTCAGACGACGGAGCTCGGGAGATGGAGTACGCCGGAGACGACTACTACACCACCGCCGGAGCCTACTACTACGTGGAGGCTGCCCCCGACCAGCAGTAGGATAGGAGGTTCCCAGGCAGGAGGCCTCGCCTCGTTCGATCCGTTGTTATGTTTGTGCTAGCCTTCTTAAGGCAAAACTTGTTTAACTTATGTCTGTACTCAGATATTTTTTGCTTCCGCTGACTTGTTGAATTTGAGCTTATGTATTCGAGCCCTCGAGGCCCCTGGCTTGTAATATGAAGCTTGTATGACTTTAATTTGTGTCTAGAGTTGTGTTGTGATATCTTCCAGTGAGTCCCTAATCTTGGTCGTACGCATTTGCGTGTATGATTAGCGTACGGTCAAATTGGGGGCGTCACATAAACCATCTAAGAAAAAGGATGATGAAGAGTTTGAACGCTTTGCTGAAATGATTAGGCCAGTCTTTTTGCGTACCCGCTTAACCGATATTTTAAAGATGGCCCCTTATGCAAAATACATGAAAGACATCATCACTAATAAAAGAAAGATACCTGAAGATGAAATCTCCACCATGCTTGCTAATTATTCTTCTAAGGATGGAGTACCTAAAAAACTTTGAGATCCTGGAATACCAACTATACCTTCCTCCATCAAGAGAAATTGTGTCAAAACTGCTTTGTGTGATTTGGGAGCTGGTGTTAGTGTTATGCCTTTCTCTTTGTATAAAAGACTTGATTTGAATAAACTCACACCTACAGAAATATCATTGCAAATGGCTGACAAATCAACTGCTATACCTATCGGTATTTGTGAGGATGTGCCTGTTGTTGTTGCAAATGCTACTATCTTAACAGACTTTGTTATTCTTGCGATGCCCGAGGACGACAACATGTCGATTATCCTTGGTAGACCCTTTTTAAATACTGCAGGGGCTGTTATTGATTGCAATAAAAGGAAAGTCACTTTTCATATCAATGGTAATGAGCATACGGTGCACTTTCCGAAGAAACAATTCCAAGTGAATGGTATAAATGTTATTGAAGAATCTCCGACACTCACTATTGGAAGTTTTCAACTACCTCTACCTACTGCCAAAAAGAAATATGATATACTTATTGTTGGGGATATGCATATCCCCATTAAGGTAACTTAGTGTTTTTTCGAAAGTATTTCGGTTTCTTGCTAATCGGAAGTGGTTGTTAATAAGACTTGATCAACCTTATTAATGGATCATTTTTGAGAGGTATGAAGTTGATGAATCTAGTAGGCACAACCTTCTGCTCCCACCTTTTGTTTTCTATTTTTCTTAGTCAAATAAAATAAAATGCCATGTTTATCCCGTTTTCTGTTTTCTCCGTGCAATAAAAAATGACCCAAAAATAAAAGTTCTCAGAATGTCCTAAAAACTTAACACGATTTTTTCTGAATATTTCTGAATTTCTGGTGCAAATAACATCAAAGGGGGGGTGCACCTGGTGTCCACAAGACACTAGGGCGCGCCAGCAGCCCCAGGCGTGCCCTGGTGGGTTGTGGTCCCCACGTGGGTCCCCTCACTTATCCCTTTAGCCCATTCCATCTCTTACCTCCAGAAAAAATCACCATAGCTCTCCCTGTCGTGTTCTTGCTCTCAAACCCGCGGATTTTGATCTTTTTGCTCGAAGCTCCGTTTCTGAAAATGTTTTGGGGGATTGCTACTTGGTATGTGACTCCTCCATTCCTCCAATTAGTTTTTGACTTAGTGGTTTATTTTTAGAATAATTAGCTACTCTTGGTGCCGCTGTAGATGGGCTTGCATGTTGAATTCTTAGAGTTCTAAGTAGTTTGAATGCTTAATATGGCCTCTATGCATCCTTAGGAGTAGTTGCTATTAATCTTATGAAGTTTTGTTGACAAAAATTTTGGGACCAATTTTTTTCAGAAATTTGTACGCGAATAAAATGAATTTCGTTGGAAGGTGTTCTTCGAGGAGAAGGTCCTCGGAGGCATCATCGAGCAATGGCTCAATATGACGGTCTTATGTTGAGCCAAGTGCAAGCTCGATGCGGGATGCCGCTACCAAATCATGCTTATGGCCATGTAACGAATTCATGGTAGGTGTGGGTATCAAGGAGGAATTCGAGCAATTTATCGACAAAGCAGAACTTGCGCCCTTCGTCGCAGACAAGTGCATTCAACATCTCGAACTCACAAAAACATTCAGCAAGAAATTTAAATATTTTCCACGTGAGTCGAGAGTTTCATTCAACATTTATGACCATCCCTTTACCATGCCTTTAGAGGTGTTCTGTGAGGCGTGCAAAATTCCATATTGGGGTTTGCTAGATGAACCACCAACATCTGAGTATGAGTCATTTTTGATTAATCTTTGCTACGGTGAAGATTGATGTCTACTACGCAACCTTCTTCTTGTAGACTCGTGTTGGGCCTCCAAGCGCAGAGTTTTGTAGGACAGTAGCAAATTTCCCTCAAGTGGATGACCTAAGGTTTATCAATCCGTGGGAGGCGTAGGATGAAGATGGTCTCTCTCAAACAACCCTGCAACCAAATAACAAAGAGTCTCTTGTGTCCCCAACACACCCAATACAATGGTAAATTGTATAGGTGCACTAGTTCGGCGAAGAGATGGTGATACAAGTGTAATATGGATGGTAGATATAGGTTTTTGTAATATGAAAATATAAAAACAGAAAGGTAACTAATGATAAAAGTGAGCACAAACGGTATTACAATGCCTAGAAACAAGGCCTAGGGTTCATACTTTCACTAGTGCAAGTTCTCTCAACAATACTGACATAGTTGAATCATATGTAAATCCCTCACGTGCGACAAAGAGTTCACTCCAAAGTCACAAATAGCGGAGAACAAACGAAGAAATTATTGTAGGGTACAAAACCACCTCAAAGTTATCTTTTCCGATCAATCGTATGAGCTATCCCTATAAGTGTCACAAACAGCCCTAGAGTTCGTACTAAAATAACACCTTAAGATACACATCAACCAAAACCCTAATGTCACCTAGATACTCCAATGTCACCACGAGTACCCATGGGCTTGATTATACGATATGCATCACACAATTTCAGATTCATCATGTTCAATCCAATACAAAGAACTTCAAAGAGTGCCCCAAAGTTTCTACCGGAGAGTCAAGACGAAAACATGTGCCAACCCCTATGCATAGATTCCCAAGGTCACGGAACCCGCAAGTTGATCACCAAAACATACATCAAGTGGATCAATAGAACATCCCATTGTCACCACGGATATCCCATCGCAAGAGATACATCAAGTGTTCTCAAATCCTTTAAAGACTCAATCCGATAAGAAAACTTCAAAGGGAAAACTCAATTCATCACAAGAAGATAGAGAGGGGAAAACTCCATATGATTCATCTATATTAATAAAGCTCGTGGTACATCAAGATCTTGTCATCTCAAGAACACGAGAGAGAGAGAGATCAAACACATAGCTACTGGTACATACCCTTAGCCCCGAGGGTGAACTACTCCCTCCTCGTCATGGAGACCGCCGGGATGATGAAGATGGCCTCCGGTGATGGTTTCCCCCTCCGGCAGGGTGCTGGAACGGGTTCTCGGTTGGTTTTTCATGGCTACAGAGGCTTGCGGCGGCGGAACTCCCGATCTAGGGTTCTTTTCGAAGGTTTGGGTATTTATAAGAATTTTTGGCGTCGGAAACAAGTCAAGGGGGGCCACGAGGCGACGACAAGCCAGGGCGGCGCGCCCCCTAGGCTTGTGGCTGCCTCGTGGCTCTTCTGACCCAACTCCGATGCCCCGTGGGTCTCTTCTGGTCCATAAAAAATCACCGTAAATTTTTATTCCGTTTGGACTCCGTTTGATATTCCTTTTCTGTAAAACTCAAAAACAAGGAAAAAACAGAAACTGGCACTGGGCTCTAGGTTAATAGGTTAGTCCCAAAAAATAGTATAAAATAGCATATTAATGCATATAAAACATCCAAAACCGATAATATAATAGCATGGAACAATCAAAAATTATAGATACGTTGGAGACGTATCAAGCATCCCCAAGCTTAATTCCTGCTCGTCCTCGAGTAGCAAATGATAAAAATAGAATTTTTGATGTGGAATGCTACCTAACATATTCATCCATGTAATTTTCTTTATTGTGGCATGAATATTCAGATCCATATGATTCAAAACAAAAGTTTAATGTTGACATAAAAACAATAATACTTCAAGCATACTAATCAAGCAATCGTGTCTTCTCAAAATAACATGGCCAAAGAAAGTCATCCCTACAAAATCATATAGTCTGGCTATGCTCCATCTTCATCACACAAAGTATTAAATCATGCACAACCCCGGTTTTAGCCAAGCAATTGTTTCATACTTTAGTGTTCTCAAACTTTTTCAACTTTCACGCAATACATGAGCATGAGCCATGGACATAGCACTATAGGTGGAATAGAATATGGTGGTTGTGGAGAAGACAAAAAAGAAGGAGATAATCTCACACCAACTAGGCGTATCAACGGGCTATGTACATGCCCATCAATAGATATCAATGTGAGTGAGTAGGGATTGCCATGCAACGGATGCACTAGAGCTATAAGTGTATGAAAGCTCAAAAAGAAACTAAGTGGGTGTGCATCCAACTCGCTTGCTCACGAAGACCTAGGGTAATTTGAGGAAGCCCATCATTGGAATATACAAGCCAAGTTCTATAATGAAAAATTCCCACTAGTATATGAAAGTGAAAATATAGGAGACTCTCTATCATGAAGATCATGGTGCTAGTTTGAAGCACAAGTGTGGAAAAAGGATAGTAGCATTGCCCCTTCTCTCTTTTCTCTCATTTTTTTCTCTTTTTTTCATTTTTTTCTTTTGGTGGGCATCTTTGGCCTCTTTTTTTATTTGGGCTTCTCTGGTCTCTTTTATTATTTGTAAAGTCCGGAGACTCATCCCGACTTGTGAGGGAATCATAGTCTCCATCATCCTTTCCTCACATGGGACAATGCTCTATAATGATGATCATCACACTTTTATTTACTTACAACTCAAGAATTACAACTCGATACTTAGAACAAAATATGACTCTATATGAATGCCTCCGGCGATGTACCGGGATGTGCAATGACTCAAGAGTGACATGTATAAAAAATATGAACGGTGGCTTCGCCACAAATACGATGTCAACTACGTGATCATGCAAAGCAATATGACAATGATGATGCGTGTCATAAACGGAACGGTGGAAATTGCATGGCAATATATCTCGGAATGGCTATGGAAATGCCATAATAGGTAGGTATGGTGGCTGTTTTGAGGAAGGGTATATGGTGGGTTTAATGCACCGGCGAAAGTTGCGCGGTACTAGAGAGGCTAGCAAAGGTGGAAGGGTGAGAGTGCGTGTAATCCATGGACTCACATTAGTCATAAAGAACTCACATACTTATTGCAAAAGTCTATTAGTTATCAAAACAAAGTACTACACGCATGCTCCTAGGGGAAGGGTTGGTAGGAGTTAACCATCGCGCGATCCCGACCTTCACACAAAGGAGGGCAATCAATAAATAAATCATGCTCCGACTTCGTCACATAACGGTTCACCATACGTGCATGCTACGAGAATCACAACCTTTAACACAAGTATTTCTACCAATCCACAATTACTCACTAGCATGTCTCTAATATTACCATCTTTATATCTCAAAACAATCATAAGGAATCAAACTTCTCATAGTATTCAATGCACTTTATATGAAAGTTTTTATTATATCCCTCTTGGATGCCCATTATATTAGGACTAAATTCATAACCTGAGAAAATTACCATGCTGTTTAGAGACTCTCAAAATAATATAAGTGAAGCATGAGAGTTCATCAATTTCTATAAAATGAAACCACCGCCGTGCTCTACAAAGATATAAGTGAAGCACTAGAGCAAAAATATAAACTACTCCAAAAAGATATAAGTGAAGATCAATGAGTAGCCAACAATTAAATAACTATGTGAAGACTCTCTAATCTAATAAATTCAGATCTTAAGTATTTTATTCAAACAGCAAAACAAAATAAAATGACATTCCAGGGATAGCACATATCATGTGAAGAAGCAAAAACTTAGGTTCAACCGATACTAACCGATAATTGTTGAAGAAGAAAGGTAGGATGCCAACCGGGGCATCCCCAAGCTTAGATGCTTGAGACTTCTTGAAATATTAATTAGGGATGCCTTGGGCATCCCCAAGCTTGAGATCTTGTTTCTCCTTAATTCATGTCATATCATGGTTTCCCTAATTCTTATAAACTTCATCCACACAAAACCCAACAAGAACTCGTGAGATAGGTTAGTACACATAAGAATAAATCAACACTTCATGTACTGCCAAGACAAGTTGCACAATAATTATCAAACATCATCTACTGTTTACTATCTTTTCCACAATTTATATCTACCAATATAGGCTATGGAAACTATAGGATAAGTAGATAACAAAACTATGACAGCAATCTGTCCAAACAGAACAGTCTGTAGAAATTTATGAAAACAGTGTACTTATGTAACTCAAAAAATTATGAAAATTTATGACATGCTAAATAATTTATATGACAATACTGTGTAAAAATTTCAGAAACGTTCCATGTTCCAGTAAAATATGAAAATTCAAACACTACAGCAAAAGTTTCTGTTTTTACACAGCACACATCAAAACATGCAATGCAAGCATCCTAAGACAATTCTTGGAACTTTTTATTGAAAAACAAGATTATGAATAACACCTAAGAGAAAATAACAAAATATAATGATGATCCAAGCAAAGCACATATCATGTGACGAATAAAAATATAGCTCTAAGTAACATATACCGATAATGTTGAAGACGAAAGAGGGGATGCCTTCCGGGGCATCCCCAAGCTTAGACGCTTGATTCTTCCTTGAATATTACCTTGGGGGTGCCTTGGGCATCCCCAAGCTTAGGTTCTTGTCACTCCTTATTCTCCTCATATCGGTGTCTCACCCAAAACTTGAAAACTTCAATCACACAAAACTTAACGGAACTTCGTGAGAAGGGTTAGTGTAATAAAGATAAATCATTCACTTAGGTACTCTCAAGACAAGATTCATAATTGTTCCCACATGATACCTACTGTATTATATCATTCCCATAATTTATACCACTAAATATAAGCTATGGGAACACTAAAACAAGCAAACTATGCATGCAAAACAGAATCTGTCAAAAATAGAACAGTCTGTGATGATCTGTAGTATAACCATACTTCCCTGTATCTAACAATTATGAAAAATTAGGAAAACCTGAATAATTTGTATATGAAGACTGTTTAAAAATTTCAGATCATTATCACGCTCCAGTAAAAAATGAAAATTCCTGTACTGGAGTCAAAAGTTTCTGTTTTGGTTCAGCATCAGTTCTACTCATCTTGTGAGTCATCCCAAAGGCTTTACTTGGCACTTTATTGAAACAAAATCTATAAAACATGATTACTACAGTAGATTAATCATGTGATCACACAAAAACAGAAAGTAAAAGTGTTGGGTTGTCTTCCAACAAGCGCTTTTCTTTAATGCCTTTTTGCTAGGCATGATGATTTCAATGATGCTCACATAAAAAGTAGTAATTGAAACATGCAAGAGAGCATCATGAATCTCATGACAAGCACATTTAAGTCTAACCCACTTCCTATGCATAGGTATTTTGTGAGCAAACAATTTATGGCAGCAAGAATCAACTAGCATAGGAAGGCAAAACAAGCATAACTTCAAAACTTTGAACACATAGGGAGGAAACTTGATATTATTGCAATTCCTACAAGCATATGTTCCTCCCTCATAATAATTTTCAGTAGGATCATGAAGGAATTTCACAATATAACTATCACATAAAACGTTCTTTTCATGATCTACAAGCATAGAAAATTTATCACTCTCCACATAAGCAAATTTCTTCTCATCCATGGTAGTGGGAGCAAACTCAACAAAATAACTATCATGAGATACTTGATTGACATAGCCACATTCAATATTAAAATCATGATGACAAGTTTCATGGTTACTATCACTCTTTATAGCATACATGTCATCATCATAATCATCATAGATAGGAGGCATGCCATCATCATAATATATTTGCTCATCAAAACTTGGGGGGCTAAAAATATCATCTTCATCAAACATAGCATCCCCAAGCTTGTGGCTTTGCATATCATTAGCATCATGGATATTCAGAGAATTCATACTAGCAACATTACAATCATGCTCATCACTCAAGGAATTCTAAAGATATACCTTCAAGCACTCACCTCCCCGGCAACGGTGCCAGAAAAGAGCTTGATCTCTACTACGCAACCTTCTTCTTGTAGACTCGTGTTGGGCCTCCAAGCGTAGAGTTTTGTAGGACAGTAGCACATTTCCCTCAAGTGGATGACCTAAGGTTTATCAATCCGTGGGAGGCATAGGATGAAGTTGGTCTCTCTCAAACAACCCTGCAACCAAATAACAAAGAGTCTCTTGTGTTCCCAACACACCCAATACAATGGTAAATTGTATAGGTGCACTAGTTCGGCGAAGAGATGGTGATACAAGTGTAATATGGATGGTAGATATAGGTTTTTGTAATCTGAAAATATAGAAACAGCAAGGTAACTAATGATAAAAGTGAGCACAAACGGTATTGCAATGCTTAGAAACAAGGCCTAGGGTTCATACTTTCACTAGTGCAAGTTCTCTCAACAATACTGACATAGTTGAATCATATGTAAATCCCTCACGTGTGACAAAGAGTTCACTCCAAAGTCACAAATAGCGGAGAACAAACGAATAAATTATTGTAGGGTACGAAACCACCTCAAAGTTATCTTTTCCGATCAATCGTATGAGCTATCCCTATAAGTGTCACAAACAGCCCTAGAGTTCGTACTAAAATAACACCTTAAGATACACATCAACCAAAACCCTAATGTCACCTAGATACTCCAATGTCACCACGAGTACCCATGGGCTTGATTATACGATATGCATCACACAATTTCAGATTCATCATGTTCAATCCAACACAAAGAACTTCAAAGAGTGCCCCAAAGTTTCTACCGGAGAGTCAAGATGAAAGCATGTGCCAACCCCTATGAATAGATTCCCAAGGTCACGGAACTCGCAAGTTGATCACCAAAACATACATCAAGTGGATCAATAGAACATCCCATTGTCACCACGGATATCCCATCGCAAGACATACATCAAGTGTTCTCAAATCCTTTAAAGACTCAATCCGATAAGAAAACTTCAAAGGGAAAACTCAATTCATCACAAGAAGATAGAGAGGGGAAAACTCCATATGATTCATCTATATTAATAAAGCTCGCGGTACATCAAGATCGTGTCATCTCAAGAACACGAGAGAGAGAGATCAAACACATAGCTACTGGTACATACCCTCAGCCCCGAGGGTGAACTACTCCCTCCTCGTCATGGAGACCTCCAGGATGATGAAGATGGCCTCCGGTGATGGTTTCCCCCTCCGACAGGGTGCCGGAACGGGCTCCCGGTTGGTTTTTCATGGCTATAGAGGCTTGCGGCGGCGGAACTCCCGATCTAGGGTTCTTTTCAGAGGTTTGGGTATTTATAAGAATTTTTGGCGTCGGAAACAAGTCAAGGGGGGCCACGAGGTGACAACAAGCCAGGGGGGCGCGCCCCCTAGGCTTGTGGCTGCCTCGTGGCTCTTCTGGCCCAACTCCGATACCCCGTGGGTCTCTTCTGGTCCATAAAAAATCACCGTAAATTTTTATTCCGTTTGGACTCCGTTTAATATTCCTTTTCTGTAAAACTCAAAAACAAGGAAAAAACAGAAACTGGCACTGGGCTCTAGGTTAATAGGTTAGTCCCAAAAAATAGTATAAAATAGCATATTAATGCATATAAAACATCCAAAACCGATAATATAATAGCATGGAACAATCAAAAATTATAGATACGTTGGAGACGTATCAAAGATAGAGGAGTGACAAAAGGTAGAATAAAAAGCATCCATTTTCCATCAATACACTACTTTGCACTCTTTAATGGAAAATGCATCATAGGCAAGCAAGATTGCAGCACACTATGTTCCCCTGATTTGAGCTTATACACACTGCTATAGCAGGACTTAAACGTCATAATCTTGGAGCAATCGTTGCATGGAGATTGCAACACAACGCTGCTAGTGGTCACTTTTATGGAGGGATCTATGCCTCCCGTGTAGCTAAGAAGCTAAATGTATCACCTTGGCCTAACGATCCCATTGTACCTACTCAGTACTTAGACTTTGAGGCCATGAAACGTCATAAGTTCCTTAAAGGCACAGTCACTAATTATACTTACAACTTGAGGTTCAATAAGGATCTCATTGTACCTGTTACCTTGCCTACTCCTGCTCTCTTTGATTATCACAGTAAGGGACGATACTATGTTCTTGAGAGCGAGGTCTGTGCGTACAATGCGGAGGTTGAAGCGGCCAGGTGGGCTGAGGAGGCTGCACCAAGAGCCTCGGTGGGCTATCACTCAGACTATTATCCAGGCCGCGGATGGTGCTTACCAAGCTAGGCCAAAAGCCTAAGCTTGGGGGAGTACGTATTTCCAACGACATTATATTCATGTTTACACACTTCATTCCAATTGTTGGTGTCTACACTTTTTCATTATATTATCCTTGCTAGATTTATTTTCTTGTTTTCTTCTTGCGTGTTTGAAAAACTTTGAGAAAATCCAAAAATATTTCTTGCTTCTTTTCGGGTTTTCCTTCTAGTTTAAATTAATTGTAGGAGCAAAAGAAAACCCCAAAAGATTTATCGTTTCTTCTTTTACTTGTTGGGAGCTCTCCCGTGTAAATAGTTTTTCTCGTTTTTGTTTTTCCCTCTTTGATTTGCTTTCTTCAAGAAAAACTAAAAACTCCAAAAATATTTCAGTGTGTTTCTCTGAAATTCTTTTCCTTTTATTTGAGCCGTACCAAGGAGAAGACCACGATGAAAATGTTGAGTGGCTCTCATATGCATTATTGTTGATCTAACAAAGAACCCATATTACTTTGTCTTCTCCTCTTGAATAAAATGCTTCAGATTCGAGCTTAGTCCACGACACTCTTGCACTATTATTATTTTCTATATCATTCACTCGTGCAAGTGAAAGGCAATAATGACGATATTTGATCAAGTGAATGTGGCAGAGAGAAGCGGGTATGAACTCAACTTGTTTTTTTGTTTTTGTAAATATGTTTACCCTAGTATCCATGATTCAGCATATTATGATCAAACATGTTTGCAATGACAATTAGAGATTATAGTTGCTCAGGCCATTGATGACCCACAAGTATAGGGGATCTATCGTAGTCCTTTCGATAAGTAAGAGTGTCGAACCCAACGAGGAGCAGAAGGAAATGACAAGCGGTTTTCAGTAAGGTATTCTCTACAAGCCCTGAAATTACCAGCAACAGATAGTTTTGTGATAAGATAATTCGTAACGAGTAGCAAGTAACAAATGTAGCAAAGGTGAAGCAAGGTGGCCCAATCCTTTTTGTAGCAAAGGACAAGCCTGGACAAACTCTTATATAAAGCAAAGCGCTCCCGAGGACACATGGGAATTTCCGTCAAGCTAGTTTTCATCATGCTCATATGATTCGCGTTCGTTACTTTGATAATTTGATATGTGGGTGGACCGGTGTTGGGTGCTGCCCTTACTTGGACAAGCCTCCCACTTATGATTAACCTCTCTCGCAAGCATCCGCAACTACGAAAGAAGAATTAAGATAAATCTAACCATAGCATGAAACATATGGATCCAAATCAGCCCCTTACGAAGCAACTCATAAACTAGGGTTTAAGCTTCTGTCACTCTAGCAACCCATCATCTACTTATTACTTCCCAATGCCTTCCCCTAGGCCCAAATAATGGTGAAGTTTCATGTAGTCGACGTTCACATAACACCACTAGAGGAGAGACAACATACATCTTATCAAAATATCGAACGAATACCAAATTCACATGATTACTTATAACAAGACTTATCCCATGTCCTCGGGAACAAACGTAACTACTCACAAAGCATATTCATATTCATGATCAGAGAAGTATTAATTATCATTAAGGATCTGAACATATGATCTTCCACCAAGTAAACCAACTAGCATCAACTACAAGGAGTAATCAACACTACTAGCAACCCACAGGTACCAATTTGAGGTTTTGAGACTAAGATCGGATACAAGAGATGAACTAGGGTTTGGAGAGGAGATGGTGCTGGTGAAGATGTTGATGGAAATTGACCCCCTCTAGATGAGAGGATCGTTGGTGATGACGATGGCTTCGATTTCCCCCTCCGGGAGGGAAGTTTCCCCGGCAGAACAGCTCCGCCGGAGCCCTAGATTGCTTCTGCCCAGGTTCCGCCTCGAGACGGCGGCGCTTCGTCCCGAAAGCTCTCTTCTTATTTTTTCCAGGTCAAAACCCTCCATATAGCAGAAGATGGACACCGGAGGGCTGCCAGGGGGCCCACAAGCCACAGGGGCGCGCCCCCCAGGCTTGTGGCCTCCTGGTGGGTCCCCTCTGGTATTTCTTTCGCCCAATATTTTTTATATATTCCAAAATAATTCTCCGTAACTTTTCAGGACTTTTGGAGTTGTGCAGAATAGGTCTCTCATATTTGCTCCTTTTCCAGTCCAGAATTCAAGCTGCCGGCATTCTCCCTCTTCATGTAAACCTTGTAAAATAAGAGACAAAAGGAATAAGTATTGTACCATAATGTGTAATAACAGCCCATAATGCAATAAATATCAATATAAAAGCATGATGCAAAATGAACGTATCAACTCCCCCAAGCTTAGACCTCGCTTGTCCTCAAGCGAAAGCCGAAATCGATAAATATGTCCACATGTTTAGAGATAGAGGTGTCGATAAAATAAAATACGGACATGAAGGCATCATGATCATCTTTAGAACAGCAACATATATTGACATATAATTTTTTATGCTAAAGTGACAATTCATTCACAAGGTAAAGTATGAATCATAAACTTTATTGAAAACTAACAAACTATGATCTCGGTCATTGAAGCAATTGCAATTTATCATAACATCGGAAAGAGTCAATATAAGAGCTTTTCAGCAAGTTCACATACTCAACTATCATTTAGTCTTTTACAATTGCTAACACTCACGCGATACTTATGAGATCAAAGTTTCAATCGGACATAGAGAAAGATAGGGGCTTATAGTTTCGCCTCCTAACTATTTACCTCAAGGGTAATGTCAACAGAAATAACTCATGATCACCCACATCCGAGTGGATATATGTGTCCAGATCATTCCCCAACACATGATGCTTGCCAAGAGAGAAAGGAGAAATATAGGAAGTGGTGAAGATCACCATGACTCTTGCATAAAGGTAAGTACTAGAAAGTAAAAGTAACAGATAGGCCCTTCGCAGAGGGAAGCAGAGGTTGTCATGCGCTTTTATAGTTGGATGCGCAATATCTTAATGCAAAAGAACGTCACTTTATATTGCCGCTTGTGATAAAGAACTTTATTATGCAGTCTGTCGCTTTTGTTTCTTCCATATCACAAGTTCGTATAAAGTTTGTTTTCCTCACACTAATAGATCATACATATTTAGGGAGCAAAAAAATTTTATTGCTTGCACTGATGACAACTTACTTGAAGGATCTTACTCAATCCATAGGTAGGTATGGTGGACTCTCATGGCAAAACTGGTTTAAGGGTGTTTGGATGCACACGTAGTATCTCTACTTGGTGCGGAAGTTTTGGCTAGTATGAGGTGGAAGCAAGCGTCACATGTTAGAGGATCCATGACAATATAACTTCTATTCGGAAATAAGCAAACATAACTCATTATGTTGTCTTCCTTGTCCAACATCAACCTTTTAGCATATAATATTTTGATGAGTGCTCACAATCACAAAAGATGTCCAAGATAGTATATTTATATGTGAGACCTCTCCCTCTTTATTACTTCCTATTAATTGCAACAATGACCAAAACTATGTTTGTCAACTAACAACAAGTTTCATGCGACATACTTCTTATATGTGAAGTCATCACTCCCCATAAGGTCATCATATATACTCTTTGCTTTTATTCTATTCTTCTTTTTATTTATTTTTTCCAAGATCATAGCAAGCAAGCAAAGCCCTCAACTTAAAACTACTTTTTATTATATAACTCTCGGACTCTATTACATAGGGGGGACATAAAGCAAAACTCAAAGCTAGATCACACTAAAACTTTATTCTACTAGATCAAGATATAACCAAAAGGATCGAACTAAGAAAAACGATAAAAGTAAAAGATGTGATGATGATATGATACCGGGACACCTCCCCCAAGTTTGGCACAATCCAAGGGGAGTGTCCATACCCATGTGTTTAGTTGTCTTTCTTCTAAGGTGGTGATGTGATATTCTTGGCGATGATGCCCCTCAGAATGCAATTCTCCTCCTCAAGCTTCAATATCCTTTGACATAATTCTTGCTTGCTCTCCTGCAGAAAACGGGAAGGGATAAATAGAACCTTGGGTTTTCTCCTTGTGTTTGGGAGGCTCGATTTCCTGAACTCCACGTGCATATCTCCTGGTTGAGGCAGAGGGATCTCTTCTTCATCCGAGATTTCTTCCTCATACTTGCCTTCTTGTTCCTCCTCCGAGAACAATCCATAAGGATCTAAGTCCCCATAGAGCTTGGGATTGGCAAGATAATGCGATACATAGCTCTCCCCATCGGACTCTTGGGACGACATATTTTCATATCTGTCCGGAAAAACAACAACAAACAAGAACAGAGGATTTTTCTGTGGTACGGTGGTTAAAACCTTCGGGAGATTATATAATGAATTTTTACCGACCTAAAGGAGTATACCACAAGAAAACAGAGTCCGGAGGGTACACGGGGTGGCCACAAGCCACAGGGGCGCGCCCAGGGGGGTAGGACGCGTCCCCCTGGCTTGTCGCCTCCTCGTAAACTTTTCGGACTACTTTAAATTTTCCTAATTTATTAAATATTCCAAAACGGAGAAAAATTGCTATTGGAAAAGTTTTGGAGTCGGTTTACTTACCGTACCACATACCTTCTCCTTTTCGGAGTCTGAAACATTCTGGTAGATGATACGTCTCCGTCGTATCTATAATTTTTGATTGTTTCATGCCAATATTCTACAACTTTCATATACTTTTGGCAACTTTTTATACTACTTTTTGGGACTAACATATTGATCCAGTGCCCGGTGCCAGTTCCAGTTTGTTGCATGTTTTTTGTTTCGCAGAAAATCCATATCAAACGAAGTCCAAACGGGATAAAAACTTATGGAGATTTTTTTTGGAATATATGTGAATTTTGGGAAGTGGAATCAACAGAAGGCGGTGCCCGAGGGGCCCACAAGCCATAGGGGCGCACCCTAGGGGGTAGGGCGCGCCAGGGTGGCTTGTGGTCACCCCGTAAGGCGGTTGGTACCCTTCTTTCGCCGCAAGAAAGCTAATATCCGGATAAAAATCGTGTTAAAATTTCAGCCCAATCGGAGTTACAGATCTCTGGAAATTTAAGAAACGGTGAAAGGCCAGAATCTGGGAAGGCAGAAACAGACGGAAACAGAGAGAGATCCAATCTCGGAGGGGCTCTCGCCCCTCCGCCGCCATGGAGGCCATGGACCAGACGGGAAACCCTCCTCCCATCTAGGGGGGAGGTCAAGGAAGAATAATAAGGAAGGGGGCTCTCTCCCCCTCTCTCCCGGTGGCGCCGGAACGCCGCCGGGGCAATCATCGTGTGACGGCGATCTACTCCAACAACTCCGTCATCTTCACCAACACCTCCATCACCTTCCCCCATCTATCTACAGTATTCCACTCTCCCGCAACCCGCTGTACCCTCTACTTGAACATGGTGCTTTACGCTTCATATTATTATCCAATGATGTGTTGCCATCCTATGATGTCTGAGTAGATTTTTGTTGTCCTATCGGTGATTGGTGAATTGCTATGATTGGTTTAATTTGCTTGTGGTTATGTTGCTGTCCTTTGGTGCCCATCATATGAGCGCACGCGTGGATCACACCATAGGGTTAGTTGTATGTTGATAGGACTATGTATTGGAGGGCAAGGGTGATAGCAGCTTCAGCCTAGCATAGAAATTGATGCATACGGGATTGAAGGGGGACCAATATATCTTAATGCTATGGTTGGGTTTTACCTTAATGAACGTTAGTAGTTGCGAATGCTTGCTAATAGTTTCAATCATAAGTGCATAGAATTCCAAGTAAGGGATGACATGCTAGCAGTGGCCTCTCCCACATAAAACTTGCTATCGGTCTAGTAACGTAGTCAATTGCTTAGGGACAATTCTGCAACTCCTACCACCACTTTTCCACACTCGTTAAACTAACTTAATTGTTACTTTATCTAAATAGCCCCTAGTTTTTATTTACGTGTTATTTATTATCTTGCAAACATATCCCGTTACACCTACAAAGTACTTCTAGTTTCATACTTGTTCAAGGTAAAGCTAACGTTAAGCGTGCGTAGAGTTGTATCGGTGGTCGATAGAACTTGAGGGAATATTTGTTCTACCTTTAGCTCCTCGTTGGGTTCGACACTCTTACTTATCGAGAAAGGCTACAATTGATCCCCTATACTTGTGGGTTATAAGTAGACATCCCTTATGTACTCCTCTGGGGTTATGGTATTAATAATATTGGTTTCTACATTTACGGGAGTACCTGAGATATAATGTTTGATTCTCTGCCCGTTTACCACCTTCGGATTTGTGCCTTCGGCGTTGTTGATCTTGATGGCACCGGAACGATATACTTCCTCGACAATGTAAGGCCCTTCCCATTTAGAGAGAAGTTTTCCTGCAAAAAATCTTAAACGAGAATTGTATAGCCAGACATGGTCACCTACATTGAATTCACACTTTTGTATCCTTTTATCATGCCATCTCTGAACCTTTTCTTTAAACAACTTGGCATTCTCATAGGCCTGGGTTCTCCATTCATCAAGTGAGCTAATATCAAATAACCTCTTCTCACCAGCAAGTTTGAAATCATAGTTGAGCTCTTTGATTGCCCAATAAGCTTTATGTTCTAGTTCTAGAGGTAAGTGACATGCTTTACCATAGACCATTTTATACGGAGACATACCCATAGGGTTTTTGTAAGCAGTTCTATAAGCCCATAATGCATCATCAAGTTTCTTAGACCAATTCTTTCTAGATCTATTAACAGTCTTTTGCAAGATCAATTTAATTTCTCTATTGCTTAATTCTACTTGACCACTAGACTGAGGATGATATGGAGATGCAATTCTATGATTAACATCATACTTAGCAAGCAATTTACGGAAAGCACCATGAATAAAGTGTGAACCACCATCAGTCATTAAATATCTAGGGACTCCAAATCTAGAGAAAACAACTTCTTTAAGCATTTTAATAGAAGTGTTATGATCAGCACTACTAGTTGGAATAGCTTCTACCCACTTAGTAACATAATCAACAACAACTAGAATATGAGTATACCCGTTGGACTTTGGAAAAGGTCCCATATAATCAAAACCCCAAACATCAAATGGTTCAATAACAAGTGAGTAATTCATAGGCATTTCCTGGCGTCTACTAATATTACCAATTCTTTGACATTCATCACAAGACAAGACAAACTTACGAGCATCCTTGAAGAGAGTAGGCCAATAAAAACCAGATTGTAATACCTTGTGTGCAGTTCTATCTCCAGCGTGGTGTCCTCCGTAGGCCTCGGAGTGACACTTGTGTAGGATCTGTGCATGTTCATGCTCAGGTACACAACGTCTAATAACACCATCTACTCCTTCTTTATAAAGGTGTGGATCATCCCAAAAGTAATGTCTTAAATCATAGAAGAACTTTTTCTTGTGTTGGTATGTGAAACTAGGTGGTATAAATTTAGCAACAATGTAATTAGCATAATCAGCATACCATGGAGGATTACGTGAAGCATTTATGACAGCTAATTGTTCATCAGGAAAGCTATCATCAATAGGTAATGGGTCATCAAGAACATTTTCTAACCTAGACAAGTTATCTGCTACGGGGTTCTCAGCACCCTTTCTATCAACAATATGCAAATAAATTCTTGTAGCAAGAGAACCCATCTAATAAGTCTAGGTTTAGCATCTTTATTTTCCATAAGGTATTTAATAGCAGCATGATCAGTGTGAACAGTAACTTTGGAATCGACAATATAAGATCTGAACTTATCACATGCAAACACAACAGCTAAAAATTCCTTTTCAGTAGTAGCATAGTTTCTTTGAGCACTGTCTAGAGTTTTACTAGCATAATGGATAACATTCAATTTCTTATCAACTCTTTGTCCTAGAATAGCACCAACAGCATAATCACTAGCGTCACACATGATTTCAAAGGGTAGGTTCCAATTAGGTGGTTGAACAACAGGTGCAGTGATCAAGGCTTTCTTAAGAATTTCAAATGCTTCTACACAATCATCATCAAAAACTAATGGAACATCTTTTTGCAAGAGATTAGTGAGAGGCCTAGAAATCTTAGAGAAGTCTTTAATAAACCTCCTATAGAAACCAGCATGACCAAGGAAACTTCTTATACCTTTGATATCCGTAGGACACGGCATTTTTTTCAATAGCATCAACTTTAGCTTTATCAACTTCAATACCTCTTTCGGAGATTTTGTGTCCCAAGACAATACCCTCATTAACCATAAGTGGCAGTTTTCCCAATTCAAGACAAGATTAGTTTCTTCACATCTCTGCAAAACTCGATCATGGTTGCTCAAGAATCATCAAAAGAAGTTCCGTAAACGGAGAAATCATCCATGAAAACCTCAACAATCTTTTCACAAAAGTCAGAGAATATAGCAGTCATACATCTTTGAAAGGTAGCGGGTGCATTGCATAAACCAAAAGGCATACATCTATCAGCAAAGGTACCGAAAGGACAAGTAAAAGTGGTCTTCTCTTGGTCCTCTTTTGACACAGGTATTTCAGAGAAACCAGAATAACCATCTAGAAAGCAAAAGTGTGTGTGTTTGGACATTCTTTCTAGCATTTGATCAATAAAAGGTAGAGGGTAATGATCTTTCCTGGTAGCTTTATTTAATTTCCTAAAATCAATTACCATTCAATATCCTGTAACAATTCTTTGTGGGATCAATTCATTTTTATCATTGGGAACAACGGTAATACCTCCCTTCTTAGGGACACAATGAACGGGACTAACCCATCTACTATCAGCAATAGGATAAATTATACCTCCCTCCAGAAGCTTTAATATTTCATTTCTTACCACTTCTTTCATTTTAGGGTTTAACCGTCGTTGGTGATCAACAACTGGTTTAGCACCAGGCTCCATATTAATTTTATGCTGACATAGAGTGGGACTAATGCCCTTAAGATCATCAAGAGTATATCCAATAGCAGCACAATGCTTCTTTAGAGTTTTCAATAATCTCTTTTCTTCATGCTCTGAAAGGTTAGCACTAATAATAACAGGATATATCTTCTTTTCATCAAGATAAGCATATTTCAGAGTATCCGGAAATTGTTTAAGCTCAAACACGGGATCACCCTTGGGTGGAGGAGGATCCCCAAGTATTTCAATAGGCAAGTTGTGTTTCAAAACAGGCATTTGATCAAAGAAAATATTATCTAATTCCCTTCTTTCATTCATGAACATATCATTTTCATGGTCTAGCAAATATTGTTCTAAAGAATCAGTAGGAGGCACAGCAATAGAAGCAAGACCAATAATTTCATCCTTACTAGGCAATTCTTTATCATGGGGTTGTCTACGAAATTTAGAGAAATTAAACTCATGTGACACATCCCCAAAACTTACAGTAACAGTTTCTTTCTCACAATCTATCTTAGCATTAACGGTATTCAAGAAAGGCCTACCAAATATAATGGGACAAAAATCATCTTGTGGGGAACCAAGAACAAGAAAATCAGTAGGATATTTTATTTTCCCACACAAGACTTCAACATCTCTAACAATCCCAATTGGTGATATAGTATCTCTATTAGCAAGCTTGATAGTAACATCAATATCTTCTATTTCAGCAGGTGCAATATCATTCATAATTTCTTGGTATAAAGTAAAGGGAATTGCACTCACACTAGCACCCACATCACATAAGCCATGATAACAATGATCTCCTATTTTAACAGAAACAACAGGCATGCCAACAACAGGTGTATGTTTATCTAGTATCAGATCTAGCAATGCTAGCAGCTTCATCACGGAAATGAATAACATGCCCATCAATATTATCAACCAAGAGATCTTTCACCATAGCAATACTAGGTTCAACTTTAATTTGTTTAGGGGGTGTAGGTGTTCTAACATAGCTCTTACGAACCACAGTTGAAGCTTTAGCATGTTCCTTTATTCTAACAGGGAAAGGTGGTTTCTCAATATAAGCAGCAGGAATAACAGGATCAACATTATAAGTAATAGTTTCTTCTTCAACTTTAATAGGTTCAACTACTTTCACTTCAACGGGAGGATGATATTTAAACCACTTCTCCTTAGGGAGATCAACATGAGTAGCAAATGATTCACAGAAAGAAGCTACTATCTCAGAGTCAAGTCCATATTTAGTGCTAAACTCACGAAAAGCATCGGTGTCTATAAAGGATTTAACACAATCAAACTTAAGGTTTATACCCGACTCCTTACCTTAGTCGAGTTCCCAATCTTCATAGTTGCGCTTAATTCTTTCCAATAATTCCCATTTGAATTCAATATCTTTCTTCATACAGGAACCAGTACAAGAAGTATCGAGCATGGATTGATCATTACGAGAGAGCCGAGCATAAAAAATCTGAATAATAATTTCTCTTGAGAGCTCATGATTGGGGCATGAATATAACATTGACTTAAGCCTCCCCCAAGCTTGAGTGATACTTTCTCCTTCACGAGGCCAAAAATTATAAATATAATTCCGATCACGATGAACCAGATGCATAGGATAAAACTTCTGATGAAATTCCAATTTCAATCGGTTGTAGTTCCATGATCCAATATCATCACATAGCCTATACCATGTCAATGCCTTCTCCTTCAAAGATAAAGGGAAGACCTTCTGCTTGACATCATCCTCGGGCAAACCTGCAAGCTTAAATAATCCACAAACTTCATCCACATAGATTAGATACAAATCAGGATGTAGTGTTCCATCTCGTGCATAAGGATTAGCTAGCAGTTTCTCTATCATACCCGAAGGAATTTCATAATAAATATTTTCAGTAGGTTCAGTCGGTTGAGGAGCAACTCTTTGTGCTTCCGGTCGAGGTGAAGATACCCCGAACAAGCCCCTCAAAGGATTATTTTCCATAGTAACAAGTGACAGTAAATTTCAGCACACTATATAAATTTTTCCTTACCAAATCCCACTCAGCAAAGGCGCTTCACTCCCCGGCAACGGCGCCAGAAAAGAGTCTTGATGACCCACAAGTATAGGGGGGCTATCGTAGTCCTTTCGATAAGTAAGAGTGTCGAACCCAACGAGGAGCAGAAGGAAATGACAAGCGGTTTTCAGTAAGGTATTCTCTGCAAGCCCTGAAATTAACAGCAATAGATAGTTTTGTGATAAGATAGCAAGTAACAAATGTAGGAAAGGTGCAGCAAGGTGGCCCAATCCTTTTTGTAGCAAAGGACAAGCCTGGACAAACTCTTATATAAAGCAAAGCGCTCCCGAGGACACATGGGAATTTCTGTCAAACTAGTTTTCATCATGCTCATATGATTCGCGTTCGTTACTTTGATAATTTGATATGTGGGTGGACCGGTGCTTGGGTGCTGCCCTTACTTGGACAAGCCTCCCACTTATGATTAACCTCTCTCGCAAGCATCCGCAACTATGAAAGAAGAATTAAGATAAATCTAACCATAGCATGAAACATATGGATCCAAATCAGCCCCTTACGAAGCAACTCATAAACTAGGGTTTAAGCTTCTGTCACTCTAGCAACCCATCATCTACTTATTACTTCCCAATGCCTTCCCCTAGGCCCAAATAATGGTGAAGTGTCATGTAGTCGACGTTCACATAACACCACTAGAGGAGAGACAACATACATCTTATCAAAATATCGAACGAATACCAAATTCACATGATTACTTATAACAAGACTTATCCCATGTCCTCAGGAACAAACGTAACTACTCACAAAGCATATTCATATTCATGATCAGAGAAGTATTAATTATCATTAAGGATCTGAACATATGATCTTCCACCAAGTAAACCAACTAGCATCAACTACAAGGAGTAATCAACACTACTAGCAACCCACAGGTACCAATCTGAGGTTTTGAGACTAAGATCGCATACAAGAGATGAACTAGGGTTTGGAGAGGAGATGGTGCTGGTGAAGATATTGATGGAAATTGACCCCCTCTCAATGAGAGGATCGTTGGTGATGACGATGGCTTCGATTTCCCCCTCCGGGAGGGAAGTTTCCCCGGCAGAACAGCTCCGCCGGAGCCCTAGATTGCTTCTGCCCAGGTTCCGCCTCGAGACGGCGGCGCTTCGTCCCGAAAGCTCTCTTCTTATTTTTTCCAGGTCAAAACCCTCCATATAGCAGAAGATGGGCACCGGAGGGCTGCCAGGGGGCCCACAAGCCATAGGGACGCGCCCTGGGGGGTAGGGCGCGCCACCAGGCTTGTGGCCTCCTGGTGGGTCCCCTCTGGTATTTCTTTCGCCCAATATTTTTTATATGTTCCAAAATAATTCTCCGTAACTTTTCAGGACTTTTGGAGTTGTGCAGAATAGGTCTCTCATATTTGCTCCTTTTCCAGTCCAGAATTCCAGCTGCCGGCATTCTCCCTCTTCATGTAAACCTTATAAAATAAGAGAGAAAAGGCATAAGTATTGTACCATAATGTGTAATAACAGCCCATAATGCAATAAATATCAATATAAAAGCATGATGCAAAATGGACGTATCAGCCATGGTTAAGTAGCTAGGAGTGGATAATAATTTATCTTGGATGTCAACATGCATTAAAATGGTTGTGATGTAGTATGATGATATGGTATCCTCCTCTGAATGTTTCAAGTGGCTTGACTTGGCACATGTTCACACATGTAGTTGAATCAAAACCAACATAGCCTTCACGATATTTATGTTCATGGTGTCCATATCCTACTCATGCTAGTATTCAATGTTTATTATTCATAATGCATGTTCATGACCGTTTTCGCTCTCTAACTGGCCGCTTCTCAACCTATTTGCTAGCCTTCACCTGTACTAAACGGGAATACTGCTTGTGCGTCAAAATCCTTAAACCAAAGTTTTTCCAGATGAGTCCACTATATCTACCTATATGCGGTATTACCTTGCCGTTCCAAGTAAATTTGCATGTGCCACCTCTAAAATTTCAAATGAACATCTGTTTTGTGTGCCTGGGCCGCTCATGGAGCGACAGGGGGCGGTCAGTATCTTCCATGTTAAGCGGGTTATTCTCATGATGAGTGTTTATTCACTCATCCTTGCACGAGAGGGGCGGTAATAGGGATTGCCAGTCCCGAAATCAAAAAATTGCAAAGAATTAAACAAAAATCCCCCAGGAATGTTGTTGGTATGGACGGTGCCCATGGATTAGGCTAGCCGTGGAGTGTGTTTGTTGGTGGAGGGGGAGTAAACCTTTACTTTTACCGCTTGGGAACCACCGCTAATGTGTTTAGCATGGAAGATATTGATAACTCTTGGTCATAACATTGACAGGAAAGGTGCACCCCCCAAAATTATATTTATCACTGATTTAAGCTTTGAGCTCTGGCACCTCTGCAAATCCCTGCCTCCCTCTGCGAAGGGACTATCTATTTACTTTTATGTTGAGTCATCACCTTCTCAAATAAGCACCAGATCTGAGAGCACTATTGTCATCCTCATGCCTTGTGTATAGTTAATGTTGGATGCAGCATGACTGGATCTTTTCTACCATGAGTTACAATGTTTAGTCGCTGCTTGAACTTTGGAGGTGCTCTGCATTTATGTTTTGCAGTCTTAGAAAGGGCTAGCGAGATACCACTGTTGTCATATTATATCATGACCGTTTTGACAAAGTGTTGGCGCTTGAGATATTTTATTATTGCTCGCTAGTTGCTTATGTCATTGATATGAGTTAATATAATTTCTAAGAGTTATTGTTGGCATGGTTAGTCATAATTTTTTGCTGAAAACCTGGGTGCTACTTAAGCATATATACGTAAACAAGAACAAAAGAGTTCGTAAAAGTTTTTCTTTGTCACTTTTAGTTTGTCAACTGAATTGCTTGAGGACAAGCAATGGGTTAAGCTTGGGGGAGTTGATACGTCTCCGTCGTATCTACTTTTCCTAAAGCTTTTGCTCTTGTTTTGGACTCTAATTTGCATGATTTGAATGAAACTAACCCGGACTGACGCTGTTTTCAGCAGAACTACCATGGTGTTGTTTTTGTGCAGAAATAAAAGTTCTCGGAACTAGACGAAACTTTTCAGAGAATTATTTTACAATAAATAAAAAATACTGGAGCCAAGAACCATCGGAGGGGGTGCCCTGGCTGGGCACGATACACCAGGGTGCGCCGCCCCCTCCAAGCGCGGCCTGGTGGGTTGTGCTCACCTCGTGGGCCCACTGACCCTAATTCCAACACTATAAATTCCTATTTTTGGAGAAAAAAATAGGAGAGGAAGTTTTATCGCGTTTCATGAGACGGAGCTGCCGCCACCTCCTGTTCTTCGTCAGGAGGCCAGATCTGGAGCCCGTTTGGGGCTCCGGATAGGGGAATCTTCGGTCTTCATCATCAACACCCCTGCTTCATCGCCAATTCCATGATGCTCCCCACAGGGAGTGAGTAATTCCTTTGAAGGCTCGCTGGTCGGTGAGGAGTTGGATGAGATTCATCATGTAATCGAGTTAGTTTTGTTAGGGCTTGATCCCTAGTATCCACTATGTTCTGAGATTGATGTTGCTATGAATTTGCCATGCATAATGCTTGTCACTAGGGCCCGAGTGCCATGATTTCAGATCTGAACCGTTTATGTTATCACCTTTATATCTATGTTCTTGATCCGATCTTGCTAGTCATATGCACCTATTACGTGTTATGATCCGTAAACCCCATAGTGACAATATTTGGGATACTTTCCGGTGATGACCGTAGTTTGAGGAGTTCATGTATTCACCATGTGTTAATGCCTTGTTCCGGTTCTCTATTAAAAGGAGGCCTTAATATCCCTTAGTTTCCTTATGGACCCCGCTGCTGATACGTCTCCGTCATATATATAATTTTTGATTGTTTCATGCCAATATTATACAACTTTCACATATTTTTGGCAACATTTTATATGATTTATTGGACTAACATATTGATCCAGTGCCCAGTGCCAGTTCCTGTTTGTTGCATGTTTTTTGTTTCACAGAATATTCATACCAAACAAAGTCCAAACGCGATAAAAATTTACAGAGATTTTATTTTGGAATATTTGTGAATTTTGAGAAGTGTAATCAACGCAAACGGAGGCCCACATCCCCCAAGATACACCACGGCGTGCCTAGGTGGCCCAAACGCGTGGTGGTGGGTTGTGCCCACCTCGTATGTCGGTTGGATCTCTCCTTCGGGCGCAAGGAAGTTAATTTTTGGATAAAAATCCCCTAAAAAATTCAGCCCAATTGGAGTTACGGATCTCCGGGAATATAAGAAACGGTTTTCGGCCAGAAAACAGGAATGTGAAACAAAAGAGAACAGAGAGGGAGATCCAATCTAGGAGGGGCTCCTGCCCCTACGCCGCCATGGAGGCCATGGAACAGAGGGGGAACTCTCCTCCCATCTAGGGGGAGGCCAAGGAAGAAGAAGGAGGGGGGCTCTCTCACACTCTCTCCCGGTGGCGCCGGAACGCCGCCGGGGCAATCATCGTGACGGCGATCTACACCAACAACTTCGCCGCCGTCAACACCAACTCTCTGATCCCCCTCTATGCAGGGGTGTAACACCTCTCTTCCCCGCTGTAATCTCTACTTAAACATGGTGCTCAACTCCATATATTATTTCCCAATGATATTTGGCTATCCTATGATGTTTGAGTAGATCTCTTTTGTCCTATGGGTTAATTATGGTATTATGTTATGGATGTGAGTTGTATGTTGATATGGTGCTGTCCTATGGTGCCCTCCGTGTCGCGCAAACGTGAGGGATTCCCACTGTAGGATGTTGCAATATGTTCATGATTTGCCTATGGTGGGTTGCTTGAGTGACAGAAGCATAAACCCGAGTAGGTGGGTTGTTGCGTATGGGAGTAAAGAGGACTTGATACTTAATGCTATGGTTGGGTTTTACCTTAATGATCTTTGGTAGTTGCGGATGCTTGCTAGAGTTCCAATCATAAGTGCATATGATCCAAGTACGGAAAGTGTGTTAGCGTATGCCTCTCCCTCATTGCATATGACAAGTATCTATCATATTATATTCAATTGCCTAGGGACAATCTTTCTCTTGCGTTACACAAAAAGCTTTCTACCAATTTATTTACTTTTGTTGTTCTTTTATTAAAACAACACCCAACTTTTATTTCCACGTTCTTTATTATCTTGCAAAGTACTTCTAGTTTTATTCCCGCAAAGTAGTTTCATACTTGTTCTAGGTAAAGCAAGCATTAGCGTGCGTAGAGTTGTATCGGTGGTCGATAGAACTTGAGGGAATATTTGTTCTACCTTTAGCTCCTCATTGGGTTCGACACTCTTACTTATCGAAAAAGGCTACAAACGATCCCCTACACTTGTGGGTTATCAAGACCTTTTTCTGGCGCCGTTGCCGGGGAGCAATAGCGTGGGGTGAATATTCTCGTGTGTGCTTGTTCGCTTTACCACCAAGTAATTTTTATTTTCTGTTATTAGTTGTTTTATATCTTTAGTTATGGATATGGAACACGAAACACCAAAAAATTTAGTGGTACTTGCTACTCATGGAGATGGGGAACCTCCTAAAACCCTCGATGCTAGTTATGTGAAACACGTTAATTACTCCTTTGATAATCCTGAGAAATCCTCATCGAACTTTATAATGGGAGACACGTTGGATCAACGTGAGTACTTTAGGGATTATCGCTTGTCTCAAAAAGGGAAACACTTATGGGATCAAATTAGAATATTGCAATGGTTTGCTTGGGATGCATGCTCGAGATGTGACTTTACTTGTTGATCTAAGATAGAAGCTCGACACCTTCCCTTTCAATGTAAATTCAACGATAATGAAACCTTGGCTTCATATGCTAAAGGTATTTATGATTACTATGATGTGGAACGAATAGAAGAATTTGTTGCGTTTAAAGGTGCTTATGAAATTGCTTCTTTGCTTGAAAAGTATGATGATGATGTTCCTTACGAATCTGAAAATTTATCCATACTTAAATATTGCTATGAGAATTATGATTACAATGCTGATATTATTGAGTTTATTGAAAGAATGACTGCTGCCTTGTAAGAGACTAATATTTTGCAGGGACCTATGGAAGAAGAAGTTGCTGAAATTGTGAGCTCATTAGATGAAAAAGATGAGGAGGAGAGCGAAGAACAAAAGGAGGAAGAGCGGATTGATCACCCGTGCCCACCTTCTAATGAGAGTAACTCTTCAACTCATACATTGTTTAATTACCCTTCGTGCTTACGAAAGGATGAATGCTATTGCTATGATCCCGTGGATTCATTTGAAATATCCCTTTTTGGTGAACTTGATGCTTGCTATGCTTGTGCCCAAGATGCCAATATGAATTATGCTTATGAAGATGAACTTGCTATAATTCCTTATGTTAAATATTCCTATTATCTTTTTTAATTCTCCCAACTACACTATATCGGAGAAGTTTGCTCTTATTAAGGATTATATTGATGGGTTGCGTTTTGCTACTACACATGATGATTTTGATGAATATAATATGCATGTGCTTGCTGCTCCTACTTGCAATTATTATGAGAGAGGAACCAAATCTTCACCTCTCTATGTTTCCAATACTATGAAATTGCAAGAAACTGTTTATACTATGCATTGGCCTTTACTTAATGTGCATGAATTGTTCTTGTATGACATGCTGAAAGGACGTGGATGTCGCCTAGAGGGGGGGGGTGAATAGGCGCTTTAAAAAAATTACGGTTTAGGCTTGAACAAATGCGGAATAAAACTAATGTTTAATATGTCAAGCACAAAACCTAAAACAACTAGGCTCACCTATGTGCACCAACAACTTATGCTAAGCAAGATAAACAACTAAGTGATAGCAAGATATATAACAAGAAACAATATGGCTATCACAAAGTAAAGTGCACAAGTAAAGGGCTCGGGTAAGAGATAACCGAGGCACGTGGAGACGATGATGTATCCCGAAGTTCACACCCTTGCGGATGCTAATCTCCGTTCGGAGCGGTGTGGAGGCACAATGCTCCCCAAGAAGCCACTAGGGCCACCGTAATCTCCTCACGCCCTCGCACAATGCAAGATGCCGTGATTCCACTAAGGGACCCTTGAGGGCGGTCACCTAACCCGTACAAATGGCAACCCTTGGGGCGGTCACCGGTACCCGTACACTTTGGCAACCCTTGGGGGCGGTCACCGGTACCCGTACAAATTGCTCGGGGCAATCTCCACAACCTAATTGGAGACCCCGACGCTTGCCCGGAGCTTTACACCACAATGATTGAGCTCGGAGACACCACCAACCGTCTAGGGTGCCAAGGCACCCAAGAGGAACAAGCTCTAGGGTGCTCAAACACCCAAGAGTAATAAGCTTCTCAAACTTCACTTCCACCTATCACCGTGGAGAACTCAAACCTATGCACCAAATGCAATGGCAAGGGCACACGGAGTGCCCAAGTCCTTCTCTCCCAAATCCCACCAAAGCAACTAATGCTAGGGAGGAAAATGAGAGGAAGAACAAAGAAGAACACCAAGAACTCCAAGAACTAGATCCAAGGGGTTCCCCTCACATAGAGGAGAAAGTGATTGGTGGAAATGTCGATCTAGATCTCCTCTCTCTTTTCCCTCAAGAACTAGCAAGAATCATTGGAGGGATTGAGAGTTAGCAAGCTCAAATAAGGTCAACAATGGGGGGCAAACACGAGCTCAAGAGTTAGGGAACCATTGGGGAAGAAGACCCCCTTAAATAGGTCCCCACAAATCTGCCCGTTATGTGCAGAATAACACAGGGGCGGTACAACCGCTATGAAGACCGGTACAACCGGTCAAAGCAGACAAAACCAACCTGTAGCAAAAGCAATAAGCGGCACAACCGCCCGGGGAACCGGTAGTACCGGAATATCCGGAACAACCGGCCCACAACCGCCCAAGAACCGCTCCAAAATAGAAACTAGTCCGGTGGTAGAGCGGTGCATGGCCGGTACAACCTTCAGACCAATTCTGGAGCGGTACAACCGCTCCAAACACCGGTTGTACCGGTCAACCGGTACAACCTCTCTATGGGGCGGTACAACCTCCCTATGTAAAACAGGTAAGACTAAAACAGCCATAAATTTCTCATACGAGCTCCAATTTGAGCAAACTCAAGCTTGTTGGATAAAGGACAACAAGAGCTATCCAACAATGACTAGATAAATTAAGGACAAGCAATGGAGAATAAATGCCACTAGGATAAGGAAAATGACCTTCCCAATAGATATCCGGCAAAATCTCCAACACCGAAAACACAATATGATGCATACAAAATCTATTTTCGATGAGCTTGAACTTATCACGATGAAGACCATAAGCTCAAAAACTCACATAGAGAAAAACCAAATAAGGACCAAGAAAGATGATGATGGAAGGATGCAAATGGTTTGAGCTCTCAACGAACGATACGATCAAGCTACTCATTTGAGAGCCCCCTTGATAGTACGGCAATCGATCCTATAACTCGGTCTCCCATCTACCACCATGAGACTGGTAAAATAGAAAACCTATCAAGGGCAAACATATACCTTGCACATAGTCCACTTGAGCTAAATGACGATGATCTTGACTTCCTCAAGATGGACCACCTTTCTTGATTGCGCCGGCTCGATGAAGACTAGTAGATTGCTCCCCCATACTCCACTATGGGTGAGCCACTCTTCGGTACATCTTCACAAGTCCATTGTCACCACAATGGATGGCAAGCTTCAAGCATGATCTCTCCATGATGCTTCACTTGAACTTGCACACCGCAACCTTGATGACGATCACCACTTGATGTCATCTTCCATGGGTTGTATGGGATCTTCCTCTTGATGCAATCCCATGGAAATATACCTAAACCTACAAAGAACACTCATGTAGACCATGGGTTAGTACACAAAGCGTAATGGACAGCGCTTAACATACCATGGGATCACTTGATCCCTCTCGGTGTATCTTGTACGCTTTGTGTGTTGATCAACTTGGTTCACTCTTTGACTTAGTCTTGATCAATCTTGTATCTTATCTTCTCTCTTCATAAAGATGATGTCTTGAAGGTAAACATGAGTGCTCACACAATCTTCTTCTTCAAGACATGCTTGCAATAAGCTCAACTCTCACATGACCAATCTTTGGATAAAACCATGAATACCACCTTGGTCACCATATAAACTCCTTGAAACCAACAGATGGACTTCAAGAAGTACCTACGGACAAATCCTTCGAATACAACTCAAGGCAACCATTAGTCCATAGGGATTATCATCAATTACCAAAACCACACATGGATAAATGTGCTCTTACAATCTCCCCCATTTTAGTAATTGATGACAACCACTTTCAAGAACCAAGCACACACATGCAAAGCAATAATGCATGGGTATGAGATGCAAATGCTTAAGCAATCAAAAGCAAAACTCTCTAAACTTTCCAAACTAAACTCTCTAAACTTCTCCCCCATTGGCATTGATTGCCAAAATGGACGAAAAGCTTAGAAAGCCAATATAATAGGTGCTCCTCCAAAAAGTGTGTATTTCTCAAAATATGAGTGCAATGAAATACACATATCCAATTATAAGTAGTTGGAGGAAAACAAACTATATTGAGGATCCAAAGATTGCAAAAAGGATCGTATGGCACAAAGACATACAAAAGAGAAGCAAGCAATGAAAAGATACCAATTGGAACAAACAATCACATGGACCTATGCGCCACATGAATAAAAGATATTATGATATGGGCAATAGATTGTTTTAGGGAACCTAGGGAAGCTCCCCATGATTTGTGCACTATTAAGAATTTTTTGTATTTGGATACGAGAGCACAAAATAGGATCATCACTCCCCCAAAATCAATAGAAACACACAAAAAGTGCAAGCAAGTAGATAAGACAATAAGAACATCACTTGCACGAAACATATGGTTGAGCAACATGTAAAAGAGGCAATTTAAGAATAGGCTCAACCAAAATGATGTGTGTGAGGCATGGCAAAGCACTTTGAGAAGACTAGTATAAGGATGAGCATTAAGCAACAACATAGTCTTGAAGAAAGGAGACACAAAGTGCAAGCCATATCCTTCCCACAAACACAAACCACTGGGAAATGGGTCCACAAGCTTGCTAGTAAGAAAATTAAAAACCAAAGCTTGTGACAACCCCTGGTGAAGATAGGAAATAATAGCCTTGTCAGGAGGAGGGATACCAATCGAAATGGCAAAACCCTCGTGAAGACAGGCATGAGGAAAATAATCTTCACCACAAAAGAGTGCATCAAGATGCAAGGATATAAGATCCGCACTCAAGACAAATTCTTTCACGACACCACCAAGGAAATAAAAGGGAATGCAACGGTGGACGTGAAAGAAAAGAGGATATCAACTAGAGATGTAACTTCTCTCATGTGTATAAGATTCTAGGTAGAGGACAATCATGATGATATATCCACAAAGAATGATGTACACACGAAATAGTTACAAGAAGGAACGAACAAGATATCCAAAAGGAAGTCATAAATATACCAATAAGATCTTTGCTTGAAAGCATAGCACATAGCCTAATATTTTCTTATTGTACATAAATGAACTCCCAATACACGAACATCAAAGACATCACAACTAGCAATAAGAAATCATCGTTGAGACGCTTTGAGAATGGAAACAAGTACCACAAGAAAGACTCAAGAAGTTCATGCCATGATGCAACCTACAAGAAGTTGAATGCAAGAAATTTATGCATGAAGTAGATACTTGTTACCGAGATAGCATTGGATTGATGTAGTAGATAATGGTTCATCGATCATCCTAGCTTGGCTCCAATAAGCACATGGTGTCAACACCTTCCTTGTAAGTGAGCCGAGCATCCAATGCATCTCTAATTGTTCCTAGAACAACAACACGAACAAAATGGTACCCAAACTCATTGGGACCAAAGAGTTAGTAGACCAACAATACATAGGACAAACTCCACATAACTATGTGCATATAGATATGAAATTGAATTTCATGCACACTTTTAGCCAATTTATGTCATAGTGGAGTTTCCCCTATATATTGGGCCGAGGAAAGAGAACATGCCAACGAAAGTACATGTAGTAAATATGCATGCTCAAGGCTTTCAAGAATCAAATCAACACATAGTTGATAAGATACCGAAAGATAAGGAATCAAGTGAAAATAAGATACCAAACGAAAAATTATCACTTGACGGATACCAACTAAAAGATACATCAAGGAATGAGATATCCATTGACACATGCCAAATAGAAGGAAACAAGATACCAATTGAAGGAAAACAAGAGGTATCTAGTTCCCAAAAGAGAGCTAGGTTCCAAACAAACCAAACCCTCGCCAAAAATTCATGATGGCACAAAGCACCATAAAGAAAAGGCTTGCCTCCCACCAACACACACTTGATGAAGATCAAAAGATTTTTATGATAAACACATAAAGAGAGTGTTCTAAAGAAAATAGAATGGCTCCCCCAAGAGATCTGCATTCTATAGAATTTGCATTTGAATACAAAATGCACACGATGGGATCATCACTTTCCCTATATCTATAGAAACACTAGACATGCTCAAAAAGATCCACAAGAGGCAAGGAAGACAAACGATAAACAAAATCCTATGTAAAGATGATTAGCAATTTCTACCACTTAAAAGGAATACCAATTGTCAAGGACAAGAAGTATTTGGAAATAATTCCCATTGGTAGATTGCAAATAGACCCAACATCATCTTTACTCCTAAATCACAAGCAAATGACACTTGTAGAGCTAACATGCCACCTAGGAACAAGATAATTTACAATATCAATTCTAAGTGCCAATACCTCAAATGTACACATTTTATAGGCTTGTAATATGCACATAGCATATTACTCCCCCATAATGTGAAAACCCCAAAAATAATTAACAAGTGGAAAATGAAATCCAACAAGAGATAATTAATGGACCATTTAGAATTTGAATTTCTCATGAGAAGACATACCACATAGAAGCTAGATAATCTTGTAATATCAATACTAAGTGGTATTCCTCATGTACACACATTTTGAGGATCGTGAAGTGCACAAAGCACATCACTCCCCCAAAATGGGATAATCCATTAATCACTCACAAGAGCCAACTAAGATACACACACGATGCAAAAAGGCTCAACACAAGTCTCACGCATACATGATGTGCAACCCACCATACAAACTTGATTACTCAAGACAAACAAGTAGGAAGCACAACATATACAAATACATGCAAGGTACAAAACCACAACATGCAAAGGGACGAGTAACTAACAATGTATTCAATTTAAGTACAAGTTACCGCAAGGAGGCACATTGGATATAAGATAGAAACTCGATAATCCAAATGACTTGGCTTGAGATGATATGAATGATGAAGATCCCTTAATTCTTCATGATGTAGCCAAGTCACCAATGACCTCCAACAACACCTATTGATCAAGTTTGAGCTTGTTGGTCCCCAACCAAGTTGGGTCCTAAGAGGTTAGTCACAATAGGCTTGGCTACCCAAATGGTTCTTTTCTTGACACCACTTTGAGTACCAACAAACTTGGCAAACACATTGCCAACCTTATCCTTCCCAAGAGAATAGATATCATCAACAATAATTGGGTTGGATAAGTTACCATTCGTGCATGAAGAAGCAAAGTGACCCTTCTTACGACATAAGTAGCAACATTTACCCTTTACTTTCTTCTCAATTGATTTCTCAACTTGAGGAGCGTTGACTTGGGTCTTCTTGGGAAGTGGCCTTTCTTCAACTTGACGTTGAGCATGAGATTGAACTTGTGGCCGCTTCCCTTGTTGCTTGTCACTATGGGGCTTCTTCTTCAATGGGCAAGATCTAACATGGTGCCCTTCTATTTTGCACTTGAAGCAAACAATCTTGGCCGAGTTCTTGACTTGTTCTTGGCCCTTCTTGTTGTTGCTCTTGGACTTCTTGTTCTTATTGGAGTTGAATCCAAGTCCACCTTTGTCATTTGGGGATTTTTGCACACTCAATATATTGTTGAGTGTGGACTTCCCTTCATGACTCTTTTCCAAGTCTTTCTTCAAAGAAGTGACTTGGGCCTTGAGCTCATTGATTTCCTCTACATGGTTAGTTTGAACACAAGTACTAGAGGACGTATAAGATTCATCGTTAAAGCAACAAGGCAAGGAAAGTAATTCATCACAAGATGTAGCAACATTATGAGTAGATGAACTATGAGGACTAGCACATGGCAATAAAGCATTTCTACTAGATGTAGTGCTAATGTCCACATGAGGCTCACTAGATGTTACCTTAGTAGTACTAGCCTCATGAGCTATTTTTAGCACATTATGGGATTCTAGAAGATCACCATAAGAGCTCGAGAGCTTTTCATGACTTTCTTCCAATTTCCCATAATTGCTAGATAGCAACTCAAGTTGAGCCCTTAGCTCAACATTCTCCTTCAAAATGGATGCTTCAAGTTGAGCATGAGACTCGGTGAGTTCAATGAGCGAACTCTTAATGACCCTTGAACCATTTTCGAGGTGCTCAAAGTCCTCAAGGAGTTTAGCATGTGCAACTTCAAGCTTATCATTTTTCGTTCTAAAATCATTAGCCACCTTGAGAGCTCTCTATCATGGGATTCCTTTAATCTAGATAATTCTAGAGCAAAGGTCTCCTCAAGAGATTCCTTGGTGGTTTCTTCATTTTCAAGAGCTTGAGATAGCTCTGCGATCTCATTAGCGTAATCACGCTCATGACCTTCCATTTTATCAATGGTGGCCTCATGCTCCTCGAGATGAGCTTCCAACTCCTCAATATATTTCTTGCCCTCAATGGCAATAGACATGATTTCCATGAAGTTGGAACGAGCAATTTTATTCTTATGAAGAGCTTTAAAAACCATTTCTCCCTTAATTTTTAAGGAAGCAATATTATCACTCTCTTCATCATTATCATCAACATCATCATCATGAGATATATTGGGATTCAAAGTAGGAGATACCTTTGAAGCCTTAGCCATAAGGCAAAAGTGAGAAATAATAGATGATGATGTAGGATCCCTTGATGCACCATTCAAGACCACATCTTGTTCCATGGAGTGTTGGGTTTCCTCTACATTGTTAGCACAACAACTCGAGGAAAGTGATACATTTTTATCATGGCAACAAGATATAGCAAGCATATCACCATGAGATTTAGTCAAGCAGTTTCTACATGATATGCAAGGACTATCAACACAAGCATGTGAAACATTTAGAGTGCTCGAAGTGCTAAAGTCCAAAGATGAAGCATTGCAATAAGATAGTGATGAAGTATCATCAACAATAAGCCCACTATCATCATTACAATGATCACCACTACTCACCATATCATTACCTTGTGGCAATCCACATGTAGGTGAAGTAGATGAAGTTGGGAAGACAACACGACCGGAGGTGGAGGGAGAACAATCATCCCTACAAATCTTGGACATACCATATTTATCTTGAAGCTTTGTCCACAACTCATGAGCATCCCGGAACGGCATGAGTTGAAATATAACTACATTACTCAAAGCATCGAAAAGCACATTAGAAGCTTGAGCATTGAGATAAGAGTTTTTCTCATCCTCTAAAGATATGTGTTGAGAATCCTTTGGAGGAGAAAAACCCATATCTACAATTCGCTCCAAATTTGGGTCCATGACCCTAAAGAGATTAAGCATGTGAATTACCCAAACATCAAAATTTGTGCCATCGAAACAAAGAATGTCAGAGAATCCTAATCCCCTAGTCGACATCCTTACTATCTAGGTGGTTAAACCTAATAATAAGAGGCCTAGCTCTGATACCAATTGAAAGGACGTGGATGTCGCCTAAAGGGGGGGGTGAATAGGCGCTTTAAAATAATTACGGTTTAGGCTTGAACAAATGAGGAATAAAACTAACGTTTAATATGTCAAGCACAAAACCTAAAACAACTAGGCTCACCTATGTGCACCAACAACTTATGCTAAGCAAGATAAACAACTAAGTGATAGCGAGATATATAACAAGAAACAATATGGCTATCACAAAGTAAAGTGCACAAGTAAAGGGCTCGGGTAAGAGATAACCGAGGCACGTGGAGACGATGATGTATCCCGAAGTTCACACCCTTGCGGATGCTAATCTCCGTTCGGAGCGGTGTGGAGGCACAATGCAAGATGCCGTGATTCCACTAAGAGACCCTTGAGGGCGGTCACCGAACCCGTACAAATGGCAACCCTTGGGGGCGGTCACCGGTAACCGTACACTTTGGCAACCCTTGGGGGCGGTCACCGGTACCCATACAAATTGCTCGGGACAATCTCCACAACCTAATTGGAGACCCCGACGCTTGCCCGGAGCTTTACACCACAATGATTGAGCTCCGAGACACCACCAACCGTCTAGGGTGCCAAGGCACCCAAGAGGAACAAGCTCTAGGGTGCTCAAACACCCAAGAGTAATAAGCTTGTCAAACTTCACTTCCACGTATCACCGTGGAGAACTCAAACCTATGCACCAAATGCAATGGCAAGGGCACACGGAGTGCCCAAGTCCTTCTCTCCCAAATCCCACCAAAGCAACTAATGCTAGGGAGAAAAATGAGAGGAAGAACAAAGAAGAACACCAAGAACTCCAAGAACTAGATCCAAGGGGTTCCCCTCACATAGAGGAGAAAGTGATTGGTGGAAATGTGGATCTAGATATCCTCTCTCTTTTCCCTCAAGAACTAGCAAGAATCATTGGAGGGATTGAGAGTTAGCAAGCTCAAAGAAGGTCAACAATGGGGGGCAAACACGAGCTCAAGAGTTAGGGAACCATTGGGGAAGAAGACCCCCTTAAATAGGTCCCCACAAATCTGCCCGTTATGTGTAGAATAACACAGGGGCGGTACAACCGCTATGAAGACCGGTACAACCGGTCAAAGCAAAAAAAACGAACCTGTAGCAAAAGCAATAAGCGGTACAACCGCCCGGGGAACCGGTAGTATCGGAATAACCGGAACAACCGGCCCACAACCGCCCAAGAACCGCTCCAAAACAGAAATTAGTCCGGTGGTAGAGCGGTGCATGGCCGGTACAACCTTCGGACCAATTCTGGAGCGGTACAACCACTCCAAACACCGGTTGTACCGGTCAACCGGTACAACCTCTCTATGGGGCGGTACAACCTCCCAATGTAAATCAGGCAAGACTAAAACAGCCATAACTTTCGCATACGAGCTCCAATTTGAGCAAACTCAAGCTTGTTGGATAAAGGACAACAAGAGCTATCCAATAATGACTATATAAATTAAGAACAAGCAATGGAGAATAAATGCCACTAGGATAAGGAAAATGACCTTCCCAATAGATATCCGGCAAAATCTCCAACACCGAAAACACAATATGATGCATACGAAATCTGTTTTCGATGAGCTTGAACTTATCACGATGAAGACCATAAGCTCAAAAACTCACATAGAGAAAAACCAAATAAGGACCAAGAAAGATGATGATGCAAGGATGCAAATGGTTTGAGCTCTCAATGAACGATACGATCAAGCTACTCATTTGAGAGCCCCCCTTGATAGTACGGCAATCGATCCTATAACTCGGTCTCCCAACTACCACCACGAGACCGATAAAATAGAAAACCTATCAAGGGCAAACCTATACCTTGCACATAGTCCACTTGAGCTAGATGACGATGATCTTGACTTCCTCAAGATGGACCACCTTTCTTGATTGCGCCGGCTCGATGAAGACTAGTAGATTGCTCCCCCATACTCCACTATGGGTGAGCCACTCTTCGGCACATCTTCACAAGTCCATTGTCACCACAATGGACGGCAAGCTTCAAGCATGATCTCTCCGTGATGCTTCACTTGAACTTGCACACCGCAACCTTGATGACGATCACCACTTGATGTCATCTTCCATGGGTTGTATGGGATCTTCCTCTTGATGCAATCCCATGGAAATATACCTAACCCTACAAAGAACACTCTTGTAGACCATGGGTTAGTACACAAAGCGTAATGGACAACGCTTAACATACCATGGGATCACTTGATCCCTCTCGGTGTATCTTGTACGCTTTGTGTGTTGATCAACTTGGTTCACTCTTTGACTTAATCTTGATCAATCTTGTATCTTATCTTCTCTCTTCATAAAGATGATGTCTTGAAGGTAAACATGAGTGCTCACACAATCTTCTTCTTCAAGACATGCTTGCAATAAGCTCAACTCTCACTTGACCAATCTTTGGATAAAACCATGAATACCACCTTGGTCACCATATAAACTCATTGAAACCAACAGATGGACTTCAAGAAGTACCTACGGATAAATCCTTCGAATACAACTCAAGGCAACCATTAGTCCATAGGGATTATCATCAATTACCAAAACCACACATGGATAAATGTGCTCTTACACATGCTGATGCATAGGAAGAGAGTAAGACTTCGTTGTCACATGATATATATCACTTTGTGCTCACTACTACATTACAAATCATTGTTAATTAAAATTGGCTTTGATACACCTTGGGATCCGGGTGGATCCATTACTTGAGCACTTTATGCCTAGCTTAATGGCTTTAAAGAAAGCGCTGCCAGGGAGACAACCCGGAAGTTTTAGAGAGTCATTTTATTCTGTTGTGTGCTTTTATAAAGTTTAAAAACAAAAAAATATAGAGGGGAACCTAAAACTTCACAAAAGGAAAGGTGAAAGTGAGAGAGATGATGAGCATCGTTGAAGTGGGGGATATCCTTGAACTTTGTTCATGCCCATGAAAACTTTGTGAGTCTTGAATCACGGAAACTTTTCCAAAAAAAATAATTATCCCCTTGTACAAATCCATTGTATTATAAAAATAATGTGCCAAGATTTGCCTTTAGGATGATTTGATTGCTTGTTAGTATGTGCGGTGTAAAAACAGAAACTTTGGCTGTGGTGCGTGAATTTTCATTTTTTACTGGAACGTCAAAAGTTTTTGAAATTTTTACACAGTATTTATATACAAATTTTTTATTTATTCCTAATTTTTCAGAATTTTTGGAGTTACATAAGTATGGTCAAAGTTCAGATTACTACAGACTGTCCTGTTTAAGACAGATTCTGTTTTTGATGCATTGTTTTGCTTGTTTTGATGAAACTATATATTTTATCGGTGGTATAAGCCATGGAGAAGTTACAATAAAGCAGGGATAATGCAAATATAAAATATGAATGGGTTTGCAACAGTACTTAAAGTAGGAATTTGCTTTATTATACTAACGGATCTCACCAGTCTTCTGTTAAGTTTTGTGTGGATGAAGTGTTCGAACATCGAGGAGGTCTCGATATGAGGAGAAGGAGGAGAGGCAAGAGTTCAAGCTTGGGGATTCCCAAGGAACCCCAAGTAAATATTCAAGGAGATTCAAGCGTCTAAGCTTGGGGATGCTCCGGAAGGCATCCCATCTTTCTTCAACAAGTATCGGTATGTTTTCGTTTTCGTTTCGTTCATGTGATATGTGTAAATCTTGGAGCGTCTTTTGTGTTTAGTTTTCACTTTTCTTTTATGCACCATGCTGGTATGAGATAGTCCATGGTTGATTTATAGAATGCTCATTGCACTTCACTTATATCTTTTGAGTATGGCTTTATAGAATGCTTCATGTGCTTCACTTATATCATTTGAAGTTCGGATTGCCTGTTTCTCTTCACATAGAAAACCGTTATTTGTAGAATGATCTTTTGCTTCACTTATATTTGTTAGAGCTTGGTCTTTTGTAGAAAGAATTAAACTCTCTTGCTTCACTTATATCTATTTAGAGAGTCAACAGGAATTGGTCATTCACATGGTTAGTCATAAAATCCTACATAAAACTTAGGGATTACTGAATATGATATGTTTGATTCCTTGCAATAGTTTTGCGATATAGAGATGATAATATGTGGGAGGTACTAGTGGATGATTGTTTTTAGTAAGATATTGGTGTTAAGGTTTGTGATTCCCGAAGCATGCATGTATAGTCTCCCGCTATGCTAGGAAGTTGGAGCACAATTTATTCTTGATTGTCTATCTTTGTGTGAAGGTCGGGGGCGCGCGATGGTTAACTCCTACCAACCTCCCCCCTAGGAGCATGCGTAGTAATACTTTGCTTCGAGGGCTAATAAACTCTTGCAATAAGTATGTGAGTTCTTTATGACTAATGTGAGTCCATGGATTATACGCACTCTTACCTTTCCGCAATTTGCTAGCCTCTACGGTACCGTGCATTGCCCTTTCTCACCTCGAGAGTCGGTGCAAACTTCGCCGGTGCATCCAAACCCCGTGATATGATATGCTCTATCACACATAAGCCTTATTATATCTTCCTCAAAACAGCCACCATACCTACCTATTATGGCATTTCCATAGCCATTCCGAGATATATTGCCATGCAACTTCCACCGCCTCCGTTTTGATGACTTGAGCATTCATTGTCATATTGCATTACATGATCGTAAGATAGCTAGCATGATGTTTTCATGGCTTGTCCGTTTTTTTATATCTTTGCTAAGCTAGATCATTGCATTCATATAGAGTCATACTTTGTTCTACAATCGTTGTAGTATTGAGTTGTAAGTAAATAGAAGTGTGATGATCATCATTATTCATTATTAGAGCATGCCCCAATGATGAAAGGAAAAAGAAAAAAAGAAAAAAAATGAAAAAAATGAAAAAAAAATGAAAGAAGAAGGAATAGAGGCATGCTAATTCCACACTTGTGCTTCAAAGTAGCACAATGTTTTTCATATAGAGAGTCTCCTATGTTGTCACTTTCATATACTAGTGGATTTTTTCATTATAGAGTTAGATGCATACCCACTTAGTTTTTATATCGAGCTTTCATACACCTACAGCTCTTAGTGCATCTGTTGCATGGCAATCCCTACTCCTCGCATTGATATCTAATGATGGGCATCTCCATAGCCCGTTGATACACTGAATTGATGCGAGACTTTCTTCTCCACTTTTACCCCTTTGAAACCTACCACCATATTCTATTCCACCCATAGTGCTATATCCATGGCTTGCGCTCATGTATTGCGTGAGAGTTGAAAATGCTGAAGCGCGTTAAAAAGTATGAACCAATTGCTTGGCTGACACCGGGGTAGTACATGATTTATACTTTATGTTAAGAAGACAGAGCATGACAAGGCTTTATGATTTTGTACGGATAGCGTTCTTTAGCCTTGATATTTTGAAAGACATGATTGTTTGTTGGGATGCCTAAGTATTAATGTCTTTAGGTCAAAACTGGACTATTGCTTTGAATCACTTGTGTCTTAATATTCATGCCATGATTAGATATATGATCAAGATTATGCTAGGTAGCATTCCACATCAAAAATTATCTTTTTTATCATTTACCTACTCAAGGACGAGCAGGAATTAAGCTTGGGGTTGCTGATACGTCTCCATCGTATCTATAATTTTTGATTGTTTCATGCCAATATTATACAACTTTCACATATTTTTGGCAACATTTTATATGATTTATTGGACTAACATATTGATCCAGTGCCCAGTGCCAGTTCCTGTTTGTTGCATGTTTTTTGTTTCGCAGAATATCCATATCAAACGAAGTCCAAACACGATAAAAATTTACGAAGATTTTTTTTGGAATATTTGTGAATTTTGAGAAGTGGAATCAACGCAAACGGAGGCCCACATCCCCCAAAATACACCACGGCGCACCCAGGGGGCCCAAACGCGTGGTGGTGGGTTGTGCCCACATCGTACGTCGGTTGTAGCTCTCCTTCGGGCGAAAGGAAGCTAATTTTTGGATAAAAATCCCCTCAAAATTTCAGCCCCATCGGAGTTACGGATCTCCGGGAATATAAGAAACGGTTTTCGGCCAGAAAACAGGAACGTGAAACAGAAGAGAACAGAGAGAGAGATCCAATCTAGGAGGTGCTCCTGCCCCTCCGCCACCATGGAGGCCATGGACAAGAGGGGGAACTCTCCTCCCATCTAGGGGGGAGGCCAAGGAAGAATAATAAGGAGGGGGGATCTCTCCCCCTCTCTCCCGGTGGCGCTGGAACGCCGCCGGGGCAATAATCGTGATGGCGATCTACATCAACAACTTCGCCGCCGTCAATACCAACTCTCTCCCCCTCTATGCAGCGGTGTAACACCTATCTTCCCCGCTGTAATCTCTACTTAAACATGGTGGTCAACTTCATATATTATTTCCCAATGATATTTGGCTATCCTATGATGTTCGAGTAGATCACTTTTGTCCTATGGGTTAATTGTGGTATGATGTTATGGATGTGAGTTGTATGTTGATATGGTGCTGTCCTATGGTGCCCTCCGTGTCGCACAAATGTGAGGGATTCCCGCTGTAGGGTGTTGCAATATGTTCATGATTTGCCTATGGTGGGTTGCTTGAGTGACAGAAGCATAAACCTGAGTAGGTGGGTTGTTGCGTATGGGAGTAAGGACGACTTGATACTTAATGCTATGGTTGGGTTTTACCTTAATGATCTTTGGTAGTTGCGGATGCTTGCTAGAGTTCCAAGTACGGAAAGTGTGTTAGCGTATGCCTCTCCCTCATTGCATATAACAAGTATCTATCGTATTATATTAAATTGCCTAGGGACAATATTTCTCTTGCGTTACACAAAAAGCTTTCTACTAAGTTATTTACTTTTATTGTTCTTTTATTAAAACAGCACCTAACTTTTATTTCCATGTTCTTTATTATCTTGCAAAGTACTTCTAGTTTTATTCCTCAAAGTAGTTTCATACTTGTTCTAGGTAAAGCAAGCATTAGCGTGCGTAGAGTTGTATCAGTGGTCGATAGAACTTGAGGGAATATTTGTTCTACCTTTAGCTCCTCGTTGGGTTCGACACTCTTACTTATCGAAAAAGGCTACAAACGATCCCCTACACTTGTGGGTTATCAGCTGCCACGGGAGGGTAGGACAAAATATGTCATGCAAGTTCTTTTCCATAAGCATGTATGACTATTTACGGAATACATGCCTACATTACATTTATGAACTGGAGCTAGTTCTGTGTCGCGCTAGGTTATGACTGTTATATGGTGAATATCATCCAATGAATCCACCGATCCAGTGCCTACGAGTATTCCACATATTGCTCTTGCTAAGTTACTATTGCTACTGCTACTGTTACAATTGCTACAAAACTATTGCTATCACTGTTACCGTTACTGTTACTGTTACTATTGCTATCAAAACTATCATACTATTGTGCTACTGATCACTCTGTTGCAGATATTTAATCTCCAGGTGTGGTTGAATTGACTCAGTGTTGGAAGGGCAAGCTTATGTCTTATGGAGGCCGGCTAGTGCTAATAAACTCAGTGTTGACAAGTCTGACATTGTTTCTTTTATCATTCTTCGAAGTACGAGTAGGGGTACGGAAAAGACTTGACTTCTATCGATCTAGATTTTTCTTGCAAAGTGATGAAAGTAAGACGAAGTATAGACTTGCTAAATGGGACATGATGTGTAGACCCAAAGATCAGGGTGGGTTAGGGATTGAAAATTTACAAAGTAAAAAGTAGATGTCTATTGAGCAAATGGCTCTACAGACTCTCTGTGGAGACGGAAAGTACGTGGGTACAAATTTTGCATAATAAGTACCGACAAACCAAGACTCTGGCTCAAGTTACAGCGAAACACTCGGACTCACCATTCTGGAAAGGCCTAATGAGGACAAAAGAAGCTTTTTTCCACAGGGTGCAGTTTCACATTGGGAACGGTAACAAGACCAGGTTTTGGGAAGACACGTGGTTAGAAGAGACGCCCCTGGCTACACAATATCCGGCTTTGTATAACATTGTACAACGCAAGGAGGCTTATGTTGCTACGATATTGCACACGGTCCCTCTTACTATTCAATTTAGGAGGTCTCTGGTAGGAGAGCGATGGAGTGCGTGGGTCCATTTGGTACGTAGGTTAATGGAAGTTCAACTTTCGGACCAACCAGACACAATTCATTACAAACGGTAGTTTCTCCGTCATATCAATGTATCTAGACCTTATTAATGTCAGACGAATACCTACTTCTCCACACATTTGGAAAATAAAAGTTCCGCTTAAGATTAAGATATTTATGCGGTTTGTTCACAAAGGAGTGATACTCACGAAAGATAATCTGATTAAGCGAAGGTGGGTGGGTAACTCTAGATGTTGGTTTTGTGATCACAATGAAACTAATAAACACCTCTTTCTCGAGTGTCCATTGGCTAGACTCCTATGGCGTACTATTCATATAGCCTTCAATATAAACCCTCCAACGAGTATGAACACGTTATTTGGTATGTGGCTTAAGGGAGTGGATGTTAGTACAGCTAGACACATTCGAATAGGAATATGTGCAATGCTTTGGGCTATACGGAACTGCGGGAATGACATGATATGTAACAGGAAACACTTCACCAATTTCTTGCAGGTTATCTACAAAGCTATTGCATGGATCCGTACGTGGTCGTTACTCACGCCTACGGAGTCCAGGGAGCTTTTGGTTACTGGGTGCAACCAGTGGGAGACAACAGGACGGGTTATCTTCAACCGATATGGATGGCGGCAAACTAATAGGCTATGTGTTTAGTCATCGTAGCCTGTTATTATCTTGCCAGATGTGGCATGCATTTTTAATTTTTATTATGAGCTCTTTGAGCTCTTGTTGGATCTTGCACTTTCGTTGAACTTATTTATTTTAATAAAATGGCTGCATGCATCATCATGATGCAGAGGCCGGGGGTGATCCTCCTTTTAAAAAAAACTATCAAACCATTGTCTTGAATGATCGTCCTATACTTGACTTGACCAGGGTAGCTATGTAAAGTGCGCATCACTTCTAAATTTTATAAGAGGTAGAAGATCTGTTGGATGGAAACTGGAATGCAGTTGAAATGTACAATTTGTAATACTTCTGCTACGCTTTTGTTACAACCACATGCCTCACAAACCGACACGGACATATCGTTCCGCTCAATATGTTGGTTTGCAAGGATGGCACTAAGCACAATCTCTCTCTATCAAAGGTTAAAAAAAGACGGTACAACCATCCATTATCGGTCTATAATATACCAAGTGAATCGAGCTATCCATTGGTTAGATTTCTTTCGGTGGAACCCGTCATCATATGTTTAAATCCTAGATTTAACATAAGTGCTCATGAGTTTTCTGAATTTATCCAGTATACAATCATGTCGGTGCATGTATCCATGTGATTGTTTACGGCGTTTATCCAAAAATTCGATAGGGTCTTGAAGCCAAATATGCTAGACACACGGACATCTACGGGCTATTACATCCTTTTTCCAGGGTGGTGGACCCATTCCCCCATCTAACGACCAATCACAAGCTGTCAAATCAAACCACTTTGTAAAACCTTGTAATCTATCCCGTGCTTGTAGCTTTACTGGTCTTTATTTTTGAAAAGGAGGATCTTCCCCGGCCTCTGCATCATGATGATGCATGCAGCCATTTATTAATTAAAACAAGGTTCCACAAAAGTGCAATATCCAACAAGAGCTCTTAGATAGACCCTGTAGAAATAAAAGTGAAATAAATGCCACATCTAGCCCTACAGAAGCCGGTGCGTATGGTGGTGCTCAGGGCAGTGGGCTCTGGCCATGGCGGGACGGCGTGGGCACAAATCTAGTGGTGGTCCGCGCAATGCGAATGGGATGCGCCTGGCGGGCGGGCTTCGGTGTGGAGGTGGGGTTTGTGAGGGGAGGCGTCGCGCGGGGCAAGCCCGGTTGTGGTGGTGCTCGTCGGCTGGCATCGTGCTGGCTGGTTCCGGCATGAAGCGGTCGTGGTCTCTGGTGGGCACTGTCGAGATGCGTAGGTGGTGGTGGTGGTGGCAGGCCGGATCTTGCGGGGCATGCTACAGGGCTTGCTGATGCATGCTTATGGGGCTTGGGAGATTGACCCGGACGACATCCTACAAAGGAAGAAGGGTGTGCAGGACGCGGAACCTGGGCCACGCTCATGTGAAGCCAGTGCACCCAAGTGGCCCTCGGCGCCGCCAGGGGGCTCGAGTACCTGCACGAGTATATGTGTTCGTCCGTGATCCACTGTGACGTCCGTTCGAGCAACGTTCTCGTCTTCGACGGCCACGACGGCAAGATCGCCGACTTCAACCTCACCAAGCAATCCATCGACACCGCCACATGCCTCCACTCCACCAAGGTGCTCGACACCTTCAGGTACCGCACAACCGAGTACACCATGACGGGCCAGCTCACGCTCAAGAGCGATGTCTAAAACTTCAGGGTCGTCCTTCTTGAGCTCCTCACCGGTGCTACTTGTGATACGAATTGTGATTCCCCGATGAGGAAGGGTGATGTAGTATAGTAGCAAATATTTATTTTCCTCAGTTAAGAATCAAGGTTTATCGAACTAGAAGGTGACGTCACGCAAGCAACGTTAATAGTACCTGCACACACACAAAGCAAATACTTGCACCCAACAAAGGAAAGAGGGTTGTCAATCCCCTTGTTCTCTTCAATTGCAAAGATTAAATTGATGTGATAGATAGATAAATAAAATAAAGTAAAAGATAAATACAAACAACAAGTAAATGCAAGATTTGGAGCTATGGATGTCCTTATGATGCAAGTGAGTAGCAAAGCACACTGATGAACACAAGAAAGAGGGACTGCAAGCGCCATTGCGCTCTCACCACTGGGCTATGAGCCCATCCACCACTGGAATGAATCAAGCTTGGCATTTTGCACATCCCAAGCCCTGCTGCTGGAGTAACATAACATCCTCTTCTTTTACCAGCAGGGCACCACCCTTGCTGGAGTCAGCTCAAACTAAATTGATCAACACGAGAGGAGAGGATCTGCGAGGGTGGAACCGCCTCACATAAGCGGCATTGCCTCCTGCGTCGTCGTCGCCATCTCCCAAGTCTCAAGTCATAAGTCACACGCGCACCCTGCACGCGTATGGATCACTACCTCTAGTATATATAGACATGGTCTGGTCTTGAAAGAAGGCATGGTGGAGAGAGCAAGGAGGCCGTGGTGCCACGGATCAATGAGGTGGCGTAAAATCCAGACCTTTGCTGGCCGGTAGGCATCTCTAGGCATTTATAGACAAGATGATCATGATTCTCGAAAACTGTATCGACTATAATCAGAAAATTGATGACAATTTTTAAAAACTTGTCAAATATGATGAAAACATGTCAACTTGTTAAACCAACAAAACCTAAAAAAACATTTTTAACTTCCATCATGCCACCAGAAAATGGCCACAATAAGAGACTTTTCACTCTGAACAACGACTACCCACCAAAAGCAGTGGCCAAGGTGTGTAATCGAGTTGATCGATGATTCGATTCCCCCATTGATATATCTATTTGAACTGAATCTCTTGGCTTGTGTTCAGCTCCCGGCGGTGGCGGCCTTGTGCGTGCAATACGAAGCCGACTTCAGGCCCAACATGACCATTGTCGTCAAGGCTCTCCAGCCACTTGTCGGTGCCCGTCCGGGAGGAGGAGATCACTAGCTTAGAGACAGCCATGTCATGTGACAATGCCTTCGTCCTCTCCTGCAGCCTCTTATGCATTAACCATTGTCATGCCATGTTACCTTCGTATGCGTGTACAACTATGAAACCATTGTCTTGAATGATCGGCCTATACTTGACTTGACAAGGGTGACTGTGTAAAGTGCGCATCACTTGTAAATTTTATCAGAGGTGGAAGATCTGCTGGATGGAAACACAGAATGCAGTTAAAATATACAATTTGTAATACTTCTATTATGCTTTTGTTACAACCACATGCCTCGCAAACCGGGACGGACATATCGTTCTCTCTCTCTCCCTCTCTCTCTCTCAAAGGAGAAAAAACATGGTACAATTATACCAAGCGAATCAAGCTATCAATTGGTTAGATTTTTTTTGGCGGAAACCATCATCATATGTTTAAATCCTAGATTTAACAATAAGTGCTCATATGTTTTCTGAATTTATTCAATATACAATCATGTGGGTGCATGTATGCATGTGAGTGTTTACGCCTCCGTTGCATTTCTCCAAAAATTAGATAGGGTCTTGAACCTCCCAAAATGGGCAACGGAACTTGGCAAAACCATACATGTTTTTTTTTATGAGAGCAAGACAGGGTTTTCTTTGAAAGGTATAGCAGTGGCGAAGCTACTAGATGGGCTTTAACAGGCTCAGGGCCCAGACCGGCCAATTGTTGTCGTTGGAAATGTTAAATCTGTATAGAAAAAAGGTTAATAAAGCATTTGAAAAATGTTAAATCTGTACACGAAAAGTCTTGACCATGAATTAATAAAATGTTAACCTTTTATCTGAAAAAATGTTAATCAAGCATTTAAAAAAATGTTCAAAATGTATAACAAAAATGCTGACAATATAATCAACAATGTTAATCTTGTATTTGAAAACTATTAATTAACTATTTGAGAAATGTTAAAAATGTGTATGGTAAAAATGTTGACCGTGTATTCAGAAAAATGTTAAACATGTATTAGAAAAATGTAAGTAGAAAAAAAATCGAGGGAAAAATAAATAAAAATAGATGAAAAACGAGAAAGAAAGAAACAATACCGAAGAAAAAATGAAGAAAAATGAAAGAAAGGAAAAGAACCATTGAAAACCGAGAAACAACCAAGGAAAACCAATGCCAAATGAAGAAATGAAAAAACCTGTAAAATGGAGAAGGAAATGAAGAAAAACCGGTGAAATCAAGAAAAAACAAAAACAAAAAACCCTAAAAAGCTAGTGGAAATCTGGTTTTGTTTACTTCTAGTTGTTCGCGCCCTACATTTCTAACACGAACTGAGCGATGGTTTGCTGTTAGCAGCACAACCAAGCAACAGAGATATCTTGGGATCAAACCCCACGCGCGCCCTGTTTTCCTCTCCTCTATTTCTTTTAAGTGCGCCATGTTTACCTCTCCTTTGAAAAAATTGTTAGTGACATTTAAAAAAAAGTTTATACGATGTAATAAAATGTTCTCATAATTAAAACAATGTTTCATATCATTCAATAAATGTATGTGACATTTTAAAAAAATTGATCTTTTTTAAAAATGTGTATACGATGTAAACAAATCCTCGTGTAGTATAAAAAAATGTTAAGCACCATTCAAAAAAATCTACTCCCTCGTACCAGAATATAAGACATTTTTTAAGTTTAAATTGAACTGCAGAAACGTCTTACATTATGGAACAGAGGTGGTACGTAACATTTCATATTCATGTGTTTCGAAAAATTGTTCTTGACATTAAAAATAGTGTTTATGCAATGTAAAAAATGTTCACGTGGTTTAAGAAATGTTAAATGCCATTAAAATGTTTCATGGGTAATTTGAAAAGTTTAAAATCTTTTAGAGAATGTTCAGAACAAGTATTTTGGAAAAAAATTGTGCATCATGTATTTGAAAATGTTCAACGTGTATCAAAACAATGTTCCACATGTATACTAAAAGTGTGCAATGTGTTTTGAAAATAGAGTGGACATGTGTTGAAAAAAAAGAGGAAAAGAAAAGCAAAAAAACATAGAAAATCAAAGAAACCGGTGAAGAAATGCATAAAAACCAAAGAAAGCTGGTGAAGAAACGAAGAAAATCCGACAAGAGAAACAAAGAGAAAGTAAAGGGGAAAAATCGAGCCAGCGGTGCTACGATGCTGGGCCAGCTCACTCACTGGCATCTAAAGGCAAGACCGAGTTACGTCTCGAAATGGTCAATAAATAGCCCTGGCGTTCAGGTTAACCCTAATGCTACCCACCTCTCACTTATATAGACCTCGTAATGGGTTTCTACCTTAGAGGCCGGCCCATTAGCACTATAAACCTAAAAAGGATGAATTACATCCAAACTCTATTCCAGGCCCCTTAAGTATGTGATCCTACAGATTCACTCATACTTGGACAAGGCACGAGTACACCTACTTGACTAATAATCGGTAGCAACCTTTACCAAGACGTGTGGGCTCCCAAATATAAATAAAGATCATATAGGACAAACTTTTTCCAATGATGTATATTGTTCCCTTGCCTCCCGATGTTGATTGAGCTCAAGGCAAGAATATGTCACCCTTGTCAATAGCTCGATCCTCTTTCTCGATTTCCATGACTCGAAATCTCTAAAACGCGGCTAACACTTTAAGCGAGAACATGGCAATACGTTTTTCTAGATCTGATCGTACGAGTGGCCAACAGATATCTCCCCCTTTGTACGGAGGAGAAAATCTCATCTTGATCGACCATGTCTCGTGACAAACCCGAAAGCTACCTTTTATAATTATCCAATTACAGTGTAACATTTTATAGCCCCTAAGTAAAGCCTTACGCATCCCTAGAACATGTGAATATCCCGGATCTAAGGAATCAACATACACATAGTATGAGATCAACTAATGACATGGAAGAATACAACGCTCTCTCAATGTCTTCCAACCACACTCGCACATCACACGCGTCGCCCGCCATACCGCAAGTGCCCTAGTAGCCAATGGCCATTGGAATCTGAATTTTTGTCCAATAGGACCACCTGCCGAGTCGAATTGACAAAAAAGGCCATACCTGAAACAAATTGACAAAAAGGACCAGTTGTACTGTGGCGGCAGATGCGCCAGCTGACACGTGGCACCTGTCGCCACACGCACCGGCGGCAGCCCCTGCCGCCACGGACGCAGGCGGCAACCCGGGTTTAACAGGTTTTTTCGTTCACACGCTAGCTTAGGGATGGCAATGGGTACCCATTACCCACGTACCCTGCGGGTAAAAACCCTATTAGGGTAAGGGTATGGGATAAAAAATTACCCATGGGTATATAAATAGGAAAAATCTAAAACCCATCGGGTAGAGCGGGTACGGGTATGGGATCATATAACCCATACCCACATACCCATGTACCCATATAAAATCTATGTGAACTCAAAATTATCTCGACATTATACACTATGTCAAGAATTTGTGAAGTGAAAATGTATGATTATGTGTTGTTGTCTATGACTATATGATTTTGTTTATAAGTATATGTTATTGTTATAATATATCTTTGTAAACTATGATTATATGTTGTTGTTTATGACTATAAGTTGTTCAAATTGATGTTTTGCAAACGTGGGTAATTTTACGCGCGAGTACCTATCTACCCTGTCGGGTAACGGGTATGGGGAAAAATCGTACCCGTTGGCGGGTATGAATAAGGGTGATGGGTTAGCTCACGGGGGACGGGTAAGGGTATGGGTGGCTCCACCGGTACCCATACCCTGCGGGTGCCATCCCTACGCTAGCTGCAACGGAACGGACCGAAGTGGTGGGCCCTGCTGCCATGCAGCGAGGCGGCAGCTAGGCAAAAAACACAAATCTGACCTGAGAGCGAAATCAATTCACGATCTGAACTGTGTTCAAAAAAATTTCACAAACTGACCGTTTTTTGTGGCGCCCGACAGCCGGGCGCTGCACTACACTATGCAGCGCCTGAGTCTTAGGCGCCGCACCCCCGGCCAGCGTGGCAGCCCGGGGCCAGGCGCGACCCCACAGCCAGTAGTGCAGCGCCTAAGAGATAGGCGCCGCACAGTGTAATGTGCAGCGCCTATATCTTAGGCGCTGCACGTTGACTTAGTAACCACAGCCGCTGGCCCTCCCCCCACCCCACCCCATTCCCCTTCAGTTACAGAACAAGAACAGAGAGGCTGCGGCGGCGGCTCTCTCCTCTCCCCCTCTCAATCCCCTCTCCAAAATCTTGCAGATCTGGAGTTTTCCTCCGTGGATTCCTTCTCCAATCCCTCCTAGAAGGTAATCTCCCCCGATCCCCTTCGTTCTATCCTTAAAATCTCATGCATTTCTCAGATTTGTTTTAGTTTTGGTGAAACCATTGTTTTGCTTAGGATTAGGAATTTGTATGTATTGTTGATATTGGTTTGTGGTTCAAATGTGGATGATGATTTGTATTCATTGTAGAACCCTAGTTACTTTGATGGGTATTGAGATGAATATTGGTTTGTGGTTCAAATGTGGATGATGATTTGTATTCATTGTAGAACCCTAGTTATCCTATGTTGTTGAGAGGAAACCCTAGGTTTTTGAGATGAATATGAGATGTTGGAAATCATTTATATTGTTAGGATTGGCATATGTACATAGTTAAGAAGGTTATCCATACGAAGATGTAGATTGTTGAGATATTGGTTGATTATTAGTGCTCATATATGTTAATTGTTCGTAATATGTAGGATGGTTTGGCTTCTCGACGATGCCTATGACACGCAACACCGGTCCTACATGATGCGCGAGAAGGGGATGGTAATAATGAGTAATCTTAATATTTTGTAAATTTGCCTTTAGTTGAAATTGACATGCCTAATATTTGTCATGACTTGTGTTTTTGCAGAAGCTTGAGCCTTTGAAGATTCGGTATCACGGGGTCTCTGGTGCTGCCATGCCCTATGATGATCGGTACACACCCTACATCGAGCAGGCAGGACTCCTCCCGTGGGTTAAGTTGGTCAGCCGGTCCACGCCGAACCTCAACGCTCCACTGGTGTCCTCTCTTGCTGATCGGTGGAGGCCGGAGACGCACAGTTTCCATCTTCGGACTGGCGAGATGACCGTGACGCTCCAGGATGTGTCCTTGATCACCGGTCTTCCTATCGACGGGAGGCCTCTCTGTATGAGCACCGATTCTGATGGGTGGCGCCAGCAGATGACTGCTCTTATTGGTATGGCTCCTACCGAGGCTGAGGCTGATGTAGAGGAGGGACAAGAGAAGAAGAAGAAGGAAAGGAAAGCAGCCGGAGCTCCTTTCACTTGGATTCAAGCAAACTTCGCGCATTGCCCTCAAGGTGCCACTGATGATGTGATCCAGACACATGCTCGTGTCTATATGTGGTACGTTATATCTAGGACTTTGTTTCCGGACGCCACAGGCAAGAACGCTCCATGGATGTGGCTGAAGGCGTTGACCGTCTTCGAGAGCAGATGGAGCTGGGGTTCAGCGACCCTTGCCTACTTGTATCGACAGGTAGTTGTTTTGTTTTGTTATCAATTCATTTCTTCATTAGCAATGCAACCTTGCTGTCAAGTTAAAATTGTTTTCTTTGATATGCAGCTGGACGATGCGTGTTGCAGGATCACAGATAGTGCAGGCATTGGTGGTAATATGCTTCTACTTTCTGTATGGAGCTGGGAGCGTCTGCCTGTTGGACGCCCGAAGAGCGTCAAGTTTAATCCTTGGGATGAAGAAGCCGATTTACGGCGCCCCACTTGGGCTTACAAGTGGGATGTGGTATCCGAGATGACGAACGATGTCAATCTCATGTACCAAAAGTACATCGCCGAGTTGGACACGATTACGCCTGAGCAGGTAACGAGGAAATTACATCAATCATTTCTCATGCTTGTCTGAAAACTTGTCATCAATGTTGCATTGTTGTCGTATTTCATAGGTGGAATGGCAGCCATATGGCGCGGATGACACATTAGGGGTCACCCCCGAGTTTGTCCTCAACCCGATGTGCTTGCGGGATAGGGATCTTTGGCCTATGCAGTGCCCACTGATATGCAACTGGGCGGTTGAGCTCCATTTGCCACACCGTGTGTATCGTCAGTTTGGTCTGTTCCAGGCTCACCCACCGGAATGGGTGGACACGGACAAAGCACTTCATAGGTAAGAGAGCATGAACCGTATTGACTTAGCATCGCCACTCCTTTTTGATTGTGCTAATGTTTGGTTTCTACCATGCAGGTTGGACAGGAAAAGGCAGCGGAAGATAAAGGAGTGGGACAAGCATCATGCATCGTATGTTACCCGTTTCCATCTTAGTGTGGAGAAAGCTCGTGAAAGTGCACGCTCCCAGCTTCGTGAGCATTGCTCACTTGCTTTCGATAACTACTTACGATGGTTTCTTCAAAATTCTCGAGTTGAGATATGCCCGCCGGCATACAATGATGATATTCTTGAAGATCCCACAAACTTTGAGGATCTATCGAAGCAGCAGTACAACAAAAATGTCAGGGAAGGGCTAGGAGTCCCTGCTGTTCCGGTGATTAACTATGTGGTAAAGTGTTCCCTTCTTTACTTTCCCGTTGACCGTATTACACATGTTTGAATGGCTAACGTGTTACTTCGGTCTCATCCGCAGCGCAACCAGATCAAGAAAGCAGCGGATGAAAGCCAGTCTATTCTGGAGAAGACACCGGTTGAAGAACGCAATGCTGAAGGTCCACTTCGAAAATTCCTGAAGGTACATATCGCACTCAGGTGTCAATGTTACATATGTTGCGGAGTTTGGTATCTTATACACTTGTTCATGTTACAGAGTCAGGCCAAGAAGTTAAGGCGGTTATCGAACCTTCTCGGTTGCCGTGACCCAGAATATGATGAACCATCAGCCTCTAGGTCTGGTACACCATCAGACCCCTTATCTCACCATCAGGGGGACGATGTGAGTTCCTCATATGCTAATGTGGATGATGAGGGTGCGGTCACCCAATAGGTATGACTAATCTTTTAGATGTAATTCTCACTTGATTACGACGCCGGTCTTTACCATAATGTTTGACTGTGTGATAGGTTGAGGAACTTGATGATGACTTGACTTTGGAAGAAGCTCAAGTTCGGTCCGCATACATGTTGAAGCCTAGGAAGCCCAGACGCCGGTACACGCCCTTCGACTATGACAACAGAGGCAACCCAAAGATGCCCGTAGAGAGCTCGCAGATGGCGAGCTTGGATGATGAGGCGGAGGAGGAAGAGGAGGCTCCTCCTGTCAGGAGGAAGAAGATAACCACCAGGCGTGGCAGCAGGAACACGCGTGGAAGGCATTAGTCGTTGTCCTATTTATTGTGAAACTGAACTTGTGAGGTTATGTCATATGTTCGTGAACTCTTAGTAGTGTGCTACTTGTCTTAGTAGTGATATGTTGGTGAACTCTTAGTAGTGTGATATGTGATATGTCTTAAATGATGAACTCGTCGGCATATACCTTGTGTTTGTTCCAATTGCTGTGAATTTCAAGTTATTGTAAGTCTATTCTGTTAATTGAAATTGCTATCAGAACATTCTGTTTTTTGTTGTTTCCAGGTTATCAGTACTGCAGCGCCTCACAGCTAGGCGCTGCATTGTACTGTGCAACGCCTGACTCTTGGGCGCTGCATAATATAGTGCAGCGCCTAGACCTTAGGCGCTGCAGTGTTGTTACCTGCAAACCTGCAAAAACAGGATCTCTACAAGATGTTCCAATGACACATTCATTACAAATTATAAGATATTCCAATTTGGTCTACAAGATGGTCCACGACACATCCATTACAAATTATAAGATAGTCGAATTAGGTCTACAAGATGGTCCACGACACATTCATTAGAAATTACAAATTAGGTCCACAAGATAGTCCACGACACATTCATTAGAAATGACAAATTTAGGCCTACTACGAGATAGTTCCATGACGAGTGCACCGAAGCGAAGTCCCTACTGAGTCGAGAGAGGCCATTTCCCCTTCTTGTCACGTGACTCGTCCTCCGCTTGCGCCTCGCGAGCCTTGGCAAGCTTTCTTGCCCTCTCATCCTGACGAGCAAGTTTCGCTTGGCGTGCCCTCTCCTCCTCTCGTTTCTTCCGCTCCATCCTCTCCTTTTGACGACGCTCTTCCTCCAAGCCTCTTCGAAGCGATTCTTCGAACCGCTGCTGGCGCCAAAGACAATCTCTATATTGGTCCTTTTGGACTTCTTCTGGCACTTCATGATCTATCCACGTGAAGTACTTGCATAGAGGAGGCGGTGACTGCATAAATTTTTTTTGTTAGTGTTGACATACATTTGATAGTAACATTTTACTTCTCTAGCATACCGGTGGTCGGTCATAGGCGTTAGTTGGACGTGCACGATCATGAGCATAGTTGGGGCATACAAAATATCTCCTTCCTTCCGTCCATGACTTCTTTCGGTCGGTGGACACCTTCACCTTGCAAACATCTCCACACCAACATGGCGGGATGTTCACATCTTTCTCCTTCACCTTGTCCAAAGATGCGCTATCCCACTTGTTCGGCATGTCCTCTTGGTTAGCACACGGTGGCCTCGTCATGGAACCGGATGAAGCCATGCCTACAAAATTAGGGTTTCCCACAAATTTCAACACATTGACATGTATAGAGGTAATTGCATCAACACATTCAAATGCCTAACCTTAAACTTGACTCCCTCTTTGTTGCCTAGTTCCTCGTTGGCTTGGTTGATTTGATTGGTTTGGCACTTGGGCACTTGTTTGGCTTGGTTGGCTACTACTTGCTTGACTTGGTTGGCTACCATTTGCTTGACTTGTGCTTGCATCATTTTTCTTTGATCTCTTTCTTGGTTTGCTACAAGTTCTTGTGTTGTGTCCCCCATCATTGCACTCCCCACAACGGGATTGCTCATGAGGCTCTTGGAATTGGCCGGTGCCGGATTCTCGACCTCCACCACGGCCCCATCCGTCCATGTCACCTCTAAGACGCTTTGTCTTACGTCTTCCCCGTGTAATGACCTTCAATTCTGGGTCGGGCCATAGTTGAACTCCATGATACTCTGGCCATTGTGATTGGTCCAAGTATGGCTTAAACCGGGGAGCCCATGTATTCTTTACCGTCATGATTGAGAACTCAGACTCCCGCACGGTAAGAGGGTGATTGACGTCCACATTCCTAACACGAGATGCGTTTAACAAGTGCGAGCATGGGAGATGAAGCAATGATGGCCTCATGCAAGTGCAATCACACCGTGTTAGGGAGACCTCGAAAGCCCGGCCTCCGTGTTGGTGGCCATCGTATGTGGTTCCTCCAAGCTCTTTCACTTCATACATCCAATCGTTGTCGTCATATAGTATAGCTTCTTGGGAGTCTGCCTTCCGTGATTCAAATTCCAACCAATCTTCAACCTTAGGTGGGAAATTATGCTTGTGCTTTTCCTTGTTCTCACCAGCAATCTGCTTATCCGTCTCCATTGAGTACTTTAAAAAGTACGCATTCATCTTGTCAAATGTGTATTGAACTATTGCCGTCACGGGTAATGCACGTACACCCTTGAGCACCTTATTGAAGCATTCTGCCATGTTGCTTGTCATTTGACCGTACCTCCGGCCATCTTCATCGAAAGCACGTGCCCACTTATTCCTTTCTACAATGTTCTTATTGAGAAAGTCAAGGCCTCCTGCATCAAGTTTCTTGTGTGTGAGCAATGCATTGTATAAGTTGGCGAACCGCTTTTCGGAGAAAGTGAAACAACAATCTTGAAGATCATCGGCCAACTCCTTGATACCACATGCCCTATAAAAGTTTGCACAAAAGTGCCTCATGCACCATCGATGGTGCAACTTTGCATGTCCGGGAATGTCAATCACCACCGCGTTTAGAACTCCTTGATGGCGATCCGATATGACACAAATTTCCCTTTCAGCCGGTATTACCCTTGTTCTCAAGTGACGCAAGAACCACTCCCAGTTATCATTGTTCTCGACCTCAACCAAAGCGAAAGCCAAAGGCAAAACCCGGTTATTGGCATCACTTGCTATTGCAACCAATATAGTGCCCTTGTATTGTCCGGTCAAGAACGTGCCATCAATGGCGATGACGGGCCGACAATGCTCAAAAGCCCTCACGCATTGCTCAAAGGCCCAAAATGCACAGCCAAATACTCTGACGGTCCTCCTGTTGTGAATCAATGTTTGGTGCCCATGAGGCTCGACCACGTGAACCATGCCTGGGTTTGTGGCAGCCATAGCTAACAACAACCTAGGGAGTCGGTTGTATGCTTCCTCCCAATTGCCATACAACATCTTGAATGCGGCTTGCTTCGCCTTCCATGCCTTGCCGTACTTCACCTTGTAATGAAAGATGGCTTTCACAAGGTCAATGACACTCTTAATGCTCATTGTTGGAAGTGTGGATATTGAGTTGGAAAACCTATAAGCGATGAACTCCGACGTGAGTTGTCTGTGCTCTTGGGACACAAGCTTGCCATCCGCATTCTTGTGTCGGCACATGTGACTTGGTACACAACTCACTATGCGCCAAGTGGGACCTCCTTTCCATGGCCTTGCACGCACAATCCATGGACATCTTGCCACTTCACATTTAACCGTGTAACGCACATTGACGTCCGAGTTGGCCACTCTATGTGGACGATAATGCGTAACCGAGTAGTTGTCGAGCCACATCTTCAATTCCAAGAAGGATTCAAACTCACAACCGGGATATATCCCGTTCTTGCCGTCTCCCAAATCACGGTGAGAACTTGGCCTAACTCCAAGAGATATACATTTGCCACCATCTACAACGGCTTCATCCGCGAGACTAAGATCCTTGAACAATGCTGTCTTGTGATCCCTTCGGAATACCTTCTTAAATGCTTCGGCCTCCTTCGCCGTGAACCCCTCCTCATCAACTTCTTCATCGGGACCATCATCATCCGAGTCCGATGCATATGAACGGGAAAAAGGGATGGATTGGTCCATTGTCTCTTGCATATTATATTTGTCGAGATCACCCACATTGTTGTCATGAAGATCAACTTCGTTGTCATTCTCCTCGTACTCATCATTATCCTCTTGAAAAGCTTCATTTTGGTTGTTTGAAATCGGGCTCAATGTTGGCCAAACTTGTTGCGTGAAATGAGGTTCACTCATTTGATATTGGCTCACGGGTGGAGGAGTACTAGCAACCAACGGGGAGGGGTTCCGGTTCAAGTCCAAATGCAAACTAGACTCAACCTTCTTGGAGGCAAATAACTCAAGAGCCTTGTCTAGAGATTCGGCAACCGTCTCCTTGTATGCAACCCAACGTTGCTCGGAGTTCACACGCATTGTCTTCCAACGGATGTGCATTCCAAAGCCAACATTATGCCTTCCCTCCAAGTCAACAACGTCACTTGGGTCCATCCAATTCAAATCCTTCCTCACTTGTTCCAAGACATCCGCATAGCTAGGACTACTCTCAAACACCATGTCATGCTCATCCGGGTCCGGCTCAACATTGCCTTTCAAAAAGGCCTCTTTATCCGCATGATGAACATAAACACATGTTCTTCCCATCCCTGCAAAAATCAAAAACACACATATATCCAATAAGTACTTCACCGATTATTTGCACAAAATACATAAGCCCTAACATAGATATGAAACAATAACCCTAACCCCCACTTAACAATAACCACAACCCTAACAATAGCATAACCCTAACCCTAACCCCAACATAACAACACACATAACCCTAACCCTACCATAGTAGGAACCCTAACCCTAGCAAATTGGGATAGATACCCCACACATTTCCACACAAATTTACTAATCCAAGCAACAACTAGGTTCCCCAAACTAGCAAGATATGAGATAATGTGACAATTCCTACGGATGAAAACGAGGGGATCGGAGGAGATTACCTTAAGGGAGGGGTTGGCTTCGAAATCCACGGACAAATAATCCAGATTTGCAAGATTTGAGAAGGATTTGAGAGGGGGGAGAGGGGGAGAAAGGGTCTGGGTGGGGTGGGGGTGTGTGGGGTGGGGTGGGGGGGACCAGCCTAAGTGGGTGGGGTCAATGTGCAGCGCCTAAGGGTTGGGCGCTGGACATTACACTGTGCAGCGCCTATCTCTCAGGCGCTGCACTGCTGGCTGTGGGGCCTCGCCTGGCCCCAGTCTGCCACGCTGGCCGGAAGTGCAGCGCCGAAGGTAAAGGCGCTGCATAGTCAAGTGCAGCGCCCGGCTGTCAGGCGCCACACAAAACGGTCAGTTTGTGAATTTTTTCGAATTGCAGTTCAGTTTGTGAATTAGTTTCGCACAAAGGTCAAATATGTGTTTTTTGCCCGGGCCCTGCCGCCACGGCCCAAGGCGGCAGCCGCTGCGTGGCAGTGGCGCCTTGTGTGCGGTGGCCATGCCACTTTGTTTAATCCGTGCTCGGGCTGGGCTATTGTTTAGTGTGGCCGAGTACTGGTCAGTTTCTGGCTGTTTAGGCCGAGTATTGATAACGCACTGAAATCAATTTAACCTCTAGCTGGAGTCGTATGAACTGCCGGTCGGAAGACGACTCTTAACCCAAGTACTAGTAGTACTAGCAAGTTCAGGTTATATGCATTTGAAAGGGTTCGAACTGCGGCTACCGTAGGGACTGGCTATAGCGTTGCCCGTACGCAGTGGCTGCCGCCTCGAGCCATGGCGGCAGGGCTCACCTGGCCTGTCGCGGGGCGTGCGCAGCAGCAGTAGCTGCCGCCTCGGGCCATGGCGGCGGGGCCCACCTGGCATGTCCGTTCCGTTGCAGCTAGCGCGCGGACAAAAAAAAACTGTTTAAGCCCGAGCTGCCGCCTGCGCCCATGACGGCATGGGCTGCCGTCGGCATCTGTGGCGGCAGGTGCCACGTGTCGGCTGGCGCACTTGCCGTCACGATACAACTGGTCCTTTCTGTCAATTTGCTTTAGAAATGGTCTTTTCTAGCAATTCGATTCGGCAGGTGTTCTTTTGGACAAAAATTCTTGGAATCTCCCCTATGGGTCGTCCCCAACGAAGACCAGCGGACCTCCCCAACCAATCTCAATATTGTACCTCCCTTAGTCATCATCCAGCCAATAAAAGTTGGACTGCTGCTCGAGATAATACTAGAGATCACAAAAGACTCCGGACAGCACACTACTGATGCATCCAGGCACCAAATTTTCATCTGCTCAAGAGCTTAATCACCAACCAAAGGGAGACAGTGCAGGACAGTAGGAGCAGACTTCAGCGAATGATGCGAGCTTCGTCGTGATGGAGGCCACGATTTTAGGCCATGTTTGGATGCCGGGCGTAGATCGGGATAGTTCTTCTACGATCGGGAACCTGCTACGCTACTACACGTTGTTGCCTTGCTTGAATATACGTATACAAATAGTGGCACTTGTTGCATCATCCGTCATGACATGACTGGATGTATGGCCATGGCAGCACACTCCCAGCATCGATGCATGAAAACAGTATTCGTACAAGCATAGATTGATAGGCCAATGGAATGTCTTCTCACATCACTTGCTCAATCCCATGCCTAAAGTAGTAAAGCGAGCTTACAGAGGTGGCTGGCGGCATCAATCTTCGAGCAGGAAATTCACCTGAAATGTCAGTGGCGACGATTATATTATTACTATTAAAGAAAAACGCGCCTAGCAGCCTCTGGAAGCCAAATAAACAACGCACGCAAGTTGGCCATGAACATTAAAATAGCAAGCACCCGTGTACTGGGACAGGAGTCACTGGCTGACAGCCGGGTCCACGCCCCAGCCGGCCCCACGGGTCAGTGAAGCACGAGCCAGGGTGCCGACATGGCCCCCCATCCCTCCCGCTGGCCAGCCATGCAGCCCCCATGGATAAAGCATCGAAGGTCCCAGCCCCATATGGGGAGGCCCAGGCGGCCACGTGCCGGTCACGTGCCGGTGTCCGCAAGTGGCAAGCCCGGCGGCCCCCGTCTCCGAGAGACGCCACGCCCAGAAAAGAAACAAAAGCAAAGATCTCGAGAGGAGACGGAAAGGTGGCACGGCACGGCGCCGGCGGCGTTGCCGGGCCGCTGCCACCGCGTGGCGTGACAGCCGGGGACGCCTCCGGCCGGTGGCTCGTCGTCGCCGTCGTCATCGCGCCCACGGTTACGCGCCGGGTGAGGTGCGCCTGGCTGGATGCCACGGCGGTTTCGCGCGGATGGCTGCTTCTGGCAAAGGCGTGACAGCCCGTCTCTCTCTCGTGACCGCCGTCGTCGTTGGGGAAATCTCGTGGACGGTTAGCATGTGTGTCCATGGCGATCACCGTGAATTTTGAGGAAAACACGTGTGATCTTTGTGCAGCTGCATTGTACTACTTGTATATGTAGCTGTAGCTGAGAAGAATAATGTTCAACAGTCAGATATAAAGGGAAAGCAAACGAGATCTTACGTTTCCTTTACTAGAAAAAACTACGCAAGCTTAAGCCGCTTTCGAAAGGCTTTCAACGATGCACTGTTTGGATGGTGATTAGGTCAGGTGCATGACCTAGGACCCATCGTCGTCAGTCTTTGACATCCTCGTCCAGCACCTCCTCGCCAGGCAGGAGCACGGCCAAACCTCGGCGCGCGTCTATAAGTTCGATCAAAATAGAGATACTTTGACTTGAAGCAAAAACTTATATGCAGATTAAAAAAAACAGGAGAGAGTACTAGTGAAGAAAAAGAAACTACTGTAGATGGATTGGCACTGTGCTAAAGTAGTTGAGAAAAGTTTTCGGTAATGTTCATGGAAAATCACAGAGTCCTAATAGTAAGTATGTGTCTCTAGTTGCCATGCAAAAGTCTGTTTGTAAAAGTTGGTCGTTGTATATATAGAAATGTTAATCAAATATTTGAAAAAATGTTGAACAAGATTTAAAAATTATTAATCAAGCATTTGGAAAATGTTAAATGTGTATAGAAAAATGTTGACCATGCATTAAAAAAATGTTAAATGTACATAAAAATGTTAAACATGTATTCAAAAAATGTTAATCTTGTATTTGGAAAATATTAATCAAGCATTTGAAAAGTTTAAAATGTGTATAAGAAAAGTGTTGATCATCTATTCAAAAAATGGTAATATTTTATTTTAAAAATGTTAATCAAGCATTTGAAAAATGACTCAACCGTTTGGATAGTGATTAGGGCAACTACGGATCATCTGATGAACCGCAGCAATTGTCCGCGGACACGTTTGCAACGCGGATCACCCAATGAACAATAGTGAATGTTTGAGCGTGTCCATGAACAGTGGGCGGGGCGTCGTCCATCTAATGGTAAGCATGAAATGCTCGTCCCTTGTCCACACTCATTTCTTTGACATGTGTATCTAGATGAATAGCAATTTAAGCATTTATACATTTAAATAGGTGTTGTAGGAATTATGGAAGCGTCTCAACTCTCATACACGAGAGCCCGCATGATATATATTGATGTAGCGATCATTGGATGATCGTGGGGTACAAGTCTCGGTGGAGATAGCCAGCCGAGGAGGTTACATAGATAGGAAATAGGGAGAAGAGATAAGATGATTTTAAACAAGAAAATCTATCTCTAACTACCGAATAAACTCAGCACTCAAGTTTCCTTGATGTGCACTCTATCTACCGTAACATTACATGTTTAACACCCTCCCTTAATCTGAACTTCTCAGGTTTAGATTACGCTTGAATTCTTCAAATTGTCTTGTACCCGAAGCCTTTGTGAAACCATCATCAACTTGATCTTTTGAAGGAATGAATCGAATCTCCAACTCCTTGTTGGCAACCCTTTCTCTGACAAAGTGAAAATCAATCTCAATATATTTTGTTCTTGCATGAAACACGGGATTAGCAGAGAGGTATGTAGCACCAAGATTGTCACACCAGAGACATGGTCTTTGCATAGGACGTATTCCAAGTTCTTTAAGCATGGACTTAACCCATATAATTTCTGCTGTTGCATTTGCAAGTGCCTTATATTCTGCCTCAGTACTGGAGCGTGACACTGTTGCATGTTTCTTTGCACACCAAGAAATTAAGTTGGGACCAAAGAAAACTGCAAATCTACCAGTTGACCTCCTGTCATCTAAGCACCCTGCCCAGTCAGAGTCAGAGAAGGCACTAATAAGAGTAGATGAGGACTTGCTGAAAGTTAATCCAACACCAAGAGTGTTCTTGACATATCTTAATATGTGCTTAGCAGCGGTCCAATGAGCTGACGTGGGTGCATGAAGAAACTGACAGACTTTGTTTACTGCAAATGAGATATCAGGCCGAGTGAGTGTCAGGTACTGAAGTGCACCTACCAGACTCCTGTACTTGGTGCCATCCTCTTGATTCAGAAGAACACCCTCTGCAAGCGATAATTTTTCTGAACTCGAAAGTGGAGTTGGTGAGGGTTTGCAGCCTTGCTCAAGAGATCAGTTGCATATTTTTCCTGAGATAGGTGAAGACCCCCTTCTTTGTTCTTTTTCACCTCAATGCCAAGGAAGAAGTGCAAATCACCTAAATCTTTGAGAGAAAAATCTGAATGCAAATCTTGCAAAAGAGCTGAAACTGCCTTGTCTGAAGAACTGGTGACAATGATATCGTCCACATAAATAAGCACAAAAATAATAGTGTTTGCCTTATTGTAAATGAACAAGGATGTGTCAGATTTAGAAGGAATAAAACCAAGAGTTTGCAACTTGGAGCTCAAACGAGAATACCATGCTCGGGGTGCTTGTTTTAATCCATAGAGAGATCTATCAAGCCTGCAAATATGATGTGGTTTATGTTGATCCTCAAACCCAGGAGGTTGCTGCATATACACTTCCTCTTCCGAACACCATGAAGGAACGCATTCTGCACATCTAGCTGATGAAGATTCCAGCCTCTAGATACAGCAATGGACAGAACAAGGCGAATAGTAGCAGCTTTAACAACAGGGCTAAAAGTGTCCTCATAATCAAGTCCATACCTCTGCTTAAATCCCTTGGCAACAAGTCTGGCTTTGTAACGATCAATAGTACCATCTGACCGATGTTTGATACGGTATACCCACTTGCAGTCAATCAAGTTTTACCTGGTCGAAAAGGGACAAGATGTCAGGTGTGATTTCGTTGAAGAGCATGAAATTCCTCATCCATAACTTGTTTCCATTTGGGATCAGCAAGAGCCTCACTAATATTGCGCGGTTCACCTGAAGAATCGGTAGAAACAATCAAACCATATTTAGATTTATAGTTAATGGGCTGAATAGTTCCTGACTGAAGGCGCGTGCGAGGTGCTGGAGTTGCAGATACAGAGGATCCAGGCGCAGTGGTGTTGGATTGCTCAGGGAATTCACCCGATCCCGAGACATCAGCATCATCAGAGGAGACCGGATCTTCTACGGCGGAAGTGGTGGAAGGCGACGTAAGGAAGACCGCAGAAGATCCAGGCGAAGGAGACATGCGCGGCAGATCCGGTGCGAATCCCGCGCCAGGGCCAGCCAACGCGGCATCCGAGGATGACGTGCGCCTTCGGCCGTATACGCGTGGGGCCGATGCATACCGGTCGGGCGATTTGTCCCCCGCCCCGGATTGGTGCACAAGACCCGGGTTGACCGGTTCGGTGGATGGACGCGTCACGGCGAGCGGAGACTGGCGCGGAGGAGAGGCTGGCGGGACGCCCCGAGCGAGCTGACTTGCCGCCGATCCCGAGGGTGATGCGGTCGGTGCTGGTCCGGTCGGACGCACCGATCCCGAGGGGGATACACCCAGATCGCCCGTGGCCCGTGGAGAAGCACCTGATGCACCGTTTTCTACAGCAGTTTCGCCTGTGGTTTCTGGAACATAAAACTCAGGCAGTATAGAAGATATATTAGTCAAAGGTTGGTCAGTGCAATTACCATCACCCACACAAGAGACACCGGAAAGATGAGACGGAAGGAGAAGAATTTCTTTCCGAAGAAGAGCACCGGCATTGGGATGGAGTTTTGCGAAGGGAAACTGAGTTTCATCAAAGACAACATCTCGGGAGATATAAACACGACCAGTGGAAACTTCAAGGCACTTGACACCTTTGTGTTGAGCACTATATCCAAGAAAGACACATTGCTTGGAACGGAAACTAAGCTTGCAAGAGTTATAGGGACGCAGATTAGGCCTACAGGCACACCCAAAAACGCGAAGGGTTGTGTAATCTGGTGTGACATGAAGTAAGCGTTCAGTGGGAGTTTCATTAGATATAGTGCGACTGGGCCACATATTGATGAGATGGACAGCGGTGAGAAAAGCTTCATCCCAAAATTTGAGGGGCATGGAGGCAAAAGCTAAAATAGCTAAGCCTACTTCGACAATGTGGCGGTGTTTACGCTTGGCAGAGCCATTTTGTTGATGCGCATGAGGACATGACACATGGTGAGAAATACCTATCTTTTGAAAAAAAGAATTCAACTTCTCGTACTCACCACCCCAATCAGATTGGACAGAGATAATTTTGCTATCAAATTTGCGTTCAACAAGTGCTTGGAAATTGTGGAACACTTGAAACACGTCAGAACGTTTTTTAAGCAAATAAATCCACGTGTATTTGCTATAGTCATCAATAAAGCTTACGTAATATGAATGCCTACCAACAGAAGTAGGTGCTGGACCCCAAACATCAAAAAAAATAAGTTGTAATGGCTTGGTAGACACACTAGTAGACACATGATATGGTAGTTGATGACCTTTTGCTCTTTGGCATGAATCACAAATAGTTTCTAAGTTTCTCTCCCCAACAATTGGGAGATTATTTGTACTAAGAATACGATGAACAGTAGCAAATGAGGGATGACCTAAGCGATTGTGCCATCTTTCAGCAGAGAGCTTGATGGCACCATACACTTGTTTATTGTAGTGGCAATACTTGGGAAGTAAAGCATAGATACCTTCCACACAGACACCCCTATGGAGAATTTTCTTCGTGACCTGATCCTTGATCAAAAAGAAGAATGGGTGAAATTCAAGAAACACATTGTTGTCAAGAGCAATACGATGAACAGATAGCAAAGGTTTGGAAGCATTGGGAACATGTAAGATATCATTGAGTTCAAGATTTTTGTGTGGGGTTTTGATAATAGATTGACCAACGTGACTTATCTTCATACCTGCACCGTGTGCCGCAGTGTAGACTTGATCATGGCCACGATGTTTTTCATGCATGGTTAGCTTCTCTAGTTCTCCGGTGATGTGGTTTGTGGCGCCTGTGTCCATATACCAGTTGGTATCGACCCTATATGACACGTCGGCTGCAGCTGCAATTTTCTTTTTTGGGGAATTGTTGTCATCGGCATAACGCCAATCGCAATCTTTGGCAATGTGGTTTGTTTTCTTGCAAATTTGACACTTGCCCTCATAACCTTCGTATCCTTGGAAGTTGCGCCCCCGATTGTTGTTGCCGGGGGGCGCCGATTGTTGTTGTTGCCGCCACCAGATCCGTTTTGATGGTAATGGCCGCCGCCACCACCTAGATAGGCCCCACCAGTGTTCTGGTGAAAGCCATAGCCGCCACCACCGCCACCAGTGCCAGCGCCGTAGCCTCCACCAGGACGATAGCCGCTGCCGAAACCCTGAGCGCCGCCAGGGCCGTAGCCGCCGCCGCCGGAACCCTGACCACCGCCAGGACCGTAGCCACTGGCAGCGCCATAGCCGCCGCGAGATCCACTAGAGCCACGTCCTTTGCGGTAGCCTCCCCTGCCGCCTCCAGAACGACCTCATGAGGCAGCGTTGGCCGATGACTTGAAGCCACCATTGCCGCTGCCATGGAACATCTCGACCCTCTGGTCGAAGTTGGCCACAAGAGAGAATAGAGTGTCGACGGTGATGGGCTCGGTGCGGACGTCCAAGGCGGAGATGATAGGTTGGTAGTCCATGTCAAGGCCGGCAATGATGAAGGAGATGAGCTCCCCCTCTCCAAGGGGTTTGCCCGCCGCCGCGAGCTCATCGGAGAGGGATTGCATGTGACCGAAGTATGCCGAGGCGGAGAGAGAGCCCTTCTGGGCGTTGGTGAGGGCAGCACGAAGATTGTTGGCCTTGGACAGCGAGACAGCAGAGAACATGGTCGCCAGGGCTGACCAGATCGCATGCGACGTCTCGAGCGAAGCAACCTGAACGAGGACTTCCTTGGACAGATTGCGCAGGATATAAGCAACAATTTGTTGATACTGGATGAGCCAGGGGGCATAGGCAGGGTTGGGGATGACCTGGTCCTTGCCATCTTTGTCTTTGGTGGTGATGATCTTGGGAGGCTCCTGGATGGTTTTGTCGATGTAGCCATACAAGCCGGCGCCCATTATTTGTGATCGCGCTTGAGCTTTCCAGAGAACATAGTTGGATCTGGTAAGCGGCTCCGAGGTGTTGTAGTTGAGGCTAGATTGGATGGGTGTGGTGGAGGAAGACATGGTGGAGAAGGGATGGGCGGAGGGTTGAAGAAGGGCTAGCTAGATGCGATGGAAGAGCCTGCTCTGTCTACCATGTAGGAATTATGGAAGCGTCTCAACTCTCATACACGAGAGCCCGCATGATATATATTGATGTAGCGATCATTGGATGATCGTGGGGTACAAGTCTCGGTGGAGATAGCCAGCCGAGGAGGTTACAGAGATAGGAAATAGGGAGAAGAGATAAGATGATTTTAAACAAGAAAATCTATCTCTAACTACCGAATAAACTCAGCACTCAAGTTTCCTTGATGTGCACTCTATCTACCGTAACATTACATGTTTAACAGGTGTAAATATTTGAAATCACAACCAAAATCACCGGATGTTTAACAAGTTTTCACGTCCACCGATCCTAAAAGCTCCTAGTCTGGTTATCAGTGTTGAAAGCCTAGTTTTTTGGTCTCCTTTTCATCATTCATTTGCTCAAGGCGCTTCGACGTGCTAGCATGGTAGTCTTGCACATACTTCGTCGCAACTGGATCCAAGTCCGTCGCCTTCACAAACAACATCTTGGACTTCTCGAAAGTGGCCTTCATCGTAAACTTCTTATCCACGAGTTTGAGCTTTCTGTTTTGCATGTCCATCACTAAGCCAAACCTCTTCACTTGCTTTCCTTCTTGGCCTCACAGCACTTGGCACATGTCTCCTCCTTCTTGTCCATTATGTCCTCGGACTTCTCCGTCATCTTGGATGCAGCCCCTTATCGCTTCTCCTTCCCCACCCCTCGCTTTCTCCGTCAGTCCCTAGGCTTTTGGACTAGAGAATCCCCTTAGATTATCGTCGTCATATTCATTGGCCATGGCGGTCTTGATGGAATTAGCAGTGTAGGCGAGCCACTTGCTTTGCCCATTCAACTTCATCCAACAGTGTGTGAATATTAAGTGTTTCTTCTCCGTCTTGTGGTACACCGTTCACGCATGTGTGGGCTAGCAAAGGAAGACAATGGCATGGTTAAAAAGTTACAACATTGAGCACATCAATCAAATGACTGACACATAGAGCAACGACACACAAAACTTACGAGCTCGTCGAGTGCCGCACCGCTTGGCCACATTTTTGCACTTGTTCGTACGCGTCACAAAACTTACCGACAACCTTTTGAATGATGTATCATTAATGGCATAGGAACTTCAGATTGTGATTGTGGATCACTTCACTTATGTGTGGTAGGGTTCGTAACAGTTTTGCTCGTGAAACCAATCATGCATACTTTGCCAAAATGTCATGCCCTTTTGCTCGGTCCCGTGAAACACATTCACACTAGTGGACAACAACATGCCTCACATATCAAGTCATCCTCCTTGTTTGAGTAGGCAGTTCCCCTACTCTTCTTAGTTGGGTCGGCACCCGGCGGCTAGTAGTCATCCAAATCAAAGTCCGACTTCTTGGTTTATGCATGTTGGGTGTCTCATGGCTAGGTGTCCGGCTATGGCTATTGCTCTGGCTGGGAGTCATCCACTTCTTCGTCTTCGTAGCCGCCTCCGTGCTACTTATAAACTGCGTTGGGATTTTCCCCGAAGACGAGAGGAGATGCAGCAGAGTAGAGATAAGTATTTTCCTCACTGAGAACCAAGGTTATCGAACCAATAGGAGGACCACGCAAATTTCCATCTTCAGCACCTACACACAAAAGAGCACGCACTTGCACCCAACGCGGGCAAGAGGGTTGTCAAGCCCCTTGAACTCATTACTTGCAAGCGTAAGTAGTGATAGATTGATAATATAAATATAAAATAAAATAATAGTAAATAAATGGCAGTAATATTTTTGGTGTTTTTGTTATAATCTATTTTGTGAAGACCCGAGGGCCATAGTTTTCGCTAGAGGCTTCTCTCTCGAAGAAAGCATATGGTGGGTAAACAAATTACTGTTGGGCAATTGATAGAAAAGCGCATAGTTATGCAATATTTGTTCACGACAATGATCATGTATATAGACATCACATCCATAAACAAGTAGACCGACTCCTGCCTGCATTTACTACTATTAGTCCACCCATCAACCGCTATCCAGCATGCATCTAGAATATTAAGTAAAAACAGAGAAATGCTTGGAGCAAGATGACATGATATAGACAAAGTAAATCTAGTCAATATGAATAAACCCCATCGGTTTCCCCTTAATGGCAGTAATACAATATGTGTCATGTCCCCTTCTGTCACGAGGATTGGGCACCGCAAAATTAAACCCACCACAACGAACCACTCCCTCTGAAGATAAGTCAATCTAGTTGGCCAAACCAAATCGATAGACCGGAGAGCAATACGAATCTATGACAATCATGCATATAAGAATTCAGTAAAGACTCAATATATTTTCATGAATAATCTGAACATAAACCCACAATTCATCGGATTGCAACAAACACACCAGAAAGAAGGATTACATCGGATAGATCACCGCGGGAATCGCGTTGAACTTTGTATTAAAGATCATACAGAGAGAGAGAGATCTAGGTACTAGCTATGGACCCGTAGGTCTGTGGTAAACTACTCGCACATCATCATGGAGGCAGCAAGGTTGATGTAGAGGCCCTCCGTGATCGATCCCCCCTCTGGCAGGGCACCGGAACAGGGCTCCAGATGGCCTCCCGTCGAAACAAAGACTTGCGCCCGCGGAAAAAGTATTTTGGCTGGCTCTCGGGTGTTTTCCCGATTTTAGAGAATATATAGAGTTGAGATTAGATCATGAGGCTGCGGGAGGTGGTCCCAGCAATTAGGGCGCGACCCCCTGGGCGCGCCCTGTTGGCTTGGCACCACCCCGTGTGGCCTCCAGTCTCCCTCCGAAGCTTCCAGGTCTTATTTTTGTCTAGAAAAAGTCATTAAAAAGTTTCGAGGCATTTAGACTTCGTTTGGTACATTATTCTTGAAAGGCCAAAAACAAGCAGAAAACAGTAACTGACACTGGGCACTAGGTTAATAGGCTAGTTCGGAAAAATTATATGAAATAGCATATAAAGGCATATAAAGTATCGAAGAATGATAATATAGTAGCATGGAACAATCAAAAATTACAAATACCTTAGAGACGTATCACTCCATCATGGATAATGTTCATCATCGCCTTATCATTTGCCGATGTCGCGCTTGGTTGAGTCATTCTGGCAAACATTGATTGAGCACTGGCGGTCGAGAGCTCCAGAATGGGAATCCGCATCTGGATAAGTGTTAGTGATTCTGTGAATAGGTAGTCATTGTTGAGGATTGTGACGCCCCCATTTTGATCGTACGCTAATCATACACGCAAATGCGCACGATCAAGATTAGGGAGTCACGGGAAGATGTCACAACACAACTCTAGACACAAATTAAAGGCATACAAGCTTCATATTACAAGCCAGGGGCCTCGAGGGCTCGAATACATAAGCTCGACATACACACGAGTCAGCGGAAGCAAATAATATCTGAGTACAGACATAAGTTAAACAAGTTTGCCTTAAGAAGGCTAGCACAAGCATAAGCAGTGGATCGGAAGAGGCAAGGCCTCCTGCCTGGGAGCCAACCTTACTACTCCTGAGCGTCGGCGTTCTCCACGTAGTAGTAGGCTCCAGCGGTGGTGTAGTAGTCATTTGCGGGCTACTCCATCTCCAGGGCTTCGTCATCTGAATGCCGTAATCGTATCGAGGGGGAAAGAGGAGGTAAAGAAGCGGTGAGTACTCATCCAAAGTACTCGCAAGACTTATATCAGAACTATACTAGAATATGCATCAGTATCAAGGAATGGGGTTATATCTTTGGACTGACTACAAAAAAGCAAGAATAGGGGGGACGCCTAGTCCTATCGAAGACTAGCATCTTCAACATCTTGCAGCATTAGAAGAGTGTAGATTGGTAACTCATATGTAACAATATTATTGTCGCAATTTTATTAAGTAACCACGCCCAGAGATTGTTCCTCAACTCCCTGCGAGAATGCAAATCTCGGAGCCAACATTCATTTCAATTAAGTAACCACTCGGGCGCGCGCCGCTCCATTGCTGACGTGCGAAGAGCTTCAGCTAATACAACGATGCTGAGTACCCATAACTTGTCCCACATGAAGGTTAGTGCGAAAAAGGCCAATCGACCAACTCAGATCAAATACCCAACCCATTAGCATTTTATTTAGTACGGTGACGAGCGCGACCCACGATGTGCGGTCCCGTCGTCCCGTCTCGAGGACTTGTGGCAGGGGCCTCACCTTCCCGGCAACGCCTCGTCGTTATTAATCTGTGGGTACCCTTCAGGGCCGACCCATCACCAACATCTTTCTGTAACCAAGTCATACTAACCGTGTGTATAAAACATCAAGGCGGAACCCGAGGAATCACCCTCAAGGGATCCCGGTCGATGTAACCATCAAGGTGGACTTAGAGGAATCACCCTCGGCGGTCCCACACTTAAGGGGTTGCACGACAGAGTTGATATCGGGAGTGGCGGAGAGGTATCACACTCTGTTTACCACGACCGATACTACACTATAGAGTTATCATCCGGAGTACATACGAGGTATCACCCTCGGTACCCGATAGTAACGCTACAGAGTCACACACCTAGGGGGGTGTGCGTAGATGTGTTGGTCTCTGCACATCGATCATGATGATCGAGTAACTGATAATTAAAGCGGGGCAACTGGGACTAAGGGGTAACAGGGGATCACTATCAACCTATGCTAAGCAGTTTAATGAAGCAGTAGGTAATAGCAGTTTAACAAAAGCAGGCTATGCATCAGAATAGGAGCTATCTACAACAGTAGCAAAATCTAATGCAAGCATGAGAGAGAAGGGAACTGGGCGATATCGGAATGATCAAGGGAGTTGTTTTGTTGGGGAACGTTGCATGAGAAACAAAAAATTTCCTACGCACACGCAAGATCTATCCATGGTGATGAGCATCTACGAGAGGGAGAGTGGATCTACATACCATTTTAGATCGCTAAGAGGGAAGCGTTAAGAAACGCGGTTGATGTAGTCGAACGTCTTCGCGATCCAAATCGCCGAGCGTCCCGCGATCTAATCACGATCCGTCCCGATCTAGCGCCAAACGGACGGCACCTCCGCGTTCAGCACACGTACATCTCAATGATGATCTCCGCCTTCTTGATCCAGCAAGAGGGAGTGGAGAGGTAGATGAGTTCTCCGGCAGTGCGACGACGCGGCGGCGGTGGTGATGGAACTATTCCAGCAGGGCTTCGCCTAAGCGCTGCTGAAACTAGAGGATTTGATCTATCGGGGAGAGAGGGCCGCACCGTGGCTAGGGTTTCTTGTGTTGCTGCCCTCTCTCCCCTCTAGTATATATAGGAGGGAGGGGAGGGGCTGGCCGACCTAGGGATCCTCCTAGGAGTCGGCCGAAGGAGGTGGAGGTGGAGGAGTCCACCTCCAATCCTACTCCTAGTAGGATTCCTTCCCTTCCCCACTTGGACTTTCCTTTCCCCAAAATTCCAGCCGCATAGGCCCACTTGGGCTAGCCGCCCAGCCCACCAGGCACTGGTGCGCCACCCTAAGGCCCATGTGGCCCTCTTGGGGTGTGGTGTGTCCACTTGGTGGACCCCCGGAACCCATTCGTCACTCCCGGTACACTGTCGGAAATGCCCGAAACTTTTCCGGAGTTCAAACACCACTTTCCTATATATCAATCTTTACCTCCGGACCGTTCCGGAGCTCCTCATGACGTCCGGGATCTCATCCGGGACTCCGAACAACCTTCGGTCACCAACATACATAACTCAACTATACCGAAACGTCACCGAACCTTAAGTGTGCAGACCCTACGGGTTCGAGAACTATGTAGACATGACCGAGACACCTCTACGATCAATAACCAATAGCGGGACCTGGATGCCCATATTGGCTCCTACATATTCTACGAAGGTATTTATCGGTTGAACCTCTATGTCAAGGATTCAGTTAATCCCGTACGTTGTTCCCTTTGTTCTTCGGTATGTTACTTGCCCGAGATTCGATCGCCGGTATCTCTATACCTAGTTCAATCTCGTTACCGGCAAGTCTCTTTACTCGTTCCGTAATACAAGATCCCGTGGCTAACACTTTAGTCACATTGCTTGCAAGGCTTGTTGTGATGTTGTATTACCGAGTGAGCCTCGAGATACCTCTCCGTCACACGGAGTAACAAATCCCAGTCTTGATCCATGCCCACTCAACAGACACCCTCAGAGATACCTGTAGAGCATCTTTATAGTCACCCAGTTACGTTGCGACGTTTGATACACACAAGGTACTCCTCCGGTGTCAGTGAGTTGCATGATCTCATGACCATAGGAACAGATACTTGACATGCAGAAAACTATAGCAATAAACTGACACGATCATATGCTACGTTCATAGTTTGGGTCTTGTCCATCACATGATTCTCCTAATGATGTGATCCTGTTATCAAATGACATCTCATGTCTATGATTGGAAACCTTGACCATCTTTGATCAACAAGCTAGTCTACTAGAGGCATACTAGGGACACAGTGTTGTCTATGTATCCACACATGTATCAGTGTTTCCAATTAATACAATTATAGCATGGATAATAAACGATTATCATGAACAAGGAAATATAATAATAACTACTTTTATTATTGCCTCTAGGGCATATTTTCAACAGTCTCCCACTTGCACTAGATGATGGGGATATGTACTTAGGGTAGGGTCATAGGCCTGACCTACATACCCCACCTAAGGACACTGCCCCGGAAAGCTTAAAGGCGACGAGTAAGTCTCCGACTGGAATCACCATGACGCATGAGTCACTCGACAATATACACTCGGAGATATCTTTCACTCGACGCTTACCCTTTCACTCGGAAGGACCAGAAGACAGTCGACCACAGAAGCCCAGAAGTCACCCCAGGGAGGCTAACGGGCAGGCATTCATCAAGACCTTTAATAGCATTTATTGTGTACGTTACCAGTAACGTTCACCCCTTTATGACCACGATTAAACCCTTGGATGCCGGACACTTATGAGGGGCAGCGCACTCTATATAAGCCACCCCTCCCCTCTGGCACAAGGGTTCGCAACCTTTGGTAACACAACACACATATTTCACTCGACAGAGTAGAGAGCTCTCCGGAGCACTGAGACGTAGGGCTGTTATCACTTCCGAGTGAGGCCTGAACTCATACATCTGTGTGTACATCCTCGCCGTAGCTAGGACTCTGCCCTCTCCATTCGTACCCCTACCATCTACTGTCAGGCTTGTTCCCACGACAGTTGGCGCCCACCGTGGGGCAGGCGTCTAAGCGACTTCCGGCGAGGTTGCATATTTTCTCCTTCGTCATGTCTTCCGGCGGTGATTCGTTCCTGGGCCGCGAGATCCGTCTCGGAGCGCTCACCTTCATCGCCGACGATTCGGCATGGCTCCAGGAAGCGCCTTTGGACGTGGAGGCGCTCCCGATTCGCGGGGCGACGCACTTCTGTGCAAGCTCCTGCGGTGTTCTTCTCCTTCAGCCGTCGACCCCGTATGTGTCGGCCCTTCCTGCTGTTCATCGTCGCAAGCGATCCGGTCGCTCGCGGCTACAGCGTTGGGTGCGGCATGCGGCGGCACGCCAGGTTTCGTCCCCGCAGATTGCAGCCATCGAGCCCGCCGAGTCACTTCACGGCGTGTTCGACTCGGCGTCGGACCGATCCGACATTCCTTCCGAGTGCGAGAGCTGCGACCCTGCGGCGGAAGTTTTTATGGCTGGCTCTCATCAGAGTCCGCCGCCTGGCTTCAACCACTCCAGGCATGAGATTGGAGGAACGTCGAATGAACAGCAGCGCCGGGATGAGGATGTTCTCCATACTCCCATCGTCGGTACGACTGCTGAGGCCCAGGCCATGGAGGCTACACGCCTTCGGCTCAAAGAGATGCAGGAGGCACTCGACGAGCGTGCTGAGCAGCGTCCACCACGTCCCAATCGACAACAGCGACAGTTGTTCCCGAGTGGATCTCGAAATAACGTCGAGGTATTTCGTACTCCAGTTTTGAATGTTGCAGCGGCTGCTAGGATTGCAGAGTCTATTCAACCGTCACGATCAGAGGCTGGTAGAGGTCTGCAGCAGATCAAGACATTGCTTGAGGCAGCGCAGCAGCAGAACGCGGCTGTTTCTCAGTCGCAGAACAGGTTACACGGCCATTCTCCCAGGGCAGAAACAGTTCAGTCGGCTCACAGTCCTGGGTCACCTTCGCGTCACAGAGGCGGAGGATACCGTGAAGATCGGTACAGATATCAGGGGCGAGATCAGTCTGTTCCCCGTTATCACCGCGATGACCGCCGTCGAGTGTTTTTTCCTCCGCGGAATGGTTCATATGTGTCCCGGCACAATGATGATAGGCGCCCGTTCGGCGATGAGCGGAATCCTGGGTTCGACGCAAGGGACGTCCTTGCTCAAAGACGGGTCGACAGAGGCAGAGCCCACAGAGATGGTTATAACGGAGACTATCCGAGTGGAAGCAGTGATGTTGTTTCTGGGCCCGAGTGTTTTAGCAGAGCCATTCGCTCTGCAGAGATTCCCCCCAAACTTCAGGTTGGCGGCTGGAATTGGCAAGTTTTCTGGCGAGTCAAAGACTGAAACTTGGTTGGATGATTACCGAGTGGCTGTACAGATTGGTGGAGGTAACGACAACATAGCCATGAAGCATCTGTCCTTGATGTTGGATGGTTCGGCCAGAGCTTGGTTGAATCGTTTGGCTCCCTCTAGCATCTATTGCTGGGAAGATTTGGCCCGAGTGTTTATCAGAACCTTTGAAGGCACTTGTAAACGTCCAGCTGGTTTGACTGATTTGCAGCACTGTGTCCAGAAGCCCAATGAAACCTTGCGAGATTACATTCAGCGCTGGTCCACCTTGCATCACACGGTGGAGAATGTTTCCGAACATCAAGCTGTTTGTGCCTTCAAGGCTGGGGTTAGATACAGAGAGCTCTATCTGAAATTTGGTCGTACCGGCGATATTTCTCTGAGCAAGATGATGGAGATTGCCACTCGGTACGCCAATGGAGAAGAAGAAGACTGCCTCCGAAGCGGTAAAGCCAAAATAGTCGACAATAACGCAGGTGGGAATTCCAGTCGGAAACAGAAGCGCAAAGTTGATCCTCCTGCTCAGGCAGAAGCGGCCGCCGTGGCGGCACAAGGCAAGAGTACAGGAAAGTCCAAGGCTAAGTTCACCCCAAAGAAGTCAAAGAATCAGTCGGGTACTGATGTTTTGGATTTACCGTGTGCAATCCACACGAGGAAAGATGAAGAGGGCAATTTAATATTGCCAAAGCATACCACTCGACAGTGCCGTTTGCTGATCCAGTCATTCAAAGAGAGTCAGTCGAGTGAGAAAGAAACTGAAGAAGAAAAAGAAGAGTTCCCTGAAGTCAATGCCACCTTGTTGATTTTTGCTGATGTTGAGAGCAAGAGTCGACTGAAAGTTATCAATAGGGAGGTTAACATGGCGGCTCCCTCTACCCCAGCATATCTTAAGTGGTCTCAGACTGCTATCACTTTCGATCAGTCAGATCACCCTGCGCACATTGCTACCCCCGGGCGGCAAGCGCTGGTGGTGGACCCAGTTGTAGGGGACACTCGACTCCGCAAAGTTTTGATGGATGGCGGGAGCGGTCTGAACATCCTGTATGCAGATACCCTTAAGGCGATGGGCATTCCGATGTCCCGGCTCAGTGAAAGCAACATGCAATTTCATGGAGTAATCCCTGGGAAGAAGGCCCGTTCACTCGGCCAGATAGCGTTGGATGTGGTGTTTGGTGATGACAAGCATTTTCGCAAGGAAAAACTGACGTTTGAAGTGGTAGACTTCCAGAGTGCTTACCACGCCATCCTTGGTCGACCAGCTTATGCCCGTTTCATGGCCCGACCATGTTACGTGTATCTCAAGTTGAAGATGCCTGGACCAAAGGGTGTGATCACAGTCACCGGCAACCGACAGAGGGCTGAGGAGTGCCTCCAGCAGGGCTCCAAGATCGCCGACCAGCAGATGGCTATGGTTGAGTTGGAAGAATACAAGAGAAATGCTGATCCCGCCGATCTATTGCGTGCTAAGAAGCCCGCTTCTGAGTCAGCTTTTCAGTCGGCAGGAGATGTGAAGAAGGTGAACATTCACCCGACGGATCCAACTGCTGCCCCGACCAACATTTCAACAACACTCGACAGCAAATAGGAAGCCGAGCTCATCCAGTTCCTCCGTGAGAACTGGGACATCTTCGCATGGAAGCCCGCTGACATGCCTGGTGTACCCAGGGAACTGGCTGAGCACCGTTTGAGGGTTGATCCGAAGGCCAAGCCTGTGAAGGAGCACTTGCGTCGGTCGGCAACAGAGAAGCGAAGAGCAATCGGCGAAGAGGTGGCTCGTCTCTTGACGGCCAAGTTTATACGTGAGATTTACCACTCCGAGTGGTTATCGAACGTCGTCATGGTCCCTAAGAAGGACAAGTCACTCCGCATGTGTATTGATTTCAAACATATCAATCGGGTCTGCCCGAAAGATCATTTCCCACTCCCCCGCATTGATCAGATTGTCGACTCAACTGCGGGATGTGAGCGTCTATCTTTTCTTGATGCTTATTCTGGTTACCATCAGATCCGTCTGTTTGGTCCGGATGAAATAAAGACAGCCTTCATCACCCCTTTCGGGTGTTTCTGCTATATCACCATGCCTTTTGGTTTGAAGAATGCTGGCGCTACTTTCATGCGCATGATTCAGAAGTGTTTGCTCGATTAGATTCCTCGGAACATTGAAGCGTATATGGATGATATCGTAGTCAAGTCTCGCAAAGGTTCCGACCTGTTGTCTGACTTGGCTGAAACATTCGCCAATTTGAGGAGGTATGATATTAAGTTAAATCCGACTAAGTGCACTTTCGGCGTTCCCGGTGGAAAATTACTCGGTTTTCTCGTTTCCGAAAAAGGAATCGACGTTAACCCTGAAAAGATCGGCGCCATCGTCCGAATGAAAAGCCCTGAGCGTGTACACGATGTCCAGAAGCTCACAGGTTGCTTGGCAGCATTGAGTCGATTCATTTCTCGTCTCGGTGAAAAGGCACTGCCTTTATACCGACTGATGAAGAAGTCTGATACATTTGAGTGGACTCCAGAAGCTGAAGCAGCGTTTGTCGAGATCAAAGCCCTACTTACCACCCAGCCGGTGCTTGCTGCTCCGCGCAGCAAAGAGCCATTGTTATTGTACATCGCGGCCACTAATCAGGTCGTCAGTACAGTACTAACTGTCGAGCGGGAAGAGGAAGGCAAGGCTTACAAAGTTCAACGCCCGGTCTACTATATTTCTGAAGTGTTGACTCCGTCGAAGCAAAGATATCCACATTACCAGAAGCTCGTATATGGTATATATCTAACTGCAAAGAAGGTGGCACACTATTTTCAGGATCACTCAATTTCAGTCGTCAGTGATGCTCCGTTATCTGAAATTTTCAATAATCGAGATGCGACTGGTCGAGTGGCCAAATGGGCTATTGAGCTCCTTTATCTTGATATCAAATTTGAAGCAAAGAAAGCAATCAAGTCTCAAGCGCTTGCTGATTTCCTCGCCGAGTGGATCGAGCAACAGCAGCCAATCCAACTTCACTCGGCACACTGGACCATGTTCTTTGATGGTTCAAAGATGCTGAATGGATCTGGCGCTGGCGTCGTACTGGTATCCCCAAAAGGCGATAAACTCAGTTATGTCTTACAGATTCACTTTGATTCCTCCAATAATGAAGCTGAATATGAAGCACTTTTGTATGGATTGCGTATGGCCATTTCACTCGGCGTCCGGCGCCTGATGGTATATGGCGATTCTGATTTGGTGGTTAATCAAGTGATGAAAGAGTGGGATGTCAGGAGCCCCGCTATGACTGGATACTGCAATGCAGTAAGAAAACTTGAGAAGAAATTTGAAGGTTTGGAACTCCATCATGTTCCCCGAGTGAAGAATCAAGCAGCTGATGAGTTGGCAAAGATTGGATCCACTCGGAAACCTGTCCCCAGCAATGTGTTTCTCGAGCACATTCATTCTCCTTCGGTGCAGGAAGATCCTTTCACTGAAGAGCCCCCGCAAGCGAAGAGCGCCTATGATCCGACTGAAGTTGATGTCCCAGTTGTCATTGATCTGGTCATGGAGATTTTGGTAATCACGCCCGACTGGACTGTACCATATATTGCGTACATTCTCAGAAGAGAACTCCCAGATGATGAAGATGAGGCTCGACAGATAGTCCGCAGATCCAAGGCTTTTACTGTAATCAATGGACAACTCTACAGAGAAAGTGTGACTGGCGTAGCTCAGCGGTGCATTTCTCCTGAAGAAGGTCGACTGATTCTGGAGGAGATTCACTCGGGAACTTGTGGCCATCATGCGTCCTCTAGGACGATTGTTGCCAAAGCTTACCGGGCTGGTTTCTTCTGGCCACGCGCCAATGAGATGGCTAAAGATATTGTCGGTCACTGCGAAGGATGTCAGTTTTACTCGAACCTATCACACAAACCTGCGTCTGTCTTGAAGACCATTCCACTCGTCTGGCCGTTTGCTGTGTGGGGCTTGGATATGGTTGGACCCCTTAGAACAGGTCAGAGTGGGTTTACTCATTTACTGGTTGCAGTCGACAAGTTCACTAAGTGGATCGAAGCTAAGCCCATCAAGAAGCTGAACGCCCGCACTGCTATCAAATTCATAAAAGAGATAACGTTCCGGTATGGGGTCCCCCACAGTATCATTACAGACAATGGCTCTAACTTTGACTCGGAAGAGTTGAGGTACTTTTGCTCTTCTCAAGGCACTCGGGTGGATTACGCATCCGTTGCGCACCCCCAGTCAAACGGTCAAGTTGAGCGAGCGAACGGCCTTATCCTCCAAGGATTGAAACCTCGGCTCATGCGAGATCTTGATCATGCTGCCGGAGCTTGGGTCACTGAGTTACCGTCTGTTCTGTGGGGCTTGAGGACAACTCCCAACCGGTCGACTGGACGCACTCCGTTCTTCCTTGTATATGGAGCTGAAGCCGTATTGCCGAGTGACGTCCTTCACAATTCTCCTCGAGTGGATCTTTACTCTGAAGACGAAGCTGAGCAAGCAAGACAAGACGGAGTGGATCTCCTAGAGGAAGAGCGTGAGATGGCCCTGATCCGATCAACTGCATATCAACAAGACCTTCGCCGCTTCCATGCAAGACATGTCAAGAGCCGTTCGTTCCACGAAGGTGATTTGGTGCTCCGAGTGGATCAGCAGCGACCTCATAAGTTGGCCCCAGCATGGGAGGGCCCATTCGTCATCATCAAGGTGCTTAACAACGGGGCGTACCATCTTTTCAACTTGAAGAAGAATATTGACGAGCCACGCGCCTGGAATGCGGACCTGCTTCGACGTTTTTATTCTTGATAACAGAGTTGCTTTGATGTAATAAGAGTACTCCAGACAGGGTTATGTGTTAACTGAAGACCTCCGCAGTCTAGTCGATTCCGATCGCACAGTTTTACATTCGAAATTACTCCGAGTGAAGAGCGATCCTCTCTCTCGGGGGCTTAGCTGCGAATCCGCTTCGCCTAAGTTCAAAACCTTTTCCGAGTGTATGACATTCAGTACACTCGGAGACTTAGTTGCGAGCCAGTCCTCGCCTAAGCTCAAAAATTACTCCGAGTGAAGAGCGATCCTCTCTCTCGGGGGCTTAGCTGCGAATCCGTGTCGCCTAAGTTCAAAACTTTTCCGAGTGTATGACATTCAGTACACTCGGAGACTTAGCTGCGAGCCAGTCCTCGCCTAAGTTCAAAAATTACTCCGAGTGAAGAGCGATCCTCTCTCTCGGGGGCTTAGCTGCGAATCCGTCTCGCCTAAGTTCAAAACTTTTCCGAGTGTATGACATTCAGTACACTCGGAGACTTAGCTGCGAGCCAGTCCTCGCCTAAGTTCAAAAATTACTCCGAGTGAAGAGCGATCCTCTCTCTCGGGGGCTTAGCTGCGAATCCGTCTCGCCTAAGTTCAAAACTTTTCCGAGTGTATGACATTCAGGACACTCGGAGACTTAGCTGCGAGCCAGTCCTCGCCTAAGTTCGAAAATTACTCCGAGTGAAGTGCGATCCTCTGTCTCGGGGGCTTAGCTGCGAATCCGTCTCGCCTAAGTTCAAAACTTTTCCGAGTGTATGACATTCAGCACACTCGGAGACTTAGCTGCGAGCCAGTCCTCGCCTAAGATCGAAAATTATTCCGAGTGAAGAGCGATCCTCTCTCTCGGGGGCTTAGCTGCGAATCTGTCTCGCCTAAGTTCAAAACCTTTCCGAGTGTATGACATTCAGTACACTTGGAGACTTAGCTGCGAGCCAGTCCTCGCCTAAGTTCGAAATTTACTCCGAGTGAAGAGCGATCCTCTCTCTCGGAAGCTTAGCTGCGAATCCGCTTCACCTAAGTTCAAACCCTTTCCGAGTGTATGACATTCAGTACACTCGGAGGCTTAGCTGTGAACCAGTCTTCGCCTAAGCCCTAAATTCTTTCGAGTGCTGAACGCCCGTTCCATTCGAGAATTAAATAAATTCAGCCAAGCTAAATGTCAGAAAGCGAAATGCGAGTAAGACTAAAATCTCTGGCGTAGCAGAAACTTGTTCGCGCAAAGGGAAGTTCTCAGGCTTAAGGCCTGAACGAAGTTTACTCGGTTACACCAACACTCGGCATACCGAGGCAAATAAAGTTTTTACCATAAGCAAAGTACCAATTCAAGCTCCAGCAGGACTTGAAGGTTCAACGAAGGTATCCAGGTCGATTCCGTCGGCGATCCGAGTGGCAGCATCGATGAAAGTCTCCATGAAATCTTCAAATTTGAGTTTCTTCGTGTTGGTCACTCGGAGATCCTTCAGTTTGTCCTCTCTAGCTTCCTTGCAATGAACCCTGACGAGTGAAAGTGCCACGTCAGCACCACAGCGGGCAGCAGATTTCTTCCACGATTGCACTCGATTGGGAATCTCATTGAGCCGAGTCATCATTGACTCGAGGTCAGTCTGGAGAGGATCTTCAGGCCACAATTCCTTGTCGACCTTCTCAAATGCAGCTCTCAGCCGAGTGATGAATCCTTGGATGCTCTTAAGACGAGCTTCGAGATGAAACATATCCATGGCCACGGCGTCTCCGACGAGAGACTTTGTGGGGTCCAGATTGGGTTCAATTTCTTCAGTTTCTTTTTCGAAGCCTTGACAGAATTCTGCATGACGAGAAAGTGAAAGGGTGATCATAATACCATTCTGAAAAAACCGAAGAAATTCATTCGACAGATGAGGGTTACCTTCGAGCATGCTGAACATTTTCTTCACAAAGTCTCCCAAGTGTTTCTCCAGAGCGGTCTTACTCTTGGTCTGCACTTCGAGTTTTTTGATCCATTCGGATTGTTCCTGCTTGAGCTTGGTGTTCTCCTCTTCCAGTTTACTGGCTGCTGCAAGTTTCTTCTCAGCAGCTGCAGTTTTCTCCTTCGCTTCCTTCTGAGCATCAGCAAGTGATTTGTCCTTGTCCTCGAGCGCCTTCTTCATGGTATCTAGAGAAATAGCATTGTTGAGGCGCACTCGGGGACGACGGTTTTCATCACGTACGTCTGTTCGAGTGGATTCACTCGGTTCAAAGGATGGAAATCGAAAGTGATAATACAATTGATCAACAAAGATTACCTCCCAAAGTCTTCAGTTCGGTCTGTGCACGGTCCAGGTTGTTATTCGTCAGCTCCAGATCCAGCAGAAGTCGATTCTTTTCCTTCTCCAGCTCGACGTACTTAGTCCCGAGCCCACAGGCTTTCTGAAATCAACAAAAATGGGGGTTCAGTCGACATAATAATTTCTCAACTACAGTCGACTGAAAGGCGGCCCGCCGCCCCACCCCACAACCCTATACAAGCGTCATATCATGGTTGATGGAAATGATGTCCATGAAACCTGCAGAATGGTTCTAAAGACTACTGCCCATCGTCAACGATCGACAGTAGTCTCAGGGACTACACCCAGTGGGTGCACTCAGCGTGCCCCCACTGGAAACAAAAACACCCGACCAGGTCTGGCCTGTCCGAGTGTAAAAGAAAGAAGCAAGCAACCAAACATCGTCTTTATCAGACCACCGCCGAAGCAAGCACTCGACGGCGGTCTCAGGGACTACACCCAGTGGGTGCACTCAGCGTGCCCCCACTGGACCTACTTTTACTCGACAAGGTCTGCCCTGTTGAATGGAAACAATATTAAGACCCCCGCCGATGCCTTCGTCATTCGACAGCGGTCTCGGGGACTACACCCAGTGGGTGCACTCAGCGTGCCCCCACTGGACCAGAAACTACTTGGTCTACTGGCGAAGAAAAACACCCCAGTGGGTGTAAAATCAAGACGGACAGGAATTCAATCGGAAATGAACTTACAATACCACTTACTCGGACGTTGGCCTGAAGCGCTGAGCTGGCATCATAGGCTAACTTGCTGGCTTCATACGCCTCCTTTGTTTGTAGCATCATCTGCCCAGCCTGGATCATGGCTTCCTTGGCAACTCCGGTTTGGTCCTCCGGGACATGGTACAAAGGGTATGCAGGCGTCGAGTGAGTTGGTGTAGTCACTGGAGCAGTTGGAGGTGCTTGGGATTGTCCGATCAGCGTCGAAGCCACCAGAGTAGAAGTGGCCGGCGGAGCACTCGACAGCGGAGTTACAAGGGTTGGAGGCGTCGCAGCAGTCGTCCCACGGGGCGTCTGGACAGACGGTGGCCCCCGAGTGCCCACGCGGGGAGCCTCCGGAAGCACAGCTTCACCCTCCGCTCCCCGCCGCGGCTCCTCATCATCTTCCAGTTCGATGACTTCGTCGGCTGCAGTCGACAATTGTCATACCTCGTTGGGAGGTGGCCGCATCAGGAGTGTCTACTTCCATATGGTCTCCATCATCCCGATGGGGCGACGTTACGGAGGTAGCGGCTCTGGCAAATAAATTTCACTCGGTCAACATCAACATAAAGTTCTTCAACAGCAGAATAAGGAAAATGAACACTCACGTGGAGGCAACAGGCACGGCTATCTTGATTCGAGGCAGGGCCTTCCGAGGCTTTGGCTCGTCTGGCTTGAGCTATTTCGCGGCCTTTTCAGTCGACCCCGATGTCGCGACACGGTCACGTTTCGGGTTCCTTGTGCTTGACGCCACAGTTTTGCTCGGGGTGACCTCCAGGTCGTTCTGCTGCTTGGCCCGACGGTCGGTGCGCAAAAGGACCGGAGCCTCCACCTCGTCTTCATCCAGATCGTCGTCGCTGCTCTCACTGTCGTCAGCATAATCGCCGTCTACGCTGCCGTCGACGCTCCCTTCCTCTTCATCAGGATGTTCTCCATTGGGTACAGGCGAGTACATGTTCGTAAATTCCTGCGAGATTCAAGCTTCAAATTCAGTCGACCGAAGATTCAGTTACTCGGCAAAATATTAAAACAATCGACAAATATATAACTCACCAAGTTCTTTGGCGGGTTCAAAGCGGAGAAAGGCGGAATTCGTTTGGATCCTTCTGGGTTATCACAGGCTCCAGTGATGCTTCTGAGCCACTGAGAAACAGTCTGATCGGAAACTTCCTCAGGATGAGTCCGGGTGGTATCCTCAGGGCCCGAATAATGCCACATGGTGTGATCCCGAGCTTGGAGAGGCTGAATTCGTCGACTCAGAAACGTTTCAAGGAGGTCCAAACCAGTCACTCCACCGCGGATCAGTTCAGATATAGCATTCACTAAGATCCCTACCTGGATTTTCTCTACCTTTGTCACGTACAGCGGTTTGGGAGTAACAGGTCGATCCAGGGTGAAAGGAGGAAGTCCAGTCGACATATTTGGTGATGCAACATCTTTGCAATAAAACCAGGTCGACTGCCAACCCCGAACGGAGTCGGGAAAGGTCATAGAGGGGAACGCACTCCTACCTCTCTTCTGAATCCCTAAGCCACCACACAGTTGGATCACATTGGTTTTGCTATCTTTGGGATTGGCTTTCTTGACGGCTTGGGATCTGACAGAGAATATGTGCTTGAACAAACCCCAATGTGGGGGACAGCCCAGGAAACATTCGCACAAGGTTACGAAGCAGGAAAGATAGGCAATTGCATTAGGAGGAAGGTGGTGGAGTTGCGCTCCAAAATAGTTCAAGAAAGCACGGATGAACGGATGGGGAGGCATGGAAAAACCTCGCTCGATGTGGGTGAGAAGCAGAACTCGCTCGCCGTCGCGTGGCTCCGGCTCGACCTCCCCCTTCGGCAACCACCAGGAATCGGCAGCTATCAACCCGTCGACGACGAGTTTGTCCACATCTTCCGCCGTGACCGTCGATTGGAGAAAATCCCCCTGGATCCACCCCGGCGGCACCGTCGACCGGGCTCCCGACGGCTTCTTCGCCTTGGCGCCTCCCTTCTTGGCGCGCTCGAGCTTCTCCATCTTGCCCTTCGGCATGGCGGCGGCGGTCAGCGAAGCAGAGCAGGGCGGAGGAAGAGGAGGAGAAGAGTGGATTTGGGGGAAGAGTACTGTACCAGCACCGGCGTCGTCGCCTCTTATACCCGCTCGTGTGAGCCATTGACCTGCGGGCCCACAAGATCTCTGGATATCCCGAAATCAGAGGAGGAGCGATACGTGGCGATATGGGCGGCGCGATAATCGAGGCGTCGTTCCTGCACTTGCCTTAGCAGTTACGCCATCTCCGCTCCGCGCGCGCGCGCTCTTATCCAAATTTCAAAACCCGCGAGACTCAGACCCGGTGGAGCAAACTGTTTCGTCAGAAGATTCTCCAGATCACTCGAACCTGGCTTTGAGCTCAGTTTCATTCGGACCAGTTTTCAAGTTCAGTTTTACTCGGACACACTCCAAGACAGAATTGATCAGGGCGGACGATTAAGGTTTCAATCGACGCAGATTTCTGGGAAGCATCAAAATACACTCGGAATTTTTGTGTCTCGTCTGAACCTGCATTGACACCTTTTACCCTCGAACCCCGATCCATTCGGGGGCTAATGATGGGGATATGTACTTAGGGTAGGGTCATAGGCCTGACCTACATACCCCACCTAAGGACACTGCCCCGGAAAGCTTAAAGGCTACGAGTAAGTCTCCGACTGGGATCACCATGACGCATGAGTCACTCGACAATATACACTCGGAGATATCTTTCACTCGACGCTTACCCTTTCACTCGGAAGGACCAGAAGACAGTCGACCACAGAAGCCCAGAAGTCACCCCAGGGAGGCTAACGGGCAGGCATTCATCAAGACCTTTAATAGCATTTATTGTGTACGTTACCAGTAACGTTCACCCCTTTATGACCACGATTAAACCCTTGGATGCCGGACACTTATGAGGGGCAGCGCACTCTATATAAGCCACCCCTCCCCTCTGGCACAAGGGTTCGCAACCTTTGGTAACACAACACACATATTTCACTCGACAGAGTAGAGAGCTCTCCGGAGCACTGAGACGTAGGGCTGTTATCACTTCCGAGTGAGGCCTGAACTCATACATCTGTGTGTACATCCTCGCCGTAGCTAGGACTCTGCCCTCTCCATTCGTACCCCTACCATCTACTGTCAGGCTTGTTCCCACGACACTAGAGTCAATAATCTAGCTCACATCACTATGTGATTTACATTGTAATGAATCTAACACCCATACAGTTCTGGTGTTGATCATGTTTAGCCCTTGGAAGAGGTTTAGTCATCGGATCTGTAACATTCAGATCCGTGTGCACTTTGCAAATATTTATGTCGTCCACCTTGATGTAATCGCGGATGGAATTGAAAACGTCACTTTATGTGTGTGGTCCTTTTGTGAAACCTTGGTTCCTTGGCTAGAGCAATGGCACCAGTGTTGTCACAGAACAGAGTCATTGGGTTTTGTGCACTAGGCACTACTCCAAGATCTGTCATGAACTCCTTCATCCAGACACCTTCCTTCACCGCCTCTGAGGCAGCGATGTACTCCGCTTCGCATGTAGAATCAGCTACCACGCTCTGCTTGGAACTGCACCATCTTACCGCACCCCCATTAAGAATAAATACGTATCCGGTTTGAGACTTAGAGTCATCCGAATCAGTGTCAAAGCTTGCATCGACGTAACCCTTTACGACGAGCTCTTGATCACCTCCATAAACGAGAAACATGTCCTTAGTCCTTTTCAGGTACTTCAGGATATTCTTGACCGCCGTCCAGTGTTCCATTCCTGGATCACTTTGAAACCTTCCGGCCATACTTATGGCAAGGCTGACATCAGGTCTTGTGCACAGCATTGCATACATGATAGAGCCTATGGTTGAAGCATAGGGGACGACACTCATCTTTTCTTTATCTTCTGCAGTCACTGGACATTGAGTCTTACTCAACTTCACACCTTGCAATACAGGCAAGAACCACTTCTTGGACTGATCCATTTTGAACTTCTTCAATACTTTGTCAAGGTATGTGCTCTGTGAAAGTTCTATTAAGCGTCTCGATCTATCTCTATAGATCTTGATGCCTAATATGAAAGCTGCTTCTCCTAGGTCCTTCATTGAAAAACTCTTGTTCAAATACTCCTTCACGCTTTCCAACATTTCTATATTGTTTCCAATCAGCAATATGTCATCCACATATAATATTAGAAATACTATAGAGCTCCCACTCACTTTCTTGTAAATACAAGCTTCTCCGTAAACTTGTATAAACCCGAACACTTTGATCACCTCATCAAAGCAAAGATTCCAACTCCAAGATGCTTGCACCAGTCCATAAATGGATCGCTGGAGTTTGCAAACTTTGTCAGCATTCTCTAGATCGACAAAACCTTCTGGTTGCATCATATACAACTCTTCCTTAAGGAAACTGTTAAGGAACGTTGTTTTGACATCCATCTGCCAAATTTCATAATCGAAAAAGGCAGTTATTGCTAACATGATTCTGACGGACTTAAGCATCGCTACGGGTGAGAAGGTCTCATCGTAGTCAACTCCTTGAACTTGTGAAAAACCCTTTGCCACAGGTAGAGCTTTATAGACGGTGACGTTACCGTCCGCGTCCGTCTTCCTCTTAAAGATCCATTTGTTCTGAATGGGCTTTCGCCCTTCAGGTAATACTTCCAAAGCCCATACTTTGTTTTCATACATGGATCCCATCTCGGATTTCATGGCCTCTAACCATTTCTCGGAATCCGGGCCCATCATCGCTTCTCCATAGCTTGTAGGTTCATCGTTGTCCAACAACATGACCTCTAAGACAAGGTTGCCATACCACTCAGGAGCAGTACGCGTCCTTGTCGACCTACGAGGTTTGATAGCAACTTGATCCGAAGCTTCATGATCATCATCATTAACTTCCTCTTCAACTGATATAGGCTCTACAGAAACATCTTTCTGCGCTGCGCTACTCTCTAGTTGAAGTAAAGGTTCAACAACCTCATCATGTTCTATCTTCCTCCCACTCAATTCTTTCGAGAGAAACTCTTTCTCAAGAAATGTTCCGTTTTTAGCGACAAACACTTTGCCTTCGGATCTGAGATAGAAGGTATACCCAACTGTCTCTTTTGGGTATCCTATGAAGACGCATTTCTCCGCTTTGGGTTCCAGCTTTTCAGGCTGAAGCTTTTTGACATAAGCATCACATCCCCAAACTTTAAGAAACGACAACTTTGGTTTCTTGCCAAACCATAGTTCATATGGCGTCATCTCAACGGATTTCGATGGTGCCCTATTTAAAGTGAATGCAGCTGTCTCTAATGCATAACCCCAAAACGATAGTGGCAAATCGGCAAGAGACATCATAGATCGCACCATATCCAATAAGGTTCGATTACGACGTTCGGACACACCATTACGCTGTGGTGTTCCAGGCGGTGTCAATTGTGAATTAATTCCACACTATCTTAAGTGACTGCCAAACTCATAACTCAGATATTCTCCTCCTCGATCAGATCGTAGGAATTTAATCTTCTTGTTACGATGATTCTCAACTTCACTCTGAAATTGCTTCAACTTTTCAAACGTTTTAGACTTGTGTTTCATCAAGCAAATATACCCATATCTACTTAAGTCATCAGTGAAGGTGAGAAAATAACGATATCCACCGCGCGCCTCAATGCTCATTGCACCGCACACATTAGTATGTATGATTTCCAACAAGTCACTTGCCCGTTCCATTGTTCCAGAGAACGGGGTTTTAGTCATCTTGCCATGAGGCATGGTTCACATGTGTCAAGTGATTCAAAATCAAGTGACTCCAAAAGTCCATCAGCATGGAGCTTCTTCATGCGTTTTACACCAATATGACCTAAACGGCAGTGCCACAAGAAAGTGGTACTATCATTATCAACTCTACATCTTTTGGCATCAATGTTATGCACATGTGTATCATCATTATCGAGATTCAATAAGAATAAACCCCTCACATTGGGTGCATGACCATAAAAGATATTACTCATATAAATAGAACAACCATTATTCTCTGATTTAAATGAGTAACCATCTCGCAATAAACAAGATCCAGATATAATGTTCATGCTTAACGCAGGCACTAAATAACAATTATTCAGGTTCATCACTAATCCCGATGGTAATCGAAGAGCGAGCGTGCCGACGGCGATCACATCAACCTTGGAACCATTTCCCACGCACATCGTCGCTTCGTCCTTTGCCAGCCTCCGTCTATTCCGCAGTTCCTGTTTTGAGTTGCAAATGTGAGCAACCGCACCGGTATGAAATACCCAGGCACTACAACGAGAGTTGGTAAGGTACACATCAATAACATGTATATCATATATACCTTGTTTGTTGTTGGCCGCCTTCTTGTCAGCCAAATACTTGGGGCAGTTCCGCTTCCAGTGACCAGTTCCCTTGCAATGAAAGCACTCAGTTTCTGGCTTGGGTCCAGCCTTGGGTTTCTTCACGGGAGGGGCAACTGCTTTGGCACTCTTCTTGGAGTTACCCTTCTTACCCTTGCCATTCTTCTTGAAACTAGTGGTTTTATTAACCATCAACACTTGATGCTCCTTCTGAATCTCAGACTCAGCGACTTTCAACATCGCAAACAGCTCGGCGACTGACTTGTTCATCCCGTACATGTTATAGTTCAACACGAAGCTCTTGTAGCTAGGTGGCAATGATTGAAGAACTCTGTCAGTGATCGCCTCTGCTGGAAGGGGCATCCCCAATTCAGCCAGACAGGTGGAATACCCAGACATTTTGAGTATGTGTTCATTGACAGACCCGTTGTCCTCCATCTTGCAGGCATAGAACTTATCGGAGGTCTCATACCTCTCGATCCGGGCATTCTTCTGAAAGATAAACTTCAACTCTAGGAACATATCATATGCTCCATGACGTTCAAAACGTCTTTGAAGTCCCGGTTCTAAGCCATACAACATTGCACATTGAACCATTGAGTAATCATCAGAACGAGCCTGCCAGGCGTTCGCAACGTCTGGAGACTCTACTGGAGCGGGTGGATCACCAAGCGGTGCATCAAGGACATAAGCCTTTTGGGAAGCCGTAAGGATAATCCTTAGATTACGGGCCCAGTCCACAAAGTTACTTCCATCATCTTTCAACTTAGCTTTCTCTAGGAATGCATTAAAATTCAGGGGTGCAACTGCGCGAGCCATAGATCTACAACATAAATTTTGCAAAGACAACTTAGACTATTTTTCAAGATAATGAGTTTAGTTAATCATATTACTTAAAAACTCCCACACAAATTGACATCCCTCTGGTCATTCGAGTGTCACATGATCCAAATTCACCAACTCAAGTCCGATCATCATGTGAGTTGAGGTGGTTTCAATGGTGAACATTTTCATGTTGATCATATCTACTATATGACTCATGTTTGACCTTTTGGTCTCTTGTGTTCCAAGGCCATGTGTGTACATGCTAGGCTCGTCAAGTTTAACCCGAGTGTTCCGCACGTGCAACACTGGCTTGCACCCGTTGTATGCGAACGTAGAGTCTATCACACCCGATCATCACGTGGTGTCTCGAAGCGATGAACTTCCACAACGGTGCACACTCGGGGAGAACACAATTTTATCTTGAAATTTAAGTGAGGGATCACCTTATAATGCTACCGTCGTCCTAAGCAAAATAAGATGCATAAAAGGATTAACATCACATGCAAATCATAAGTGACATGATATGGCCATGAACTTGTGCTTTTGATCTCCATCTCCAAAGCACCGGCATGATCTCCATCGTCACCGGCATGACACCATGATCTCCATCATCTTGATCTCCATCAACGTGTCGCCATGAGGTTGTCACGCCAACTGTTGCTTCTACGACTATTGCTAACTCATAGCGATAAAGTAAAGCAAAACGGCAAAAATAAATTAAAGACAACCCTATGGCTCCTGCCGGTTGCCGTACTCATCGACATGCAAGTCGTGATATTCTATACAATACATGATCATCTCATACATCACATATATCTCATCATGTAATTGGCCATATCACATCACAACATACCCTGCAAAAACAAGTTAGATGTCCTCTAATTGTTGTTGCATGTTTTACATGGCTGCTACGGGTATCTAGCAAGAACAATTCTTACCTACGCATAAACCACAATGGTGATACACAAATTGCTATTCAACCTTCTCAAGGACCGCCTTTGTCGAATCCAATCCAACTAAAGTGGGAGAAACACACACCCGCCAGCCATCTTTATGCAACAAAGTTACATGTCAGTTGATGGAACCGGTCTCTCGTAAGCGTACGAGTAATGTTGGTCCGGGCCGCTTCATCCCACAGTACCGCTGAATCAAGAAAAGACCAAGGGAGGAAGCAATATGAATATCAACGACCACAAACTCCTTTGTGTTCTACTCGTGATCTCATCTACACATAGACCTAGCTCTGATGCCACTGTTGGGGAACGTTGCATGGGAAACAAAAAATTTCCTATGCACACGCAAGATCTATCCATGGTGATGAGCATCTATGAGAGGGAGAGTGGATCTACATACCCTTGTAGATCGATAAGCGGGAAGCGTTAAGAAACGCGGTTGATGTAGTCGAATGTCTTCGCGATCCAAATCGCCGAGCGTCCCGCGATCTAATCATGATCCGTCCCGATCTAGCGTCGAACGGACGGCACTTCCGCATTCAGCACACGTACAGCTCGATGACGATCTCCGCCTTCTTGATCCAGCAAGTGGGAGCGGAGAGGTAGATGAGTTCTCCGGCAGCGCGACGGCGCGGCGGCGGTGGTGGGGAACTATTCCAGCAGGGCTTCGCCTAAGCGCTGCTGAATCTAGAGGATTTGATCTATCGGGGAGAGAGGGCTGCATCGTGGCTAGGGTTTCTTGTGTTGCTGCCCTCTCTCCCCTCTAGTATATATAGGAGGGAGGGAAAGGGCTGGCCGACCTAGGGATCCTCCTAGGAGTCGGCCGAAGGAGGTGGAGGTGGAGAAGTCCACCTCCAATCCTACTCCTAGTAGGATTCCTTCCCTTCCCCACTTGGACTTTCCTTTCCCCAAAATTCCAGCCGCATAGGCCCACTTGGGCTGGCCGCCCAGCCCACCAGGGGCTGGTGCGCCACCCTAAGGCCCATGTGGCCTTCTTGGGGTGTGGTGTGTCCACTTGGTGGACCCCCGGAACCCATTCGTCACTCCCGGTACACTGTCGGAAATGCTCGAAACTTTTCCTGAGTTCAAACACCACTTTCCTATATATCAATATTTACCTCCGGACCATTCCGGAGCTCCTCGTTACGTCCGGGATCTCATCCGGGACTCCGAACAACCTTCGGTTACCAACATACATAACTCAACTATACCAAAACGTCACCGAACCTTAAGTGTGCAGACCCTGCGGGTTCGAGAACTATGTAGACATGACCGAGACACCTCTATGGTCAATAACCAATAGCGGGACCTGGATGCCCATATTGGTTCCTACATATTCTACAAAAATCTTTATCGGTTGAACCTCTATGTCAAGGATTCAGTTAATCCCGTATGCTGTTCCCTTTGTTCTTCGGTATGTTACTTGCCCGAGATTCGATCGTCGGTATCTCTATACCTAGTTCAATCTCGTTACCGGTAAGTCTTTTTACTCGTTCCGTAATACAAGATCCCGTGGCTAACACTTTAGTCACATTGCTTGCAAGGCTTGTTGTGATGTTGTATTACCGAGTGGGCCCCGAGATACCTCTCCGTCACACGGAGTAACAAATCCTAGTCTTGATCCATGCCCACTCAACAGACACCCTCGGAGATAGCTGTAGAGCATGTTTATAGTCACCCAGTTACGTTGCGACGTTTGATACACACAAGGTACTCCTCCGGTGTCAGTGAGTTGCATGATCTCATGACCATAGGAACAGATACTTGACATGCAGAAAACTATAGCAATAAACTGACACGATCATATGCTACGTTCATAGTTTGGGTCTTGTCCATCACATCATTCTCCTAATGATGTGATCCTGTTATCAAATGACATCTCATGTCTATGATTGGAAACCTTGACCATCTTTGATCAACAAGCTAGTCTACTAGAGGCATACTAGGGACACAGTGTTGTCTATGTATCCACACATGTATCAGTGTTTCCAATTAATACAATTATAGCATGGATAATAAACGATTATCATGAACAAGGAAATATAATAATAACTACTTTTATTATTGCCTCTAGGGCATATTTCCAACATGCTTGTCTTGCTGCTCTGCTGCAAAAGGCTGATCGTCAGTGGCATAGTCATACCCGGTAGCAGCGTCAGTCTCGGGGTCTACCGGAGAGAAGAGGGGAAGAAATAATAAATTTAAAGCCAGCAGATGCAACACGATGCATGTCATGGTAATATGCAGCGCTAGGGATGAGCTAACGCAGTACTACACGTCACAGACGGAGCGGGAGAATATCTGACGATATTTCCCGGGTCTCGGGCTACTACCGGACAGCTGAATCCGATGGAAAAGTTCCATTTTCATCATGTTAGGGGCATGTGGCAGATGAACGGACAACATATTCGGATTCGTGGGATTTTACTGATCAACTTTCATATATAAATTATTTTCATCGCACTTACAGATTATTTTATATTAATTTTCAAAGTTTTATTAATATTGTGAAATTAAACAGATTTAATTTAATTTGAAAAATACTATTTTGACATCTGCATGAGGTCATGCTGACGTCATCAGTCAACCCAACTGTCTCAGGTCAAACCTGACACTTGGGCCCCACCTGTCATAGAAAGTGGGCTAATCAGTGTTTTAATTAAACTAAAATAGATTAATTAAACAGGGGGACCCACATGTTAGTGGCTAATTAGCCTAAACTAACTATTTTAATTAATTCAAAATATGTAATTAGTGTAAATGGCCTGGGCCCACATGTCATAGGCTCGGGGGGCTGGCCCACTAGCAGTTACTGGGCAGTGCCCAGTCAGCACAGTTGACCGAGTACACTGGTCAGCGGGGGCCATTGGCAGGGTCACTGGGGGTGGCCCCAGCCGGGCCAGGTCAGCGGCCGGCCGGCCGTTCGCCGCCGGCGACCACAAATACGGCGGCATGGTGACGTGGCTTGAGACTGCGTCGGTATTTCCCCAAAGAGGAAGGGATGATGCAGCAGAGTGACGGTAAGTATTTCCCTCAGTTATGAAACCAAGGTATCGAACCAGTAGGAGGATCACCACCACCTAATAAACAGCACCTGCACACAAAGAACAAATACTTGCAACCCGACGTGAAAGAGAGGTTGTCAATCTCTCTACAGTAAAAAGATAGATTAGGATATGATAGATTGGAGAGATAGATCTCTCAAGAACACAAAATAGAAAGAGCAGATAAAAAGTGCAACAAGGTATTTTTGGGTTTTTGGAATAATAGTTCGGAAAACAAAAGCGGCAAATAGATAGATCGGAAAGCAATATGTTGGAAAAGTAGACCCACGGACCATAGGTTTCACTAGTGGCTTCTCTCATGAGTATAGCACACGGTGGGTGAACAAATTACTGTTGGGCAATTGATAGAAGATCAAATAATCATGACGATATCCAAGGCGATGATCCTTATATAGGCATCACGTCCAAGATAAGTAGACCAAAATGATTCTGCATCTACTACTATTACTCCACACATCGACCGCTATCCAGCATGCATCTAGTGTATTAATTCATGGAAAAATGGAGTAATGCAATAAGAACAGTGACATGATGTAGACAAGATCTATTCATGTAGGAATAGACCCCATCTTGTTATCCTTAATAGCAACGATACATGCGTGCCTCGCTGCCCCTTCTGTCACTGGGAGAGGACACCACAAGATCGAACCCATCACAAAGCACCTCTTCCCATGGAAAGAAAAATTGATCTAGTTGGCCTAACTAAACCAAAGATTCGAAGAAGAAATACGAGCCTATAAGAAATCATGCATATAAGAGATCAAAGAAGAGTCAAATAATATTCACGGATAGAAACTGATCATGAACTCAAAATTCATCAGATCCCAGCAAACACACCGCAAAAGTTTACATCAAATAGATCTCCAAGAGACCATTGTATTGAGAATCAAAAGAGAGAGAGAAGAAGCCATCTAGCTATTGCCTACGGACCCGTAGGTCTATGGTGGACTACTCACGCATCATCGAAGAGGCACCAATGAGGATGATGAACCCCTCCGTGATGGTGTTAGATTGGATCTTGAGGCTCTGGAACTTGCGGCGGATGGATGTGTTTTTCGTCGACTCCCCTAGGGTTTCTGGAATATTTGGGAATTTATAGGCATCAGAGGCGGTGGAGAGGGATCCCGAGGAGGTTACAACACATCAGGGCGCGCCCTGGGCCCCTGGCGCACCCTGGTGGGTTGTGGTCTCCTCGACCCTCCCCTCTAGCACTTCTTTGGCCCACTGTATGTCTTCTGGCCGAAAAAAATCTCCAAAAAGTTTCATCGCGATTGGACTCCGTTTGGTACTGATATTCTGCGAAGTAAAAAACAAGCAAAAACAGCAACTGACACTTTGGCACAATGTCAATAGGTTAGTCCCAAAAAATGATATAAAGTTGCTATAAAATGATTGTAAAACATCCAGGAATGATAATATAATAGCACGGAACAAGCGAAAATTATAGATACATTGGAGACGTATCACACGGCACGGGAGGGGCTCGGGTTTTGCCTATGGGGCGCCGTTTCGCGCGTCCTTTGGCGCGTTCGGAAGCTAGGGCGGGCGTGCATCCATCCCGACCATCAGGAGGGGTGGGGGTGGCCGGAGCTCGTCGGAATCGAGCTCGCGGCAGCGACCGGCCATCGGGCAAACTACGGCGAGGCGAACCAGCGCGTGAACGGGCGAACTAGCGGTGCCACGGGGGCCTACGAGACGCGAGGAGTCGAATGGTGGTGTGTGCACGATGGTCGTCGGAAGCTCACCGGCGACGAGCTCGGGCGGAACCGAGCTTCGTCCATGGCGGCCAGGGGGGCTACGGGGCCTAATCGAACGCGAGAGAGGGGGAGGAGAAGCAGGAGGCTCACCGGGCCTTGTAGGTGAGCAAAGCGAGCTCGGGGGAGGCGTTAGGCGGCCGGGAACGTTGCCGGAGCGCGGCGGCGTTCCGAGGAGGAAGAAGCTCGGGGAAGGTGGTGCAGGGGCCCCGGACTCCAACGGCAGGGTGTAGACGACGGAGAGGAGGTAGGCGGAGCTCCTGGGCGCGAAGGCGAGGCATGGGAGGCACGGAGGGCACCACTAGCCGACGGCCATGGCGGCGGCGGTGTGGGTTCGAGCGAGGGAGGAGGAGAGCGAGCATGGGAGCGGGAATGGGAGGCGTCTAGGGTTCGGGGGCGACGGGGAGGGCCTTGTAGGCGGCGGGGGACACGCGGATGGGCGCCAGGGTTACGTGGGCGGCCGGTGGCGCGCATCGCCGCGCCCACGTCTCCCTGTGTGAGCAGTGGGGAAGACGACGGGGGGGAGATGGGTTGGGCCGTCTCGGGCCACAGAGGCCTTCTCTTTTCATTTTTATTTCTTTTTGCTTTTTCTTTTATTTCTTTCTATTATTAATTAATTTTAGCACCATAGCACTTTTGCAAAAACGGACACCTAGTCAAATATTAATGTTGTAATATTTTGCAGCGCCACAAAAAGTTTGGGGGCCTTTTGAATTTATTTGAATTTTGCATAAATCAAAAGGGCATTTAATAATTGAATTGGCCTCTGCTATAATTATTTTGAGGCACCAAAACACTTTATAAAATGTGGGATGCAATTTTGTAAAAGCTTGTGGAATATTTGCAACCCATTCATGATTTTTATTTCCCGGTTTGCAAAACTTTTAAATCTACTTTTCAAATGAATTTGAATTGCAAAGAAAAATGAATCAGGGTCTGATTCCAAACGTGATCAAACTTGGATTAGCAAAATGGATTAGATTAATCCTGGCCATCACTGTAGCTTAATTACATTGATCACTGTAGCACTGATTCCAGGGTGTCACAACTCTCCCCTACTAAAAGAAATTCTCGTCCCGAGAATTAAGAGGTAGAAGGAAAGATCTTGGGGTATTCATCCCGAAGATGATCCTCGCGTTCCCAAGTGGCTTCATCTTTAGAATGATTTGACCATTGTACATTCAAGAACTTGGTAACCTTTTGACGAGTCCGACGTTCAGTTTGATCGAGAATGCGGACCGGTGCTCTTTATAAGAAAGGTCTTGTTGTAGCTCAAGCACATCATGATCCACTGCTCGGATAGGATCCTTAAAGCAGCGGTGGAGCTGTGACACATGGAAAACATCATGAACCTGAGAAAGGTTCGACGGTAGTTCCAATTGATATGCCACTATCCCACGCCTTTCGAGAATAGTGAATGGACCAATATAGCGAGGAGCTAGCTTGCCCTTGTCCCAAAGCGGTGTGCACCTCTCATTGGTGTGACTCGAAGATAAGCCTTTTCGCCTGGTTGATAAACCATATCTTTGTGATGACGGTCATACTGACTCTTCTGACGAGACTGAGCAGCCTACAGATTTTCACGAATAACGCGGATTTGATCTTCGGCATGTTGGATAATATCCGGACCGACAAGTGAATATTCCCCAGTTTCTGACCAATTCAGAGGAGTCCGACACTTTCGTCCATACAACACTTCAAAGGGGGGCCATCTTCAGACTAGCTTGATAGTTATTGTTGTAGGAGAACTCAGCATACGGGAGAGGTTCCTCCCATTTCTTGCTGAAAGAAATGACACAAGCTCAAAGCATGTCTTTGAGAATCTGGTTGACTCGTTCAACTTGTCCCTGGGATTGAGGGTGAAAAGCGGTGCTAAAGGACACATGAGTTTCCATAGCCTCCTGGAAACTTGCCCAGAATCTTGAAGTGAATAAGCTGCCACGGTCTGAGCTAATCACCAATGGAATACCGTGGGGTGAGACAACTCTGGACATATATAGATATGCCAGCTGACTAGCAGTGATAGTTTCCTTGACGGCTAGAAAATGTGCAACTTTGGACAGTCGGTCAATGACGACAAGAATAGCATCATTACCTTTCTGCGATCTGGGAAAACCAATGACGAAATCCATTTCGACATGGTCCCACTTCCATTCATGAGTAGTAATAGGTTGTAGAGTTCCAGCAGGCCTTTGATGTTCTGCTTTGATTCGACGGCAAATGTCACATTCTGCAACATAGCATGCAATGTCTTGTTTCATGTTCGACCACCAGAACCTTTGATAGATGTCTTGGTACATCTTGGTGCTACCCAGATGAATAGATAGAGGTGTCATGAGCTTCTTTCATTACTTTCTCAGTCATATTCAGGTTTTCCTCCTTACTTGGAACGTATAAGTGTCCCTTGAAGTACACGACGCCATCATCAGCAACAGTGAAGCAAGAGGGTTTACCTTCCGCAAGATAGTGTTTAATATTTTCGACTTCATTGTCATAGTGTTGAATACTTTTGATGATGCCCACGAGATCTGATTCAACAACCAGGTTATTAAGGGAACCCTGGTTAACAACACGGAGGTTCATCTTGCGGAACTCTAGTGCAGGGGGAGCGAGATAACCCTGAGGAACAATATGGAGGTTCAGCTTGCGTAATTCTTTCTGAAGAAGGGGGTGAACCTTATGAACCTGGAGGTGGTTGCACTATGACTTGCGGCTCAAGGCATCAGCCATTACATTAGCCTTGTGAGGTGTATAAGAAATTCCATAGTTGTAATCTGCTATGCACTCCATCCATCTCTGTTGACGGAGGTTCAGATCCGGCTGAGTAAACAGGTACTTCAGACTTTGGTGATCGGTGTAGATCTCGCAACGATTACCAATAAGGTATTGCCGCCACTCTTTCAATGCATGTATTACTGCAACAAGTTCGAGGTCATGAACTGGGTAGTTCCCTTCATGAGGACACAATTGACGAGAATCATAAGCAATCACTCTGCGCTCTTGCATTAGGACACAGCCTATTCCTTGCCGTGAAGAGTCACAATAAATGACAAAGTCCTTACGAGTATCCGGAGGAGCAAGCACTGGAGCAGATGTTAGTTTGTCCTTAAGTGCCTGAAAGCTCTCCTGACATTTTTTGTCCAATCATATTTAACACCTTTGTGAAGCAGATTGGTTAAGGGCTTTGCAATCTTGGAGAAGTTCTCGACAAATCAACGGCAATAGCTGGCGAGTCCGAGAAAACTTCTGACTTGCTTGACATTCTTCGGGGGAGTCCAGTCAAGAATAGCCCGAACTCGTTCAGGGTTGACCGCGATACCATCCTTGGAGATTACATGACCAAGGTAGGTCACTTCAGGCAACCAGAACTCACACTTGGAATACTTGGCATATAACTGATGCTCCCGAAGCTTTTCCAGTACAAGACGAAGATGTTCAGCATGCTCTTCTTTATTCTTGGAATACACCAGGATATCATCCAGATAAACCACGACGAATTTGTCAAGGTAGTCCATGAAGATATAATTCATCAACCGAGAGAAGGTTGCTGGAGCATTGGTTAAACCGAAAGACATGACGGTGTACTCGTATGAACCATAGCGAGTAACAAATGCGGTCTTGGGGATATCTTCTTCACAAACACTGATCGGATGGTAACCCAACCTCAAGTCGAGTTTAGAGAATATCGAGGAACCAGCAAGTTGATCATACAGATCATTGATCCGAGGAAGAGGATATTTGTTATGAAGTGTAGCTTGGTTGATGGGTCGATAATCTTGGACCAGACGATTTGTCCCATCCTTCTTCTTAACAAAGAGAGAAGGTGCTCCCCAAGCAAAGGAACTTGGACAGATAAAACCCAGGCGAAGCAAATTGTCAATTTCTTGCTTAAGTTCAAGGAGTTCATGTGGTGGCATCTTATAAGGGCGCTTGGCTATAGGAGTGGTACCGGGTACCAAGTCGATGACAAACTCGACAGCTCTAGTAGGGGGAATCCCTGGAAGTTCTTCCGGAAGGACATCTTGGAAATCCTGGACAACTAGGATGTTTTGAATCCCCTCAAGAGGTGACACATTTAATGTATTCAACGCATATAGTCGAGCTTCTGCATCCTGAAACAAGATGAGCATGGTAGCTTACTGTCTCATTTGAAGGGTGCGGGAGATGGACGGTTTTGGTGGCACAAACAATTGAAGCCGTTTGAGTTTTCCACCAGTCCATTCCCAGGATGAGGTCAATATTGGAAGACTTCAGCATTATGGGGGAGGCAAGGAATTCCAACCCTTCAATTTCAATGGAGACATTGGGGCTAACTATGGAGGTTCGACATTGGCCCGTGGGGGTGTTTATCACTATTGGGACGTTCATCTCTTCACTTTTAATGTCATGCATGTATGCAAAATATTCCGACATGAAAGAATGCGATGCTCCTGTATCAAACAATACAGAAGCTGGTACTGAGTTAACAAGAAGTGTAACCATCACAGTAGCAGGCTGGTCTTGAGCTTCATTCAGTTCAATGTTGTTAGCCTGACCACGACCATGAGCAGGCCTGGCATTATTGTTGCGGGGCTGGTTGGAAGGCAGTGCAAGTTGATTCTGATTCTGCCTGCACTCTCTGGCACGGTGTCCTGGACGATCACACTTGAAGCATAGCCCATCCTCAGGATGGGAAGGGGGAACAGGAGCTCATGGTGGTGGAGCTGGAAGCCTCGGCTACCTAGCAGGTGGAGGAGGCAAACGAGGTGCAGCATAGGACGGCCTTGGAGCAGGAGCAGGTGCATGGTACATGTTGTGGGGAATCCAGATCTTGCGCTTTTGAGTTGATGAGCCCGAAGATGAGCCCATGTCACGGTTGCTCTTGTTGCTGTCCTTGTAGTCCTGTAGACTGACGTGGCTTGAGACTGCGTCGGTATTTCCCCAAAGAGGAAGGGATGATGCAACACAGCGACGGTAAGTATTTCCCTCAGTTCTGAAACCAAGGTTATCGAACCAGTAGGAGGATCACCACCACCCAATAAGCTGCACCTGCACACAAATAACAAATACTTGCAACCCGACGTGAAAGAGAGGTTGTCAATCTCTCTACGGTAAAAAGATAGATTAGGTAGTGACAGATAGGAGAGATAGATCTCTCAAGAACACAAAATAAAAAGGGCAAATAAAAAGTGCATTAATATGTTTTTGGGTTTTGGTTTGGTAGCTCTGAAAACAAAGAGGCAAAAAGATAGATCAGAAAGCAATATGTTGAAAAAGTAGACCCGGGGGCCGTAGGTTTCACTAGTGGCTTCTCTCATGAGTATAGCACACGGTGGGTGAACAAATTACTGTTGGGCAATAGATAGAAGATCGAATAGTCATGACGATATCCAAGGCGATGATCATTATATAGGCATCACGTCCAAGATAAGTAGACCGACTCATGCCTGCATCTACCACTATTACTCCACACATCGACCACTATCCAGCATGCTTCTAGTGTATTAAGTTCATGGAAAAATGGAGTAATGCAATAAGAACGATGACATGATGTAGACAAGATATATTCATGTAGGAATAGACCCCATCTTGTTATCCTTAATGACAACGATACATGCGTGTCTTGCTGCCCCTTCTGTCACTGGGAAAGAACACCGCAAGATCGAACCCATCACAAAGCACCTCTTCCCATGGCAAGAAAAATCGATCTGGTTGGCCTAACTAAACCAAGGATTCGAAGAATAAATATGAGGCTATAAGTAATCATGCATATAAGAGATCAAAGAAGACTCAAATAATATTCATGGATAGAAACTGATTATGAACTCAAAATTCATCGGATCCCAACAAACACACCGCAAAAGTTTACATCAAATAGATCTCCAAGAAACCATTGTATTGAGAATCATGAGAGAGAGAGAGAGAGAGGAAGCCATCTAGCTACTACCTACGGACCCGTAGGTCTATGGTGGACTACACACGCATCATCGGAGAGGCACCTATGAAGAAGATGAACCCCTCCGTGATGGTGTTTATATTGGATCTCGAGGTTCTGGAACTTGCGGCGACTGGAATTGTGTTTCATCGACTCCCCTAGGATTTTTGGAATATTTGGGAATTTATAGGCATCAGAGGCGGTGGAGAGGGGGCCCGAGGAGGGCACAACCCATCAGGGCGCGTCGGGGCCCCCCTGGCGTGCCCTGGTGGGTTGTGGTCTCCACGGCCCACCTCTCTGGCACTTCTTTGGCCCACTGCGTGTCTTCTGGTCCAGAAAAAATCTCCAAAAAGTTTCGTCGCGATTGGACTCCGTTTGATATTGATATTCTGCGAAGTAAAAAAACAAGCAAAAACGGCAACTGGCACTTTGGCACTATGTCAATAGGTTAGTCCCAAAAAATGATATAAAGTTGCTATAAAATGATTGTAAAACATCCAAGAATGATAATATAACAGCATGGAACAAGCAAAAATTATAGATACGTTGGAGACGTATCAGCATCCCCAAGCTTAATTCCTACTCGTCCTCGAGTAGGTAAATGATAAAAATAGAATTTTTGATGTGGAATGCTGCCTAACATGTTCATCTCATATTCTTTTATTTTGTATAGCATGGACATTTAGACTTGTAAATGATTCAAAGCAATAGTCTAGTTTTAACATAATGACTTCAATACTGAAGCATGTCAACAAGCAACCATGTCTTTCAAAATATCAACACTAAAGAAAGTTATCCCTAGCCCATCATGATCAATCATCGATCCATTCATGAAACACACTCAAATATTAGCTATGCCCAATGCTCAGGTACGATCATAGTGCCCCCTAGTTGGTGCTTTAAGAGAAGATGGAGACTCAAAATAAAAATAAAAATTGCATAAAGTAAATAGATAGGCCCTTCGCAGAGGGAAGTAGTGATTTGTAGAGGTGCCAGAGCTCAAGGTTTAAATTGAGAGAGAAAAATATTTTGGGTGGCATGCTTTTCCTGTCAACGAAAACAACAAAGTAGCTCACAATACTTTCCATGCGAGATATATCATAGGCGGTTCCCAAACAGAAAATAATGTTTATTTATTTTTCCACCAAACTTTCACTTTCCATGGCGGGCCGTATCCACGGTTGCCTTCCATACCAACACTTTCCAAGGAATTTATTATTTGACAACATAAGGTAAATATTTTTTCTTTTTCATTTCGGGAATGGGCATCCCTATTACCGCCGCACTCTCGTGCAATGACAAGTGAATAAACACTCATCTTGAGAATAACACATCTAGCATGGAAAAATATTGGACACTCCCCACCGTTTCATGAGCGGTACGAGCACACAAAAGAGAAAAAAATATTTTGAAAATTTAGAGATGGCACTTACAAATTTGCTTGGAACGGCATGGAAATACCGCATATAGGTAGGTATGGTGGACTCATAAGGCAAAACTTAGTTTAAGGATTTTGGATGCACAAGTAGTATTTCTACTTAGTACAAATGGAGGCTAGCAAATAGATTGAGAAGCAACCAAACCAAGAAATGAAAATTCACATAAGCGAGCATTGTGCATAACTAACACCGAATAATGCACCGTAAGTAGGATGTAACTTCATTGCATAACTATTGACTTTCGTGCATGCATAGGGAATCACAAACCTTAATACCAATATTCCTACTAAAGCACAATTACTCACCAATATGACTCACATATTACTATCATCATGTTTCAAAACTATTACAAAGAATCAAGTTTAATTTGCCTAATGATCTTCATGAAAGTTTTAATTATATCCTCCTTGGATATCTATCACTTTGGGACTAGTTTCATATGTGCATAAGCGTGCCCTGGTGGGTTGTGGTCTCCACGGCCCACCTCTCCGGCACTTCTTTGGCCCACTGGGTGTCTTCTGGTCCAGAAAAAATCTCCAAAAAGTTTCATCGCGATTGGACTCCATTTTCTATTGATATTCTGCGAAATAAAAAACAAGCAAAAAACAGCAACTGGCACTTTGGCACTATGCCAATAGGTTAGTCCCAAAAAATGATATAAAGTTGCTATAAAATGATTGTAAAACATCCAAGAATGATAATATAACAGCATGGAACAAGCAAAAATTATAGATACGTTGGAGATGTATCATAGACCAGTTTCAATTTGGATGGACTTGTTCACCAATATGGCGAAGTTATCAAAGTCCTGAACAAGGAGCGCCAGCTTGATATCAGGGTGAAGGCCTTCGCGGAATTTCTCTTGCCAACGAGCATCAGTTGCAATGTCTTCTTCACCATAGCGAGACAAGTCCAGAAACTCCCGTTGATAAGCATCCACAGTCTTGTTGCCCTGGGTGAGGTTGCGGAACTCACGCTTCTTCCTGTCCATAATTCCCTGAGGAATGTGGCGGGCACGGAATGCCGCTTGGAACTCCGTCCAGGTGATGATAATTCCAACAGGCTGTGAGCGCCTGTGACTGTCCCACCATTGAGCAGTGGGACCCTTCAGGAAGTACGACGCAAAGGTGACGTATTTAGCCATTGGGGCGCCTGCAGACTCCAGCTCATAGGTGATGTCACGGAGCCAGTCATCAGCGTCAAGAGGTTGAGTTGAGCTGCGGTAGACAGCTGGGTTGAGGCACATAAAGTCCCGCGGAGTCATTAGGGCTGGCTGCTGATTCATGTTCGGCCTCGGAAACTGATCCATAAGCCCTTGCATAAACTGGCGGTCTAGCTCAAACTGCTGCATCATTCCAGCCATGTATTCAAGTGGTGGTGGGTGGTCAGGTGCACCACGACCACGACCAGCTGGCCTAACCATCCTGTCCAATCACCACAGGGGTTGTTTAGTTTTGAGTGACAACAAAGACTAGGATTCATTCATGAGGTAAAATGAACAAAGAAAGAAGTGCAATAGATACATCATAATAGTCAAACACGACAAAATGATCCATACATAAGTCTGTTACAAACCAGCGATAAGTTCGGCATGTAAATAACTTAGACAAACTAGGCGGCATGCAGGCACGCGATAGAGAGATACAACAACGGGGCATAGCGATATGCTACATCAACGTCGGGGACAACCACTGAAGCCAGGTAACTGCCGATGATCATGTATGGCAAACCTGGGGGCAGGATTCTGCAATCCATGAATACTCTGATGTGGATACTGGTCCGGACCGGGGAGCAGAGGTCCACGTGCAGGTGTACGACCTCCAACAGCAGGCCACTCAAGACCTGGTGGTAGCTCTGTACTATGCGGGTAAAGGATGTAATCTGGATATGTCCCCGCACGGACTACTGGTATCAACTTATCCAAAGCGTCGTAAAGACGAGTACGAGTGGCGTACAACTCAACAGTCAGACCTCGGACAGCACGATCCAGCGCCTCAGTGTACTGCACCAGAATCACTGAACCAGAATCTGTGGGTCGTAACGACGACTCACATAAGGGGTACAGACCACAGTGTAGGACCGGTCGCTGCGCTGCCGCATGTAAGGGGTGAAGGCAGCTGTGTCGGATCCAGTCTCATCCCTAGCGGGGACATACGGAATGTATCTGAATCCAGTCTCCTCCAAGCAGGGGTGCTCTATACGGAGGCGGGTGATAGCAGTATAGGTAGCATCATGGACTGCCATGTCAACAGTCACTCCAACACCGCAATAGGTGTGCAGCTCAGTGATGGAGCGGTCACGCTGATCCTAGATAACAACTTCAGCTTGGTACTGCTCCTGGTTGAACTCGTGGTAGTCCTCGTAAACAGTGTACTCGTGGTACCAGCGATATCCTAGCCTGGTCAAGAGGTTGATCAGAATGGCCGGGAATCTAGGGGCATCGACAGCCATAGTCAGACAAACGAGTTGCCTAGAGGGACGCATCTATAACAAGGAGATTCAAAGATATCAAATGACAGTGTGTGCATCATAACTTCAGAGGAAACAATTGTCGACAAAACAACTCTCCGGTGGATGTGATCACGAGAACCTAATGTTAGAGTTAGCGAAATATTTAACCCGAAAGAGAAGAGAGATCAGGACCTAGAGTATAGACGAGGAATAAAAGATCCTAATACCACTCGATTGAGATATGGACCCGTAAGCCACACAACAATGTTAGTAAAGTTTTTCAAGTACTAGACTCAACTTCGACCAAGGAGTTGGAAGGGGGGGCTACCTACATGCATTCTGCTCTGATACCAACTTGTGACGCCCCCATTTTGATCGTACGCTAATCATACACGCAAATGCGCACGATCAAGATTAGAGACTCACGGGAAGATATCACAACACAACTCTAGACACAAATTAAAGTCATACAAGCTTCGTATTACAAGCCAGGGGCCTCGAGGGCTCGAATACATAAGCTCGACATACACACGAGTCAGCGGAAGCAAATAATATCTGAGTACAGACATAAGTTAAACAAGTTTGCCTTAAGAAGGCTAGCACAAGCATAAGCAGCTGATCGAAAGAGGCAAGGCCTCCTGCCTGGGAGACAACCTTACAACTCCTGAGCGTCGGCGTTCTCCACGTAGTAGTAGGCTCCAGCGGTGGTGTAGTAGTCGTTTGCAGGGTACTCCATCTCCTGGGCTTCATCATTGAACGCCATAATCGTATCGAGGGGGAAAGAGGAGGTAAAGCGGCTGTGAGTACTCATCCAAAGTACTCGCAAGACTTATATCAGAACTATACTAGAATATGCATCAGTATCAAGGAATGGGGTTATATCTTTGGACTGACTACAGAAAAGCAAGAATAGGGGGAAGGCCTAGTCCTATCGAAGACTAGCATCTTCAACATCTTGTAGCATTAGAAGAGTGTAGATTGGTAACTCATATGTAACAATATTATTGTCGCAATTTTATTAAGTAACCACGCCCAGAAATTCTTCCTCAACTCCCTGCGAGAAAGAAAATCTCGGAGCCAACATTCATTTCAATTTTAAGTCACAATTCTAGTTGTATTAGATCGGGATACAACTCCAGGTCGTCCTGTTACCGTGGACACGGCTATTTGAATAGTTGAATTCATCCCTACAGGAGTGCATCACGTTTTCCAACACGCTTGATAACCTTTGGCCGGACACACGTTCCTCGGTCATGCCCGGCCTCGGGACATCAACACGTCGTCGCCCTACCTAGGCTCAACAGAGATGCCAGCCCGCCGGTCTAAATCCTAAGCACGGGGGGGTCATGGGCCCATTCGCCCTTTGCACTCATGCACGATGCGTGGGCGGCTGAGGTCAGTCCTAGCACCTCTTATACAAGATCAGTGCCGTCGCGGACCACTCGGGCGCGCGCCAGTCCATTGCTGACGTCCGAAGAGCTTCGGCTGATACAACGACGCCGAGTACCCATAACTTGTCCCACGTGAAGGTTAGTGTGAAAAAGGTCAATCGACCAACTCAGATCAAATACCCAACCCATTAGCATTTTATTTAGTGTGGTGACGAGCGCGACCCACGATGTGCGGTCCCTTCATCCCGTCTTGGGGACTTGTGGCAAGGGCCTCACCTGCCCGGCCACGCCTCGTCGTTATTAATCCGTGGGTACCCTTCAGGGCCGACCCATCACAAACATCTTTCTGTAACCAAGTCATAGTAACCGTGTGTATAAAACATCAAGGCGGAACCCGGGGAATCACCCTCAAGGGATCCCGCTCGATGTAACCGTCAAGGTGGACTTAGAGGAATCACCCTCGGTGGTCCCACACTTGAGGGGTTGCACGACAGAGTCGATATCGGGAGTGGCGGAGAGGTATCACCCTCTATTTACCACGACTGATACTACACTATAGAGTTATCATCCGGAGTACATACGAGGTATCACCCTCGGTACCCGATAGTAACGCTACAGAGTCGTGCAACTAGGGGGGTGTGCGGTGATGTGTTGGTCTCTGCACATCGATCATGATGATCGAGTAACTGATAATTAAAGCGGGGCAACTGGGACTAAGGGGTCACAGGGGATCACTATCAACCTATGCTAAGCAGTTTAATGAAGGAGTAGGTAATAGCAGTTTAACAAAAGCAGGCTATGCATCATAATAGGAGCTATCTACAATAGTAGCAAAATCTAATGCAAGCATGAGAGAGAAGGGAACTGGGCGATATCGGAATGATCAACGGGTTTTTTTGCCTTGCTGCTCTGCTGCAAAAGGCTGATCATCAGTGGCGTAGTCATACCCGGCAGCAGCATCAGTCTCGGGGTCTACCGGAGAGAAGAGGGGGAAGAAACAATAAATATAAAGCAAACAGATGCAACACGATGCATGTCATGGCAATATGCAGCGCTAGGGATGAGCTAACGCAGTACTACACGTCACAGACGGAGCGGGACAATATCTGACGATATTTCCCGGGTCTCGGGCTACTACCGGACAGACGAATCCGATGAAAAATTTCCATGTTCATCATGTTAGGGGCATGTGACGGATGAACGGACAACGTATTCAGATTCGTGGGATTTTTCTGATCAACTTTCATATATAAATTATTTTCTTCCAACTTACATATTATTTTATATTAATTTTCAAAGTTTTATTAATATTATGAAATTAAACAGATTTAATTTAATTCAGAAAATACTATTATGACATCAGCATGAGGTCATGCTAACGTCAGCAGTCAACCCAGCTGTCTTAGGTCAAACCTAACATCTGGGCCCCACCTGTCATAGACAGTGGGCAAATCAGTGTTTTAATTAAACTAAAACAGATTAATTAAACAGGGGTACCCACATGTGAGTGGCTAATTAGCCTAAACTAGCTATTTTAATTAATTCAAAATGTGTAATTAGTGTTAATGGCCTCGGCCCACATGTCATAGGCTCAAGGGGGCTGGCCCACTGGCAGTGATTGGGCAGTGCCCAGTCAGCACAGTTGACCGAGTCAAATGGTCAACTGGGGTCCCAGGGCCATTGGCAGGGTCACTGGGGGGGTGGCCCCAGCCGGGCCAGGTCAACGGCCGGCTGGCCGTTCGCCATCGACGACCACAAATACGGCGGCGTGGCACGGGAGGGGCTCGGGTTTTGCCTACGGGGCGCCGTTTCGCGCGTTCTTTGGCGCGTTCGGAAGCTAGGGCGGGCGCGCATCCATCCCGACCGTCAGGAGGGGCGAGGGTGGCCGGAGCTTGTCGGAATCGAGCTTACGGCGGCGGCCGGCGATCGGGCAAACTACGGCGAGGCGAAGCAGCGCGTGAACGGGCGAACTAGCAGTGCCACGGGGGCCTACGCGACGCGGGGAGTCAAATGGTGGCGTGTGCACGACCAAATGGTCGCCAGAAGCTCGCCGGCGACGAGCTCGGGCAGAAACATGGTTCGGCCATGGCGGCCAGGGGGGCTACGGGGTCTAATCGAACGCGAGAGAGGGAGGAGGAGAAGCGGGAGGCTCATCGAGAGGCGCGAGGCGGCCGGGAACGTTGCCGGAGCGCGGCGGCATTCCGAGGAGGAAGAAGCTCGGGGAAGGCGGTGCAGGGGCCCCGGCCTCCAACGGCTGGCGGTAGACGATGGAGAGGAGGCAGGCGGAGCTCCTGGGCGTGGAGGCAAGGCATCAGAGGCAAGGAGGGCGCGACTAGCCGACGGCCATGGCGGCGGCGGCGTGGGTCCGAGCGAGGGAGGAGGAGAGCGAGCTTGGGAGGGGGGAATGGGAGGCGGCTAGGGTTCGGGGGCGATGGGGAGGGCCTTGTAGGCGGCGGAGGACCGCCGGATGGGCGCCAGGGCGACAGGGGCGGCCGGTGGCGCGCATCGTCGCGCCCAGGTCTCCCCCTGTGAGTAGTGGGGAAGACGACGGGGGGAGATGGTCTGGGCCGGCTCGGGCCACTTAGGCCCAGCCATAGAGGCCTTCTCTTTTCATTTTTATTTCTTTTTTGCTTTTCCTTTTATTTGTTTCTGTTATTAATTAATTTTAGCACCATTGCACTTTTGCAAAAAGGACCACCTAGTCAAATATTAATGTTGTAATATTTGGCAGAGCCACAAAAAGTTTGGGGGCCTTTTGAATTTATTTGAAATTTACATAAATCAAAAGGGCATTTAATAATTGAATTGGCCTCTGCCATAATTATTTTGAGGCACCAAAACACTTTATAAAATGTGGGATGCAATTTTGTAAAAGCTTGTGGTATATTTGCAACCCATTCATGATTTTTATTTTCTGGTTTGCGAAACTTTTAAATCCACTTTTCAAATGAATTTGAATTGCAAAGAAAAATGAATTAGGGTTTGATTCCAAAAGTGATCAAACTTGGATTAGCAAAATGGATTAGCTTAATCCTGGCCATCACTGTAGCTTAATTACATTGATCAGTGTAGCAGTGATTCTAGGGTGTCACAAGGACGACCATGAATGATGCTCGATGGCTGGAGGCGAAGGAGGTCGTGAACTACTACGACGGTTTTTGTGTGCCATGTGTAATGAGGTGACGGGACGTACTAGTAGGGTGGCTTTAACTGGTCGGGCCATGGCAATGATTGTCCGAGCCACAAGGACTTATCTGTTGCCTTCTTCGCCTTTCAATGATGAGGTATGGCCTGACCGTCCGCCACCGCCTTCTCATTCGCCTTGACACATTGATATGTTCATTTGTGTCACTATTTCCAGCTATAATTTATCTTATTTCAACTATATATTTCACATTACGGTGCAACTCTAATGCCTTCTCTCTCTTAAAGTGCAATTTATACAAAGAGATAGAGATTGCCATTCTAGACCTAAAATATCAACAGAAGAGATTGAAATTCTTCGAATCTCAAAATGAAGCATGCATTTTTGGAGAATTATTTTAGAATATACAATGAATTATGGAGCAAAGATATGCTAGAGGAGGTACCAGCCAGCCACAGGGGCAGGTGGTGTGGCACCCCTGGCCGCGCCACCTGAGCTTGTGGGCCCCTGATACGTCTCCAACGTATCTACTTTTCCAAACACTTTTGCTCTGGTTTTGACCTCCAATTTGCATGATTTGAATGGAACTAACCCGGACTGACGCTGTTTTCAGCAGAACTACCTTGGTGTTATTTTTGTGCAGAAATAAAAGTTCTCGGAATTGGATGAAACTTTTTGTGGATTTTTTCTGGGAATTATAATGAATTATGGAGCGAAGACCTGCCGGAGGGAGGCCACCTGTGGGCACAAGCCAACAGGTAGCGGCCCCCCTAGGCCGCGCCCTGATGGCTTGTGGGGCCCACGAGGCTCCTCTGACCCTAATTCCAGTCCTATAAAATCACATCCTCGGAGAGAAAAATCAGAGAGAATTTTTCATCGCATTTCACGAGATGAAGCCGCCGCCACCTCCTGTTCTTCCTCGGGAGGGCTGATCTGGAGTTCGTTTGGGGCTCCAGAGAGGGGAAATCGTCGTCATCGTCATCACCAACCCTTCTCCATCAACACCGCCATGATGCTCACCACCGGGAGTGAGTAATTCCTTTGTAGGCTTGCTGAACGGTGGTGGGATTGGATGAGATTGATCATGTAATCGAGTTAAGTTTGATAGGGCTTGATCCCTAGTATCCACTATGTTCTGAGCTTGAAGTTGATATGACTTTGCTATGCTTAATGCATGTCACTAGGACCCGAGTGCCATGATTTCATATCTCAACATATTATATTACCTCTGAATATAAGATTGATTTGGATCCTATCTTGCAAGTTGTACGAACCTATTATGTGTCTTGATCCGTGTACCCCATGGTGACAATAATTGAGATTCTTTTCGGTGATTGTCGTAGTTTGAGGAGTTCATGTATTCACCATGTGTTAATGCTTTGTTTCCGTTCTCTATGAAAAGTAGGCCTTAATATCCCTTAGTTTCCAATAGGACCCCGCTGCCACGGGAGGGTAGGACAAAAGATGTCATGCAAGTTCTTATCGCAAGCACGTATGACTATATACGGAATACATGCCTACATTATATTGATGAATTGGAGCTAGTTCTGTGTCGCCCTAGTGTGTAACTGTTACATGATTGATGTCATCTAAATCACTATCCATCACCGATCCACGTGCCTACGCTTTACATATACTGAATCTTGCTACGTTACTATTGCTACTGCTACTGTCACAACTACTACAAAATTGCTGCTGTCACTATTACTATTACTTTTGCTACTACTATTTGCCGTGCTACTAAACCTTTGCTGCAGAGAGATATCCCAGGTGCGGGTGAATTGACAACTCAACTGTCAAGGCCAATAAATATTCTTTGGCTCCCCTTGTGTCGAATCAATAAATTAGGGTGAAATACTACCAGTGAAGACTGTCGTGATCCCCTATACTTGTGGGTTATCAGCCCCTGGTGGCTCTCCTCCCAAAGTCATACGGCCATAAAATCCTATTTAACCTAGAAAAAAATAGAATAGTTTCGGGACTTTCCACCACTGTCTGCAAGGCGGAAGCACTTTTTCTCTTGGGTGGAGCGATTCTGCAGGGGAACTTCCCTCCGAGAGGAGAAAATCGAAGCCTTCATCATCACCAACACTCCACTCATCGTGGGAATCGTCATCAGCAGCAGCACCATCTCATCTCAAAACCCTAGTTCATCCTTTGTGTTCAATCATTATATCAAACCTCAGATTGGTATCTGGGAGTGCTAGCAGTGTTGATTACATCTTGTAGTTGATGATTGTTAGTTTAATTGGTGGAAGATTATTACGTTCGAATTATTAATCATATCTATTTACCCACTGATCATGATCAATATGATGAGTTGTGAGTAGTTCTATTTGTTCTTGAGGACATAGGAGAAGTCTCGTTGCTAGTAATCATGTGAAGTTGATCATCATTCAATGTTTTGTATTACGTTGTGTTGTTCTTCCTCTAGTGGTGTTATGTGAACGCCGACTACATGACACTTCACCATGATTTGGTATAGGGGAAGGCATTGTGTAATTAGTTTGCAGATGATGGGTTGCAGAGGTGATAGAAACCAAAACCCTACTATATGAACTATTCCGTAAGGGGCCGTTTTGGATCCAATTGCTTAATGTTATGGTTTGATTTATCTTAGTTACTTCTCTTGTAGTTGCGGATGATTGCATGGAGAGCATAATTATAAGTGGGTATTTTTTTTCAAGTTAGTACATTGCCTTATCTCCAGTCCACTCACATAACACTTATCAAGACAATGAACGTAAGACGATGAATCATGGAGAATATAATCACTATAAGAAGTACCACCGGCTTGTCCTTAACATAATTAAGGATTGGTACACTTGTCGCACCTTGCTATTTTGTTACTTGTTACCTTGTTATCAATTATATTGCTATCAAACTATCTGTCAAAACTATCTTGCAACACTTGCAGTGAAGTCCTTGCTGAAAACTGCCTATCAATTCCTTCTGCTCCTTGTTGGGTTCGACACTCTTACTTATCGAAAGGACTACGATTGATCCCCTACACTTGTGGGTCATCAAGAATCTTTCCCTCTTGGTAAGTGGAATTTGCTAAAGAAACTTTTATTGTACACGCTGATTTTTATCTACACTTGCTATTGTGAAAAATTATCCTTTGAGAGGCTTGTTTGGGGTACCTATGCCACGTGCACAAGCAGTAAGAGATGAGCCTCCACCTGCATAAAATATATGTTATAAAATTCCTCTTAGTATTCTTGAAAATTTCTTACTAATTGTTATCCAAGTGACGAAACAGTACATCCCGATATGCACTTCCTTTTAATAGATGAACTATGTGGATTATTTATGCTTGCAGGTCTATCGAGTGATGGGGTTAAGATGAAGTTATTCCCTTTATATTTAGAGGGAAAAGCATTGGAATGGTATAGGCTATTGGACGATTCTCACTCAAGCTGGGGTTCCATGATAAAATTTATCTTATTCATCTGGTTAACCGTGATCGGAATTATATCTATATTTTTGGCTTCGTTAAGGAGAAAGTATCGCTCAAGCTTGGGGTGGCTGAAGGACTTAATGCTCAAATGCCACAATCATGATCTTGTGAGAGATATTATTGTTCATAATGTTAATGTATCCAACTGAATAGCAATCTTTTGCTGGTAATCATGTTGTACCTACTGCTTATATTGAAAAGCCTCATTTTCATGTTAGAATTAAGGAGCACTCTAAGTCTAGGACTGTGATGCATGAAAGTTATAATAAAGAACATAATCGTTCTGAACAAATTAAAGTAGAACCTTCAATTGGAATAGTTAAAGATCTATTGGTTGAAAATATTGATGGTACATGTTATCTACTTATGTGAAGCTGGTGCTAGAATTGCTAAACCTATTAGAAATGAGAATGATAAGAAAGACAAAAATAGAAGAGTAGTTGGCATGCCTGTTATTTCTATTAAGATGGGAGATCATTACTACCATGGTTTATGTGATATTGGTGATAGTATTAGTGCAATTCTTTTTTCTCTCTATCAAGAAGTTATGCATGACATTTCACCTGTTGAGATAGAAAAAAATGATGTTACTATTAAGCTTGCAAATAGGGACACCATCTCACCTCTTGGGATTATGAGGGATGTTGAAGCCTTGTGTGGTAAGATCAAATACGCTACTCATTCCTTAGTACTTGGTTCTGCAAAAGATAATTTTTATCCCATTATATTTGGTAGAACATTCTTGAATATTTTTTGAACTGAAATTGATTGTGCTAAATAGAAAGTTAAAGTCAAGTTTGATGATGAATCTCATGAATTTATTTTTTCTAAGTTCACCAAGCAACATCATGGTAAATACTTACCTAGTGAAGATGTAATTGTTTTTCTTACTTCTATTGTTGTTCCTCCTACTTATCCTTTGGAGCTATATTTGTTAGATGATGAGAATAATATGCATATGAAAGAAATAGAAGAAATATTCTTTAGGCAAGAATCTATTCTTAAACACAATTTGTCTGTTAAAATTTTGGGAGAACCTCTACCGCCTAAGGGTGATCGCGTGTTTGAATTAAAAAAGCTCCCTGATACACTGAAATAAGCTTATCTGGATGAAATGAAGATATTTCTTGTCATTATCAATTCTAAGCTTTCAATGCACGAAGAAAAGAGATTATTGAAAACTCTAAGGAAACAACATGATGCAATTGGATATACTCTGGATGATCTCAAGGGCATTAGCCGAAGTATGTGTGAACACAAAATAACCTGTTGTTGATAATAAATGTCGCTTAAATCCTAAGATGCAGAAAGTGGTAAGAAATGAAATACTAAAGCTTCTCGGGGCAGGTATAATTTATGCTATAGCTGATAGTAGTTGGGTAAGTCATGTTGATTGTGTCCCTGACAAAGGTGAAATTACTATTGTTCCTAATGGTAAAAATGAGCTTATAGTTGCAACTGGTTATAGGATGGTGACACATTTCAGAAAATTAAATAAGGCTACTAGAAAATATCGTTATCCTTTGCCTTTTATCGATCAAATGTTAGAAATATTTTTTAAACATACACATTTTTTGTTTCTAGATGCTTATTCCGGTTTCTCACAAATACATGTATCTCATGAGGATCAGGAGAAAACTACTTTTACTTCTCCTTTTGGAACTTTTGTATAGACGTATGCATTTGGTTTATGCAATGCACCTGCTATCTTCCAGAGATGTATGACTGCTATATTTTTTGATTTTGCGAGAAAATTGTTGAAGTTTACACGGATGATTTTTTCGTCTATGGAACTTCTTTTGATGACTGCTTGTACAATCTTGATGAAGTTTTCCAGCTATGTGAAGAATCTAGTCTTGTCTTGAACTGGGAGAAGTTCCACTTCATGGTAAATGAAGGTATAGTCCTCGGTCATAAAATTTTCGAAAGAGGCATTGAGGTAGATAAGGCTAAGGTGGATGCCATTGAGAAAATGACATGTCCTAAAGATATCAAAGGTATAAGAAGTTTTCTTGGTCATGTTGGATTCTATAGACGGTTTATTAAGGACTTGTCTAAAATTTCTAGATCTCTTACTAATTTATTGCAAAAAGATGCTCCTTTTGTTTTTTATGATGATTATGTAGAAGTCATTGAAAAACTTAAGAAAGCTTTGATTACAACTCTGGTTATTCAACCACCTAATAGGAATTTACCCTTAAAAATTATGTGTGATGATAGTGACAATGGTGTAGGGGTTCTCATTGGTCAAAGAATTGATAAGAAATTTAATGCTATTCATTATGTTAGTAAGACTTTGGAGAGTGCCAAGAAAAATTATGCAACTACTCAGAAAAAGTTTTTAGTAGTTGTGTTTGCTTGTGATAAGTTTAGACCTTATATTGTTGATTCTAAAGTAACTTTCACACTGATAATGTTGCTATTAAATATCTTATGGATAAGAAATATGCTAAGCCTAGGTTGATTAGGAGGTTTACTTTATTACAAGAGTTTGATCTGCATATTGTTAATAGGAAGGGAGCTGAGAATCCCGTAGCTGATAATTTGTTTAGGATGGAAAATATTCTTGATGACCTCCAGTTAATGATAGTTTTCCTGATGAGAAATTAGCTACTATTAATACCTCTCATAGTGTTAATCCTTGGTACGCTGATTATGCAAATTCCATTGTTGCTAAAGATATACCACCTAACTTTACATGCCAGCAAAAGAAAAACAATCTTCTTTGAGTTGAAACACTACTTTTGGGATGGCCCACATCTATATAAAGAAGGAGTACATGGTATGATTAGATGTTGTATACTAGAGCATGAACAAGAACATATCTTGGGGAAGTGCCACTCTGTGAATATGGAGGACACCATGCTGGAGACTGTACTTCACACAATGGTATTACAATCTGGTTTTTATTGGCATACTCTATTCAAGGATGCATGTAAGTGTATCCTTTCTTGTGATGAATGTCAAAGAGTTGGAAATGTTAATAGATGTCAGGAAATCCCTATGAATTATTCACTTTTTATTGAACCATTTGATGTTTGGGGTTTTGATTATATGGGACCGTTTTCTTCTTCGCATGGTAACACTCATATCTTAGTTGATATTGATTATGTTACTAAGAAGGTAGAAGCTATTCCAACTAATAGTGATGATCATAAGACTTCTATTAAAATGCTTAAGGATGTTCTCTTTCCAAGGTTTTGACTCCCTAGATATCTAATGACCGATGGTGGTTCAGATTTCATTCGTGGTGCTTTCAGGGAAATTTCAGCTAAATATGATGTAAACAATAGAGTTGTGTCACCTTATCACACTAAGTCTAGTGGGCAAGTTGAATTGACTAATAGAGAAATTAAATTAATCTTGCAAAAGGTTGTTAACAAATCTAGAAAGAATTGGTCTAAGAAAATGGGTGATGCACTTTGGGCTTACAGAACTACTTATAAAAATCCTATGGGTATGTCCTATTATAAAATGGTTTATGGAAAAACTTGTCATCACCTCTTGAGTTAGAACATAAAGCTTATTGTGAAATTAAAGAACTTAATTATGATTCCAAACTTGCTGGAGAAAAGAGGTTGTTTAATACGGGTTCTCTAGATGAATGGAGAACTGAAGCATATGGAAATCCTAAGTTGTTTAAAGAAAAGGTTAAGAGATGGCACGATAAAAAAAATCAAAAATGAGCATTTAATGTTGGTGATAAAGTTCTTTTGTAGAAATCTCATTTGAGACATTTGGCACGTAAACTTCTCTCCAAATGGGAAGGCCCATATGTCATCTAAGAAGTTTACCGTTCTGGAGCTACTAAGATAAATAACGCCGAAGGCAATAAACCAAAGGTAGTTAATGAGAAAAGACTTAAAAATTATATTGCAAGTAATCTCATTAACATTGGTTCATACTATTAGGGCATATTTCTCCCTTAGTAGTTTTGGTGATTGATGACAATGCGCTTTGCGGGCTAACCATGTGCATTTAGCTTTCAGAGATTATCACATGTCATGTGACGGATTTTTTTTCCTCGGTGTTTAAGAGAGAAGACGGTTATTTTCCAATGATTTCTTCTTGGTGGTTTTGAGTCATAGGAAATCCGTACTATCAAGAGGGGGTCCGCATTTGCAAAGGTTAGGGTGGAATCAACACGTACACAATCACTTTGCACCCCCTTTCCTTCCCGGCACTTGGAGCTTCCTCTGTGTATGCTTGGGCTTTCTAAAGGCATCTAAGCGGTAGTACCGTGTTGACCAACGGTAGTACCGCTCCAGCTGTAATGCCGCAGTTTAGTGCGACTGGCACCTCAACTTATAAATTGCTCTCTGTGCAGCTCAGCGTTAGTAGAGCGGTAGTAGAAAGCGGTAGTACGGCTTGTGCGGTTCTGCGGCTCGATCTAGTGCCCAATTGCCTCTGACCTCACTGTAGGCACAATAGTTAAGCAGAAGTATCGCTCCTTCGGAGTGTGGTACTACCGGTGTCTCCCTCCACTGGAGTACCGCTTATATTTTGCTCTCTGGATAGCTCAGTCCTTCGAGCGGAAGTAGAGCGACAATAGTGGGTGGTAGTACCGCGCTGCACTACTCTACTACCATGGTTTCACCCGCACACGTAGCACCTAGCGGTAGTACCGCTGGTGGGAGTGGTAGTACCACTCCGACGACACTATCGTCTCCTTGGGCTTCCCAGTTGCACACTACGGTGGAATCTTCCATGCCAGCGGAAGTACCTCTCGCCCGAGCGGTACTACCGCTTATGCACAGGCTGAAAGGGCATAATGGTTGGATTCCTTCCCCACTATATAAGTGAGTCTTCTTCCCAAGTGGACTCACCTATTATCCTCCCAAAAGCTCCATTGTTGCTCTAAGCTCCATTTTTGCCCGATCTCTCTCCCTAGCCACCAACTCTTGTTGATTTTCTAGTGTTTGCTTGACACGGCCTCGGTGTACACATCCACCGAGAGAAATTTGATTCCCCCCACTAATCCCTTGCAGATCATGTTACTCTTGGGTGTTTGAGCACCCTAGACGGAAGAGGTCACCTCGGAGCTACATTCCATTGTGGTGAAGCTCCTTGGTGGTGTTGAGAGCCTCCAATTAAGTTGTGGAGATTGCCCTAACCTTGTTTGTAAAGGTTCGGTCGCCGCCTTCAAGGGCACCACTAGTGGAATCATGGCATCTTGCATTATGCGAGGGCGTGAGGAGAATACGGTGGCCCTAGTGGCTTCTTGGGGAGCATTGTGCCCCCACGCTGCTCCAACGGCGACATACCTCCCCTTAAGAGGAGGGAACTTCGATAACAGATCCTCATCTCCATCACCTCCACTTGTGGTTACTTCTTACCTTTACTTTGTGCAAGCTTTATTGTGTGTTCATCTTGTGCTTGCTATTATTGTTGTTCTTGTGCTCATCATATAGGTTGTCCGCCTAGTTGCATATCTCGACAACCTATTTTATTGTTGAGCCTAAATTGCTAAAAAGAAGTTACAATTGTTAGTCGCCTATTCACCCCCCCTCTAGTCGACCATATCGATCCTTTCACATGCGTTATTCAAGCAATTACACCGGAAAAATACATAGGCGAAACCTTTCGAAAGACTCCAGAATCCTGAAAAATAAGGAATAGGTATGTGATACGGTAAGTAAACTAACTGCGAAAATTCCATAAAAATTATTTTAGTCTGTTTTGGAATAAATAAGAAATTTTGGGAAAAGGAAAAAACTGAGAGCATGATCGAGTTCCCCACAAGATCAGGGGGGCGCATCCTACCCCCTTTGTCGTGCCACCCGTCCTTGCGGAGGCCTCATTGACGGTGCCTTGGATTAGGGGGTAATCACCGCATTGGCCTACCAGTCACGAGCTGGGCTAAGGATCCACTAAAAACCAAAGAATGGGGCATGCTTGCCATGACCCTCGGCGTATTCAAGACGAAAGCTTCCGAAGAATTGGCATGCATTTCAAGGCAGATTCAAATATTTGGCATGTTTATCTCTAGATAGAACCGGCCATGTGTAACCCTAGGTACCCCCGACACCTATATAAGATGAAGGGTTTAGTCCACAGAGGCAAGGTTTTAAGATATATCATACGATCTCGAGGTAGATCATCATGTACTTTGGACTCCAACACAATCAATATAACAGAAGCAATATGTAGGGTTTACCTCTTCAAGAGGGCTTAAACCTTGGTAAATATTGTGCCCCATGTTCATCATGTTACCATCTAGCTAAGATCACCAGGTCAAGACCCTACCCGAGATCCGTCAGATCTAGCTCAAACATTGGTGACCCATATAGACCTCGCCGTGTGGTCAGGACAGCTCGATGGGTCATCTTTGAATCGGCGACAACATTGGCTATGAGAATACCTTCTTCCCCGATCAGCTCTTTGTCTTCAGCAGCGTCACACTCCACGTCGATGCGACTAGCCACCTCGAGAACTTTTCTCCAGGCTAGACCATCAGGTTTGGAAACATGGAATATGCCACGGATGCCCATGACAAACTGGCATTCACGGGCTGGGTATCAGACATGTCCGATGACCCTGCCAACACCGACAGATGTGCAATGATCTAGCGTAACATGTATTATACTGATGAATGGTGGCTTTTCTACAAATACCATGTAAGCTCTATATGATCATGCAAAGCAATATGACGAAGAATGCTCAAGTCATATGATAAATAGTAACAATGTAAATTGCATGGAAATATATCTCGGAATGGCTATGAAAATGCCATCATAGGTAGGTATGGTGGTTGTTTTGAGGAAGGAAATAATGAGGCTTATGTGTGAGAGAGTGTATTGTCTCATGGGGTTTGGATGCACCAGCAAATCTGGACCATATCTCGAGGTGATCGAGGGCAATGCACGACATCGAAGAGGCTAGCAAAATATGGATAGGTGGAAGTGCTTTCAGACCAAAGACTCACATTAAACATACATAAATTCAAGTATTTATTGCAAAAGCATAGTTATCCCTTGAAGAAAAGTATAACATGCATGCCCCCAAGGGAGGAGGTTGGTAGGAGTTAACCATCACACACACACACCCGATCCGAACACACAAAGAACCAATCAATGAAAATGATACTCCGACCTCACCGCTAATGTCAGCAGTCACCACTTTACATGCATGAGGACTCTCAAACTTTAAAAACAATATTAATACTTAAATTTAATTCTTTTACTAGCATGTCCACATATTACCATCTCAATACTGCAAAACTATTGCAAAGAATCAAATGATCAAATTCGGTGATCTACAAGATCATGTTAGTTTTTATTATACCACCACATATACCTATCATTTTTTGGACCAATCATATAACTCATGCAAATTAACACTTCCTATTTAACTCTCAAAAAGATATAAGTGAAGCAAGAGAGTGCAAAATTTCTATAAAACATATCACCGTGCTCAAACAGATATAAGTGAAGTACTAGTGCAACTGCTTCAACTCAAGGAATAAGTGAAGAACGAATGAACATTCAATAAATTTAAGATGAATGTGTATCTATCATATGATATAATCACGAAGCGATGATTGTAATGACCAGGAAACAAAATAAAATAAAAGCAAAAGACGCTCCAAGAAAAACACATATCAGGTGAAGAATTAAAATATAGTCTCAAGTAAGGCATACCGATAGTTTTGAAGACGAAAGAGCGGATGCCTTCTAGGGCATCCCCAAGCTTAGATGCTTGATTTTCCTTGAATATTACCTTGGGGTGCCTTGAGCATCCCCAAGCTTAGGATCTTATCGCTCCTTTTCTTTGCATATCGCTATCTCACTCGAAACTTGGAAACTTCATTCACACAAAACTCAATAAAACTTTGTGACAAGCATTAGGATAACAAAATAAATCTTCAACTTAGGTATTGTATAAACAAGATTCATAATGATTTCCCATCAAAGTTCTCTGTATCCTATCATTTTATAAATTATATCCCCCAATACAAGCAATAAAAACTTTAAAACAAGTAAACATAGAAACTGAAACTGAATTTGTCTAAAACATAATAGTACATAAAGATTGGGTGTGTGGTCATACTTCTGTAATTATGAAACATTAGGATACTGTAGACAATTTATAATTCATTTTTGTGTAAAAAAATCATCAATTTATCACGTTCCAGTATAGAGCAACAATTCAATCATTGGACGCAAAGTTTATGTTTCTACATAGAACTCGGTAAACAAACGTTTTTCAATATCCCAAAGGCTTTGGTTGGCACAAAATCAAAAGAAAATATACAAACACAATTACCACAGAGGAAATAATCATGTTGACTCATAGAAAATATAAAAAGTAAAAAAGACAAACATTAGGTTGCCTCCCAACAAACGCTATTGTTTAATGCCCTCTAGCTAAGCATAATGCAATCTATCAAGTTTTATCAACTTTTAGTGTAATACAGTAAGTGGCTCTCATGATAAATTCATAAGGAGGTTTAATTTTATTTCTAGGAAAATGGTTTGTCCCTTTCTTTAGAGGGAATTGGAACCTTATGTTACCTTCCTTCATGTCAATAATCGCACCTATAGTTCCCAAGAAGGGTCTCCTGAGTATAATTGAAGAAGATGGATTCAATTCAATATCAAGAATAATGAATTCTATGGGTGTATAATTTATATTAGCAATAATAATCCCAAAACCCACTCTACTTATAGGCTTTTAAATTGTGGAATCCGCTAGATGCAAATTCAAAGAACATTCATTCATGTTGGTGAAACCGAGAACATCGTACAATGCTTTTGGCATAGTTGAAACACTAGCTCCTAAATCACACAAAGCATTACACTCATAATTATTTATTGTAATATTAACAGTAGGTTCCCACTCATCATGCAACTTTCTAGGAATATAAACTTCTAATTCAAGTTTTTCCTCATTGGTTTTAATAAGTGCTTCTACAATATGTCCGTAGGCATTAGGTGAACTAATCATGGATTTTAGTAAGGAATACATTAAGTAAGGTAACAATTATCATAATCAAAATCCCTATAATCAAAAGTAGTAGGTGCATCACTATCTAAAGTTCTGACCTCTTCAAACCCACTTTTATCGTTTTTAACTACATGATCATCACCCTCCGAACGATTAGGACACGTTTTGTCTAAATTTGACTCATATACAGTCCCAATATTATCAATTTTAATATTTTTAAACAATGATTCAATAGTTGATACACCAATAGCTTTAATGTCTTCATCGTAATAAGCTAGAGAGAATGATTCAACTTCCTTTGCTATGCAATCTCCTCTAACTCTAAGCATATTAATCATTTTTTTATTATCATCAGTGGAGACTTGGATAGCCTTTAAAGATTAAGGTATTTAATCCTTATTAGATGGAATTTTTTTAATTTTAAGAATATCCACATCATGCACCAGTTTATCCATGTTTCTAGACATATCATCGAACTTACTCAAGTTTTCTTCTATCATGGTATTGAAAACTTTTTGTGAACTAATAAGGACTTTAATATATTTTTAAAGATTATAGGGTATATACTATTATTATTATTATTATTATTATAAGAATTACCATAGGAATTACCACAACTGTTAGAGGGATTACCGAGCTACGGTCTAGTTATTATTGAAGTTCTCTCTATAAGCATTATTATAAAAATTGTTCCTTGGAGTAAAGTCCACATCAAAATTATCATTATTTTGCTCAATTAAAGTAGAAAAAGGAACATCATTTGAATCAATAGGAGCATTCTTACTAGTGAGCATGGACATAATAGTATCAACCTTTTCACTTAGGGGGGCTATTTCCTTGACATAATTTACCTTCTTACCACTTGCTGCGCGCTCGGTGTGCCATTGGGAATAATTTGTGGTCATAATTTCAATAATCTTTGTGACTTATCCAAGTTTTATCCCCATGAACGAGCCACCTACAGCTGAATCTAAAAGATTTCTTGAAAACAAAGTTCAATCCAACATAGAAATTTTGCACTATCATCCATAAAATCAATCCATGCTTAGGATAATTTTTAATAATTAATTTCATTCTTTTCCAAGCTTGGCCAACATGTTCTTGATAAAGTTTTTTAAAGTTCATAATTTGATTCCTAAAAGATATAATTTTAGCGGGAGGAAAATATTGCCAATAAAAGGCATCTTTGCACTTAGACCAAAAGTCAATACTATTTTTAGGCAAAGAAGATAACCAAGCCTTAGCTCTATCTCTTAGAGAAAAGGAAAAAAAGTTTCAGTTTCAAAATATCGTTATACACATCTTTATCTTTTGCATATTACATAATTCAGCGAAGGTATTAAGATGAGAAGTAACATCTTCATTATAATTTCCAGAAAAATATTTTTTTCATAACAAAATTTAGCAAAGCGGCTTTAATAACATAAGACTCTGCACTAGTAGCAGGAGGAGCAATAGGATTACTAATGAAATCATTGTTATTAGTACTAGAAAAGTCACACAACTTGGTGTTTTCATGAGTAGACATAGTGACAAAGCAAGTAAAAATAGTAACACTAGATATTTTTGGTGTTTTTGGAAATTTTTGGCAAATGAAGAAGAAGGCAAATGGCAAAAAGCAATTGGACAAGAACATAAAGACAAGTAAATAAAAGTAATTGTGCATAGGCACCTAATTTGATAAATGATGACTCCCCTGGTTTGGACCGCATGGGACGAGGTCCCAATCCACATATCAGGAGAAGTCGGACTCCGATCCGCTGCTCGCAATGCCGGAGAAGGACGAAGATAGCCAGAAGGGAGCTTGGGGCGAAATGAAGTGTATAGGATTTGGTCAGGGATGCAGACAGGGGCGAATATATCTAGGGTCGGGGTGGATCAGCGTGAGCCAAATCCGACGTAACGGACTCACTCGGGTCTCTCTATATTCATCTTAGATTTGGACTGGACATAAGGTATGCCAACCAAACCATCCGTCCGTCCGTCGAGGGTTTGTGAAGCCCAGGTGTAGATGCTTTGAGAGCAACTTCAACGGGCCGACCCAAATGGACACCCGCTCTGTCCGCTTTTTTGTCTGTTTGGGTCGGCACGTTCGCCCCCTTTTGTGTTTGGGTCGGCCGTGCGCCCAACGCACGGATGCATTTTCGTCCTCGCGACTGACTAGCATCCATTTTTTCTACTCTTTCGCATTCAAACATAGGGTAAAAATTGTTCGTAGTGCGCAAAATTTAAACAAAAATACTAATATCTCATAGTTTCACAACCGAATAAAAATATCTCATAGTTTCACAACCGAATAAAAATATCTCATAGTTTACAAGCCAAATAGAAATTAAATTGTCTCAAATAAAATAGACCAACACATCTATCGGTTGCCAACATGATCCCACATATGCTCAACCAAATCATCTTGTAGCTGAACATGAGTTTCCCAGTAACGCATTTGATGATGAAATTCGGTGAACTGCGGAAACGTTGTCGCTCCTCCATGCTCTGTCACAACATTGTCACCCTGAAACTGAAACCCTTGGTCGTAGATACGTTACGGGCGCTCATCCTCAACGATCATGTTGTGCATGATCACACAACCTGTCATCACTTCCCATAACTTCTTGGTGCTCCTAGTTCGAGCAGGATACCGAACGATGCCCCATCGAGATTGAAGAACGCCAAAGGCACGCTCCACATCCTTCCTAACACTCTCTTGTTCCTGGGCAAATCTCTTCCTTTTCTCTCCTACGGGGCCAGAAATTGTCTTCACAGGAGTAGTCCACTGAGGATAGATTCCATCAGCTAGGTAGTATCCATTTTCGTACATGTGGCCATTGATCTCAACATTGACCTTCGGACTGTTGCCTTCCGCAAGTCTTCCAAAAACCAGAGATCGTTGAAGCATGTTGATATCATTGTGAGGTCCGGCCATGCCAAAGAAAGAGTGCCAGATCCAGAGATCTTGTGATGCCACGGCCTCGAGTATGATAGTGCAAGCTTTGACATGGCCCCTATATTGGCTCTGCCAAGCAGAAGGGCAATTTTTTCACTGCCAGTGCATACAATCTATGCTACCAAGCATCCCTGGAAAGCCCCTGATGGCATTCATCGCCAACAGCCGGGCAGTATCCTCAGCATTTGGCTCTCTAAAGTACTCAGGTCCAAACACTGCTATCACAACCTCGCAGAACCTATACACAGATTCTAGGCATGTGGACTCACTCATACGGACATACTCATCAATGAGATCACATGTAACTCCGTATGTAAGCATCTTGATAGCTGCAGTGCATTTCTGATAAGAGGAGAAGCCAATCTTTCCAAGGGCATCCTCCTTGCACTCAAAATACTTATCGTGTCCGACCACCCCCTCCCGAATACGGTTGAAGACATGCCTTTCCATACGGAAACGGCGCCGGAATTGGTGATGTTTGAAGAGCGGGTTGGGTGTCTCAAAGTAGTCCTTCCAAAGAAGGAAATGACCACTCTCTCGGTTGCGGTACAACACAGGAGTGTGCACTGGGATCGAGCCCCGGAACAACGGCCGCTGCCTACTAAGGTGGTCATGGATGACCAACACAGCAGCCACCATCTCCTCCTCGTCGGATGAGGAATCATCGGAGTCGCATAGGAAATTGTGGAAAAAGAACTCATCGGTGGAGGCCATTTGTACCTTGAGGGGAAAACATCAAACAGCTTGCGGGCGTCATTGAAGAAGCTGGCCGGCGAAGAGACCCTTGCCTCCCCTGGAGCAGGAAGGTGGCCTGGTGGCGTCCGACGAGCGTGGTGGCGTTGTCGAAGGAGCTGGTCGGGGGCGCAGGGCCGAGGTGGTGCACGCGGCGACGTCAGGGAAGAAGCTGTGGTCGCTCAGCGGCAAGGCAGTGGTGGCCGCGGCGACGTGGGAAGGTGGCGTGCTGCGAGAGAGGTATGTGGGTGCGGACTGCTGGCAAGGGCACCGGAACTGGGCGGCGGCGACGACGGGGTGGGGCGGGCGGGGTCTTGCTGTTGATGGGGAGGAAGAGAATGCCCTATGTGCCATTGACTAGCAGGCCAAGGGAAAGAGTAGGCGGCCGTCGCGCGTGCCCGCCTCATGTCCGCCTTATGGATCGAAGGCGGATAAAAAGCAGACGGACGTCCGTTTCGGTCGACGCGCAGCAGCCACCATCTCCTCCTCGTCGGATGAGGAATCATCGGAGTCGCATAGGAAATTGTGGAAAAAGAACTCATCGGCGGAGGCCATTTGTACCTTGGGGGGAAAACATCAAACATCTTGCGGGCGTCATCGAAGAAGCTGGCCGGCGAAGAGACCCTTGCCTCCCCTGGAGCAGGAAGCTGGCCTGGTAGCGTCCGACGAGCGTGGTGGCGTTGTCGAAGGAGCTGGTCAGGGGCGCAGGGCCGAGGTGGTGCACGCGGCGACGTCAGGGAAGAAGCTGCGGTCGCTCAGCGGCGAGGCAGTGGTGGCCGCGGCGACGTGGGAAGGTGGCGTGCTGCGAGAGAGGTATGTGGGTGCGGACTGCTGGCAAGGGCACCGGAACTGGGCGGCGGCGACGATGGGGTGGGGCGGGCGGGGTCTTGCTGTCGATGGGGAGGAAGAGAATGCCCTATGTGCCATTGACTAGCAGGCCAAGGGGAAGAGTAGGCGGCCGTCGCGCGTGCCCGCCTCATGTCCGTCTTATGGATCGAAGGCGGATAAAAAGCAGACAGACGTCCATTTCAGTCGACGCGTTGAACCGATTTTTGTGTCCGTTTTAACCGAACGCGTGGACGAAATGGATCGGCGCGCTGATCCGAGAGTAGCACGTATGGGGCAACGATCTCGCGTATCCCCTGCAGGTCCCCCAACGGGTTAACCCCCGATGGGAGGCAGGTGAAGTTAGTTTAATCAAGCCGAGATGGAAAGGCTGCGGCCAATTAATCGTCGACAGGTCCCGTCGCTCTCCCATCGGCGCCGGTCATGGGCGGAGCAAGGGTCGGCGCGCCACGCCACGCCACTACCAGTATTTATTTGCTTCACGTCCACCACCCACGGGCCTCACTCCACTAGTCCACTCCTCCCCTCTCCTCCCCTCCACCACGGCCCCGCCACCTCTCCATTGCCGCCGGCGCCGGCTAGCAGGTACCCTCTCCTCTCCTCTCCTCCCTTCTTCCACCTGCACCCGCGTGTATGTATGCTTGGAACTTGGATGTATCATATCATAGTGATGCCGGGAAGGTTTCCTTTTCCCTGTTGACTTTGGATGCGTGATGGTGATGCCAGTAGCTAATTTGATCTTGGGAAGTTAGAGGGCGACCTTCCTGCCCTGTTTCCGGTCATCAGGGCTCAGCATCATACTACTACTATAGAGCATGAATTTGTGGTACTGGGAAAAGATCGAGAGAGTGACGTTCCTGTTCTGTAGTAGTAGAAGTAGTATGCAAGTGTGGCGATTCAGAAATCAGAATCCCCTTTCTAGTTGACCAGTGAAAGCAGAGCATCTCTCTGCTCAGCTGATTGATTTGGGACCGAGGGAGGCGTTCTGGTGCTGCTGTTCCTTCCATTGACAGGCTTTCCGAGCGCCGGGTGGCCCTTGATTTCTGTCCATCCATGTGCCATGTCAATGTCACCGGAATGACAGAATCGCCGAGCGGTCCGTCGATCCCGGAGCGCGCTTTGCGGAGACGGAGACCCCTTGTGATCTGCTTTGCTTGGTTGTTTGCGGTGATCGATATCTCGATGGTAGTAGCGTGCTGATTTTTCGGTGTTCGATTCATCATGTAGGTTCTTCCTGAATGTTATCTTGTAGTTGTAGGTTCAGTTGCCTTTTTTCTGAAACTTTTTAAGCTTTCAGTCTTGCACTATGATGTAGCTAGAAAACTAGGAGGTTTGGACGCCGTGGGCACAAAAACTCAAAATCCACACCTCTACCAGAAATATATGTGAAATGGAACTATGATCCGGAAAGGCGTATTACTGAAAGTACCAACAAGTGATTGCTATAGTTTTTTGACTTTTTCCTTCCGAATTTTTGCATGGGGGTATTCTATATTGTTGGAATAATACAATTACACTCTTCCCAAAAAAAGAGAAATAATACAAAAAAAAATCTTTCGAAAAGGGGATAACCCCAGCCTCTGCATCAAGAGAAATAATACAAGTACACAACAGAAAGGCCAGAACTAACCTTCCCAATACTATGGCCACATTTTTTTTCTCCAGATGAGATAATTGACTCTCCTATATAAGAATCATTCCAACTGTTTTTCCTACTTGGTGACCTAAAACGTCTTATAAAAGTTTGCAGAGGGAGTACTTTTTACTAAGCCATACATTTTGTTGGAAAAAGGATCATCTGGTTACAGTAATGTTGAGAAGAGTGAACCCGACCCAGCTAAATCACAGCCGACTGATCGCTTTTGAAAATCTTCAAGTGATGAATAGGATAGGTTGCACCGTTGCAGATACAAACTAGCGAGCTCCTTCGCTATGGTTAGCATGGGAAATCTCTTTACAAGCTTTTTGGGTTTGCAGGAGATGTGGTACTTTATGGATCTTTATTCTTCTACTAGTGTCTGTAAAAGTTGTTCACGCTTCTGAAACCAGGAAAAGAAACATCTTTAGTAGCACTAAGCAAGTATATTTAGCCATTATGATCGTTTCTGTGTTTTTTTGCAAGCTGTTAATGGTTTGCCATGCTTTTATATTTTACTCCCTCTGTAAACAAATATAAGAGCGTTTAGATCACTACTTTAGTGATCTAAACGCTCTTATATTTCTTTACAGAGGGAGTACTAGTTAGTGTTTGCGTTTCTCATTTATTTGTGTCCAGCAGGAGTGACACGCAGAAGATACCGCTGCTGAGAGCGGTTCAAGTACTTGAGGCAAGAGATGTCTTCCTCAATGCCTGCTTCCAGTTCTTCCAGCAGGAACCGCCAGAGCACACAGGAAAGGGTGTTAGCACAAACAACCCTTGATGCTGAACTCAATGCTGAGTTTGAAGAATCTAGTGACTCCTTCGACTACTCCAAGCTGGTCGAAGCCCAGCGGGACACTCCAACTGTGCTGCAGGAAGGGCGGTCGGAGAAGGTCATAGCCTACTTGCAGCACATTCAGAGAGGGAAGATGATCCAATCGTTTGGTTGCTTGTTGGCCCTTGATGAGAAGAGCTTCAATGTCATTGCGTTCAGTGAGAACGCGCCAGAAATGCTTACAACTATCAGCCATGCAGTGCCCAGTGTCGATGATCCCCCAAGGCTTGACATTGGCACAAATGTACGGTCTCTTTTCACTGAGCAAGGTGCCACGGCTCTGCACAAGGCACTAGGGTTTGCTGATGTTTCTTTGCTGAATCCTATCCTGGTTCAGTGCAAGACCTCAGGCAAGCCTTTCTATGCCATTGTTCACCGAGCAACCAGATGTTTGGTGGTAGACTTTGAGCCTGTGAACCCCACAGAATTTCCTGCCACTGCTGCTGGGGCCTTGCAGTCTTACAAGCTTGCTGCCAAGGCAATCTCCAAGATCCAGGCACTGCCAGGTGGAAGCATGGAGCTGCTATGCAATACTGTGGTCAAGGAAGTCTTTGAACTTACAGGGTATGATAGGGTTATGGCTTACAAGTTCCATGAAGATAACCATGGCGAGGTCTTTGCCGAGATCACGAAGCCTGGCCTTGAGCCTTATCTAGGCCTTCACTATCCAGCCACTGATATCCCTCAAGCAGCCAGGTTTCTTTTCATGAAGAACAAAGTGCGGATGATTTGCGATGTCCGCGCAAGAACCCTAAAGGTCATCGAAGATGAGGCACTCCCCTTTGATATTAGCTTGTGTGGTTCAGCACTCAGGGCAGCACACGGCTGTCACCTTCAGTATATGGAGAACATGAACTCGATTGCATCCCTTGTCATGGCTGTTGTGGTTAATGAGAGTGAAGAGGATGACGAGGCCGAGTCCGAACAACCAGCACAGCAGCAGAAGAAGAAGATACTATGGGGCCTTGTTGTTTGCCACCATGAGAGCCCCAGATATGTCCCTTTTCCGCTGCGTTATGCTTGTGAGTTCTTAGCACAGGTGTTTGCTGTCCATGTCAACAAGGAGTTTGAAGTACAGAAACAGTTACGTGAAAAAAGCATACTGAGGATGCAAACAATTCTCTCTGACATGCTGTTCAAGGAAGCCTCTCCCCTGACTATCGTATCAGGGGCACCCAATATCATGGACCTAATCAAATGTGATGGTGCTGCTCTTTTGTATGGGGACAAAGTATGGCGTCTGGGCAATGCTCCAACCGAGTCTCAGATACGCGATATTGCCTTGTGGCTGTCAGAAGTTCACATGGATTCCACTGGCCTGAGTACTGAGAGCCTCCATGATGCTGGCTACCCAGGCGCCTCTGCTCTTGGTGATATGGTTTGTGGGATAGCAGTGGCTAAGATCAATTCCAATGATATTCTTTTTTGGTTCAGGTCACATACAGCTGAAGAAATCAGATGGGGAGGTGCAAAGAATGATCCATCGGACCAGGATGACAGCAGAAGGATGCACCCTAGGTTGTCTTTCAAGGCATTCCTTGAAGTTGTCAAGATGAAGAGCTTGGCTTGGACTGACTATGAGATGGATGCTATTCATTCATTGCAACTTATACTTCGAGGGACGCTGGATGATGTCGTGAAGTCAACCGGAAAAGCTAGTTTAGATGAGCAGATTGGTGATCTGAAGCTTGATGGGATTGCTGAATTGCAGGCAGTGACCAGTGAAATGGTTCGTCTAATGGAAACAGCAACTGTTCCAATCTTGGCAGTAGATGGCAATGGATTGGTCAACGGGTGGAATCAGAAAGCGGCAGAATTGACTGGGCTAAGAGTTGATGATGCTATAGGAAGGCACATACTTACCCTTGTGGAGGAATCTTCTGTAGCAGTTGTCCAGAGGATGCTATATCTAGCTTTACAGGGTGAGCAAATTTATTATATATATATATACCTGTTTTCTCTATCTATTTTCCCACGTGCCTACTTTAGCTTCCTCCTTTAGTCAGCAACTTTGTGTTATCTTCTTTTATATATATAATTTGTGTGTTAAACCTAGCTAACTGGTTATTTATTGCGTCAACTGCTTACACAATTTTCGATTGGTAACTTAGCAATATCGATCGTTCATGGGTCTCTAATAAATATTTCGTTGATCAAACAGGCAAAGAAGAGAAAGAAGTTCGATTTGAGATGAAGACTCATGGCCCAAAGAGAGATGATGGCCCTGTTATCTTGGTTGTGAATGCTTGTGCCAGCCGGGACCTTCATGATGATGTTGTTGGGGTATGCTTTGTAGCCCAAGATATGACTGTCCATAAGTTGGTGATGGACAAGTTTACTCGGGTTGAGGGAGACTACATGGCGATCATTCACAACCCAAACCCACTCATTCCTCCCATATTTGGTGCCGATGAATTTGGATGGTGTTCTGAGTGGAATGCTGCAATGACCAAGCTGACTGGGTGGCACAGAGAGGAAGTGCTCGATAAGATGCTTCTCGGTGAAGTGTTCGACAGTAGCAATGCCTCTTGCCTTTTGAAGAACAAAGATGCATTTGTAGGCCTTTGTGTTCTTATCAACAGCGCGTTAGCCGGTGAAGAAACAGAAAAGGCTCCATTTGGCTTCTTCGACCGAAGCGGGAAGTACACTGAGTGCCTTCTATCAGTGAACAGAAGGGCAAATGAGGATGGTCTCATCACTGGAGTATTCTGTTTTATTCATATTCCTAGTCATGAGCTGCAACAAGCACTGCAGGTGCAGCAAGCCTCGGAGCAGGCGTCACTAAGAAGGCTGAAAGCTTTCTCCTACATGAGACATGCAATCAACAATCCTCTCTCAGGCATGCTTTACTCCAGAAAAGCACTAAAGAACACAGATTTGAATGAAGAACAGATGAGGCAGATCCATGTCGCAGATAATTGTCACCACCAGCTAAACAAGATACTTGCCGACTTGGATCAAGATAATATCATGGAAAAGTATTCTTCTTGCCAAATCTTCTGAATTTCTCTATTATGTCCTCATGTTTACTTATGGCTATCCCTGTTTTTTGTCAGTTTGCGGACCTCGTACGTTGATGTCGTTGTTCGTTGTCCTAATTTCACCTGCGTTCATGCCTATACGCCTACTTATGTGATTAAAATGGAACTACAAACAAACATGGTTACATGTAAACAACTTGTTGAACTAACTGCTGTTATTATATTTGCACTGCTTCCTGAAAATTTAGCCAGTATATATGGTTTCACTTACTGCTCATGCTTACTTTTATATTTGAGAGGTATTATCTGCATAATAGTTCACTGTTATCATCTTCTAAAAATAACTTGATCGTTTTCTGTCATTTTTGGTCACAGATCTAGTTGCTTGGATTTGGAGATGGCTGAATTTGTGTTGCAAGATGTGGTGGTGGCTGCTGTAAGCCAAGTACTGATAGCCTGCCAGGGAAAAGGCATCAGAATCTCTTGCAACCTGCCAGAGAGATTTATGAAGCAACTTGTCTATGGAGATGGTGTTCGACTCCAGCAGATCCTTTCTGACTTCCTATCTATTTCAGTGAAGTTCTCTCCCGTTGGAGGTTCTGTCGAGATTTCAGCCAAGGCGACGAAGAACAGCATCGGAGAGAATCTTCACCTTATTGACCTTGAACTTAGGTACATCTGTGGTGCAATATGCCTGTTAATTTCTGAAAAGGAAGTTTTGAAGTCTTCTTCTTGGAATGCTTAGTGATTGTTATTTTTTATCTCTGTATGTTTTCAGGATCAAGCACCGGGGATTAGGAGTCCCAGCAGAGCTGATGGCGCAAATGTTTGAGGAGGAGAACACGGAGCAGTCAGAGGAGGGCTTGGGCCTCCTAGTTTCTAGAAACCTGTTGAGGCTCATGAATGGCGATGTTCGACACCTAAGGGAAGCCGGTGTGTCGATCTTCATCCTCACCGCCGAACTTGCTTCTGCTCCAACGGCAATGACTATGAGGCAGTGATGAAGAAGCCAGTGCAACACATGGTCATCAGATGGTATGTGAAACAACTCTAACGTAGTACACTAGTGCAGTGTGTTTCTTTTGTCACAACTGCTGGCTTTGCATCTTTCCTTACTATCTTGATTCATACTCCATCAAAAGATTGTTCAAAAATATATATTTAATTGTTCAAAAGAAAAATACTCCATCAAAAGGGTACCTGTGGAAGGCACGGCTGAAATGTGCAGCCTTCCAAATTAATTATTGGTACAAAAAAGATCATTGTTTCCCAAACACATTGGCTAGGGATACGACGCCAAATGAGGGGGTATGGATAGGATATGTTTTCGCCTAGCAGCTCATTCCAACGGGTGGCAGAAACTTTTATCGCTGAAAATTAAGAAGTTTTCTCTAGATCCCACGTACTATTTTTCATACAGTCCTTGTTTTAATTCAGAAAACTAGAAGAGCGACGAACATGGCTGATTCAGTTTCTGTACTATAGTACTTGTTCCATGTATGACCTTGTCTTTGAAAGAACTTTCGGTTTTCAAAACTGCCGATGGGGAGTGTGGCCTTTTGCTGAAGAATTTCGCTTTCCCTTTCCAGCTTCATTTCGAAAGAGACCATGAGCGAGCGACGATGACGTGTTGCGGGGAAAATGCGATGCGGTTGCAGCGCTGTGGTAGAGTGTTAAGTGAATGCAGAAAGAAAGAAGCAAAGGTTGGCTTGTAGGATCGGTTATCGGTCCAGGGTAAAGGAAGGTTGTGTGGCACGGTTATGTACCTGTGCTGTGTTGTTATGTTCTTCTTAGTCCGTCCTACTATATGTATGTGTAAGGTTCAAGTTTGATGCTTCGTTATGAGTGTTTTATGTCTGTGCTATGTACTTGGGTAAACTTGGTTATGAGATTATTCAAGTCTGGTTATCTACTTGTGCTGTGTTGCTATAGCGTTGGTCTGTTATGTCCTTGCTGTTTGCCGGCGTGATCCTCTGCGTGTGTGTTGGTGTTAATTGTGTGCATCCTGGACCTCCGTTGTAAATTTCAGTACAAGAATCTGCTATAGAAAATGAGATCGGTTGCATACTACTCCCTCTAGTGATTTAAAAGATCTTGTAGTGGATGAATCAGCATGGACGTGAGAATTGGTCGAGCACATCAGTAGAGCCTGTGCAGATATACGATGATGATTGGGAGGTGGAATAGGAAGGGAAGAAGAAGCGTGATGATCGAAGCAAAGGGGGGTCACCGATTGGAGCCAATGCTGCTGCGGTGCCTGGAGGTGACCTCCCCACGCGGCGGCGGTTGCAGATGCCTAGGACCGACGAGAGCGCCGGCGGCGGACGGGATGCGGGGTGTCGGGGGTGGGCGTGTGGGAACTGAAAGGGTAGAGTCGAGGAAAGTTTGGTCAAAGTTATGGTTATGCAACATTTGCGTACGTTGGAGCATCTACAGCCGGGCATCCTATATCCGCCTCAAACGTCCGGACAGGCCGTTTGATCTCTGACCGGTCACAAAAAATTGATCCAGACGGACGTCCTACCGTTGGCCCACCGCTGTGAGGTGGCCTGGGCGCGTCTGTCACGTCAGCCCGGCCCATCGCTGGCCCACCTGACCCCACAAAATCCCCCGTCCGAAAGAAACCCTAGCTCACTCCGCTCCGCTCCGCTCTCATTTCTCCAATCCGTCCAATCCCTAGCACCGACGAACATGTCCAGCACCAGCAGCCACTCCTACGGCAGCTCCAGAGACGAGGAGGAACTGGCGCTCCGTATCGCGCTCGAGCGCTCGCGGGTCGGTACGGGCGGCAGCTCCCGGTCCGGTG